>JAUMJK010001112.1:0-722837 GCA_033558105.1 Coccyzus lansbergi
GGTTCTGTAAAGGTTTGCGTTTATCTTTCATTTTTACCTAAAACTTTTTTGACTTTCCTGATATTTCATATATCTGGGCGAACTCCAAATCCTTCCTTGTTCAGGGTATTTAACCACACAACCACCAACTCGGGCTCTGGGAAACTTAGCAAGTGTCCTTGTTCTTTCTGAGCAGACTCTCAGTTCTATCCAAAATGCTGCCAAGTAGTTTGCTGTTGAACCACATAGGCCAGAAGGTGAATGAGCACTACAGGTCTTTGAGATGCAGAGCTGTCTGTCACATTCCATGTGGTGACATTGAAGGCTCTCTGTCATGCTACTCAGACACGTGAAGCCTGGAGGGTAATGTGGAGTATGTTACATTTTTTCTCCTTTACACAGTTTATTTGTTGATGAAAACCTCTTTTTCTTATTATCTCATTCATTACTCCTTAAATAGCCATTTCAGAACAATTGTTTATAGATGATCTGATTCAAAGAAATCAATTAAAAGCAGGCAAATGCTCTCTGGAATTGACTTAAAAACAGATCTGAGAAGAAGTAACATCAACAACCCGTAAGAAAACATTGCTAAGTTCTGAATACTTGAGGATGCTATATAGAGACCATATTTCATAAATAGACAGAGTTGGACACTGAAATTGTTTTTTAAGATCAGAAAATAACAGAAAACATTTTGATATTACTAATGACATTGAGGACACAGTTCCTATAGTTTCTTTCCTATGTAAGATGTTCTTACCATGAATTACTTTATATCTTATACATAGAGTCTTTTTGAAATAGATGGTCTGAATACAACATTTTTATCATCATGAATGAGTTAACTCACAGATGTGATGACATATTTTTTTCTAGACATAAGTTTTTCTAGAATTATTTTTTTAAATAACTAGCATTTGAACCTCTTAGTGTAATACTTCTAATGAATTTGCATAAATATATATGTAAATTTATTTTCTATTAGAGATAGCCTTGGATGTAGGAATCTCAGTTATTTTACAGTATAAAGAAAAGATATAACTCTATTTTTTGCATAATTATACCAAAAAAGTATATTTTTCTTTATATTATAAAATTATATGTTTCCTGATGGACTTTGTACATTATATGTTTATTTGGGTAAGCCAAAAGTGAATGCAAAGTTTAGTTTTCTCTTTTAGTAAATAATTAGTAATTTAGTAATTAATAATTTAGTAATATAATCTAAGCAGTTCTGTACAAACAAGACAATATTGATTCAATTCACAAGATAATCTTTTAATGACTATCCAACATGTCTAAATGAAAACAATTAGCTTGACAGACTGCTGGTATTGAGTAAAAAAAACAAAAAAAAAAACCCCAAAAAATAAACCAATATCAAAAGAACACAACAAACCAAGTTCTCGACTGTAATCTGTGTAAAGTTTTACTTTAAAGCCATATAACATTGGTAAAAAAATGAATATTTAACCACATGATAATGAAGAATGGGTGACCAATTATCCAAAGATTAATAGTTTAGGAAAACTCTCATACTGTGAGATTATAAAATTAAATAGCTCTCATTGTCATAGAGCTTGAAGCACATGCTCTTGCTTAGCTTTGTTCTTCACAATTATTTAGAAGAATGGTCACACTTACTGCCTTGGTTGTGAAAGTAAATCACAGCAACGGGACTGGGATAGAAGCTATCTATTGTTTTAAATGGGTACATTATGGTAATCTGGGTAAAAGAAATAGCAGCAATATATCCTGCCACGTAAAGCAGTAGGTGCCATAAGCTGCAACAAGCACTACTTTTAAGATACATATGCATTTGGTAGACATGGGATAACAAGAGAATTATGAAAGCAGTGATGTTAAAATGTGTGATCAATATCAGCCACATGTGAAAAGCCTTGTGTTGGCTGATCAGTGATGAAAATAGGGTTTGAAAATAGAACAATATTGTCTTGGAAAACACACGATACAGGAAAAAATGAAATAAGAAGACAAAAAACTTTTACAAAGATTATCTGAACAACATTAAGCATTTATTGTTTTACTTCAAATAACTGTTGAGTGGTAAAATAGCATCCTAAAGAGCATTAATATTGACTGCAAAACACTTTCTGAATTTCATAATTAGAAATGCAGAAGATTAAGTATAGCAAGCTAGTTCATTTAACTCTTTCTACGTGGATCCTGTTATATGGCCCATTATCTGTTACCCATGCCTAGTTTGATGCAGCAACCAGTATTACAGCTACA
The DNA here is from genome assembly GCA_033558105.1 of Coccyzus lansbergi. Classification (NCBI taxonomy): domain Eukaryota; kingdom Metazoa; phylum Chordata; class Aves; order Cuculiformes; family Coccyzidae; genus Coccyzus; species Coccyzus lansbergi. The sequence continues at coordinate 2,236 of JAUMJK010001112.1, forward strand.
TGAAAAATGACATTAAAGTACTCAGAAGAACAAGTAAGCTCACTGACAACAGAGAAAACGGAAATCAATGAATGTACCAGTGATTAAAAGTTCAGTTGAACCAACTGCCTTCAAATTAATATCCTTAGAAGAACATACATTTGAGTCAGTTATGATTTCAGACAAAGCTCAGTAGGAAAGACCAAGTATTAACAAAAAGTATAGATCTTTTCACAACTGGCAAAGTTTAGGCAGTCTAAAAGTACTTTTACCAGAACCAAAAAAAATGAAATTTTATAGTGTGTGTCCATATGGAATTAATAATGCACACTGAAAAAGCTGTACCACTTATATAAATAGCAGCTATACAATGTGAGCATTCAATCTCCTCTTTAAAAAATTTTGTAATGATGATGTTGATATACGTGGAACTCCTTGAATTATGCAGTGTATAGTTCACTACTACTAAGTAGTGCTGCTTGTAGTTGGTAAGTCCTCTGTGCAACCAGAAAAAAAAAAAAGATAAACACTCTGCTGTCTTTAACACTATTACCAAGGTAAACATATTTACCTCTATTATCAAGATCAAGGTATAATGTATCCATAGATTAATGATAACAGTACCCAAAAGCAGCACCAGTTTGTCAGGAACACTGTCTAAAGATAGTAAATTAATTACTCTTCCTGCAAGTATCATAGTGGTTTCAAATGCCTAATGAAAATTAAGATGCATCAAGCTGACTCTCCTGATACCTTAACTGTTAGCAAGCTGAGTACATACCAGTACTATGCTGCTTGTTAGTATGAAAAATTAGGACAGAATAGGTGGAAACATCACTAAAACCTTTGTACAAAGTAGTGTTCTACACCAGTTTAGGGGGAATGCTGCATGACAAGGCTGTTATATATCTTAATAATGTTAATCTGGAGAGGGTGTTTTATGGGGGTTTGTATAAATTATTATTTTCTAAAAAAGCTGTTATGATGCATCAGGACAGGACCATTTGAATGTCAGCAACAGCACGGCACACCAGATCTGAAGGCTTCTGTGAACCAGTGTTAAGAATCTGACTTCCCAAGGTTGTATGTGAAATAAATTGAATGCCTTGTATGTATGAGTCATTGGAGTGGGAAGTACTAAAGACTAGTTACATGAAGTAGTGAAAAGACAGAGGAAGTTAACACCCCTATAAAAAAATATTTGCTTTCATCTGGATAGTAGATCAGTAGATAATGAATTTTAGTAATCCAGCAGGTGCTACATGAAAAAGATTTTCCTTGCTTAGTTTGTATAATGTTTTTTCTCTCGTAGATGCATTTCATTTGGCTTGAAGAATTGCCCATGTTGTTGTGAACAGTTTGAATGCATTTCATGCATAGTACTGTAGTTCTGTTGAAAAGTGGTGCATTAAATGGAATTCATCAGATCAAACTGTGATTTTTCCGCTATCTGAAATATAAATCTGAATGGGTTTCTCTAAAGTTCATTCTTAAGCAATAAGAAGGTGCCAAAAATTTGTAAAAAGAGATTTTCACAGTATCCTTTTTCCTTTACTGACCTTTTGTTTTAAGAAGATAAAGCAAATGTCAGTAAGATTTGAAGTAGTTTGCATTAATTATTAATAATCTGTTTTTTATTATATTTATTGAGTTGATTCTTCAAGTAAAATCTTGAAATCTGAGCAATAGCAAAATTTAAAATTATTTCCTTTTTTCTGATAGATTCACCCCTTTTCTGACATGATGGGTCAAGGATAATTTGAAGATTTTTTCCTATTAATTCCTCCTGGATAAACAGAGAGTTCAAATGCCAACATCAAAACAAAAGAAAAGAAATCCTTAATGATTGCTGGAAGTCATCATATCCACAGCCTAGTTTCAAACATACCAGCAGCATACTTGAGCTGCACTTTCAATATTTAATGGGGAACACAAAAGTAGACCCATGTTTTGTTGGTATATTTGAATTTACCTGAGTGCAAGGTATGTTGCTTATTTCCTTATTAAAACTTTTAAGGAAGGTTTTTGTTTGTTTATTTTCATTTCTGTCTTTGAGTGATTTCCAGAGACATCCTTTCTGCAAGCAGATATAAGCCTTGATAGAAAGAAGTGTGTTTCCTGAAACTCCTGATTCGAGTGGAAATTTTTAAACTTATTTGTGTAGATATCAACTTCCTCTGAAAGATTTCTGCTTCTTGGATGGACACAGACAAGTAATTGAGTTTTCTCCTTTGGACTTCTATTTACACATTTTAATTTCATACACAAAAATACATAAATAGTTTATAAAAGAACTAAGGCTTTAATATAAAGTTATAAAAGTAAATGAATTATCCTGGTAATTTTGTACCAGGTTGATTAACTCTTTCATTAAATTTGGTCCCTTATAAATATTTTACATGAATGTCACTATACAATGAGGAAAATGACTTAAAGGCAGCAGCTTGGGAAACTGGGACAAAAGAGTGTAGAGTACGACAACATAATCAGTGGTAGTAAGGAAGGAAAATTAAGAAGATGTAGCAAAAGGGATCAAATTCTGAAGAAACTTAACATTTGTACGTGAAGGGCTAACATAGGCAATAATATTAATTTCACCTCACTTTAAGAAAAAATCAGACATTTCTGCTATTCATCTAAATTTCTTCCATAGATATTAAAGAGAGAAACATCTCCAGAGATATATTTATCATGTTTCTAACAGAAAGTTATTTAAAGATTAATTGATCACTCTCTGGAGGTCTCACTCCTTTTCTCTTTCTATTGATTATATGGAAAGTATAGACATCTAACTTGGACTGTATGCCTAACTTTTAAATTACTCAGATGAGAATAAATAAATCTCATTCATAACTGCTTGTCCCATTATGAGCTGAATTTCTCAAAAACTTTTACTGGTTTAACCATATTCACGTGTGTGAAGAGGCTATTTTGAATATATCACGTGGAAACTTTATTCCTTCACTGCTTTTGCCATGAAAACATTCTTTATTATTTCTCTAATTAGACACTGCTGTTAGTAGGGAAAAATAGTGACCTTTGAATAGTCTTTGTTTTAAACATGAAAATAGTCAAAAGGACATAGATAGGGCAGAAGAGGAAAAGAAGCATAGCAGTTAAATCTGGGAGAGATTTTTCCTTTATCCCAAACTGCTAAGACACTGAAGTTCAGAAATATTTGTAAATCCTTGTAACAAGCATGTATTTTGGTTATGTGATTAATACAAAATGAAATTTGAAAACAATTCTTTAAATCTCGCAGAGACACAAACACCCAAAAAAATACAAATACATACACACTTCCTCCTACTCCTCGTTTATACTTTTCATGCAAAATTATAGGAGCAAAATAAATACCTTAGATTTCAGAAGCGCAGATTTCAACTCCTAGAAGATTTTTTGCTAAGGGAACTCTTAGGATTCTCATGGGAGTCTGTCTCTAGAGGCAAAGGTGCTCAGAAGTGCTCAGAAATTTTCAGATGCAGCATGGGAAAAAAAGAGGAAACTGGATCAGGTCTAGAAATAAAAATAAACTAGTCCTGTTCAGCAGAGAGCACTCGAAGAGTTCAAATATGAAAAAGATATATGCATGAGATACTAAAGGGAGCAGAATCCTCAAGAACAATGTAAAAATATTTGTGTAATACTAAAAAAGAAAAATATTGCTTGTATTTGCACAGATGTAGTTACGAAGGCAAAAAACTCACCTGGTATTCAAACAGGCTAGAGAGGTTTCTGTAAGTATGTTATTATTGAGTGGAAGTACAAAGAACACACAAGACTACTGCTGAATGGAACTGGCAAGTTATTTAGAAATTACATTGAAAAGAAGTACTTGCTGTTGTTTTCGCCTTGATCTTTAAGGATAACGTCATGTCCCAAGTCTCTATTCTAAGATGTAATGACAAAGCAAATGCTAAGTCACAGGTAGTAGAGAAAGGTTGAAGTAGGGATCATTTGTTGGACAAGAACAGGTTGGTGGGACCTGATGGGATAAATCTGAGAACTGGTGGAATACTTTATTATAAAGTCACTCTATTTTTTAGAAGGTCATGGAGGTCAGGGAAGATCACAGATGTTATATAAAAAAAACCCCCCAAAAACGCAAGGTCAAAAAGCTAAATCTATTCATCATCATCAACAACAAAATATCTAGAAAACAACAGACAAAGAAGCCTCACCTCAGTTCCTCCGAAAATAATAGAATTGACCTGAATATGTTTTTCCACACACATAAAAAAGATTTTGGGGAATCAACACAGATTTACTAAGATTAAATTGTGCGGCGCCAGTCTAACTGATTTCTATGATGAAATGTCTCCCTTAGCTGATGAAGGAAAGCCATGGATAAACATGCACCCCGAAGTTTGCAAGATTTTTTACATGATCTCTCACATTCTTGTTGAAACTGATAACATAGCTGGACAAATGAGTCTCAAGATGGATGGAAAACTGTGTGAAGAGCTGAACTTAAAAGGTGGTTAAAATCTCACAGTGAAACTGGCAGGTGGTCGTGAGTAGTATTCCTCAGAGTTGACCAAAATAACCTTAGAACTGAAAATACTATCACCAAGTTCACAAGTGACATGACAGTTGTATTTTTCACCCCCCTCGAAATGTATTTGAGCCTCAGAGGACTATCAGTCAAATTAATCTGAATTTACTAGAGAAGTATATCTAATGTGGACTAGTTTTACTAGTCTAAATCCTCTGTGGATATTCTCATTCATTATTTAAGGAGTCTTAAGCTGATTTACAGTAGTTTACTTTCTTTGCAGTCAATTGAAAGGTCAATATTTTCTTGAAAGCATAGATATGCTCCATTTTTTAATATTTATATTTAAATTTTCAATATCTGTTCAGAATATTGGCCAACCACACTGATATAAATAGCTGCAGCTCTCTACAGGGGGAACATGAAGACACCTTAAATATTCATACTCTCTGTCATTAGTGGATAGTTATTACACCTCTATTGCACTAATCTGGTCACTTGATGAAAATATCTTAATTGGTATATCCTTATTCAGATGTCTGTGTTGTACTGGTACTGATGCTAGATTATTTAATTAACAATCTATCTGCAACAGACACATTATGATTTGGAAATACTGGTGAATTTGGAACCACACAGACTTCAATCGTTACAGAAAAATGCAGTTTGCCACCTTCAACTGAATAGCACCAAAAGATTATAAGTGCTTAGAATCATCCATTAATCATGTCTCCATCTATTTAAGCTCAAATCCAGTATGGGTATTCATATGACTTGCTTCTTTGTCAGAATATTGTAAACCATGCACATTTAAAAAGAAGAGCTGGGAATGCAGCATCAATGCTGATTTTCACTGATACATAACCATACAGAGGGGAGCAGTGGACAACCCATAAACCTGCCTTCTCTGCAGAAATGTCATGTAGTGGCCCACGTAATCTACACAGCAGAATACTTGAGCATAAACTATATCATGTCAGCTTTTTCTGTCTTAATTGCTCTTTTTATTCTGCATTGAAATATGCACCTATATGCACATAGTGCATATAGTGTATGCACTGTACTTTACATAATATGACAAAGTGAACATGAAAAGGCATGCAAAGCAGATTATGTCAATGTTATAAAGAAAAAAAATACGCTCAGGAGAGACATAGCTGTTTTGCCCACTTTAATACAATTTCTTGGAATTTTGTTTTGGATTTTAATCCCGCTTTAAAGAATATTTGCACTCTAAAGAAAGAGATGTTCTTTCAAAGCAGAGTGATAATGATGCACAAATTTCTGCTTTGAAGCTTTTTTAAAAACTCTTTGAAGCTTGGGGTTAATCTGGGTATGGGCAATAGAGAGACAGACAGGGCTGATTGGACAAAATAGAAGGAAAAAAGCTTTCAAGTTCTTTATCTCATTCCTATGCACCACTGCACTTAATTCACATTTCTTAAGCAGTGTGTAACCTGTGTCAGTCTCCAAGAACAATGATGCTTCCACAAGAGCTGATTCAGCAGAATGAGAACTAGCAAGAACAGCCCTATAATATTTAAAGTCATGAATACAAAAAGCAGACAAGGGCTTGAACTAAACTCTCTGCTCTGAACTGTTCCTGTGAAGAAACAGCTTTGTTTTGCATGTATTCTTAGCAATGAGCTATATATATAAATGTGTCAAATTTAAAATATAAATTTTACAAATATCTTCAGCTTTATTTTTTTATGCACACCTGCTGTGGGAGTTCACCTCAAAAGAAAATGAAAAATATCTCAGTCTCTAAGAGTACACACTAATGAAACGAGGAGTGTTCCTCTTTATTTTATTAGTCTTAAAATGAAATTGATTTCTACTTTATCTTGTGAAAGCCTGGTGAAGTTACCTCATTTAGACTGGGGAATTGTCATTAACTTATCTCTCAATAGATCCAGAGTTCCTTTTAATTAGACCACTGGCTCGTTTAGTATAACACACTTTCTGTACCTAGGGCTTATATTTCTAATGCTGCAGAAGGAAGAAGATTCGTCATAAAGCACAATTATATTAGGTAGATGTTGTACAGAAACCTTCCATTACAATGTTCTACACATAATTGTTAATTCTATAGTGCATAAAGGCCTAACCATAAAGCAGAGCTCTTTTCTGCTGTGAACTGTAAAGAAGTGTGAAAAACCAAAATCATGAAAAGAAATTGGGGCCAGAGAGGTTAAATGTGCAGCAATTTGTGTTCAGGTAGCAAAGTGACAGTACTGAGAGTACTGGAGTGTCCTGGCTCACACTCAGGTGCCTTTTTTATTGGGCCTTGTCACTTCCATGCAGGTACAAACTGATGTCTGATAGAAAAACATATAATCCACATTACAGGTCATTATGCACTAGCATATGCACTTAGGAGAGTTCTTTTTGCCTTCACAAAACTAGCAGGATGCTTGTGTCCTAAGAATGTGATTTTCATTCGCCCTTTTCTTTTGCTAAATATATTTACTAACATTCTTGTAAGTATAATAAATGCAAAACGAAAATTATGATGATACACACATTCCTTAAAATCTTTTTAGCGCATTAAAGATGTAGTCAAAGTTGTAAGCAAAAATATGTTACAGTGATTGTGTGCATCATCCATATGACCAAAAGTACATATTTATACTACAAACATCTAATGCAAGCTAGTAACTTTATATTTACCTTACAGAGAGGACAAAAAAACCGCAGTCTTCAGCAGGATATGATTAATCCCATTCTAAAATAGACAAATCAGATGAACGAAACCCCAAAATTTATTTTCTTTTGATTTTGTTGTTTTCCCTGCTGATTACGAAGGATGTTTAAGATGACCAGCTTAGACACTGCCATTTTCCCTGCAGACATCTAAGCTTGAGTAAGATTAATTTTTCTTTTTAAGTCTGCTCAGAGACTCACTGAAGGTACAATAAATAATTATATAAAATTAAGCATTAATTGTGTTTCTGCTATACTATTTTTAGAACTTTGTCTCATTATAATTATTGAAAAATATTTTCTAAAATATTTAAGCCCAACACTCTTTTGTGCCACTTTCTCTCCTTTCCATATTTCCAAAAATAACAAGATTCTCTTAGGTATGACTTATTTCAGTATTTTTACTGTTGTTTTCAGCATTGAAAATGGAGATATGTTTTTATAAATACTCTACCTCAAAAGGTAAATTCACAAGAGAAATAAACCTACAAAAATAACTAATTATACTTTAGGGGACAGGTAATTATGTGCCCTAATTTTATTCTTTTTCATTGTAGTGAGACAGATGGCCATACTTAGAGATGTTGTTGCTTATTTAAGGAGAGGTTATGAGAAGGACAATAGAAGACAGTGTAACCTAAATCCCTCATCTTCAAGTTACCTTGATGATTAGTTCACAAAATTATACTGATGGCACTCTCGGGTAATATTTGCTATATTTAAATTCCAAAGTGAATTGGAAAAAATCGCTTATTATAGAATATAAGAATAGAACGTATGTGTAGGCTTATCCAGTCTACCTCCAGCCAATGTATTGTGCTTAAATTGACAGACTGGTGCTTTCTTACAGATATGTCCTTTACTGATTCTCTCCCTGGGAAGGTAGGAGTGGCAGAAAAACTAGACAGCCATGAAGTCATGGCATATGATGAGGGGGTACGTTATAACATTCTTGGGAAGAGAGAGGCCACAGCTTCAACACTTGACCATCACCACAGCATTGTCTTTGGTGATGATACTAGGAACAGGGAACATAAATGTAGTTCAGTCCAGAGCACAACTCTCTTGTAACATTAATGTGTGTTGCAGTGTAAAAACAGTTATTTACTTAAGAGCAGTTCATACATTCATACTTCTAAGTTTCTGGGCAAATCACATTATCCCAAGACTGGATGAATACAGGTTTTACTCTGACAGACTTTTCTTTGGTAATTAATTTTCTGACCTTGCTGTATTATATAAACTATCCTCTAGACACAAATAAATATCACTATGGTTATATTGACAGAAAGTACTCTAAAATCTTAATTGTCCTTACTTAGTGATTAAGAATCTTTTAATTATTTTTATTATGAAGACTATTTATGTTTCTTATTAGGATTATTCTTGATTCTTGACTAAAAAGCTAAGTCAGCCTTGTTGCTAGGAAGCAGTTAGTACATATCTAGGATATAAACAAAATAATTGAATAAGCACTGATGCTCATGTAATATCTAGAAATATAACAAAATCAAATAAATTATTTCTGTGTTAGCTAACTATTTTAAAAAATGTATATCCTGAAATACACTCTATTAGGATAGTAAAAAAAAAATAAAAATAATCAGGCATAACTCCTTATCCTGGAAGTCTTTAGTGATAAAATGACCAGTAATGTGACATAAGCCAGGATGCAAGACTTAGTGGCTTTTGACCTGCTTTATTTTAAGTCTAATTTTGTGTTATTTATGTCATGTAATACCCTGCACGTTACTTGAGACAAAATATTCCTGAAGTTATTTCTGCAGTGCACTAAATAAAAAGAATATCAGAGCTCTATACTCTTTAATATTACATGACTATTTCTATACTGAACAACCATTTGTCTTATGCCATCCTTAACAAACCTATTAACAGATAAACATTCAAAAGAGATCAGTATTTGATTTCTATTGAAATCAATTAGTCTCCTTGAACGACAATGAAGAATAATGATGTAGAAATAAAAAAAAAATAAAATCAGAAGAAATATCTGAGATATATTTTTTGCTACTTTCATTTTTCACGAGAAAATTGTTTGGGGTTCATAAATCCTGATCTCTCCTTAAGCTTATAGTTTATGGCTCTGGGAACATAGAATAGTATAGAACTAAAATTTGACTTTCTAGCCAAGATGCTGCCCATCTAATTAATTATACTAAGAACTGGGATACTCAAAAATCACCTTATAGATCAAAGATGTTAATCAGAAAAGATATTTGAGGCTTTAGGGCAAAAATAAAAATCATGCCCTATTTAGATTATCAGATTCTTGCTCTTTTAAAATAAAGTAATTTTTATACAAGTCACTGGATTGTTACATTTTTATTTATCATTAAATTCAATTCAGTTGAAATATATATATTTTACAATATGTTACTTTTAAAGAAGTAAGTTCCCGTTTGGGAAAAGATAGAGACATCTTATATTTATTCATTCATTTCCTAGTCTGCAGAATGGATGTTAAAAAAAAAAAGAGCAGGAGGAGAAATAACTGATCTGCAAGTCCAACCAAGTTTCTTTTTTAATGTCCATTTTACCCATGAGAATCAACACTTTCTCTTAAAAGCACAGTATCCAGAATTAAAAAAAAAATCAATTAATGCTGAAAAACAGGTGTTGAGAAAAAAGATTGTTTTCAAGGGAAGAAGTGAAGTCATTCAAAACAATGAAGGTGAGGGAAGGCAAAATGCAGTACTTCCCTGAGAGCTAATAGGTGTAAAAGGGGAAGGCTGCACTACCATTTATGCATACTAGTTTCCTCCCTTTTACTATACAGCAACATTCACGGCCGACATGAGTCTCCCATGTTCCCTTGCGCAAAAGATATAAAGCTCTGCAAGTGGAATCAAACCTCAATGAGGATGACAGATCTCACAGCCTCGAAATGTTTTCTAGGTTAGGATGTCCTAAGCCATCATCATCAGTTACTGGCATAATTGACTCCCTTCTGAAGGGAACCAGACCCATTACTTAGGGAAGCATGCTAGGGTTTCAGTTAAAGATGTGAAAAGAAAACTTCCAACCCTTGTCAGGCCCATGGATTATTATCCTCTGTTGATTTTCCAAAGAGGTAGTGACAAAACATAAACAAAAATTCTGAGGCCAATTAAAATGGACAGTGGGGCCTTTGGACGTATAGTGAAAGGATCAGAGGCACAAGTATTGTTCTCATCTGTCATTCCAGCCACAGAGAATGATGAGGGGAGGAATAGGAAGAAGCAGGAAATAAATGCCTGGATTTGAACCTGGTGTGAGGAGAAAAATTTTGAGATCTTTGATCATGGGTTGGCCTACACAGCACCAGGCTTACTGTCCACTGATTAGGTACACTTGTCCTCAAGAAGCAAAAGGATAAACTCCAAGAAGCCAGCAGGGCTCATTAATAGAGCTTTAAATTAGATATGAAAGAGGAGGGGGACAAAGCCAGTCTTGATAGAAAAGAAACCTGGGAATGGCGCTCCAGTGTCTGAGGAATGATATACTGACAAGGACCTTTGGTCTGCCGCCTTAGAGGAAGTGGGGGACAGCATTTCTATTGGCAGCAAAAATGCATAGGTTACTGCTGGGTTAGAAAATTCAATGAGTAGTCACTTAGGAATTAAGTCTATTCCTCTTAGGAATGTAGCAGGATGAACAACCCAGCTGAAGTGTATCTGCACCAATGCACACAGCACAAGCAATAAACAAGAGGAACTAGAAGTAATTCTAAGCCAAGAAGACTATTATATAATTGCCATCACAGAAACATGGTGGGATGACTCGTATAACTGGAGTGTTTCTATGTCTGACTATAAACGCTTCAGGAGGGATAGGTGAAGAAAAAGAGGTAGCCCTCTGTTAGAGAGTGTTTTGATAACCTAGAGCTTAATGATGGTAATGGTAGAGTTGAGTGCTTATGGGTAAAATCAGTGGAGCACCTAACAAGGCATGTATCATGGTACAAGTCTGCTGTAAACCACTCAGCAAGGAAGAAGAGGCTGAGAAGTTATTCTTCTAGCAACCGGGAGAAGTCTCATTATTGCAAGTCCTTGGCCTTGTGGGAGACTTCAACCTACCAGATGTCTGCTGGAAGTATAATAGAGAAGAAATAGTCTAGGAGGTTGCTAGAGTGTGTGGAAGACAACTTCCTCATACAATTGGTGAGTAAGCCAATCAGAGAAGGTGCCCCACTGGACCTGCTTTTTGGGAACAGAGAAGGCCTTGTGGGAGATTGGAGGACATAGCAACAATTACATGATAGAATTCTCAGTCCTAGGACTGTGAGAATAGTGACTGTTCTGGAAGGAAAATAGCTTTTTTTTCTGTTAAAGTAGAAGAAACTTTAATTGCACAGTGATGTTTATAGTTTTCTGTCTTTGAGAGATGTAAAGAGATGAAGTTTATCTAAAACTGGTCATTGCTGACTTGAGCCAGAGCACCTATGATGTTTTCTTGTATTTGGTATAATGCTGGAACTTGGAATCAAAGCTTCTTTCCAAGCTAGGAAAGATTTCACACTAGGGTCTTCTGGAAGGTATTACTATTTAATTAGAAAATGAGAAGAAAATGCTGGAAGCTTAAAGTCAATTTTAGAAGTTCAAGCAGTCAGTAATTTAAATATCTACTCCTGTCTAAGAACTCAACCTAGTTCCTTATTCTTAAGTTGTCTTTTAATAAAACAAGAACTACTTTGACATCAACATTTTTCAAAATGTTATCTCAATCAAAGGCAAAAATGACTAAATAAAAATATAACTTACTTGATAAAAATATAACTTACTTCACATTTCATAAAACTAACACATACTTATGGAAATTACTTACTAAATTTAATCATTCCATAAAGGAATTTTAAAGCAGGAAGTCTACAAGTACATTCCTGAACAAATGAATTAATTAGCAGTGTCAGAAATTGCTATCAATTACAGAAAATAATCTCTGTAACAAAACCTAATTATTTTACTAGCACTAAAATTTTAAAATAATGATTTTATGTAACTGTGAGATCATGGTTCTCATATATATATATATATACACATAAAGTTATAACACTTGGAAAACATAGTTTTGTGGGGAGTTTCCTTATCTTTTTATCTTCTTAGCGTATATAATTGCTACAGGAGGCAATTAGAATAACACGAGTTTGGGTTGTTTTTTTTTTTGAGGTTGTTTTTCCATTATCTATACTAGAATTTCATTCATAAAATAAGTATTGTTTTGTTTGGCTTTTTCTTAGGCTTATTCGTAATTCAGAGATAGCTTCTAGAAGAAATATAAAATAAATCTCCACGAAGGACTGAATTGACCACTCTGAACCTTGGCATTCCAGAACTGCATAAGTCACATCTGAAGCCTGCATTTCAATCTCAAATTCATGTAGCCTATACTGTACTTGGAGAACTGAAGAAGAAACCATTTCAACACCTTTTTTTTTTCCCTTTGGACTATAACAAATTTTCTGAGAGAAAATAAACGGAAGCGAAGGAAAGCAAGAGAAAAGAGAAATACCCCATTTCAATATCAAGCCTTGTTTATACTTTATATATATATATATGGGTTTTTTTTTAAAAAAAATATGAGCTTTAAATATTCTATTTCTGAAATTCAAAGATAAATAATCTTACTGATGGATGATGGAGAAGAGATTTCTCATTTTCTGTTTCCTAGAGATTTGCTCCCAGTGAGCCCTGGTACAATCTAGGCAAGTAAAATTACAAAAGAATTCATGTCTAATTGTGGTAACAACATTCAAACATGTTTAAAATATGTTTTCAACTGGAACTTGATGTTATTTCCCAGATAGCAGTTTTCCTTAGACATGTAAAAAGACAAAAGAAGAGAGTCATTAATATTTCTTATGATCTGAACCTCCAGAGCAAATTTGAATTAATCTTTATTATAAGGCATTCAAGAAACTTCTGTAATTCCCCGCTAAAATAGAATAATTTGTTACAGAATTACATAGTTAGTGTATCAAATTATTTTATGTAAACAAATTTCACAAACCAACAGTGAGGGGTCACAGATGATTTTCTAAATGAATGGTTCTCAGCCATTCCAAAGTGGAGATCTGTCAGCTGAAGAAAACCACCACTGAATTATATTTACTATGAAAGCAACAATATCATTAATAAGCTCAGTTATTTTTTCATATTGCAAGAAACTTGCAAAGACTAGTTGATCTAAAAGAATAAAATGCAATAAATGGAAGTGCTGTTTGTTTGTTTTTTAATTGTGATTGCTTTTTTTTGGTTTTCCTAAGTACTTTTGAAATCCAGTAATCACTTTGATCCACTGCTGTTGTGTTTTTGAAATGAGAGCAAACAAAAGCTGTTCTAGATGTATATTTTCATTGCTACTTTAGGGAATACCCTTCTAAATCTGCAGACGGAAGGAAACTTGTGCCCATGAGGAACATAAAGATCCATTTCTACAGTATAAAATGTCCCAAAGTTAATTTCAGTAAATAAGGATCATGTACTCAGACAGGGCGGAACACCTGAACATGTGTATAAAATTATGTGTATTAGGCACAAAAGAGAAAAAAAGAAGAGTCAAAAAGTAGTTATAGGTATTAAAATAAAAGAAATTTTTGGTGTAGTTTTTCACTGAGTTTTCACTCAGAGTTTATTTTACTTCTGTGAAAAATACCAGACCGAACCATCCACCTTTACAGACATGTGCAGAGACACAGCCACATATCCCTTTCAGAGAGTAATTTAATTGAAGTTATTGGGCTATGGCCCCTACTCCCCCAGTGAAAAAAAAAGAAACTAAAACCCCACAGTACAGAATCTAGCAGTTCCTTCGTTAAATAGAATTCCCATAGGAAATGCATTACTTCTGCCATTAGGCATTCCTAGTATCTATTGTCTGATTTCAAGTAAAGGTTTAAGGCATTAAAACTTTGAATGATTTCCTGTATTTGTTTAGATGTTCACAGCATTGATCTAGTTTTACCTAGGTTGCCATTTTTGCTTCTTTTGTCCTGCCACATGCTGATTATTTTCCACAGTAATTGAATCATCTATGACACTTGAGCTAATGGCTCGGTAGAATCAATGAAGGGGAGTCTTTAAACAACTTAGTCTTTCTGAGGCATAATCAGCTCTGGAAATTTGTATGTTTACAAGCTGATAATCTTCAGACCATGAAATAACTCTTTAACTTGGTAAAAAATTATAATGCATCTGAAAATGTGCCAATATTTCCCATGTAAATTGGCCTAATACAATATATTGTTTTCCCATTACAGACCTATCTCATTCAGAACGTCATTGTATCTAAATATGGATGACAGTGTGGTATTCAGATTTTGTATGAAACTACTGCTGTCTCATGGAGGAAAGACCATGGAGTGGAGTGGCTGAAAGCATGATTTGATAAAGCTTGGAGAGTTTGATTTTGTGTGGCATTTCTGTGTTAGTGTGCACTGATTGATTATCATGTGATTTATGTTATAAACATTCTCCTGGCAACACGAGATTCTTGAGCATATTTCAGTCCTGGTCTCAAGAGAAGCACCTCAACAAATGAGACAGTAAATAATATCTAGATTCAGCCTTTAACTTGGTGTTTTACCTTCTTTTCAGAGCTGGTGAAGAAAGACAGGCTATTTCAATAGATGATAAGGATCATATTACGTATGATATTTGCTCCAAATGAATATGAGGTAAGGAATCATGTGAGGTAAACATCTCAGGCTGCTAAGCTTGAGGAAGTTAGTAGCTTTTCATCAGATTCTTTAAAACCTTTAAGAGAAAGTGTCACCATATATTGATATAATATCTAGTTTAGATGTGAATTTTGATGGAAATTGAAAACAGTACTGCAGTACCAGCAGAGATACTATTGCCAATAGAGATAACTACACAGTAAACCCTCTGGAAAGCTGCTTATCACTTTCAAACACTAAATTTTTTGTGTAGATTTACGGTTATCTGAAATCCAGGTAAGAAGGCCAACAGAGAGATGGTAGAAAGAATACCACTCTTTCTTTACATCTTTAGGATCTTGCTTTTTAAAGTATTGTTTCTGCTTACAATATTCTGTTTATCTACATTGTTTTATTCAGTATCTCAGTACCGAATTGTACGTAATTGACTGTAACATCAAGTCTCCAGTTATGACTTGACTTAATTGCCTACTGTAATTTAGTTGTTTTCAGTAAATTGGTTTCATCCTCAAATGAAAACATTTGTATCAGCCTCGTTGTTGCACACATGTTGCAACACTTTGAGCAAATTTATTGAATGTTTTTGTATAATGTTAATAAGAAGGTGCATTCAAGTCACTTGTTTATAAGCTTTAAGAATCCAAAGTTTTGTCAATATCTGAGATGTGTAAAACCTGCTTCACATCTTGTTATACAGCCTCAAATTATATAGCCTCAATCAAGTGGGACTTGAATCAAGCATTTTTAAAAGCGTGTAAGTATTGTGAGAAAAGGAGATGAGAATGAGGGAAAATCTAAGAAAACTGCTGTTTCCTGTTATACTGTACATGGAGGAAGTTGTACATATGTTTAGAAAATGCAATTGGAATCTCGTTAACTGCATACTGTCATTAAACACAAAATAATAAGATATAACAACAAAAAAGCAAATATAAAATAAAAAACGGCATGGGGGAGGGAGAAGGAAAAGGAAAAGAACATTAGATCCATAGCAATAAGAAAAATGTAAGAAAAAAATGAAGAAAAGAAAACTAATAAAAAATCCTACAGGAATACAGCACAACAGGCTGACAACAGGATGGAGAACAAGAATGCAGTGGGTAATATTGAAAAAATATGTCAGAGAAGGGATACAATATCAACCTAGTCTCCCCTTTGCTATTTCAGATATGAAAAGATAATGCTATTATCCACTTTTGAAAAGGAAATTTTAAAGCAAGCGTACACTTCGTGGTCATGGTACTTGTTATATATTAACTGTCATCATGTGGACTCTAAAATTTCCATCTCTTTCTTCGGTGTATCTATGGTGCTTCAGTTTCCAGAAAATGTTTTCTTCATTTCCAACCTGGTGATTCTATGATTCCAGACACTTTGCTTTTCACTCCAAGTGAACTGCATACAAAGAGGAAAAGTTATGTTGTGGTAATACTGGGAAGCAAGCTACAAAGTAGAATATAGTGGATATAAAAAAGGAACTTTGACAAGTTAAAAAGAATGACATTGTTATAAATTGCACCTAATTTTTGGAAACATGAGTAAACAAAGCCTTGGGCTTGATCTACAGAATGAACTGGAATAATTGATATTGATTTAATTCAGCAGGACTATGGGGACTTTATTATGTAATGCAGAGATAGTCTCATATATTTAGGATTCAAAATTTCTGTGAAGCATGATAAAAAATTGCAGTGAAAATATTAAAAATAGTCAAAGAGGACCTTGATTCTGTACATATTTGATACACAATTTCCAAGGCTCAGATTTTTTATTTAAATATTCTGCAAAAAATCCAAAATTCTTTCATTTGTACATAGTGGATCTAGTTACAATTCTAAAACATGTCTGGTCGCTGTCTTTTCAGCAGACTGCCTCCATCCCCTCTTCAAAGACATATATTTCTGATATATCTGTAAGAGTTATACTTAAATAGTATTTGTAGACAGGAGCCTGATTTTTACGAATGCTCTTCAGGCTCAGGATATAGACAGGATTGTATAAAATGTAATTAATTAATAATCTTGTACCTCATCAAAGGGCCCAAAAATCTTAAGCTTGTGTTGCTTGCAGAGACGGACATGCCCTTCAGAAAGAGTCAGTTGGATTCCATTGTAGCAGAAATGAAATGACAGAAGGATCGTAATCATAAACACAGGCAAGAGAAAGGAGAGCAAGCTCTGAGCTGGTGTGACCATGGCAGTTTGTACCAGGCAAGAATTAAGCTGACAGCCTTAAGGTACTTATTCTTTTCCTGAAAATGTTAACAGTTAGAAGAAGTGCATTTGAGTCAAAAGGAAATTAAAAATAGTGTCCAGGCTGCACCTGATCTTTGCAGACAGGGAGAAGGGAGTAGAAAAAACAATCAGAAGAGGAGATGCAGTTGTGCACATATCAGTTTACATCAGTTTCTATCTGATTTCTAGGACAAATTACTGCCTGAAGCTGATGTACTCAGGGTTACTAAGTAGTTTCTTTAATTGGTTGCTTTATATGGAGTCAGATAATATTATTAAGCAACAGAATGTTATAACGAACGAGGATTGCTCTTGAAAAATAAGCTTTGCTATTTTTTAGGGCTGCTGAAATGCAGATTGCTTTCAGTTATTTTTCTTGGCAGGACTGTTGTTTCTGTCCATAGCCTGTCAAGCTAGCATAGTACCCAGATGGTTATAAGGCTCTAGGGCACCTGTATAATTCACATCAGAGCTTAACAGAAATGTAGTGAGTAATATTTATATATTTACATTTCAAATACTCCTCCATTCAAAGCAAAACACAGCTGTTGTATTTTCACCCTGACCACCACCCTGTGATATCTCACTCAGCCAGTATCTTCAGTCATTGCCAGTTTGTAATAACGCTGTTGCATTTCCCTTCTTTCTACCCCTTGTGTAAATTCTTCTCTGAACTAACATGTACCCTATAGCCTAAATAAAAAAGCAGTCTACTGGGAGATACTTCTGCTATGCAATGGTGTAACATAATAATTTTTTAAGATGTTCTTTTTAACACTACTCAGACTAACGGATGAGGTGCTATTTCTCTTATGTTCAAACCTGCATTCTGCCTGCCATCCTGTTTGCCATGTGCGTCATCTGCACCATCTGGGGTGACCTTTCTACAATGACTGAGAGTACAGCACTAAAATGTCTGAATTCTCTTATTGAAAACTGACAATATTACTTCCCAGAACTGTTAAATGGTTTGCTTTGTATTATTTTCTGAATAGTAGAGACTCAAGATATCACACCTATGTACTAAAACTAGTGTGTACGTAAGGAAAACAAATATTTTGGATTTTAGGGAATATATAGTTACAACAAAAATATTTTTGTAACTCCTCAATGAATGACTTTTTAGCAAGAAAATATACAGTTGATTGTGAAATAATCTCCACAAAAGGCTGTGTTTCATCTATTCTTATCCTCAATTAAGCATGATAGAATAAATATTTAACTTTGATTGTAGTTTTAGGAGCATACATTTTATAATATTCACTGAAAATATTCATGTTAGTCACATGCTTTAAAGACAGACTAATGTGTCTGATCATTTACACAAATAATTATGATGTGATGTTTGAATACAAAACGTAACAAAAGTAGGTTACGCTTCGGAGTTCTTGTAGCTTGAATTTTTTTGCTACAAAACGTGATGCTGCTTTGTGTTACTCTGATAAAGATAGAATCATAGAATCGTAGAGTGGATAAGGTTGGCAGTGGCCTTAAAAACCGTCTAGTTCCATCCTCTCAGCCATCAGCAGGGATAAATTCCACTGGACCTGGTTGCCCATAACCCAGTCTAACCTGACCTTGAACACCTCCAGGGAAGAGGCATCTTCCCTTTCTCTGGGCAGCCTGCTTCAGTGTCTCACCACTCCCATTGTTAAGGATTTCTAACCTCAATCTACCCTCATTCAGTTTAAAACCATCAAACCTTGTCCTATCTCTACGTGCTCTTGCAAGAAAAGTCCCTCTCCAGCTTTCTTGTAGGCTTCTCTTTACTTGCTAGAAGGCTGCTATGAGGTCTCCCAGATCCTTCTCTTCTCCAGACCAAACCCCAACTTTCTCAGCTTTTCTTCGCAGAAGTGTTCCAGCCCTCTGATAATCTTCAAAGCTCTAATCTGGATTTACCACAACAGGTCCTTATTACACTGGGGGCTCCAGAGTTAAATTGTATTCTTTATTAAGGTTAGAGTTCTCTTCTTGGGATGCTGTGATAGAAATAAAATGCAGAAACTGAACTGAGATTCTCTGCATGTAACCATATTTCTTTTAATATATTAGAATATATGCATTAATCATTCCTTGTTCCTATCTCTTCTATTGAATAGACTTTCAACTTGAATAAGTTTGAGAACTGTACTTTGCATATATCTGCCAGTTACTATTTAATAAAAACAAAAACAAAAAACCAAAAAAAAGAATCCAAGGCAGTTTTACTTAGGACCGTTTATAATTGTTTTGCTAGAATGACAATAATTTTTCCTAGTATATGTTTCAGACATACTTTTCTTTCTTCCCATTCAAATGAACATTTCCCATGAACAGGAAAGCATTAAGAATTGATCCAGAATGCAGAAAGTACAGAAGTAAAAAGATTTTACTAGAGACAAGATTCTTAAGTTTAAAGGTATTGAACATTAGTCTGTTTTAATTAGACTAGGCTTATCAAACGTGTGGAGCACAATAACGCACAGCATAATGCTTATGTCTTGTTGGCTCCATGGAGATATTTTGAGAACTTTTCTAGGTCTCTGACCAGTTCTTGTTTTTAATGAATGAAAATGCAGAAATAAATAGGAGAAGCATTTGTAACCTCAGGGTAAATCTTTCACTCATCTGTTGTAAGAGGTAATGATATAGGTTATTTTAAATTAATCATAATTATAAAACTAGAAGCAGCTCTAAGCTTTAGAGAATGGCGAAAGCTCAGTTGCATGCACATTCACAAGCACACATGATCAAATGAGCAAGCAAGCTGTCGGAGGAAAAAAACTCTTGGTGGGCTCAAGATCTGACAGATAGCTGAGAATAACTTCTGTCAAGCAGGACGTTTAGTACCAGATAGACTTTCTTAATTAATTTTATAATCACAATTTTCAAAATAAAATTTATAATGATAGAACTCTTGAAGGGTGGACTCATTGTACAGAAGAACTTTTTTTAATTTTTGTCAAAGAAGTGAATTTATTATTCTTCAATGAAGAAAAATTATTCTCTGAAATATTGTGCATGTAAAATATTACACTTGCTAAAATAGCTCTTATATATGCACACATATTTAGCATGTATGCACTATATTGTGTGGCTATATTGTAAAGAGTATATACAGATGTACACATCAAATTCGGTTACTGAAATAATTTCCAATTTTATGGTTGATTTTATTTCAGTTGCATCTGCACAGAGTATGATAGCTTGTATATTTTTTTCTTGTTTCTTGGGTATTTACTGTTAGTAAGAGCTAGATAATATCTTTCTGTTAAGCTGATTGAGTTGCTAAACAAAGGATACTTTTTATTTGAAGAAGTCCTCAGCTACCTCTGAGCGTAGAAATTCTGGAAAGAGATTGTTTTCTTTCATAGATAGGAAGACATTATAATTTTATTAAATGGATATAGATGCCAACGCAAAACTTCCGCTCCAGACCTGAAACAGAAGCCATAAATCAAGCTGATTATGGATTGGAAGCAAGTGTTTCAAGTTCAAATCGCGGTGTAAATTCAACTATTTAAACAAAAACTTCATTTACTATAGAATAAAAAGGATGCTAGCAAAAAGAGTAATGTTAAGTCGTTATCTGTTGGACTCATCAACAAAATAGAAAGCAGAACAGCAAGGAAATTCAGGTAAAATGGAATACAGCGATGGTTGCATTGTGAAAGCAAAAAAATGTGTTCAGATAAAATAAGACTCACTATATAAATGAAATGCAATCACTAGAGTCTCTGGAAAGACATAAAGATGTTTAGAGTTCTACATCTTATAAAATTTTGTGTTCCTGTTATAGTATAATAGAGTCTATAATTTCCTGAACACAGGAAATATGTTGAAATATATATTGCATGTTATTATGTAGCCTGGACTTTAAAACTTTTTATTTAACTGTTTAACGCAATTTAATATGATACAGCTTGGGAAATTTTTATTAGTGTGGTACTAAGAGTTGTCATCAAATTGAATTTTTCTCCTTAGGTAAGGAATAACAAGAACACTTTGGCATCTAAAATCATCTGGTTTTCTCAGACTTAAGGCACCTTTGATAAGATAACATAAATCACAGTAAACAAATTCTGTTTCATTTCAATGACTAAAGTCTCACAGAAATCTACTGCAATAAAGTCTCTAAATACAGAACTAATAAAAAAGACAAGATGGGAAAGGTAGTATTCATGCTTACACATAATTCTTCAGCTACTAATAAAGAAGATACTGACAAAGTGAATGCAGTATAAAAGGAAACAACTTTTCCCGTTCTCCTTATTCTCCATTTCTGCCTTTCTCTCATAGCCTTTTTTTTTTTTACATAACACGTAACATAACTAACACATAGCCGAGTAAATTGAATTTTGTAAAGAATGAACTGATGGGCTCTAAGCTGAGGCCTACTAACATTATGGTTAACAGAAGAAAAGTGACTTAATTCTATACTAAATATGGGCATGATATTTCACTCATCAAATATCTTTTCACAACCATTGAGATTATTTCAATGTTAATTAAAATTGCAATATTCATCAAAATGTTCTGCTACTGGATAAAATTTTCCCATTTCACTTATTTAAGTTTTTGGAGTTCAAAGCATAAGAATATCAGCTTTTCATCTTGTGACACTAGAACTCTTCCTTTCTTGCCTTTTTTTCCTAAAATTTCTGAGAAAAAAGATCTTGTAAGCATCCACGTGTCAGTGTACTAGTTCCTCTAATGTGTATCAATCGTTATGAATGATGATGCAACAATATAAACTTACAGAGGCAGAAAAAAACACTTTGCTTTTCCTTGATAGTGAAACAGCCCCCTTTTTCATTTCTTATTTCTCTTGCAAAATAGAAATTGGTGGTAAAAGTAAAGAATGAATGATGGAACCAGAAGGAATCATATAGTTGCTACCTATCTCATGCAGAACTAGGTCAGAACCATAGAGTACATGATAATGGTAAATTCTTCTCAAGAGTAATGTTGCTTTTTAATTTTTTTTTTCTTCATGGAAGAGTTTGTTTGTTCTTCAACTTAACAAAAAATGGACAAACTTCAAAGAGTTATATATTTCCAACTAGTGAATTATCATCATAGATAGCAGGTGACAGTCTACAAAACAAAAAAGATCTTTTACAATACTGACTTTAAATGAAACAGAAAAAAACCCCCAAGTGTATTAGAAATTAAAAAAAGTGAATAGAAACCGCCATTTAGTCCTGGACCAAAATGATGTCAATGAAGAAATTCTAGAAAAGTGTCCAAACCAAAGACTTATTTTTTATTTACTTATGTATTTCATTAGGTTTTAATTAACATTCTCCAAAGTGTTACCTAGTTATAACCAAAACATAACTGTGGACTGTGTATTGCAACTAATATTTATGCAGTTTTGAAATCTGTGAAGAAAATAATAAGGCACAATTTTACTTTCATTTCCTGTTTTCTTTTTTTCTTTTTGCACTTTACTTATAAACCCTGTTTCATTATAGTGCACATATAAGCAGATAGAAAGACAAACATTGGGGAAAGCATGTAAACATTTTAAAAATAGTGGACAACACCAGTGAACATGAGGAACAGGAGGGCTCTTTCTCAAAATTCTGCTTCAGTCTTCTAAACCATTCAAATGTTAGCTGTTAACCAATATGTAATTCATCCAAGCATTAATGTCAATGAGCTGACTGGGATGAGTAGTAACAGTTTTAAGCTGAAAGAAAGTAGACTTGGATTAGACATTAGGAAGAAATTTTTTATTGTACAGGTGGTGAGGCACTGGAACAGGTTGTTCACAGAAGTCATGGATGGCCCATCCCTGGAGGTCTTCCAGACCAGGTTGGATGGGGATTGGAGTAACTTTATCTAGCGTATGCCTCTGCTCATGACAAGGTGGGTAGAATGAGATGATCTTTAAAGTCACTTCCATCCCAAACCGTTCTATGATTCTATGAAAAGGGCAATCACACTTATACTACAAATTGTCCCTTCCATTGTTAGGATCTCAATGATATCACTCAAAAGAAGAAATTTCTTCTCTCTTGAGGTTGTGTGAATGACAAAACTAAGTAAGAAATCAACCTATGAAAGACATGATAAGGACTGAAGACAACAGCCTACTCCCCACCCTTTCAAGAGCAAAATATGTCAAATGCTGAAATCCTTTGCTCAAACATTGTCCTGGACAGTACTGCTATGGTCAGGGCTGAAGTAGGACACTTTCCTCATACTTTTCAGCTCCGAGATAGTGATCACCAAGATAATGGGTCATTGATGTGCAGAGAAGCCACTGCTCACAGCTACTCCTAAGCAAATTAAGACCACCCCAGAGTTGCTGGCAAGAGTTGTAAAACCTACGGGGAGGCAATGGGAGGAATGGAGTGTGAAGAGGGACAGGTGACACACCCTGGCCAACTAAGTATTCCATGCCACACACTTCATACTCAATATAAAAGTTTAGAGATCATGAGGGTTGAGGCTCCCTCTGTCTTCTTTGACAGCCATTGTTCAGGGAGGACCTCACCTGTCAGTCTGCCCATGGTTCCATCCATGTGTTGCTAACTCAAACTCCTGCCTGACACTGAGCATAGTCCAGGACTTTCCCCGTGCCTCCCCTGCAGCACAAGCACTGAAGTGTGGTTATTGGGGGAATTTGAATTGTTCATTGTGTACTTGTATATATTCTATTTTCTAACCATTAATTTTCATCCTTTTCTTATTATTGTTGCTTTAAAGTTGCTGTAATGTCAGTTTCCAAACAGCTATTGTCTCTCATTTTCCTTTTTTCCCTTTCCTACAGGGGATACTGGGACTAGAAGTGGCGTAGTTTTAGCTACTGATCTGGTCAGGGATGGGCTAAACTGGGAAGAGTACCTGAAGAATTTAGAGAAATTCAGCAAATTTAGAGAAATTCCTGATCATGGATGTCAAGGTTAAAATTTGAAGTTTCTTCCTGAGTAAGAGATGACACTTAATTCCACTGTCTTATCAAGTAAGAATGATATGTGTAGAGGAAAAGAGATGGAAATTCACTGGGCAGTTAGTTGTTATACTCAGATTGCATTTTTGTGCCAATATTTTCCTCATCAGAAGAGGAAGTAGCTCTATTTCCAAAAGAAGGTGTATCAATGGAGACTTGCTAAGTGAAGCAAGATCTTTTTAATCCTTGTGGCATGACTTTGCATATGATGGTGCAAAGAGTAACTGAGAGGTTTTGTTTGTGATTAAATTTCCCCAAATTTGGAATTCTCAGTCTTCCAGGCATAGACAAATTGACAAAGAACAAAGCTGAAGTTGGTTATTTTGAAGTCTCCCTTATACATGAAAGTTAGTGCTTCCATTTTTATTTAAATTAATTTAAGAATTATTCTCCCATGTTTCAAGCAATGAAAGCTATTTGAAGCATAATTCTATTTAAAATTAAAATATTGATGACATTCTATTACATAAGTGTCAGTCAATTATTCCTTCATATTACTTTGAGAATAATGCATAATATAATTTATCCTTAAGGTCTGAATAATTAAAGAGAACTAGAAATTGAGTAGTAGTATTAATTTTGTAACAGGAACATTATCCAGCAATTATTGAATATGAGTAATGCAATTGATCAGATATTAAATGGAACATTTTGTACCAGAAAAAAAATAAGTTTAATCAGTTAGCAAGTTGCTCAGATAGTGATTCTTCTCAATATAGATTATGTGGCTTACTAAAGGCCCAAACACAAAGTTGTTGTAGTCAGAGAAACAAACAAAGCTAGAATAGGAAAGATTTCTGATCTTATCCCAAAGTTATTTTTCACAAAGTCTCTCCTTTCTGATACTATAAGGAATAGCTATAGTATACACAACTGTTTCATTAATTTAATTTAGCTCTGCTAGAGGAAAATGGTTACTATGACCAATCACATAATATTAATAATTAAGGTATTTTGAACTGTTTTTTTCTTTGTTTGTATTAACTCCTTTTTCCTCGTAATAACAGCTCCTATATTTGTATAGTTTTAGAGATAATTTTTAACATTGCAGTGTTTGCCTTTGAAAAGTCATATTCTAGCATTGCTGGCTGAATCTTCAAAGTACTTTCAGTTCACAAAAGGTTTAGATCCAGAAGACAAAGATGTTGTTCTTTGTGTGTGTTTGTTTTGCTATTAGAATTCATTGTAATTAGTTTTGTTTGTTTGTTTGTTTTAATCTTCAGATTAAAGATATCAAACATATACTCTCCTTTTCACATTATGTTTACTCCATCACAAGAGACTCTGAAAACAGTGCTTATTGAAATATTTCTAATGCCATCTGTTGAGGAACAAAATGTATTATTTTAATAGTATTCCTGTGTATAAAAATAAATTAAAACAGTAGAAATATCAAAAAAAAAATTACATATTCAAACTTGGTAGAGTAAGAGAATGCTTAGATTTTATAGCAAATGAAGGACACCTTTGTGTCTGCTCCTCTTGATTTAAAAAATTTACATTTATAGCTAAAAGTGCCTTCATGTGGCACTCCAGAGCTTTCCAGAATTTCACTTCCATTATAGAATTCTTTTACCCACATTATAGAATTATCTTACCTGAACTTTAGCCATTAAGAAGTAGGGATATAATCTAAAAAAAACCATTTTTCTAGGTTACCTCTTATTCAATGGGGATGATAGGTATGATTTATTCCTTCAAGGCTGTTAATTGTATCCTGAAATACAAGGGATGAACTGTCATCTCAAGATGACTTTTTATTTCTACCAAGTACAAGAGGTACATAAACACACCGTGTGGGTAGAATGAATGCCATTTATGTTATGCTTCAAAGTATCCATGGTTATTTTTCCAGATCCAAGTTAGTACATTTGTACTACAATTAGTCTTGGGCTATCTGTTTTCTAGTCCTTCCCCATTTTTTTCCCCTTGTTCTGTTTGTCATGTCTTTTAAAGCTCAAAGTTGGTTCATCCACACAGTGACTGGTAATTACAAGGAACTCAGTACTGTCAGAGTTGCTGCAAATGTGGAAATAACTTGTTGGGGTCACTGCTAGCAGACAATTTTTATTGCTGTTGGAGTGTACTATTTTCAAAACACAATATTTACCTAAACTATAGCCAAAAAAAGTAACTGGGATATTTGATCAATTGTCATTTCAGATTCAGGTGATAAACCAAGTAACCCAACAGAGAAAGTGGCATGTTAAATTACACCAATGTAGACTTATTAAAGCTGAATTATCCTTATCTCTCAAAACATACTCTCCAAACATGGTGTTACTACTTAAATAGAACTGAGGTGATTTGACTGTACTTCTGAGAAACCTTGAATTTTAGTTAAAGGAAAGAGGTACTTGAAAAGTTTGAAGGGACAGGAAATCAGTAAAAGAGTTTTGAGCACACTGGTATTTGAGTAGAAACAATACATATCACACATGACATCACTGCCACATCAAGAGGAAAAGCAACAACTTGGAATAGGCTGCCCAGGGAGGTGGTTGAGTCACCTTCCCTGGAGGTGTTTAAGGCATGGGTGGATGAGGTCTTGAGGGACTTGGTTTAGTGTTTGATAGGAATGGTTGGACTAGAAGATCCGATGGGTCCCTTCCAACCTGGTTGTTCTATGATTCTG
The DNA here is from genome assembly GCA_033558105.1 of Coccyzus lansbergi. NCBI lineage: Eukaryota > Metazoa > Chordata > Aves > Cuculiformes > Coccyzidae > Coccyzus > Coccyzus lansbergi. The sequence goes on from JAUMJK010001112.1 coordinate 28,900, forward strand.
TGATTCTATGATATTTGCAGCCAACACTCTATGGTAACCATCTCTCTGTGGGCCAACTCCCTGCAGAATACCCCTCCACATCCTGCTCTCCATGGGAACTACTCTGTGCAGGGAGTCTCAAGCAGGCAGTCTGGCAGGTGCTGCTGGTCCTCCCCCATAGCACACACAGTGGACAGTAAAGACCTTGGGGGATCTTTGTGGCCAAGAACCTAAGATCGAGAAAAATGGCATATTCTCTCACTAGGCATTGGTCAGGTGGCTAGGTTTTTCCCTGCTCTTGGACATGCTCCCCCTAGTTCTTTCCCTCGTCTTCCCCACCACACAGTCCCCTGACTGCACACAACATCCCCGTCTTCCTAATCTAATCTATACTGCAGATATGGCAGAAATAAACTCTCTGGTAGAGCTCCTGCTGCCTCATGTGAGAGACTGTTCATTGCCTGGCACACAGGCACTTAGATTCCCCCTGCAGATTTGTCCTTGTGGAGAGCTGGCCATATGGAGCTGTACCGTGGAAAGTGGACTCTGGAGACTCAGATTCTCTCTGACCTGGCTCAGAGAGTAAACATGGAACAGAATGCTTACTACTAAGACCAATGTTCTAGTAAGAAACCTGATTTTTAAAGGGAACATTGTATCTCTAACTCAAAGGTGATCCACTGTTTATTTCATATAAACTGGAAAAACTTCACACTATGTAGAAGGAACACATAGAAACAGTTTCTTGAAGGATTACTTGGTTCAACAGTTCATAAGAACAAAGTCTTAAGATATCTTATTGCAAATAATTTTAAAATTAAGTATAGAAGACAAATAATTTTACAAAAAAATAGACAATCAAGGTGTTTTGGGAGATTACATTGACACGCGGAATCAAGACTCCATAGCTTATAAAGTAGGTATGTTTACTCAGCGCTGAGACGCACGGGAGAATCATTTCTCCAAAACAACGTGCGTACCCATCATGGTAACTCCTCTTAGCTTTATACAGTGAACTGTTACATATTCCAAAAATGCTTATACATATTAATGAGTTTGAGAAGGCACCTCTTCCTGTTTTTTGCTTGTGAAGGATTTTCCCAGGGATGGTGCTTGTGAAGGATTTTCCCAGGGATGGAGGCAGTTGTTTTCCTTCTGCATCCCTGCTCTCAGGAATCCAGTTGTCCTTATCAATGGTGTTTCCGCTCTTATCACAGGTCCAGATGACTCTGCTCTTATCACAGGTCCAGATGACTTGTCCTGCTTCTCAGAAGTCTTTTAACAATAGGCCCCCTTCTTACATAAGGCTTATAGAGATATGTTGTTTTAGCTAAACAGCTGTCATCCTGGTGTATTCTGTAGGTATAAGCAGTTTCTATTCCACTATCCTTCAAGTGTCAGTTGCTTTGCTAAAATATTTCTACTTATTCTGCAATTAGTCCTTTCTTTGTTTTCATCTGGGGCTGCTAAACAATGATTATCCTGTTAGCACTTCCCCTAGGCCCCAAGTCAACATAACAGTGTTACAGGTGCTTATTCACTTACAAAATTTTAATAACAAAAAAAGAGGAAAAAAGATATGTACTTTGGAAAAAAGTACTGAAAGTTACACTACTGAAATCTTAGAAGCACAAGAACATTCAAGGATACGGCTTTTGAAAGAAGACTCGGACAGAGATTGTTTAATGCGGAAGAGTGTAATATTGTTCATCTGAATAAATCTTTAGAAAAATAAGGCTAAACGTCTTAACCTATATTTAGGAACAACCTTTAAAAAGCCAAATTGCTACAAGGAGACATTCAATGATTTTTTTTTTTTCCTTATAAAGGACAACTGTTGATATTAAAAGGCATAATAGAACTCTAATGATGCAGTACTAGTATTCAGACACTCCAAATGTGCTGTAGAATAAATAATAACGACAAATTAAAACTGAAAAAGAAATTTGATATAGGCAAAAAAAACTAAAAGCAGGAGAAGGAGAAATGGGATGAGTAGTATGGTCACAAAGTAGGACAAGAACATTGTAGGTGTGCGTGAGATTATCTAAAATATCTGTGATGATTGATATGATGCATATGTGAGGATGTCATGTTAAGATTTTGCAGTATTTGAGGCAGAATAACAGGCGGATGCAAGATCAGAAAATACAACTCAAGATGTTGCATTAGTAAATCTAACAGGAATTTCAGAAAGTGAAGAAGTAAGGACTTGATATTCAAAAAGATTGACAACCATCTTACAACCTGATAAAAAAAGTCATAGTTCAACTAGATACAGTGATGGATACAAGTTTGTATTTATGGATGGTTTCATTTTCTGTATCTGACCCTGTGATTCATTTACTAGCACAAACGTCCTTTTCTAAATTGAGTTTTGATCTTGTCCATATACTTAAACACTTTGAATGAAGAAGGTTGTAACCTATTGTATTACCTTAATAGGAATAAATTTAAAGTATTTTATTATTTAGTCTGTGAAATAAACAGTTTCATCATCAGTTCCAGTCATCATAACCTCATAATTACAAATATCTTAATTGCAGAACTACATTTTCATTCACTCTTTAAAAACCTCAGATGCTTTGGAAAGAGGAACAGGTTTTGGGATGAGACACTGCCATATGGAAAGCAAGTACAGGAAAAGAGCAAATATAGAATAAAACATATGGAAAAATGTCTGTGTGGAATAAATCAAATTAGCCTTATGAAAGTTATTTTGGCCTCTCTTGACTTTTATTTATGTTTCTGATAAGCACATACTACAGTTTATCCTTTACAATACTGAAGAGGGAAAAAGGGATTAAAATAAAATTGTAGGAAATAAACAAAATGTGCCCAAGTTGAGAATTTTAATTTCCTGACAACATAACCTTCTGAGAGAACAGCACAAAAACTTTGGCTCAGATTATGAATATGCTACACTTTAAAATGGATGAACTTTTTGAGAATTCTGTAAAAAGTACTATCTCCTTCAGAAGTACATTCTTTTCTCCAGTGGTGAGTTAATTTTGCATTATGTTTTAGTAATTCAAACACAAATAATGAGAAGATAAGGACAATATCTCATAATTTGGGTGTTAGATTGAAATATATTTTTGAAAAGTAAATAAACCAACAATAGCTTTCATATATGTTACTATTATTGCTAAAGTAATATGAAAACTCTAGAATTTATTGAAAGTTCTGCCAATACAGCATCTTGAATTTGTGGTTATTTTATGAAATGGTAGAATACACAGACCAGTCTAGTATATTTTCTTGTAACATTTTGGTATATCCTTTTGTAGGTAATCCATTAATAGATTATATTTAAGACAGTGTAGAGTCCGAATAATCTGAAGATAGGTATCGAATATGATTTGATGTTGGGAGTGTATTATCCAATTTCACTGCACTACGGAGAAGGAATACAGGAAAAACAAATATCATTTACAGACTACACAAGGGAAAATTAGAACTGAAATTTTGTGACAAATAAAATGTTACGTGTTAATAGATATGGGGAAAAAAATCTTATTTTTCTCTCTTTTTCTTTTAATTTCCCAAAAGGAATAGAGGAAAAATGTGGATATTTAGAATGAAATCAGAATGATATTGCTAACTACAGAGCTGTATTTCAACCAATGTTTCTGTGTGGAGATGAACACATGAAGTTTCAAAATGCACCAGGAAAGACTGCATTTCTATCAAGACAGATGTATTAAAAATCATATCTAATTGTAGGTGTTTAAATATAAGATCTTTGCACATGTAAGTGTTTAAACTTTTATAGTAAATCGAATATGTGTGGGGCTCAGATAAACAGATTACCATGGGATAGAGATGATGGAGCAGATTCAGCTGATTCTAAGGTGGAAATGTATGTGCAATTGTTATCTAATACCTTTTCCCATCTTTTTCTCCTTTTGAGATATCCAGAATATTTGCTGAACTTCCACCTATGTTCCAGAAGAGCACAGGATTACCATTAGATCACAGCCATAATTGCCAGCCTTCTGTGGGTTTCTTGGATGTCATAAGTTATATCAGACTGCACTACATATCCATGTCTAGGAAATTCAATCAAATATCCAGTTGTATGCTGGCAGATGCAGTTAGAAATCTCCATTTAAATGTCTGAGTAGATGAGCTACTTTACACTTCAATGGACCTGGGATGACATTATCTAATTGGAAGTAAACTGTAGTAGGTTGAAATAGGTTCTTAGAATAGAAATAGAATTTTCTGATTGCAGACCAAAGGCTGGCTCTGCCACATCTATTCACCATATTATTTCAGGCTGGCAAAAGCAGATAAATTTAATTCTAGCCAAATGTAGAATGTACTTTCTCCTGATGATTTCCTAACTATACAGTTACCGCATAACTGCTATAACGTTGGAAGTACCACTTATAATGGCAATCTGTAACACTTAATTACCTCAGGACGAACATGTAAACTGTTGAAATGCTAGCCAACAGTTTTCTCTCTCAGTTACGTTACATTATAAATAGAAGTCAGCAACTAAGTTTAAAGAACGCAAGTAGTTAAACCCAGAGAGATGAATTTCTCAGGTAGGCATATCTTTCCCAAGAAATAATTCAGAAACATGGATTAAAAATAATTTACCCCCTATGGAATATGAGAAATGTTAACTAGCTTGCAGAACACTGTAATAGATAGACATTGAAATGTCAGGTTATTTAATTCATTAATGTGGGCATCATTCTGTATACCAAGACAGCTGTATTGGGTAAAATCACCTTTGAGATCTGAAGTCAAAGAGAAGCCAGGCACACAAAAAGTTTTCAACTGGTATATAATAAATTTGACAATTGGTACTTTTTTTTTTTAAGAGCAGAATTCTCATTAATGAAATAGTGGTCTATGACTCCTAAATAAATAAGCAAATGGAAAAAAAAAGTAAAACATTTAAACTAAATGAAGCATGCATCCGATATTCTAACTGTCATAAAGACTTTAGTAGCCCAATATGGCCTGAAAAAAAGTCTTTAAGTGGTCAGGAATACACAGGCTTCCTACATTTATGTGACTAAGTTGTATCTATAGCAACAAATGACTAGCCCAAGGTTTTATTTCAGGAAAAGCAGTAGAAAACACTCTGCATAATGTGAAAGGTTCAACACTTGGTCTAGATAATGAGAAACCTTAAATCTATGTATTCTTTGGAAGGAAGGTTTTCAAATCCCAATCTATGAACTAGGTAACAAGGTGAAGACCCTTTCTTAATTTTTTTTCCTCCTTCATTTTCTGCAAGATACACATTCTTATCCACCTTCAACAAGAAAATGACATTTTCATCTTCCTCCTCCTGATTGTATTCTTTAGGTTGGTGGTAAAATCTAGCTCCCTGCCAATTTCTTCCTGTCCCCCTCTCCCTGATCCCACCTCCATTTGACTTGGAAAAAATTCCTAGCTTCATATTTTTTTTATGGTTAAGTTCTTTTAAGTACTTATAAGGAAATATTCCCTGATGTGTTTTAAAATAAACTTAACAATACCAAAGCTAATTTTTGAAATGGACATCAATATTTCTGGTGATACACATGCTCTGAAAATATCTACAGATATGGATCTCTTGGTGGATTGTTTTATGCAGTACAAATTCTCACATAATTCTGGATTTCAACAACATAGGCAGCATATAGACTTCATATCCTTGTTCAGACACAATACCTTAAGGAGAAAAGTAGGCCACTCCATGGTACAATTTATCTGATTTAATTTAGAATTCTGGTTTTTAATAAGCTAAGTCACTTCTAGAAATATCTTTGTGGGTTTTTTCTTTCATGTATTGCAGTAAAAGCCAAGGATGAAAATCAGTGCCTAAAAAAATAAGCACCTATTGCCACTACAGATGGTTGAGGGCACTGTAATACATTGAGGGTTATCTTATAAGACTGATATATCTCTTGTACAAATAGGTATCCAGTGCCGTTTGGGAAAGCCCAGAGCACATGAGTTTCACACATGATGGTTATGACATGTGACAGCTCTACTTCTCATGGCTAAAGGCCAAGCTACATAGACAAGAAAGCAACCTCAAGTAGTATCACATTAAGGCAACAGAAGCTTACTGCTGATTACAGGTCATGTGAAGACCTCTTTCTCCATGTGGGCACAGTCTAACCCTATTTTCTGAATCTCAAATGCCACCGAACAAGAATGATGTTCATATGTTTTATAGCATGTGAAATAATCTTATGTAAAAAAAAAAAAGATTTTTTTTCTAGTGAATATCAGATGGTGTATTTTATAAGAAATATTTGGACTGTTCTGTTAATTGCATATCTAAGCTCTACTTAAACTATGTAAACCCATCTTATACCTTAATTCAATTTAATTTATTCAGTGTTGATACAAATGTGGAAATACAAAACCTTATACAATACAAAGCAGTTTTTTAAGTAGAACGAAGCCATACAATAGGACAGATCTTATTGCTGAACACCAAATGTATGCATTAAAAATTATTCACTGGAACTGAAGTTATATTTTGTTTTATGTAGGTCACATTCTGAGAGATTCGATTTGAGTAATTATTCTGTTGGTATGGGGATATGTCTTAGTCAAAAAAGTCCACTTAGGAGTGGACTGTGACACTCATATCCCTCACTACCTTGAACTCGATGAGTGCATGATCATTGCAGCACAGTTTGGCTCTTATCACGACATCACCAATTATCTTATATGCATTGGAGACCATCTGGTCCAGAATTGCATTCTTTTTGGTAGTACTCTCTATTACCTGGCTGAAAAAAATTATCCTCAATGCATTCCAGGGTTCTCCTGGATTGCCTACATCTTGCCATGCTACTATTCATGCAGATATCGAGATCATCAAAATCTCCTAGCAGGACTGGAGCCTATGAGTATGATGCCTCCTGTACCTAAAGAGGGCTTTGTCAATATGCTACCTTTGACTGAGCAACCTATAGTAGACACTATCCACAAAGTTCCCTTTGTTGCCTTGGTCTCTAATTCATAGAATCATAGAATCACAAGGTTGGAAGAGACCCACTGGATTATCGAGTCCAACCATTCCTATCAAACCTTAAGCCATGTCCCTCAGGACCTCATCCACCCGTGCCTTGAACACCTCCAGGGAAGGTGACTCAATCACCTCCTTGGGCAACCTATTCCAATGCCCAATGACCCTCTGTGTGAAAAACTTCCTCCTAATCTCCAACCTAAATCTCTCCTGGTCGAGCTTGAGGCCATTCCCTCTCGTCCTGTCCCCTGTCACTTGGGAGAAGAGGCCAGCTCCCTCCTCTCTACAACCTCCTTTCAGGGACTTGTAGAGAGTAATGAGGTCTCCTCTCAGCCTCCTCTTCCCCAGGTTAAACAACCCCAGCTCTCTCAACCACTCCTCATAGGTTCTGTTCTCCAGCCCCTTCACCAGCTTTGTGGCTCTTCTCTGGACTTGCTCCAGAGCCTCAACATCCTTCTTGTGGTGAGGGGCCCAGAACTGAACACAGTATTCAAGGAACGGCCTCACCAGTGCTGAGTACAGAGGGAGAATAAGCTCCCTGGACCTGCTGGTCACAAATTCTTACCCATACACTTTGAACCCTTAAGCTTTGGCTCTTTTTCAGAGACATCTCTTCCCAGTCTATCAGGTTTCTTTTAACTGGGCAGTACTTCCACCCCTCCTTTTTCTCCTCTCCCTTCTGAACAGCTAGTAACCGTCAACAGTTGTCCTCCAGTCATGGAATTTGTCTAGAGTTTCACTGATGGCAACCAGGTTATTTCTTTCTACCAGCTTGGTGGTTTCCATCTCCTCTTGTTTTTACCCATGCTGTGCACATCAGTGGAGAGGCATTTCAGATGGTCTGTCATCCATGTCATCTTCTCAGAAGAACATTCCTTAATTCCTTTGAGATATTTCTTCAGTATTTCCCTCCTGGTTGCTTTGACCTCAGAAGCCTCTGGCTCATCTCTGTCAGAGTTCATGTGTGCTGCAGTGTAGCTTGTGTATTTGATAGCAATAGATTGAGTGTCTTCACTAGCATCTCATCCCTCTAACCTTGTCATGAAATACCACAAGTTGTCACAGGTGAGCCTATTGTTACGCCCCTTCCACTTCAAGTCTGATTATGACATTATAACAAATTAATTCTTATTTAACTGTACTTTTCTAGTTGATAGTAATTCTTCTCCTACTCTTTGGAAAAATAAAATACAAGAGCAGAAATGCAAGGATACTTCAATATTTTATTCTTCCATATTTGTGCCATTTCTTTATTCTGTACATTGGGGATAAATCAGAGAATAGACACAGAGTTTTGTGAGGAATCTGAGGACTCATTGCATAGTCAGTCCTGAAGACACTCCATTCAATGTTCAGAAAGAATTGTTTGAAATCTGCTATAATGTCTGAACCCAATGCTTCCAAGTGACAGGACAAGAGGGAATGGCCCCAAGCTTCTCAAGGGGAGGTTTAGGCTGGACATTAGGAAAAAAATTTTCACAGAAAGGGTCACTGGGTACTGGAACAGGCTGCCCAGGGAGGGGGTTGATTCACCTTCCCTGGAGGTGTTTAAGGCATGGGTGGACAAGGTGCTAAGTGGCACAGTTTAGTGTTTGATAAGGAATGGTTGGACTTGATGTTCTGGTGGGTCTCTTCCAACCTGGTGATTCTATGATTCTATAAAAAGCAAATTAAATAAGCTATGTTTCCTCTGTTAGTACCTTCTATAGTAGTAGTAAAAGAATGGAAAGAAAATATTAACTGAAATCTAAGGACATGATAGCTACTGAGAACCAAATTAAACGGGTTTTTTTAATTTATTTTAATAATCAGTTTTCTGATTACTTAAGCCACTTGATTATTTTATCAAACTTGTAGGTAGGTGAAGCTTCAGAATTTGTGTTACAATCACATAATCATTTATTCTTCACTGCATCTCTCTTAAGCACTATATGATTAATTTAAGAGATTAATCAGCCTCTTGTGGTTGATACATTAATGATGACTATATTTTGAAACAATATTAACACGCATACACCAGAAAAATATCCACCCACAAATGAAAACAAAACAAAAAACCCACTAACAAAACAATCCACTAAAAAAAAGAGTGGAAACCGTGTCTCAGGTTAGGTACAGGAATTTAGTTAATTCTTTATGATACTTTGATACTTGTGTTGTCCACAGGTTTTTTAGCTTGTAGAGCACAGACATTTAATTTTGTGTAACAGGGCCATCTGTTGAGGTTACTGTGCTTACTTGCTCCACTGCTGTTCACTTTTGATGATGGCAACAGAAACACATTCAGTCTTTTTGGGCATGTGTTGCCATCCTCAAGATACCAACTTCAAAGTCATGTTTTTGGTCCTCTTTTTTCATTTCTCAATGTTCTGTTGAAAGATTATGACTTTGCTCTGTAGCTGCTAAACTGCATCACTCTGATTATGTATGCTTGTCTGATGTAACTATTATCTCACAGATGATATGAAAAAAACCAGATCATAGAATCATAGAACAACCAGGTTGGAAGAGACCTATTGGATCATCGAGTCCAACCATTCCTATCAAACACTAAACCATGTCCCTCAGGACCTCATCCACCTGTGCCTTAAACACCTCCAGGGAAGGTGAATCAACCACCTCCCTGGGCAGCCTATTCCAATGCCCAATGACCCTTTCCGTGAAAAACTTCCTCCTAATCTCTAGCCTAAATCTCTCCTGGCCGAGCTTGAGGCCATTCCCTCTTGTCCTGTCCCCTGTCGCTTGGGAATGTCACTTGGGAACACAACTTGAGATGTTGTGTTAAAAACTCCTTCAGCAACTCCTGAGACACCTCTGAGCAAAAATCTTGAAATAAAGGTTATCTCCACTTTCGTATGGCCACCAAATAGCATAAACTATAGATACATCTTGACATCAGCCAGCTTCCATTGTCATTCTATACCCAAATGTACATGTAACTTAAAAGAGAAAGAATCATATCAACTCCTCTTTTTGTTTTCCATCTTTGTTTCATCAGCTCACTCTCGTTCCAAACTGGAGTACTGTCAAGCAGTCAGCTTTGTGCAGAAATTTGCTTTGGTAGTCTCCATTTTAGGTGGAACATGCTACAAAAGAATATCCATAATTTTCTTCAGTATTTAGGGTTTGATCTTTCTCCTCAACTAGCTCTCACTAGAAAGTCTGTCAAACTAACTGTTACATATATGGTGGGTGATTTTTGGGAATATTGTTCATTTGCTCATTAGATACAAATAACTACAGACTTCAGGAAATTTAAATGTGCAGATGTAATGATGTGACAGTTTTAATACTGCTTTTCATGTTTTACAGGTTTCCTGTGACACATATTTCTAACTTCCTTGGTAAATCTTCAGAAATACTTTCAGTAGAAAAAAAAAGTCAGAAAATCAGAAGAAACTCTCCAAAGATATATCTGTCAGCAGCTTCCAGTAATAGCATTATTGCCATTATTTCCCACACTGTTTAACCATGAGAATCAAAACCTGTTTTAGTATATCTGACCAAGGCTGAACTGTATGAAATTGGAAAAGAATAACTAGTTCCCAAATTTATTTAAAACTTCAGTGTAAGACACACGATAGCAAGAGAGACAGAAGGTATGGTGATAAAAGCTGTACAATACTGATCTGCAAAATGGCATATGGAGATAGTCTAACCATAAGCAGAGTAATCACAACAATGATGAAGTGGTCTGAACAGCTGCCGAGGGCTTCTGCTGGCTTGTTGGTAGTGGCAACAATATACTTGTGAGGCTTCACTGAACCCTGAAGTCAGAGAAAAATAATATAAAAAACCTAAACACATTAGCTTGCCTCTTTGAAAGATGAAAGTGATAAAGATTAGTGTAATGGGAAAAAAATGCACCTATTTACCAACTTCTTAAAATGAATAAGAGAACATAGTAGATTCTGAAGTAGTTTATACTTGATTTGATGGAAGAGAAGGAGCTGGCAAAATGACAGTGAGATGCAGGGTAATATATATTTTGTACATCATAAAACTTCATTTGTTGTTACCACAGATCTTAAATACTAGCCTAGTCCTGCTAGGATTTCACTCAAAACTTACATTATATTCAGACTGTAAAAATCTCAGCTATCGGTTGTCAAACTCATTTAACACATATCCTGGAGTCCTAGAAGTAGGTCCAAAAATACAGTAGTCTGACTGACCTGCATGATGCAAAACTATCTAAGGATCTTATCCTTCTCCTAGAATTTTTAATTTCCCATGCTTTCCCAGGAGGAGTTCTCTCATACACTTTCCTGTTGCCTACTTCTTCAACTTGTTGAAATCAAGTAAGTTAAAAAGTAGAGAGGAATTTCAAATACTTTCAGTTAAGAGACCTCACCCTCTATCCTTCAAATCACAATTCAAAGGTGATGTACATATTATTCTCAAAAGACACGCCTGTGAACTAACTTGTAATTTTACTTGTTACTAAAACTTGTAGACTCAATAGAGATATCAGTTTAATAGTATACTGATTTTACCTAGCCTTCACCATCCTCTTCTCTACACTAAAAGTAATAATTAGCTGCCTCTCTCTCTCTCTCCTGTAGGAGCTAGTAATCTCACCCACATCTCCCTCACCCCGACTAGTGCTCGGTGCTTTTTGTTCAAATTGTCTAAATGACTAAAACAATGAAGTTAAAACCAGAGCAACTGCTCTTACCTAGTATTTAACTTGAAAGCTTCTGTTCCTATTTTAAACCTGAAGAAGTTCTTGAATGCCCAGAAGCTTGTTGTCTTTTTCCCCAGCTATACTTAGTCTAGTAAAAAAAATTACGCATCTCTAAAAATCCTTCCTCATTAGCTAGCAGGAACACCTTCAGTTCTGTTTTAGAATTAACCACAATTTAATAAATAATGCAAAATGCAAAAATGAATAGCTAACTCCATCTGTTGCTTTTTTACTTAAATACACATCAGTAACTATAAAATTCACAGTGGACATAAAAAAGAATTATCTTATTTCAGTATCTAGGAGTTCTCTGTAGCAATAAAGTAGGGCTAGTGCCACAGATGACACTGCAGTTCATTGGCAAAGCTGCGAGTTAGTTCTGTGTTTGCTTTCAGGAGTTCAGACTTCATTCTGGCAACTTAAAATTACATGTGTTCTTAAGATAGAAGTGCCTCTAGAGGATATGAGTTCAATGTTAGATCTACAAATTAATGCTGTAAAAATGTACATGGCCTAGAGGAAACACAAATTCATGACTTCATTGCCTAATGCAGTAATAAGTGTTTCACAGCCAATATGATGGCTACAGAATAAGGTGATTTTTTTACATGTGTGTTTGTGCATGCTTAATAGCTATATAAACAAAAAACAATTATGTACTGCGTATTTCTTTGAAATAGAAAAATCTGAAACAGTTTTTTATAATCTATAAAGTAAGAGCAAGCATCAGAAAATATTTGGAAACAAGTACCAAAACGTGAAATTCTGAAAACAAACCGAATGAGCAAATATATTAAATTAAGAGAGGAAGGTTATGATTATTCTGTGTTAGAAATGGAAATCAGTTTTAAATTATACCATTTAAAATTCAGCCATCAGCATGTTGGTGTAAATTCTGTTACCTAAATGGCAAAACTTGTGCCATTTACAATGTCCCAGGACCTTCTACATCACCACCTATTATCCCAAAACGACAGAGGTCTTTTACCAGCCTTGAGTCATTCATATTAGCTCTGTGTAAGTGCCAGCAGGTGAGACACAGAGACAAAAGAAGACCTATGCCCTCTTCAGCATCATCTCTAGGAAAAATAGGGTAATCCAGGGCTGCTTCAACTACTCTGGTGACCTACATATTAGTCAATACATTGAGCCTTCTGTACCTAAAGATGAACTTAACATCCGACATGATGGTTGGTTTTCTGGTTGGCTTAGACTCTGAAGCCTAATGAATCTTGGGTGACTCTCTTCTCTTCATGACCAAGACCTGGATCTCTCATTAGTCTCCACCAACTGAACAGACAAGATCTTCAGTTACTAAACTGGGAAATATAAAGCCTGCTCACTTGTAGACAGCTATACTTAAAAATATTAAAGAAGACATCAAAGCCTGAAACTGAATCTTTTCCTGCTATATTCAGCTAGTAAAAATTTAGTAATCTCTGTTCAGTGAACTACTTAACACAATCCCATGAGGACCACTCAGTAACATTTAATGTCATTTCTTCCTCTGCTAGAACTTCGAAGTCAAGCCTTGCAGATGTTTTGATTTTAGGCAGTTTAAGAAAATGTTTGGGTTTTTTAATACAGGTGATATCAAATTCCACAGTATTCATAAATCTAGCAAGTGATATTGTGAGAATGTACCACAGTTATAGTGCTAGCTAGAAGTAAACAGCATATTCTCTGTATGTCTATCTAATTCTTACTTATATAATACTTAGACTAAAACAGTCCTTCTGTCTCCAAGGCTGGACTTTGCTAGGACATACTCATGCCAAGCAATAATGTACAAAACAATACTGGATGAAACAGCTTTGAAACCAACATTTTCCCTGGCCAAAGAGATCTGAGAATAGGTTTCATGAAAATGGGTCTTTTTAGGGAACAGTTTGCAATCATTACAAACACAGGTACTTTTGCTGCAAAAAGGACCATCATGATGGTGAAGTTCACTTTATATTTATGCATTTATAGTGTCCCGGGGTGTATTTATGTAGCAGAAAGTAGATTAGGTTCACACTTGCATGATCTCTAGTCGATATTAAAAATGATATATATACTGTTCGAGAAATAATACCTTAATCTATTTTACCTTTAGCAAAAGTGTTCTATATGACCTTTCTACCTTAATTTTGTATCAAAGAAGCTCATTTTATATTATATCATTATTGGGCTCTAAGTCAACAATAAGTGTTACATTTAAAGAAAAAAACCTCACACTTGGGAACTGCTTGTTTAATATATATTATATGTTTATGTGTATATATATATACTAAAATACAATACAATATGCTTAATATCTAAAAAAAGGGAAATAACAAATAGTATTTTGGAGCAATTCTATTTTTATATGTAGCTAGAAGGGGATAGCATAGTTTAGTTTAATTCACAGTATTAGTAGGATTTAACCATGCATGTAGAGGAGAAAATCTTTATGAAGTATTAATTTATGAATATTATTGTTAGATTTTTGCTGACTTGAATAGCCTTGCAAGATTAACATGTATTTGTTCTTTTTTCTGAGGTTCCTAATTTGAGGAGTTTCTCACCGACTGAAGACAAAACTCAGAGTATTAGAAAACAGTTCTCTCAGTGGGTATAAAAAGAAGAAATTCCATACATGCTTTAATAAGCCTTCCTGTTTAAATGACTAGGAGGTACTTCACTATTAGCATTAACTAGGATGCAAAAAAACCATTCAGGTTAAAACTTTTATACTACATTCATAGTCAGATAAGGCGGTTTCAATATTTTGTAATATTTATTTATTTATTTGCTTATTTGTTTATTTATTTGATTATTTATTATATTGTTGATTAATGTGACCAGTTTTAATGACCGTCAAAAATGCTGCCGAACTGTGATGCTGTCTTTTGAGGGTATTGAACATATAGTCCTCAGGAATTTCAAGTGATACATGTTGCTCTCTTTCCATATCAGTATATTGGAAAACAATGTTGAACTACTGAACAGTAATAATTTTTGATTCTATGCAATCACTATATCTGAAAATGTAGCTTATAAAGATTTTCCTTGGATTTATAGTTTCAAAAACAGGTAATTATTTATTTATTTGTTTCTTGTCTATTTTTTCAAGCAGAACATTTTTGCCCAAGTCAAGCTGTCTTGAAACCCTCCAAATTACTGTTGAACTTACACGTGTAATATTTTAAAGATAAAAGATTCTGCAACTTTTTCTTCCAATGGTGGCCTTGAACTTCTGACCATATTTATCATACATGTCAGTCAGGTTCATCAGACACTCAACTGAAATATTTCTCACTCTAGGTTGCAGGGAGTCCCAAGAATAGTGTGAGAGGTGATCTAACCTCAGAGAGCTGCCAAAATGAAGTTTGGCTGCCAGTCAAACAAGCATTTAAAAAGAAATATGACTGTAAAGGCCTAAATACATTTTTTAAAAAGCAATTGCAAATTAAAACCTCTCCGGCAGATGGAAAAGTTGAACCATCTGGCAATAGGCCAGAAATAATTTTTGTTTTGCATTTAAGTTTTTTTGGATGCAAGCCACCAAACCAAACACAGCATCTGTTTCTGTGGTTGCTGCACAGGGCAACAATAACTCCTCAGGCTAAAAGTTGCACAACAACAAATATCAGAGCAACTCAAATGATGAGTGATGAGTAACGGACAGGAAACTTCCTAATTCTCACCCTTATGATCTGTTAATTGAAATGCAGGTGGCGAATTTAAAGTGACAAAATTTAAAGCAAATCTCATTATCAACAGAAGCTAGTTTTGTATTCTCAAAGAATATTTTCCCATTTTAATTCAGATGTACATAGATCTATATGCATAAAGTACTTAGCATATGAATGGAAAAGAAAAGCCATTTTTCAAAAGCCATTCCATGTCCTATAGAAACTCTTTTATGTCTGGGTTTAACATGGATCTCAGCACCCTAGAAATCAGAGCTCCTACTGTGAGATGATTTGTTTGATCTTCTCTATTGGTTTGATAAGATTGATAAGTTGTTTCTTTCTATAAATCAATTCAAGAAACTTTGACTATATGATAAAGAGGATCAGCTTGAAGGGTGGAGTGAGACAAGATCCTTATTGTGTAGATAAGACAACTTAGTGATAAATGAGATAATAGGGAATAAATAATTCCTGCATCTCTATCTATTATTTAGAGTAAAAAGGAATATACCTTTTATGTGGAACCAATACATTTTATTAGTCTGATAAGGCCTTATGAGTCTAATTAAAATGCAGCAAGGAGTTATGATTATTCCAGTTACACTGATGTTAACATTTACAGTCAGTAATACAATTCAAATACATATGCATTGTATCCACTGGAGTAGTTTTCTCTGGTGTTATAATTCAAAGGGTTCTCTACTTCCTAAGGTCTACAGCTTTGATCTTCTAAAACAGCTGGGCAAGAGAGTTATGATGATGACATGAGTTTATTGCTCAGAAATATAAGGTGTTAATGCTACTTAATTTTTAGCTCCTTAATCTTGGGTCCACTTTTAAAAACTATTTTATATATAAACATATATATATATATATGTTTATATATGCAATAGTGATATGAAAACAGAGCTCCACAACAGCTCTTAAAGCAGAATATTCTCATATTAAAAAAAGTGGGGTACATTGCATGAGATATATGTGTGATGTTTAGTCAATGCACTCTATTTAGGGTAATACTCATTTTAATCTAGTCCAATTGGCTGTCTTTTCACACTGCTGAGTTTTGTTGGAACATCACATTCTATACGCCATTTGTAGTCATACCTTATTTTCTGTTTTCATTCTTATATCTTTCAAATCCTTCTTATTAATATTTCAAATCTTTTCAGGTCTCTTTAGTTCAAAATGGCAGTCAGTACCATTTCCAGATCACATTTTTTTCCATTTTTTTCCGGCTACATTTACAAACTTGGCATCATTGCATCTATCAATGAGTGAGTGAGACATAAATGAGAAGCAGATACATTTCAGCACAATCTTGGCTTAGGGATGGCATGCTGCCAGCCTCCTGCTCTTGCCTTAAGTTCACTGAACAGTTACTGAACCACAATCTGTGATTGAGAAATAGGTTTTTCACCTTCATTTATTCAGCTCTCTTAGAAACAGTATTTGCACAGAAAATATCCTCAGACTAAATCAGCATAAATAGATACATCCAATGCAGAATAGAAAAAAACCATAGCATGTCAGTTGAAGAAATTAAAGCCTATTATTTCTCCTGTAATTGACAAAATTAATATCATAGAATCATAGAATCATAGAACAACCAGGTTGGAAGGGACCCATCAGATCACCAAGTCCAACCATTCCTATCTAACACTAAACCAAGTCCCTCAAGACCTCATCCACCTGTGTCTTAAACACCTCCAGGGAAGGGGAATCAACCACCTCCCTGGGCAGCCTATTCCAATGCCCAAGGACCCTCTGTGTGAAGAACTTCCTCCTAATCTCCAGCCTAAATCTCCCCTGGCAGAGCTTGAGGCCATTCCCTCTTGTCTTGTCCCCTGTCACTTGGGAGAAGAGGTCAGATCCCTCCTCTCTACACCCTCCTTTCAGGTAGTTGTAGAGAGTAATGAGGTCTCCTCTCAGCCTCCTCTTCTCCAGGCTAAACAACTCCAGCTCTCTCAGTCGGTCCTCATAGGTTCTGTTCTCCAGCCCCTTCACCAGCCTCGTCGCTCTTCTCTGGACTTGCTCCAGAGCCTCAACATCCTTCTTGTGGTGAGGGGCCCAGAACTGAACATGGGATTCAAGGAGCGGCCTCACCAGTGCTGAGTACAGAGGGAGAATCACCTCCCTGGACCTGTTGGTCACACCTTTTCTGATTCAAGCCAGGATGCCATTGGCCTTCTTGGCCACCTGGGCACACTGCTGGCTCATGTTCAGTCTGCTATCGACCAACACCCCCAGGTCCCTCTCCTCCTGGCAGTTTTCCAGCCAGGCTTCTCCCAGTCTGTAGCTTTGCTTAGGGTTGTTGTGCCCCAAGTGCAGGACCCGGCATTTGGCCGTGTTAAACCTCATGCCATTGGACACTGCCCAACGGTCCAATATAATACTGTTATAGAGTAAGTTTGCATTTTAGCATCCATGAAATTACTTGGATTATGAAAATAATTTCTCTTTCTACATTTCAAAAAAAGCGTGAGCAGTTGGTCGGCTTTCACAGTAAACTGAGGAGAAAACAGAATGGTCAAAATAAAATGCCATTGCCTCTAGGGTGAGACTTATCACAGACAACTATGGTAACTTGATTTGTTCAACCTAGAGAGGAGAAGGTTGAGGGATGACCTCTATAACTTCCTCAAGGAGGGCAGTGGATGGGGAGGTGTTAATTTCCTCTCTCTCTCTAGTGACCAGTCATAAAACACAAGTAAGTGGAATGAAGCTGTCAAGGGAAGTTCAGATTTGACATTAGAAAAAGGTTCTTTGCTGAAAGGGTGGTTGATTACCGGAATAGACACAGGAAAGTTGTCACAGCACCAATCCTGTTCAAGAGCATCTGGGTGACACTGTTAGTCATGTGGTTTAGTTTGACATAGTCCGGCAAGAATCAGGGAGTTGAATTCAGTGACCTTTATCTGTCCCTTTTAACTTGACATCTTGTATAATTCAATGGTTTTTTTTATTCCCCTGGAGAAAAAAAAAATCACATGGGGAAGATCTGAAATACGATTGTTGTTAGAACTCAGCTGGGGTCTGAAATATGCCTTTTATGAATTTAGTTTGTCTCTAAATGTCATTTTCATACTTATGTCTGTCTCAAGTGAGGTCTGAAGAAATATGAAAAAATCTTTTCACAAAACAATTACAAGCCAGTGTGTTTTCTTTTTTTTTTTTTCTCAGAAAAGCACTGATAAGGTCCTTTCTGACTGTCTTTTTCCAGGCTAAACATACCCAGGTCTCTCAGCCTCTCCTCATAAGAGAGGTGTTCCAGTCCTCTAACTATATTTGTGGCCCTTCTCTGGACTCTCTCCAGTAGTTCCTTGAGTTTCTTGAAATGGGGAGCCCAGAACTAGATGCAGCACTCCAAATGCAGCCTCACTATGGCAGAATACAGGGGCAGGATAACCTCCCTTGACCTGCTTGCTGCACTCTTCTTGACATAGCCCAGGATGCCACAGGCTTTCTTGGCCACAAGCTCACACTGCTGGTTTATCATCAACTTGTTGTCTGACAGGAGTTCCAGATCCTTCCCTTCACAGCTGCTTTACAGTAGGTCAATCCCTGACCCCTGCTGGTGCAGAGGGTTATTCCTCTTCAAGTGCAGAACCTTCCATTTGCTTTTGTGAACTTTATTGGGTTCAAACATTTCAGCCTGTCCATATCTCAAAGAATGACAGCATAACCTTCCTGTGTAACAGCAACCTTGTTGAGTTTACACTCTGTCCCTTCATCTAGGTCATTGATGAATATATTGAACACGACTGGGCTCAGTACCAAATGCTGGAGAATGCTGCTGGACACAGGCTTCTAAGTAAACTCTGCAGTAAACTAGAATATTTTCAAATATTGGGGAAAGAAAAAAAGATTTAGGTCAGACAATAAAGCCGAAAAGAAGATATCTTTTTCACATTGTCAACTTCTTTATGTGGATAAATAGCAAAATATTGGCTTTTGCTTACTAAACTATGCAACCAGAATTCTTCAGCTTGGTTGTAGGCAAAAAGAGCAGATGTTTGATCTTAAACAAGGATGTAATGCCATGCCATAGCAAAAACAGGGCAGCTTAAGAAAATGACAGAACTAACGTTCTGCTAGCTTACGCTAATGAGAGTTGGCAACATAACAGTGTATGTCATTATAAGCTGTCATCATGAAAAATTATAAGAGACACCAAGTTGCCAGAGCTGCTAAATTTACTGAGGCGCTTACTATATAAGCTATTCTTCTGTTTGCAGAAAAGAATAAAACAAAGACATATCAGAAAAGTCTTCTAGAATCTATTTAAGAGGAAGGTTTTTTCCTATATTTTTTTCTGTTACTTATACATTTCTACATGCAGTAAAGCTTACACACTAAACAAGAACAATAGATTTTCTTGCCTATAGTGGACAAGATGAGCATGTAAATTTTCATGTAAGAAAAATTTGTATTACAAAACATTAACAGAATCTATGGCATCTTCAGCAGTACACAAGGGAGCACTGTTCACAAATTCACAAGTTAGGTCTAGATACGTTAATTGAAGAACTGAAAGAAAACTAGAAATGCCAAAACACAAATCCACCTCAGGTAATTAATTCTGTTCCAAAAGTCTCCCGAGACGGAGATATTTTCTCTGCCACGGTGTTATGCTAAGTAGACATACCATGTTCATTTAGTGTTAATGTGGACATTTCTAGAGTAATCTCATAAATTTATCCCCATTCTAAGATATTCAAGAAAAAAATACAGAGAGAAAATCACAATAAGAATGCAGACATATGACCTACCTCCAAATCACCATTGTCCCTCAGGGGTCTCTAATAGGATGGGTATTGTTCAGTTACTTTGTTGATTATATAGAGAGTAGGACTGAGTACACCCTTAGCAAGTTTGCAGAAAACACCAAGTTGAGTGATGTAGTTGATTCACTTGAAGTAAGAAAAGCCATATAGAAGGATATTGACAGGCTTGAGGAGTGGGCCAGATTAACTTCATGAAGTTCAAAAAGACCAAGTGCAAGGTCAGGGCAATCCTCACTAGAAGTACAAAACTGAAGAATGAATGTGTTGAGAACAGCCCTGTAGAAAAAGATTTGGGGATGCTGGTGAGTTTAAAACTGGACATGATCTGGCAATGTGCTCTTGTAGTCTAGAAAGTCAACTCTATTCTGGGCTGCACCAAAAGAAGTGTGATCATGAGTTTGAGTGAGGTGATTCTTCCTTTCCTCTCTACTTTCATAAGGCTTCCATCTGGAGGACTGAATCCAGCTCTGAGGTCTCTAGTACTAAAAAAGACACGGAGCTGTTGGAACAGATCCAGAAGAGGGTTCCAGAAACTATCAGAGCATTGGAATTGCTCTCCTATGAAGAAAGACTGAAAGAGTTTGGGTAGGTCAACCTGGAGAAGAGAAGGTTCTAGGGAGATGTGGCCTTTCATTATTTAAAGGGTATTTATAAGATCAATGGAGAAAGACTTTTTGTAAAGATTGTAATAAGAGGACAAGAAGAAATGTTTTTAAACTGAAATATTTAAGTTGGATATATAGGAGAATTTTTTTATTTTTTAATTTTTTTTTTCCAGGGAGGATGGTGAGACACTGGAACAGGTTGCGTAAAGAAATTGTGGATGTCTCATTGTTGACAGTGTTCATGGTCAGGTTAGATGGCACTTTGCGCCATGTGATCTAGTGGATGACGTTCCTATCCACAGCAAAGGGTTTGGAACTAGATGAATTTTTAAGGCCTCTTTTAACACAAACCATTCCGTGATCACTATAGCTTTAACTAAAGTACCGTGGTAATGATGCTGTGTAATTGTGCTTCTACAAGAGGAAACTCTGATGTAGAAGCAAAGTAGCAGAAAGGTAAATCTTTGGCTCCATGTTTTATATGAATCAATCTTGTACTGATCCATACTTATTCCTTTTCCACTAAAGCACACAGAAAAGTAGAATGAAGTTGTGCTCTGATTTGTCTGATTAATATATTTTTTAATATTATAAGTCTGCCACATATATCAAAAAATAAAGGAGTATGAAATTTTAATGCTGTGTTTATGCTGGAAAAAATAAGCTAATTTCTTCCAGATTTAAAAGATGCTTCAGGTGAAACATAATTGGAATTATTACCAGGGCTTAGTACAGTGTATGGATACCTGTGCCTCTGTGACAGATATTTAAAAGGATGTATTTCTCATGCTTGTTATGAAGTGTAAAGAGACTACCAAGAGACTTAGTATGATGTGCAAGGTACAATCCTTACATTTGACTGTGGAAAACAGCTACCAGAAGTGTTAAGAAAATAAAAAAACAAAACCCAAAAGACCCAAACTGAAAATATGACAAGATGTAATGTGATGTGTGGGACTTACCTGTAAAGCAGTATTCGTTATACTGCCACTTACAAAATTAAACAGCCACGTTTCCCTTGGTATTTCATATGGTAACTAGAAAAACTTCCAAAGTCTGTTCAAGCACAGTACTCATTAAAATACTATATCTAACAGACCTCTTCCTAACTTTATTAATCTCAGAATCATGGTGTTGATTATTTGCAGATCATTATAAGACAAAGATGGTACTAAGAAATATTTTAATCTCTGGCTAATTTATGAATGATTCATATGACAAAACTTACACATAATTTTAGTCTTAACAAAAGAAATACATTAGGAGCTGTAGCCCCAATTCTATTAACTGAACAGCCTATGCTTGATGCTACACATTTTCCATTAACCCTTGTAAAAATTTGAAACGGGATTAATTTTACATAAATTTAGATAACCACAACATTGATATATCTATGTTTGAGACAGTAACCTAGTCTTTTCAGTTAGAGGAGAAATATCTGTTATTCTTGGAGTGATGATTTCATTATTTGGTTACAATAAGAGTGAAGACTCCTAGGTCATATGGAGATTGAATAAAGAAAACTCTTGAAGAGAAGTATAAATGCATGTTTTAAAATTGGTACTCAATATTGAAGAGACTATTCAAGTATTGCCTGATTATACGTATTTACTTTTTGTAAGAGGTCCAGCAGGGAAATCATTCTCAAAAAACCACAGAAGTTAAAAAGGAAGATAACGTCCAATGCTCTAAATCTTTATAAGTGTGCTTACAGTAACAAACCAGACTCCCACTGAAATCTTGAGGGTCTTACAGATCTGTGTGCAAAAATGTTGATAAAATAAAATTTTCTTCTGCAAATCCCATCAAGTCAAGTAATTTTACAGCATTCAAGTCCCTTATTATAGAATCATAGAACATAGAACAACCAGGTTGGAAGAGACCCATCGGATCATTGAGTCCAACCATTCCTATCAAACACTAAACCATGTCCCTCAGGACCTCATCCACCTGTGCCCTACACACCTCCAGGGAAGGTGACTCAACCACCTCCCTGGGCAGACTATTCCAATGCCCAATGACTTTTTCTGTGAAAAACTTCCTCTTAATCTCTAGCTTAAATCTCCCCTGGTGGAGCTTGAGGCCATTCCCTCTTGTCCTGTCCCCTGTCACTTGGGAGAAGAGGCCAGCTCCCTCCTCTCTACAACCTCCCTTCAGGTAGTTGTAGAGAGTAATGAGGTCTCCTCTCAACCTCCTTTTCTTATGCTAGTGAATAAAACTGAAAAATATTGTCTTTCTGTAAAAAAATATAAAATATCATTAAATTTAGCTATTACAAAGGGTATTTGGAGAAGACCAGCATTATACCTCTCTAATAAAGTTCTTAATAACTTTCAATACTTGAGTGAAAGGTAGAAAAAGAATGTTCTGCTGTATGTA
The DNA here is from genome assembly GCA_033558105.1 of Coccyzus lansbergi. Lineage (NCBI taxonomy): Eukaryota > Metazoa > Chordata > Aves > Cuculiformes > Coccyzidae > Coccyzus > Coccyzus lansbergi. The sequence continues at coordinate 51,987 of JAUMJK010001112.1, forward strand.
TGTAACACGGAAAATGAATTATGTAACATACCTACATATGAATTCATTTTTATAACATATTCTCAATAAAGGAACTCTGTGTGTGTGCGTGTGCGCGCTTGCATATATATGTGTACTTAAATCACATAAATAAATGAATGTCCTGCCTGTAAGTAAAGGAATGTTTTGAGAAATATTTATGTTCATGTTTTTCAGGTTGCAAAATTAGTGTATAATTGAAGAAAATAGCATCCCATGCCAATGACATAACATAAACAAAAACATAGTTTCTAAATTAAACAGAACAAACTGATGCTTGAACAAATAGTAATGAGAAGCAGCAGGTTTGGTTAAGAATATATAAGTTTAGATACTGACATATAAGGAAAAGAAAACAGAAGGCAGCAAAGTTAGAGATAGAATCATTAAAAGAACTTCTTGTTTTCCCAATATATTAGATAAAGAGTCCATGTGAAAATTAGCTTAGTTTAATGTATTGTATAAAGGTCACTGGGATTTTTATTTTTTTTTCTACTTGACTTCCTCTATGACTTTTGTCTCAACAGAAAGATATACCACTCAATCATACTAACAAGATCAGCTAGCTGAGTTTCCTCCAGTGAAAAAGAAATGTAGTATCTGGACATCAAACAGCACTTTCTCCAACTGACTGAAGACACCAAGCACTTCTGAGACTTCAACATGACTCACAAACGTACCAAGAAGACAGGACAGATGGAAAAGAGTAATGACTACAGGCACTGCTCTTCTGCTAGTGCCCTATAGACTCAACAAAACATGTTTTGGCCTTCTTTAGCCTAAGGCATCAGCCATAACTTATCTTTCTGTGACAGAAGATAGTTTCATAAAAAGCAGAACTCAGCTAACCAAAGGGCATTATCGGACACATTTGTCTAAGAAAAGGAAACGAGCACCATAGTTGATCTCAGAAACTAAGTAGTAGAGTTCTGAAGTCAAAACAAGATAATGTGCAAAATATTAGATCACTTCGGCACATGGAAATAATCCCCTTTTTTTGCCTTCCAGGCTTGTGAGAACTCAGCTCCTCATGATTCCTGACCCTTGAGCTTCTCCCTATTTGCGTTGGATCCCTGAACCTTCAGGTGTAGAAACTTCTGCTGAGATGCTATTAAAAGTTTTTATATATATTCTATATGTAGTTTATATATTCCTATAATGGAGATAAAACTTATTCTAAGCAATGCATTTTGCCCATTTATTCTCCTGCACTTACTATGTTTATTTCAATGTTACTACAAAAACTCTTGACAAAGGCCAGCTTGTGCAACTGTAGAACAGTAAAAATAATTGATTAAGTAAGATTTCTACTTTTGTTCAGAATAATAAACCACTTATATTTTGATACAATGAGGTACACTACTCCCATGGGAATTTCTGTGGAGCTTCTTCCTTTTTCACAGTATTTACTTTCTTTTTTTTTTTTATGGTTCTTGCTTTATTTCTAGACTGGAAATTGTTCAACATCTTGTTCTGTGCTGCATGTAGTGGCTACTATTCCTGTAGCAGCAGATAAAACAGGCTTGAGAACACTTAATACCTCCTCAGTTCAGTAGAATGATATGAGTCGTGGCTAAACAGCTGAAGTGCATGCCATCAACCAAGTTGCCAACCACAAATGAAATTGCATGTGGCAGACGGCTAGTTTGTCATGGGACATAACATTGCAGAAGCCCATGCTAAAAATTTAATAAGATAAACAACCATGTGCCAGTTCTTAGGCTGTAGTCTGGTCTTTTTAACTCACAGATATAACAGGAACGTTCCACTTTCTGCGCACACTGTTTTTTTTGTGAACCCAGTGTATCTTGCTATCTTAATACTTTTGATTCTTTAGAGTTCTACAGCACCTAATGCAGGAATTGCATGTTAGTCAAGCAAATTTCTATCCACAAAGATTTTCGTGAGGACTAATTTTCTAACTGGCTAGCAATTAGTCTCAAATATGTTAAAAATCCTTTCATTTTTGACTTTTTTTCCCCACTAAACCTTAACATTTTTAATTTAGTCCTTTTTTCCCCCCAGATTAGAATCATCTCTTGTTTTGTATTCCTTATGTATTATGGATTCAAAGTTAAAATTGCCTGTCAGAATTAACTGAAATGATTAAAAACACTAACTTATTTTCCAGCAAATTGATTCTTGCCAGAAATGATGTTACCTTCTGGTTGTCTTCATCTATACAGGCAAAAAATCTTAGAGAAGTTCTTTTCTATATCTTTTAGATTACCCCTGATTTTTCTAAGCATTTGAAATTTGCTGAAGTTTAAAACCACTTTCTCAAACAACTTTGAGTTTTGTGTTTATCTATTGATCGTCGTGTTTGTTGATTTGTCTGTCTTTCTTTTTCTGGTTCATTTTAATTATGGTACTCAATTTTGTTCAGTTATCACTAAGACTTCTGAAAGCTGCTGTCATGGATGAATAGATACAACGATACATTTCACTCTTAAGAGAGAAGCAGCAATACATCCATTGATATAGAGCTTAGATTTAGTAAAGTTTGATAGTAAATGTGACAGTGATTTACACAGTTCATTGACAAGGTACACTTATTATTTACTGCACAGACATCAGAGTCAGGAAGACCTTCATGTTGAGTCACAAGGATCAGAGAGGACCCCCTTGCATTCTAAACCCCTAATTAAAGTGAGTCTAGGTGTGACTGGATTCAGAATTAGTCCTAGACTTGGGCAATGGTTTATGTCTAAAGGATTATATATGCACAAACAATGTTTTATACCTCTTAGCTAAGATCACAAAGTTTCAGTGCACTTATTCCCAATTCACTTACCAAGGGTCTGTTGTGCTAAGGATTTTCTCAGCCTTGAGGATTAAACTTGAGAGGCATCCCTGCTCACTGGGGGATCATGACATGAAGCCTATGGCCACATAGGAAAGCTTAAAGATCTCTTAGGTTACTTACTATTTATGAAGTAAGATGATTGATCCATAGTCATATTTATATACTGGCCACAAGCATGAGTTTCCTCCATACTTGTCTTGAATTGGACCCTGAGCAGCACCATGGCCAGGTTAGTGTGTCACCCTAGATTAGCCCTTAGATATTGTCTTGTTATAGGTCTCCACTGAAATCACTGTGGAGTGGAGATGACCAAGACTGATCATCACAACCACCACTGATGCCTACCACTTCATCGGGATTTACAGGAAAAGGTCAGGCTGGGGTAGGAGAACACACAGTCACAGCTGCCACGTCTGCCTTCATTCAGTGTTTGAGATCCAGCTAGTAGGAAGTACTGGTACAGGGAGATCAAATATAGCTTGGAAGTGGAAGAGGGCTTAGCTTAAAACAACTGTGAGAAGATATTTAAGTATTATATATATTTTTTTTGTATTTTACATTTCAAGCTGATGGTTGGTAAATACCTAGTTTTTGCTATAGCTATGCTTCCTTTCTTTGTTGGTTTGTTTGTTTGTTTAAGGTAGAAGTTTTAATATCTTTTGCTTTTGTAAGACTATAGTGAAGCATTTTGTTCTACTGGGAAGAGAATTATCCCCTTGCACTTGATTTGCACTCATTTTTAGCCTGCAGAGCTATGAGATACTGGACTGTAAAGCTGTGACATTTTTATGAATAGAAATATTATTTTAGGTCATTTAAAGACATTTTAGTGGTTCCCTTTGGGCACTGTACAGTCAAACTAAGATTCAAAACCAGATCCAATTAAATTTTTGTAAGAAAGAAACATTCACAATTCCTTTGGTAACGTTAAGAAAGTCCAATGTCAAGTTGTAAACACACATGGGGAATGAACTTCCCAACTGAACCAAAATGAAAGAGAAATAAAAAAAATAATTTCTATAAAGTAACTTACTCTAAAAGCTATCCTAAATGTCAGAGTAAATATAGTTCTTACATTTCTTTATATTGGGGTAAATATACATAAATGTTTTCTTCTTCCTTTTAAGTACATATTTAAGCCTCCCACTAGACTGCTTTTCAAGGTCATAAAATCCATTTGAGGGATGATACAAAACGATATCTCAAAAGAAGCTACTCTTTAAATATCAGCCCAGATATTATCCACTGAGGATTAGTCCCAAAATACTATTTATGGACCAGAAACAAAATCTTTAGGAATATTCTCACACCTATATTACAAAACAACTAAACAAACAAGTATGTACCTAATTATTCTGTAAAACTCAGTGTTTTTCCCTGCTGCTTTGTCTAAATTTGAGTAACATGTCTAAAACATCCACCAGTCCATGCCAAGCATAGTATAGGTTAATTCAGTGACATGCACTGATAATGCAACAATACAAATATGCAAGGTCCAAAACACACTTTCCTTCATCTGAGCAAAAATAACAGCTAGAGTAAGCTCTTTAAAAAATACGATAGAAACCGATACCTTCTCCATTTTCCTATCAAAGATGTGACTCGTTTTCACTGGCAAAGTAAAAAATGAAGACTCGAAGACTTCTAAGATCTGAAAAGAAAATAAATGTTTCCTGTAGTGTTTGCTCATGGATAAGAGGAGACATATCTATTCACAAGATTTTAGGTAGGAGTTTTACAAGACTTGTGTTGAATCTCAGTCTTAGTGCAGAAACACACATAAGATTAAAGAGAAGGAAGGCACACAGGTGTGTACTGGTTTGACTATAGCATTCAACCATTCAGAAGCCAGGGCTCCAGTTCCTTTTATCAGTACTTTTCATTAATGTCCCTGAAATAAAAATGGTTTAATAAAATATATATCTAAAAAAATCCAAACCAACCCTCATTCTCAAAACCATGCAAGAGATACAGGTAATCCTGAAAACAGGCACTTGAAGACTTCCTACATTAATACTCTAGACACTAAAATGCAGATACTTCCGATTTTGATTTTGTTTTGTAAATCGTGCTCTTTCTGCTGTACTGTGTCTCATATTCATTTGCTGGAATAAAGGATACTCGGACTATCCAAAAGATTCTAGGCCACTGGTAACAGAAATTGTAGGTCTGAAATTATTCAGCTAGGATATCTAGAAGTAAGATATCTATTTCCAACGTATGTATGCTGACCACTGGATTTTTTGAAAGATGAACGGTAGCATTACCACAATGTTTTAAAGAGGACCCAATTGTGCCTTTCTAATTCCTTTACCCGTTGTTTGGGGAAGATTCCAGTTTAGGTCTCATGAGTGAATACTGGAGGTTAATGTGTCGTGCTTATACAATCCTTAGCATTTTCTTTGCATCTTTGCAGTATTAGATTTCTCAAACACACACCCTCAACCATCCCCACCTCGTTTACTTCTGGTCAAACTTCTTTTAGTGTAGTTTCTAACAGCTAAGATTCAGTAGTCCTTATCTGGAGTTACTAGCAAGAATTCACTGTTATACCTATGGGTAAAACAATTTATAAACGATGCTAATGAAATAGTCTTGAAAAAACATTACTCACATTTACCGGTAGTGGTACAAAATCTAGACTCTCTCTGATTTTTAGTGATGCATGTGGTTAAGATAGCATACATTAATTTGAAGCTAAAATTCATATAATAATTATTAGCTTAGAAAGATCCACCAATGTAAATTGTGAAACACAAATGTTATCTGTATTAAATGTAAGAAATTTTAAAAATACATGCTGTATAATAGTTGGTAAGATTGGAGACGATAGCCCTAACAACTATACTAGAATTTATTCTGTATCTATGAAAGTGCCAGACAGCTGACACTTGAATAACAGTCTGAATAAACTAATGAACAAAGAAAATTCTTTTGATTACTATTTGCTTTAAAATACAATAGATGTAAAACAATGATACAAGTCCACAGTGTTGGATTTTTGTAGGTTTTTTTTTTTAAATATATCTCTTAGTACTCTAACAGGTAGGTATTCAGCAACAGATAGTACACAGGTAAAATCTCATTACAATGCATTGTATTTCAAATGATGCTTCTGTTATTTTTCTAGGTTAACATATCCATTTTTACATGTGTAAAAACTAAACATGTATTTCTTTCACTTCAGGCAGGATTATGTTCTTTTCCTTTAGGCTACAACACCCATTGAGATCAATGGGAAACTTGATAAGTTTTAGTTCAGGTCCATTTTAGTAATAAGATTTAATAATGTTTGCATCAAAGCACATAAAAATAATGTTTGAACTTATTTTCCCAAATGATTCAAAACCCCATCATCTGTTCCATAAGAAAGCAATGGTTAAATCAGCAGATCTTACTATCTACTTTTTAGCCTAGACCACATCTGTCTACACAGTGAGCCAGACACACGGCTTGAGCAAATAATCATAGATCAAATAAAATCAGGGTAGCTAAGTCAATTATACTAGCTGAGGATTTGGCTCAATAACTTGCATTAGTATTTAAGGACAAGAGGGGCCCTTAATTGAGCACATTCATATTCATTTAAAAGAATTTACGATGCTGGCTGAGTTGCTGTTACTCTACATAACTGATGTAAACACATTTTTAGGGATTTTGTTTATTGGTTAAAAAAGAAGTTGTCTTTCATAATAAGTGTGGATTTGAAGAGTATGTTGGGTTTGATAATTTACTTAGTCACTTGATGCATTATCTTTCTGGCACCTGAGATCATTGAGTTCTATGATGTCCCAGGTGTTGGGGTTTTTTTTCCATACCCATTTCAGACCCTTGCAGCTGGAAGCAATGTCAAATACTTGCAATGTTTATAGTTATTCATATTTTATCTTTTCACATATTAAAGTAATTCAGGAGCAACACTATAGGTTTACTGATATTGCCATTTACTTTACAGGGAGAGTATTCATCTCATGCTGACCTCCATTAGAGTCACTCTGTTCTTTAGCCTGTTCTCTCATGAGACAAGAATTGGTCTTGCAAGTACCAGCAAGCTACACTGTCATGTGTCATGCCTCCTGACAGTCCCCTCCTCAGGCAGTCTTTATACTTCTCAGAGTCTCTCACTTTAATTCAAGTTGTCTTTTCGAGAGCCAGAAGTGCTGTTTGACACTTTTGTTTGCACCTTTCTTTATTTTTGGAACTTATCAATGCTATGTGATTTTCAAATATATGTTTAAACAAGGCTGTATCAAGGACTGCAGCGTGTTCAGAAGGTGGAACAAATTCCAAGTAATGGTTCTGCTTTCTTTGAATTATCTGCAGACACATTTTCTTCACTACTTTCAGGCTTGTTAACACTCATTGATGCAAAATTGTCTTAGAGTCAGTGTGCAAGAGGCCTGGATTCACTGTGCAGAAAGAAGATAATATAAAGAATTTCCTGCGAGAACTGGATGAGAAGGAGCCTCCACAGTGAGATGACAGGGCCTCCTTGAAAATGACTGGGGAGCATGCACAATCTAGACAAGGAGTAATTGGACATTTCTACACAAGGTATATACTAAACTGCATACAATTAAGTCATATTTAAACTAAAATATGAACCTATCTTTGTAGGATACTGAGGCATGTAAAAGGCCTTATTCTTTCACATAGGATGCTCTTGGGAAAACAGTGAAACAATCCTCCAAATACAAAAGGAAACCATTAAAGAACATTGTGATCTTAACGGATGTGAATGGGTTCTCTTTCTACACAAAGAAAATGGTCAGATTCCTTGCAACTAAGACTGATCAAGTACTACTAGTGAATCCATCATTTCAATTATTTAGTACTGTTGTGCACTAGCTAGTCCTAAAGCTTGCAATGTATTCTGTTCATTGGCATTCAAACTTTGTGAGGAGAGAAATTGTTCTATGTTTTTCTCTTAAACTCTTCATAAGTAGATTACTTGGACTGTATATAATATTATTTGAGCTGCATGATAGATTTAGTGAAATTTCTGCTTTCTAGCATAAAACAAGGAATGAAGAGAAAATAACTTATGGAAAATGAAAACACAAAACTACAACAAGTTAGTAAGTTAAATATTTACAAGTTAAAAGTACTTGACAGTCATCTGAATATTCATGATTATTCTGATCCAGAAAATTCTTGCTTGCTTGCATATTAACAGAAATATTTGCTGATATTATCAGGTAGTCTTTAACTGTCATGGGTAGATTCCACTATCTTTCTTTGTCTCCCCTATTATCTGATATCTGAAATGGTGTTCTAATTACATAGACCTTACCTTTTATAGTCATACAAGAACCTGTACATATCAACAATTTTATTCTCTTCTGTTGTATTTCCCTTCAAACCTTCCTTCCTCCGGGGAGATCACTTATTATTATTATTATTATTATTATTATTATTATTATTATTAGTAGTAGTAGTAGTAGTAGTAGTAGTAGTAGTAGTGGTGGTGTTATTGCTATTGCTATTGTTATTGTTATTATTATTATTATTATTATTATTATTATTATTATTTTCTCTGCAGCCTAAATCAAATAGAAGTTCTCTTCATAAAGTTAACTATCTAGCTGTTGACCTTCATTGCTCTATTTTAGCAAGCCACAAAGAGCAAAAATTACTGTCCATTCTTCTGAAATATTCAACTGTTGGTTAAAGAAAGAAGAAATATCAGGAAATATCAATATGAGAAACCTGAAAATATATGAACGAATAGACATCATGTGTTAACTTGAGCAAGTGACAGTAAAAAGACTAAGCAACTCCATCTTTCCAGGAGTTCAAGACATGAACATAAAAGCTAGTATCTTCCAGTCAGGACAAGAAACTTATTTGTGTTGCAAAAGAAATCAATAGTGTGATCTTAAGGAAAGACATCACTGTGACTTTCTATAGACTAGGCACAAAACCAAAAACCTGGCAATAAATCTGATGGAAAAGCAAATACATCCACCCCAAACGAACATACATCTAATAGCATCCAAATCAAACACACAGGACGTTTTTTTCCTTCCTGTGGCTGCCTAGATTTTTGCTTTAGAATAGAACAAAAACATGTGTTAAAACCAAGACTTCTCTGTTTTTCCTTCTCTTTGAGAAGGCTCAGCTTGCATTTCAGCAACAGGAAAAAGCAGATGACTTAATTCCTGCTGGGATATATGCTGACCAAGTGCTTTGGAGTTGCTTAAGAATGGCATAAGACAAGCCTAAAATTCAAGCAATCACAACATGGACTCTTGCTATCAACAATAGTGAAGGACTACTGAATCAGGATCAACCCTGTTTCTTGATTTGATAATGTATAAGATCAGACGTACTAACTGTACTAACTTTACTCTACTAACTGTAGCTCCTTCTTTCCAGGAGTCCTCTTGAATAAATTCTTTTTGGTGGTGGTGGTTTTTCATTTGTTTGTTTTTTCTTTTCTTTCTTTCATCCCTCCACTATTGGTTTTTGAACACTTTGTTTTCCAGCCTTGGCAAACTTGGAAATATCTGGCCATTTTCCACTGATACCCCCACCTCATAGCCTGCCACACAATGTGAGGACATAGGTTATCTATCAAGAAGATAGTCTTTCGTATTCCATCTTTATTTCACTTTCTTTGTCTTTCTAAGTGTTCACCATTTGCTGATGCTGTGTTATCTAACATATTCTTTAACCAGTGGTGCTGGAATAAAAACTTCTGAAGCAATGATGATCCCAAAGTAAGGATGCAAGTACTAGATAGCAGTCCTTCCTCTTAGGCTGCGAATCTGTCACAGAGGTGGATTTCATTAGCAAGGACTGGTATGGCTCCTTTTAGTTTATTTTTTTCTTTTACATTACATCCTGGTATTAACTGAGGTGGGAAGATATTATTTTATACAGATGCAAAACTTATTCTGTGAACCGAATTCTGAATCACAGTGACATGATGGAGAAGCTTTGAAGGACAATCTCAGCAGAAAGATTTATTATCAGCCATGGTGGTCTTTCCTTGTCCCACAGGTTAGTTACAGTGAAAATTAAGAAAATTTCTAGCTGTAAAGTTGATACATTCTCCACATTCATTGATGAGGATCCCAGTTTCTCACTGAATCCTCATTCCAAGGATGTCAGAGTAGTTGCCCAGGGAATGGGAGGACTGTTTTGCAGCCCACCAAAGAAAGTATTTGGTACTGGCAGCCAGAGGGAAGCACAAAGATGCAGCAATATACATATAAGAAGAGAATAAAAGTTGTGATGTCTTTTTCCACATCTGAATATCAATATGGTCTTGTGTGATTACAGCTCTCATTTAACATGATGACATAAGCAAATAAAAAGGACAAAACTTAAGACATGAATTTACATCAATTTCTCCCTCTGTCATTTTGAATGACCTTAATCAAGCAGAAAGTTCCACTTATCAGAGAATTACAATTGATAATATTGCAGTCTTTAAAAAGCTAGGCTTGAGTAGGTCAGTGATGCATCAGTAACATTTGTAACATCAATCTAGTCTTATGATCCAGTTGTTTCATTGAATTATTTAAATTTTCTGAAAGAATCAGTAATCTCCCACATTTTCTTGGATTAGTGATTTTTTTTCAGAGTCAGTTATAAATCTTTGAGAAGAAGGGAAAAAAAACCCCAAAACCCCACACCTATTGTCTCTAGAGAAGAAGGAAAACAATATTTTTTTGAGAGAAAAAATTACATCTGCAACATGGAAGTATAGCTTTGTATGAAAAAGAAGCTCTAATCACATTAAATGATGTTCAGCTATCCCAAGATCAAGATTCACTTAAAACAACTGTCAAAAGGCTACTTCAAGGTACTCTAGTGGAAATTCAAAAGAGGGCAAAGAATATGCTGAGGAATGAAAAACTGATTTTGTGTTCAGTCCTTCAGTCTCAGAGGAATAGAGCCAAACTTGCACAGAACGAGCAATATGCTGATTAACATAAAGAATGACTCCTCTATCACGACCTTTCACATTTCAGTGTGTTAGAGTCACACTCTTACTCCAGAGGGCAAACCTCCAATGTCCTCTTTTCTAAATTTAAAATATTTATTCTTTGTAGTAAAATAATTGTGTCTGCAAAAAGCTTTTTAATCCACTATGTTTTGAATACAGTTCCAAATAGATTAGGTGATTGTTGAAGAAGATATTATTGCCCACTGCCAAGTCTTTCCCAAAAGAGACATAAACTCTACAATTAATCTTGCAGAGGTCACTGAAGTGGGTCTAAAGAAGATGCAATCATAGCATTGCCACCTCCTACTAGTTTCACTTTTACCAGTCGGAGAAACTAGCAAAGATGAAATGTCTTTGTATTTTCCTTCTAGTCAGTTTATTAGCATAAACAGCTGTCTAACAAATCCCCCCAGACTGCTTCTCAGGTATGAATAATCCTTCACATTTTTTATGATACTAGCTTGCTTTAATGTCTTAGTTTTTATTCATGGAGTCATAAAATCGTAGAATCATAGAATCCCTGGGTTAGAAAAGACCTCTGAGATCATCAGCTCCAACCATACCTGTCCACTACTAAATTATATTTCTATGCAATTACTCTACATACATTTTAAATTCCTCCAGGGAGGATGACTCAATCACCTACCTAGACAGCCTGGTCCAATGCTTGGTAACACTTTCAGTGAAGATGTTTTTATTAATGTCCAATCTGAACCTCCCTTGAGACAGCTTGAGGACATTCCCTCTCCTCCTATCACCTATCACTTAGATGAATAGACCAACACCCACTTATTTGCAACCTCCTTTCAGGTAGTTGTAGACAGCCCCTCAGACACTTGAAGAGACTTGTTCTCCAGCCCATTCACTAGCTTTGTTGCCCTTCTCTGGACAAGCTCCAGGACCTCAGTGCCTTTCTTATAGTTAGGAGACCAGAACCGAACACAGTATTTGAGGTGTGACCCCACCAGTGCTGAGTAAAGGAGCAGAATCACTTCCCTGGTCCTGCTGGACATGCTGTTTCTGATACAAGCCAAGACGCTATTGGCCTTCTGGGCCACCTTGGCATACTGCTGGCTCATGTTCAGTCTGCTGTCAACCAACATCCCCAGGTGCTTCTCTGCAAGGCAGCTTTCCAGCTACTCTTCCCTAAGCCTGTAGTGCTGCCCAGGGTTGTTGTGCCCCAAGTGCAATGCCCTGCCCTTGACCTTGTTTAACCTCACTCTGGTGGCCTCTGCTCATCAATGCAGCTTGTTCAGATCCCTTTGAAGAGCCTTCCTGCTCTCAAGCAGATTGACACTTCCTCCCAGCTTAGTGTCATCCATGAACCTACTAAGGGTATATTCAATCCTCTCATCCAGGTCATTGATAAAGATACTGAACAGCACTGAGGCCTGGGGAACAGCACTTGTGACCAGCCTCCAGATGGATTTAGCTCCATTTAGCAAAACTTTTGAGGCCATCCCGTCAGTAAATGATTCATCAGTCAACTCCACTTCGAAATCTTGTTTTAATCTTCTTATAAAGAGTCTTTCTCTGATCTTCCACCTTTTTACATATACAGAAATTTCACTTCTATCCATTTTATTATCCAGTAGTCTTCCAAGCAGAATGTCTCTCCAAATTTCCAAGAATTCCAGGTACAAATATTTTTCACTTCCTAAACAAAATATTGTTCTATGGAAGGAAATGCATCCAGATTACTGTTCTGTGATTTTTTTTGATTTAACCAAAAATTTATGATTTAACCCTCGTAGGCAGCTAAGACCCTCACATCCACTTTCTCATTCTCCCCAGTGTCATGGGGGAGAGAATCAGAAGTGTAGAAGTGAGAAAAGTTTTGTTTTGTGATAAAGACAGGTTAGTAAGAAAAGCAAAACCAGTCTGCACAATCACAGCAAAATAAAAATCTATTTACTACTTCCCACCAGCAAGGAGATATTCAGCCATCTTCAGGAAAACATAGCCCCATTACACATAGCAATTACTTGGGGAGATAAATGCCATACCCTCAAACATCCTTCCCCCTCCTACTTCTTCCTCAGTTTTTGTTGTTGAGCATGACATCACATGGTATGGAGTATCCCTTAAGTCAGTTGGGGTCAGCTGTCCTAGCTGTGACCCAACTTGATTTCTTGTGCAACCTCAGTTTACTCACTGATGGGGCCATATGAGAAACAGAAGAGATCTGGACACTGTGGAAATACTGCTCAGCAATAGCTGAATAGTATCAACACAATTTTGGTCACAAATCCAAGACACAACACGATACAGACAACTGTGAAGAAAAATAACTTCATCCCAGCCAAAACCAGTACAAACCTCTATCCTTTCAACTGATAATTAGACATAAGGGAGTTAGAAGAGAGCCAGACTTTCCTGGCACAGGAATTTGCTGGAATAATAATTTGGCTTACATTTCAAAATAAGGAACAACTGAGATCTAAGTTTACTGAATGTTAAACTGGTAAGTATCCACTAGCATATATTTTATTATTTGGCATTTGCAGAATGTGTGAATTACCGGTCAGAACGTCAATAAATTAAAAGCATTTTAAAGTATTTTAAATGAAATTTAAGTAATGGGTGATGTAATGTAAATGAAGAGGGGAAAAATATTTAATCTATTGCAGTTACTTCTCTCCCCACAGAACTGCAAATTTCTCTCCTGTCTTTACATTTCCGTAGTAGTGATACTAACCTAAAACTGATATATTTACAAATGTCTTCAGTCTGGAAAGTATATTGAGATTTATGAGGAGCTCAACTAGATAATATTAAAGTTTAATCTTGAAAGTATTAAATATGCTACATGTATGCTATGTTGGCTGGCATGTACTCAATTATTAGTATAAACTCAGTGACAAAGCAACTTAAAACACTTAATGGACTACACAAGATGAAACAGTGGAAAGCTGGGCATTAAGACCTGGTAGAATATCCAGAGGTACATAATCTAGTAGCAAATTTCTATTCAGATGGTTACTGTCTTACCTTTTCTTCATGTTTTATTTTGTCTTCATTTTTACACAAGTGTGACCTATATCTGTGAAAAAAGAAGTCACATAACAGCATCTTGAGAGATCCAAAGTCCACCAATCACAATCTTCAGAACTTCAGAAATGAAGAGGGTAGAATTGTCTAGGACTAGGTCGTAAATAATGATAATGTGGAGAAGACTCAACACTCCATCCCAGATCAGGAGGGTGTTAGCCCTGAAATCCCTTATTCCCAAAGAGTGCGACATCTTGTCATCTATCTGTGGGATCTCTGTCTGAAAGGAATGTCATCAGCCCTCATGATGACCCAGGTCTGCATCCAGTTGCACAAAATAACCCCAGGATAAGAACTACAATTAGATGGGGATCATTATATATTTTATTAACTTCTTCCTCCTAGAGCATGAAGCGATGCTGCAATAACATGTGCACATTCTGACCTTATCTGGAAAGCCTTAGCGGAGAGCAAATTCAAGAGATTGACAGTAATCTGAATTAATTGGTCACATAGCATTAGCAGAATTTGAAATGTAACTCAGTTTATATTGTAATCTCTCTTAAACTGCAACATATCTAATTTAAACTAGATATTGAAGATCAGGTAAATTGTTGAAACTTTATTTCTAATCAGCAAGGAGAGAGAGATACTCACCTTTTGAGTATTATTCATCAACCTGTTCCAGATGAAATGAATCATCTTCTGGAGGTGTTCATTTTCTCTTGATTCTCTTCCTAGTCTAAATTTTACCTGCACAAATTATGGTGGATAAACTTTCTGAGCTGGTACATTTTTTCTCACTTATTACAAAGATTAATCAAGATCACTCTTGCCTTAGTCTAACAGTTTTCAGTTTCCTCCTTCTTCCCATCTACAATCTCTTAAGTACACAAAGTGGTAAAATAAAGAGAGATAGGGAAGTTAAAATTTTTGTTGTCTTATTTTCTGAATGTTTAATTTAACAGCTCAACATTATTTGTGGATTTGTGTTTTTTTTTTTTTTTGTTGTTGTTGTTGTTGTTTTATATAATAATAATCAAAGTATTATTTTACATGAAATTGGTAGAAGGCTGAAGAAATCCGTAATGGAATGATATAAAGAGAACAGGCAAACCCTAAAAAGAACCTTCATTTCAACAGAAAAAAAGCCCCAAACAAATCTTACTTTTCTAGATGAAAACTTAATAGTGATAATAAAGAGTAACTTTGACTTTGCTCTGTTTGAAGAACACTGAATTAAAGAACATTTCTTTTCAGTCCATCATAAGATTTATTCAAACAGGGCAGATATCATGCTAACAAAAAGACCTATTTAGTACAGAAGGAATAGCAACAAGCCTTTTCACTTCTAATGGAACCGATCCAGAATTGTACACAAAAAGTAGAAAAAAACTGTCTTGGACAAAAACGATTTTTAAATGTTTAGATAAATTAAGTCTTCTTACATGAAATCAAGTAAATAACATGAATAGTAAAGGAAAATGATTTTGCATCCAAGAATTATTCAGAGAATTTGAACAGGAAGAAGCAGGAAAACTGGGGAGGTGCAATGACATTATTAACACTATATAAATGGTGTCAGACGCTTTTTATTTTATGACAATCTCAATTGATTAGATCTACATGAAAGGCTTGCAGTTTGTGCTGCATAAATGAACACCTAAGGTTTCTGGCTTTATAAACTGAAGGGAAAATGATTAAAAGTTAAAAGAGAGTGCATGGGCGGGTGGGTGGGGGAAAACCTGTATAATTTCAGTCACCTTACTCCACAGGCATTGAGTTTAGTACTAAGAAAGGATACCATATTTACCTTGGTAAGTTGAGCTTCCCATGTAAAATTATGCTAGGACAGCACAACTTAGTGTAGCAGAATGAAGGTTAAGCAGACATGTGCTTTCTTTTTATATCATGGTGTAAAATCAGGAAATGAGACAAGGATTTTCATCTAAAAGACAATGATCTGTAAGAACACATTCAGTCAGAAAATTAGAATAAGGCTCCCAAAACAGATGTGTGAGTTCCTGGAACAGTTGTCTAGTGGGTACAACAGATGCAGAAGGCTAATTATTTATATTCTGCTTATACCAGATGTATAAGAGTTCTCTCTGTATTCTGGAGTTGTTTCTGTGTGCATTAAACAATTCTGGGATAAACAAAAGGTGACCAGTGAAGAAGGGGTCTGAACTCACAATTCCTTCCATGTCTCCAAGTCACTGTGAGGCAGCTTCCTCCTCCATTGCATTGAAATACCTCCAAAACTTCATCTTTTATGAAGAAGTACTACATCACTTACAAAATGAGTCCTCAAGTATTCCTATCCAACTTACATTGGACTTGACGTTTAGCATTTCATCTAGAGGGAGAGATACTAAGTTTTGAATCTAATAAAACCAAAATTAATGTTCATCACATCTCTGTCTTGTGAGAGCAATGATCCATTAAGCCTCATTTACATCTGCTGTATATAGAATCATAGAATCACCAGGTTGGAAGAGATCCACCAGATCATCGAATCCAACCATTCCTATCAAACACTAAACCATACCCCTCAGCGCTTCGTCCACCCATACCTTAAACACCTCCAGGGAAGGTGAATCAACCACCTCCCTGGGCAGCCTGTTCCAGTGCCCAATGACCCTTTTGTGAAATTTTTTTTCCTAATGTCTAGCCTAAATCTCCCTTGATGGAACCTGATAGTCTGAAGGAGTCAATGATGTTAAATGTTTCAAAGCATTTCAGCAGAGTGATACCTTTTTAAGATTCAGTCATAGTTGGTATACAACTTCTAATCTAATTTTCAAAGGATACCTAAAAGAAGCAGTGGGATAAATCTCAGTTAATTTTACCCATCATAAATTAGGCATTTAGTCTAAGACAATTGCCTGCAA
The DNA here is from genome assembly GCA_033558105.1 of Coccyzus lansbergi. Lineage (NCBI taxonomy): Eukaryota > Metazoa > Chordata > Aves > Cuculiformes > Coccyzidae > Coccyzus > Coccyzus lansbergi. The sequence continues at coordinate 68,650 of JAUMJK010001112.1, forward strand.
AATGCCTGCAATTTAAAAATAAACAATTACATAGGCATGTATGATGCTTTCCAGAGAGCAGTAGAGACCAATCTTTTACTTCATGGCTGATGCATGTCTGGAGAGTAAAGAACCTTTTCTTATCTTATTGGGTTGTTTTCCACATTAGTGTTTAGCCTCATAGGTCCTAGAAACCTAGCTATCTTTTCTGTGTCAGCTAGTAATACTTTTACACTTCTAAGAAATGATAATTAGGAAAGAATTCAAGAAATGTCAGAACAACTAAGCTTATTTTTTACAATGTCCTTTAGGAATAATGTATTTGATGAGAGATGTACCATAGGAGAGTAATAAAAGTTGTGGCCTTTTTTCATATGCATATTAGAAAAACAGTAAAAAGTAAGCAGGAATCAAGGGAAATGCACTGTCGACTTCAAATGCTTATGAAGTTTTTTCTAAACTAAAGCCTATTTGCTAGTAAGGATTTTCCTTTAACTTCCTGTGTTAAGTTTCAGTCTCTAGTAATTCTAGAATACCTTTGTTACAACCTTGTTAATACATGGATTTTTAAAGGAAACACCAATGCATTCTTAATGTTAGCTGCATCAGTGGTGACATTATACTACTGTGAATGCTACATAATAATGATGATTGTAAAATAATTGTAAGCTCTCCTTCTGCAGACAAGTAATTGTCATTGTATTGTACTTGCATACTGTGTTCAAATCTACTGAAGAGAGTGCATTCTGATCACTTACCATGAACATCATCAGTTATATAATGTTAAATAAGTGCAAAAAGCAAAAGCTTTTACAGTGCTTTCCATGAATGAGTTCACAAAAATAAAAAAATCTGTATTTCTCTTGAACTAGGAATTGTCTGTATGAAAATCCATCTCAAATCATCATTTATGAGTATGAATTAAACATACACTAATACATTAATTTTTACCAAAGAAAATCCTTAATATAATTTATTTCAAAAAAAACTTTAATTGATCATTGTTTATCCCTTTTTATTTCAACATGAATTCCCAGGCTAAAAATTGAAAGAGAGCAAGTAAACCAAATAACCAACACATGCTCAAAGATACCAAAAAAAATCTTCTCCATGTTTATGATTCTTATCAAATATCAGTCATCAGGAAATGAATGTTCATTATAGAAAATAAAAGACAAAAGTCAAGACTATTTTCAAAAACAATTAATTCTCAAAATAAATATTTTCTTCACACCACAAGCTCCACTTCAATGTTTTCTGATAGTGTTTGCCTTTAAGCAAGCTCTTATTCACTTTGTAAGTCTTTTGTAACTGAGATTAGTAAATGTCAATTTTCTGTAGTATAACTAGTAGTTTCTTATTTAGCAAAATATGTATTAGTAGTGCTCAACTATGTGACATCAAATTAATTTTGGTATTCTGTATACTTACTATCTTATGAAGAATGTTATCAGACAATCTAGCAAAATCTATCTAATGGTTATAAACTGGAAAGGGGCAGATTTAGACATGTCCTAATGAGGGATTTTTTTCACAATTAGGGTGGTGAGGCACTGGCACAGGCTGCCCAGAGAAGCTGTGAATGCTCCTCCCTGGAAGTCACAGAGTCACAGAATCACTAGGTTGGAAAGGACCCACTGGATCATCGAGTCCAACCATTCCCATCAATCTCTAAACCATGTCCCTCAGCATCTCATCCACCCATCCCTTAAACACCTCCAGGGAAGGTGACTCAATCGCCTCCCTGGGCTGCCTGTTCCAATGCCAGTGTCCAAGTGTTCAAAGCCAGGCTGGATGGGAACTTGGGCAGCCTGATCTAGTGGGAGGCATCCTTGCCCATTGCAGGGGGCTTGGAACAGGATGATTTTTAAGGTCCCTTCCAACCCAAACTATTCTATGATCCTATGATTCTGTGATCTTTGTTTAACTTACAATGTATTTCAGAACATTGCTCATTTATCTTCAACTATGGAATCATTCTTATTAAAAAAAAACAATTTAAGGTCTTGTCATTGACATTAGATATGCAAATTTAGCCAGGTATCTTTTCATTTTCTTTAAGACACACTCAATATATTTGCTATTCTCAGGTGAGAAACTTGACTTTTTGTATTTATTAAAATTTTTAATTACTAGACCTCAAATACCATGTTCATTTTTTTTTTCAGAATCCAGGGAGAAGATTACTTGATTCCTTCACCTAACTATATTAAGGATTTTTTATACAATACCTTTGGGTTCTACAACATTGCCTTTACTAAAAACAGGGACATAATTCATATCCCTTAGAATTTACCTAAATCTACTAGCATATGCATGTCACTTCATTTATCTTTGTGTTTTAGTTTGTTTTAAGCAGGTTTGGGGTTTTATTTGTTTGGGTTATTGTTTGTTTTTTAAGCAGTCTTTTGTAACATGCTACCTGTCAATTTAAAGAATCTGTAGGTGTATATGACTATTTAGTCAGCTCTCTCCTAGCCTACCTATATTTTTGGGATTTGGACATACATCTTTATATATATATGCGTGTCTGTGCAAACACTAGTACTTCAAATTTATTGTTTTGATTAAAGAGTTAAAATTTACTATACCTAGTGGAAATAACTATTTAAAAATGCATCTGAATTAAGTCTGTCATCTAGGCTACAATTTTTGTGGCCAATTCCTCCCAGGTTAGGAGAAGATAGTATAATAATGTCTTTTGTGGTGTCTGTCCTTTGGCTTTTTAAGATATCTCAACTTTTTTTTTTTTTTTATGGCTAAGTTTGTGAAAATGGAAGATAACTAATAGGAATACTACCAGCTTTTATCTCAATAATGTTGTTCATCTGTAGAAGATTAAAAAGAAATGTGCTGATTTCAGGAATGTCAAGAAGACTAGAACTTATAAGATTTCATGGGAAAGAGTATTTTCCTAGACTAAACGTGTTTGTTTCCCACAACACAGTCCAAAGACAGAAGGCTTAATTTATTTGTCTATATCTAGGTATTTAGAACCATTTTGACTGTCCCAAGAGATGAAAAACATTCAAGTGGAGCTGATAAATTTGATGCGCTATACATGGCGGTCTCTTCTTCCTGCAGAGCAGCTGCTGGAAGCCAGGCTGAACACCACAAGACATCTCAAATCATGCTATGTTCTTATGTGTAAGAAATGTCACACTTAAAATCTTCTTACAGGCAAGAAGAAAACACACCAAGAAATAAAGTAAAAAATTTATTCTTAGTGAAACAGAAGTATTTAGAGAATAGTTGGAGAATTATTGTTATTCCAAATATAGTGAATACATAAAAGGGGAATAATAAATAAAATGGATTTTACTTTTATAGATAAGGTCTCAATAACAATAATTTGCTTAAAGGTGCTACACGCATACTTCCTAGTTAGTGCTGCTTTTTCTCTGGTGTATATCCATTTTATGGTATCCCCTTTAGGTACCAAGAGTTTCAGGCAAATGTCATTGCCACACAGGAAGAAGGAAATCTAGCAAGTCATAAGTGTCGTTGCTGAAAGGGGAGAGATGAGTATGATGGAGTTTCTTCTTTCTCCTTCCTGTAGGATTCACTTTGGACTATCCGTTTAACATACTTCTACTCCTTGATCTTTCCTTCCTGGTCTGTATCTTCACATTGCATACAAATTTAGTATAGCAGATGCATTTTACATGCAATTTTCCACAGATTTACATGCATTTACCTCTGGAAAATGCATGTAAAATGGATCTGCTATACTCTACACTGTTATACTTCCCAACCTTAACTATTCTGGAGGAGTTGCAGCCAACAGCAAATCTAGCGGTTTGGTGTCATCGTCCCCTGTAGAAAATAGTCATGGCTCAAACCCTACTTGTCTTGTTAAAACTGGAAAAGTATAGATAAGGAGAAAACATGACTGCTGTAGATAAATATAATTCCAGAAGGGAACAAAGATGGGAAACCGAGGAAAGAGAAGATCAATGTAAAAAATAGCGCTGTCATGAGAATGGGAAGGTATATGATCCTAAGAATAAATTTCCAATCCAAATTAAAAGCAATAGTAACCTAGTAGTTGTAGTAACTGAAGTTTCCTGGAAGAATATGAAAAATATCTCTAGCTGCTTTTAAAGTGGAGCTCATACAGTTAAGAAATGAGAGGCTGAAAGCCTCTAGTTACAGTGCCACAGTCTCAGTTTAGGACTAAGAGTAGGTTAGCAAATGAAACTTTCTACACTGTTAAATAAAGGTCTGTGAAAAAGTGATCTCAGAAGCTGCATCTTTGATTGTTATGCATACTCAAAAAATTTTGCTGCAATCATTTGATTTCAAGGTTACATAAGGAAAATAGAATGATTCATAAGACTACTTAATGCAAAGATACTCTGACCATAGTAGAGTGTTTTATAAAAATAGCAGAAAATCCAAAGGTCTGAGTAATAATTGAGAATTTACATATATTTTTTTTCCCAGTGTCTTGTGAATAATAAATTGGGCTCTTTGTGAACTGCGAACTTTGCTTAAAAAAATTATAGAGATAATGTGAGCTAGAAGCAGGAGAAGTTGCAGCATTCTTTACATACTGAGATTTTTTCTGAAAATAAAAAAAATATTAAATCTTTAATATATTACAAGCTGAAGTAATTATCAAATAAGGGTGTTTGCTAAGCCTTAACTATTATTACTCTTAGGTTGGCATAAATCTCATAACAACTTTAAGCTGGCCATGCTTCCACATCTTTCATTCCTCCAGATTGCTTATACAGCAGAGGATTATACTAACAAGGATATTAGAAGTTCTATTTGGTTTAATCAGTTTTCAGTTTCTTATCAGCATTTATATATTTCTACCATGTTTCTGGATGGAAGTAAAAATAGCTAAAGGCAAGATTAGCAAAAAAAGAATAGAAAGCAACCCCCAAATTTGATTGTGTTGGGCAAGCATTTGCATAGAGGACTATCTGTGTGTTAAAGAAGAGAAAAAAAGTATCAATTACAGGCCAGAAAATTTAGGTTCTTACAGTAAGAATTTAGCAGACATGTAAGATTATCTAATTTAAATATATGAGAAGAAAATTGTGATCCTGAAAAATTTACAGCTGTTAATGTAGGAGATTAAGCTTCATAGAAATCTCAAGTTTTCATTGTGAAATGCCTCAGGCATCAAAAAATTCACCTTTCATACATGCTCAGAAGCGTTTTACCTTGAAATGCAGAAGAATTCTATACTTCTATAATGACTGCATGTAGTCCATATCAAAAAACTAGGCATTTATCGAGAAAGAAACTCATAGTTGTCTATTGCGGCAGGGGCAAGATGAACCTCATGACAAATCAATATGATTTCAGATTAAGTACTTCATTATGAGTTAACTTGCTGCTTATATAGACCAAGCAGACCAAACATGAGGTAAACACTGATTGGTCACTTCTGCCCTAGTAACAAGTCTTCCTTGGCTACCGCCCAACCCACATAACTTTGTTGCTAGGTTGCAAACTCCTGTCCCCCATCTTCAGGTTACTTTTTTAACGTAATATTACAGTCATTACTAGTCTTTGTGACTTTACCAGCTCCACCCTGCCAGGGTACTTGAAGAAACAATTACCCACAGTTGCCAACCTACTGAGTATGCTCTGTCCATGAATAACTAATCAAATTGCACAGAGTATGGAGTTCTAATGGCCACTTCCTTTCAAAAGCTGTCTAGAGATTGCTTGCTGCTTTTACACAGTATTTTAATGTTTATTACATTTACAGAAGTTTTAAGCAAAATAAATTCTGTTACCCACTTCTGGGTTTGAGTGTTCCCTCTGAATACTTCAGCTGCAATATACAGACCGCTCATAGATAAAGCACTCCATAGATACTCCCAAATATATCTCAGTTCTTAAAAAGCATGAAAGATTAAGCAGATTGTAAATGAAGATGTAGAGAACACAGATAAGGGTAATCTTACAGCCCATTATTTAATATACTTACCTGGAAAGGAAAGGCTTCACACTGTTTACACATGTAGCATGGAATACTTTTTAGTCTAAATGGACATCAATCCATCCATCAAACAAGAACGAGACAAGCTAAGATCCTAAGATCCTTAAAGAAAGAGTTTAGGATATCCCAATTCATGCTGTTCCCACGATATGTAACCTGAATCAGCTTCCTAGTCATCATACTCGCCAATAATTTAGAGAAATACTGAATTTTCTTATGCATAATGTAGAAGACTTAAATAACCACAGGTTATTAAGTGGTTTTTTTAAATAAAATCTGTAACAGATCTAAAGACAATATTTGTAAAGTACTAATCCTTCTGTGTTTAAATGCAAAAAGTGCTGTATATTTAGTCTTTATCTAAACTAATGGCAAAGAACATCATTATAGACATGTTGCCACCACATTTAACAGTCTGCACATCCTACTGTATCTTTCTTCTGATTGAATACTACAGATGCTGCATCAGCAGGTGATCCTACAGTTCAGTTCAAACTCTCTAAGCTCTGTACTTTCTCACAGTACGTAATGGAGAGAACAAAACGAATGCTGTGAAACTACCAGTAGTTACGGTTGTGCACCATGCTTTCCAATTTTCATGAGTGTAAAATCTGTAGTTATTAATTTTGTGTTTGGCATGTACTCTGAAAACAACTGCTGAAACACAATTTGCCATATGGAAGAGTGTGAGACTGCAGCTTATTGAGACTTGGATGTGAATATACTTGAGCAGCCCATGGAACAGTGTTAAGCCTTAGACAGTTAAGCAGAAAATTATTACAATTTTTCTTCAGCAAAGACTTTGAATAGATGCTTTGCATAACCTTTGGTGTCATGCTGAGAGATTTCTTTAAATAATGGATGTCCAAACTAACTAAATATAGTCAGGCATGCTATGTGAGTAGTATCTTCCAGATTAGCTAATTCACTTAGTTTATTAACTTCATAATTAATTAATTCAGTCCTAACAGAAAATTAGAAGCAAATCAGTCCTGTAAACATTTAACTCTTTAAAATGGAAGTATCTATCTGAATCTAGTGTCACATACTTTCTTTATGTTCAATAACACAAGCTTACTAACTGAAAAATAATAAATTCCTAGGATAGGCAAATAAGACTACATCTATACCTGCAGATATGGGACTGCTTTAGTATTCCCAAACCCAAGTGTGCATACTGGGGGGGTCAACTGATTGTATACAAAAAGCCAGAATGAGGTATACATCAGCATTTTTCTCCATTCCATTTTCTGCTTATACTTACATATACAGTATGAAAATAAAAACTAACCTTTACCTGAAAGATAGTTTTTAAAAGGTACCAGAAATAAATAATTATGTCCTCAACTTGATGCCTTTTATTATAAAAGACAAACTAGATTTGAGTTTGTGTGATAATTCTGACAGGAAAAGCTGAAAAAATGAATATTTTTTCCCCTAAAATGTCCTGATTGAATATTCTGACAGATCTTGTTGACATAGAAATACTGGGGGCTTACATCCTACTCTCTTAAATATTTCCAACAAGAATTAATTTAAGATGTTAATGGACAAACCGAATATAATTTATAAATACTTAAGCATTACATATCAATATAAATTTTGGGTACTCTGCTGCATATAGTGTATATTATATTACTAAATTAAATACATAAATATTATAAGACCATGTTGGGAATACACAAGAATGGAATATGTTGAATGCTGGATTAAAACCGCAGCTTTAGGCAGGTTGCTAGCATGCAGAATCATTGAATCATAGAATCATCAGGTTGGAAGAGACACACAGGATCATTGAGTCCAACCATTCCTATCAAACACTAAACCATGTCCCCCAGCACCTCATCCACTTGTGCCTTAAACACCTCCAGAGAAGGTGAATCAACCACCTCCCTGGGTAGCCTGTTCCAATGCCCAATGACCCTTAGAAATGAGATTAATTGTACCTTATTTTAGATGTCTAAAGCTCAGCTAAATCTCTGGTGAGTGAAGGAAATCATGCACTAATCTCCTCATCCTGTCAATAGCTGTATAATGGCAAAATCTAAGTTTATGATGAATAAGATGAATCCCACCGTAAAGTCTATGGAATTTGAATAAACTTACAAAGAATTAATTCAATTATATTTACTACTTTGTAAACTGCTGACTGGAATCAAATTTCAAAATAGAACTTCTCAACAAGTTCATTTTCTAGAAGTAGATATTCATCTTGAAAAGTAGAAAAATACATCTACATGTTGCAGGATATAAAAGAAGTGGGAAACGTGTGTAGTCAAGTAGCTAAAAATAATTTCATAACATTGAGTAATATACATTTTTATGCAACTAAAATAAGTATGTGACTAAAATCTTTATCCTCAGTCATTTGTGTGGGATTAGTTTTACCTGAGTTTAGTCATCTAAAATATGAATATATTCCCCACATAAGTTGCTCATGCTTCATTTATTGACTAATGGAAATAGCAGCTTTTAAAGGTGATTTATCAAAGGGATACATGTCCCATTTTTGGATAGTAAAAAGCACTCATTTGGTTTCCCCTGAAGATTCTGCACTTCTATTAACCAAGTAATGACATATGTTAGTGATGACATTTGTTTTATATTTTTAAGCATTTAGAAATCCAAGGCAGAATTTTACGTAATTTGTCATCTATGATGAAATTCTTGTTGACTTGATTCTTTATGTTGGAATGTAAATGAAACTTCCTACAGATGAAATAACAGGCATAAGCATAAATTTAAACATATAGTCTCCTTAAATACTCTGGTTTAGTCTCTGAAATGTTTAAAGTACTTAACCTTGTGCGTTACAATTCTGACATAGCAACTTGTTTGTTTGCTTACACTATAAGGAGGTGGTGTTTGTTTATTTGGTCTGGTTTGGTTTAGTTTACAAGCCTTCACATGAATGTAAGAATACGCCAGAATTTAAATCCTTGACTTATATAATATTTAAGGATAGAAGGGTCTGCTGGAGCTCTCTAGTTCAACACCCTGTTCATGCAAGGTAAACTTCAGAGTTAGATCAGGTTGGTCAAGGTTCTAGCCAGAAAAGTTTCAAGTATCTTCAATGGTGGAGACTGTGATGTTTTTTTCTTGGTGAAATCCTTATGTATTCTCAGTGTAAAGGTATTCTCTGCCCTTCAAATCAGTCTCCATTAAAATTATCTCTATTAGTTCCCAGGGCAAACCAAATTTCCTATTCCAGATTAACCCTTGGCTGGTTGGCATATAAACTCTGGGCAGTGTAGTTCCAAATCTCAGCCCCTACCTCTCCCCCACCAAAGTCAAAGGGGAAAGGAATAAGTGGTAGAGGTTTATGGGCTGGAAACTAAAACTAAAACAACTTTAATTAAAATATAGCAATAAAAAGGAAAACATAATATTAACAAAAAAATATATACAGATATACAAACCAAAAAATTAGTTCCCCCAGTGATGATCACATCATCACTAATGCTGCAGGGCAGGCACAGGGAAAGACAGACATAAAACAGACGGGAATTAGGTCTAGGAATGCACAGATTCTGATCAAAAGCAGAAGAATAAATGAGGACCTCCTCAGTTGTCAGAGGAAAAATACTTGACATTCATTATCCCTCAGCTTTATACTCAATATAACATAAATGAAATCATATACTTCATTTATCAGTTTTAGGCTGCCTATCCTCTCCATTCCTCCTACAACTGGTTTTTGTCCTTTGACTTATAGCATTCCACCATCTTTAGGATAGCCTTGGTTTCTGTGGGAATAAGAATGGCCTTTCTGCCTATCTTTGTTCTGTTACTTGTCAATAACGATAAATATTAAGCATTATTACTTCTAGAGCCGGACACAGTCTGAAAAATATATTTTTTTCAGAAATTTTACTTCTTTATAAACATTTTAACTGAAAATTTAGAGAAGAACTGGTTCTGGTTTAGCTTAAACCGGGACAGTCCCCTTTCCTGAAGTTTTAATTCTACTATTGGCATTCCCTGTTTCCTTCTCTCTCCTAAAGTCTACCTACTCACAGACACCTCAGTCAGGGCTGCCACTGACAATCACATCTGTGAGCTGTTCCTTATTGTATGTGAATAGTAAACCCAAGAGAAATCTTCCCTAGAAGTGCCTTCGAGAACCTTGTGCAGTGCTACAGACTAGGAGGAGAGTGGCTAAAAAGCTGTCTGAAGGAAATTAGTGATTCCTAACCATTTCTCCTTCCTTGTGAGCAATCCTAATAAAGTATACTCTTCCTTTATCATTCAATTTCCCAAAAAACTCTTATGTCCCTTTGATCTCTTCCCTTGCATTTGACCGTGGCCATCAGTACAGAAGTAAGTCCAAGAAAACAGTCACACTCATAGGAAGAATTATACCTCCTTTTTCCCTAAAGTTTATGATAAATCCATAGGCTTATATTTTTCCAATCTTGATTAGAGGGGAAAGAAGAAAAAGGAGAAAAAGAAAGAGAAAAAGAAAGAGGAAAAGAAAGAGAAAAAGAAGGAGGAAAAGAAGGAGAAGAAGGAGAAGGAGGAGAAGGAGAATCATAGAATCATAGAACAACCAGGTTGGAAGGGACCCATTGGATCTTCTAGTCCAACCATTCCTATCTAACACTAAACCAAGTCCCTCAAGACCTCATCCACCCGTGTCTTAAACACCTCCAGGGAAGGTGAATCAACCACCTCCCTGGGCAGACTATTCCAATGCCCAATGACCCTTTCTGTGAAAAACTTCCTCTTAATCTCCAGCCCAAATCTCCCCTGGAGGAGCTTGAGGCCATTCACTCTTGTCCTGTCCCCTGTCACTTGGGAGAAGAGGCCAACTCCCTCCTCTCCACAACCTCCTTTCAGGTAGTTGTAGAGAGTAATGAGGTGTCCTCTCAGCCTCCTCTTCTCCAGGCTAAACAACCCCAGCTCTCTCAGCCGCTCCTCATAGGTTCTGTTCTCCAGTCCCTTCACCAGCCTCGTTGCTCTTCTCTGGACTTGCTCCAGAGCCTCAACATCCTTCTTGTGGTGAGGGGCCCAGAACTGGACACAGGGTTCAAGGAGTGGCCTCACCAGTGCTGAGTACAGAGGGAGAATCACCTCCCTGGACCTGTTGGTCACACCATTTCTGATACAAGCCAGGATGTCATTGGCCTTCTTGGCCATTTGGGCACACTGAGAAGGAGAAGGAGAAGGAGAAGAAGAAGAAAAAAAGAAATAGAATGTGGAGGAAATTAAGTAGAAACATTCACTAAAAATAAACAAAAACACAGGGCAGAAACATTTGCTTGAAATTTGTCTCTCATGGGAAATAAGGTAGGCTCAATCCAGGCAGCTATATGAGTATAGTATGATTAAAACTGTGTGGCATAAAAAGAAATTGCATACTATATTGTACATGTTTCTGGGGTTCCTTGGATTTGATTAACATTTTCTAGTTCTCTGCAACGTGCTGTTTTGTAAGAAATTTAAGATCTGTTGGAAATTATTAAGTTGTCATAGTGACGGTTATCTACCTCTGTTTTCTGGAGTTCTTCACTGACTTTGGGCAAAATCCCTTGCATAATCTAAATAGATTATAGATTATATAGATCTATATCCAGAGTCTCTTATTATGAGAGACAGACTGACTTTCAGCTGCAGTGGCATGCATGGCAAAGACTGTGACTTAGAAAAATATCATTAAACACAAGTATCAAGGTAACATTTTGTTACTGCAAGACCTGTGTAAATAACGGTCAGACTATACACTTCATTTTCTATTTTTTTTTTCAATTATCTTAACACAGTAAGGCTAAATATGGTAATAGTGTTTTAAGATGACATTGAAGACACTGATTTTTAAATATTGCAGCATATTAAAAATGATAAAAGTATAAAATATTGAAAATCAATATTTTGTAGAAGTTTTAGGGCTCTTAGATATAATCATACTGTGATAACTGATGTTATCACACAAGATAAGACTAGGCAGATGGTATTTCATGGTAAGCACAAAACTTCCTAAGAGATCTAAACTTCTAGTAGTTCAAGCACTATTCATGTTATCTTTTTAAATCCTGCAATTAAGTGGCCATTCCCAGAAGTGGTACCTTTTTAAGGCAGCACTTTTGAGAAAGGTTTTATAGAAGTTAGCAGATCAGCATTTTCAACCCAGAAAATTATGTTTCAAAATTCCTGTATACTGAAAGTGTCACTTACAAGAATTTTGGCAAGTGTATGGGTTTGTTTCCTCGTGTAGACAAACTCCCAACTAATGAAATCATCGGTATACCTGTGGGTGAACATATGCCTGGATAGCCTAAGGCCATTGATGTCTGGATGAATCAGAGTTTAGTATGTGACACCAGCACTAGATTACCTGAGGTGGGGATAAGGGAGTGAAGGAAGTAGCTCTCTAAAAAGAAATACACAAGCAAGAGATCTTGAAATCTGTAGCTGTCAAATAAGCTTTCCAACACACAGTTAGAGAGAATTTCATAAATCTTGTCTAGTTAGATTTCTTCTTGAGATTCTTGTGTTAGCTTACAGGATGAGGATGATGATGATTATTGTAAAGGCAAGATTTTCCTCTTTGAAGTAATTGAAAAGGTGCAGTTCTTCATATATCTGTATGCTTTCAAGCATGTATCTGTGTAATTCTGATAGGGATACAACTCTAATATTAGTTAGGGAACTAAGAAAGACGTTGTAACTGAACAATCAACCACATTTCCATAGACAGTATATAAGTATGTCTTGACTATAGATTACATAAAATCACAATACTGCTGTGTACAAAATGGAGTAGGAAGACAATGGGGAATCATTTTATAGGTTCAGAAGACCTATGCTGCATAGTCGTTGGTGCTGCATAGTCACTAAAAAAACTAACTTGCCAATTGTCAGTATAGTGAACAAACCAGGTAGGGGAACAGGAAGCAAAACTGATGGAAGAAAGGCATTAAATGTGGACAGAAAATTTAAGTGCAGAGAGTCATATTTCTTTGAAAAAGTTGGGCAAGAAACATTACTCTGTATAATGTGACTGTTCATTTTCAGTCTTTGCCACAGTTCCAGCTCACAAATACTAGATGACAAAAGTAAAAATGCCACAGAGACAGTCTAGGGAAGCTGAGTGGAAAATAATTTTAAATGCAACATAACTTTGAAGCACTTATCTTTGAACTGATCTCTCTGGACTTATTCTTCTCATTAGGCAGGAGTAACACTGTTAAGCAGCAGCACTCATTAAAGAAGCATGAGATTCCCCAGAGCTATAGAATCCAGCCTGAAGCAAAAAAATGCCTTAATTGTCTCTTTTCATCTCTGTATTTCACTCTGTCTTCTTTGCTTTCTCTCTTTCACCTGTTACATCTATACAATTACCAGGTGAAAAGTTTCTGTATCCTGGGTTCAAAAACTTAACATGATGTATTTTTTAAACAGTGGAAATCCCAATTCTCTTCAATCTTTCTGATACTTTATATTGAAGGATAACAGAAACACACAAAAAAGTATGTGGTATCTACTTAAATGATATATCCGTTATATGCTTGTGATGTATATACTGCTAGTGAGACCTGGCAGGTTGGGAAGTAAGGCAAAGAAAAACCTAATGAAGTTCAACAAAGGCAAGTGCAGGGTTCTGCATCTGAAGAGGAATAAACCCCTGCAGCAACAGAGGTTAGGGGTTGGCTCTCTGGAAAGAAACTCTGAGAAGGACTTGGAAGTTCTGGAAGACAAGTTGATAAGACAACTATGTGCCCTAGTGGCCAAGGCAGCCAGTGGTATCCTGGGATGCATCAAGAAGAGTGTGGCTAGCAGGTCAAGGGTGTTTATCTTCCCCCTATACTTAAACCTAGTGAGGACCGATCTGGACTATCGTGTCCAGTCACATGCTCCCTATGTCAAGAATGACAAGGAATTGCAGGACAGAGTCAAGTAGAGACTCACAAAGATAATCAGGGAACTGGAGCATCTCTTTTATGAGGAAAGGCTGAGTGAGCTTGGCCTGTTTAGCCTAGAAAAGAGAAGACTGGGACAGGACTTTGTCAATGCTTATAAATATCTAAAGGGCAGGTGTCAAGACGATGGAGCCCCATTCTTCTCTACAGTGCAGAGTGACAGGACTAGAGGCGTCAGTACCAAACTGATATTTGAAGTTCCACTTGAATATAAGGAAATAATTCTTTACTGTGATGAAGTACTAGTACAAGCTATCCAGGGAAGTTATGAAGTCTCCTTCTCTGGACATATTCAAAACGCACCTGATCATGTTCTTGTGCAATCTGCTCTGGGTGAACCTGCTTTGTCAGAGAGATTGGACTAGGTGATCTCCATAAGTCCCTTCTAATCTCTGCTGTTCTGTGATTCTGTGAAGGTCAGGGATATGACCTCTTATTCCTTAGATGCTTACCTACATCTTGACCTCACACTAGGTATAGGTCTGGGTTCTTACTCATGTCCCTCTGAAAAAAAAATATTCTTGATAGTAGTTCAGGAAGGGAACTCAATTAGTTACAGTAGCTGTCCTGGTCTGGACACTAAAGAGAGGAACATAAGTGTAAGATTTAGAGAGTACCTGAACCCACCACTAGGTAACAGCAAAAGTACTGAAGTACTTAAAGAAAAAAATCAATGTGAAATAGACCGGTTGCCTTCTAGCATCCCTACTTAATAGGAATGGTGAATTCAGTTCTCGGTTATCATTGTTTCATAGCTAGGAGACAAAAAGGAGAGAGAAAATGCAATTGATTTATGGAACTCCTCTCTGTTCAGCATATGTAGCAAAACAAGTTCTCTACTTTCAGTGTGACAGCTAGCACAGCTTCACTAGTATAAAGGAAGAAATAAAGTTCTGTAGTTATCATCACAGCAGACAGCTACTCGGGGGCAGAGTGAGGACTATCTTGCAAGGAAATGTTCTTAACATCTTTGCTTTGTCCCAAAAGTGAAGACTTTGTATTTATTTTAAAAGATGTATCTCATTTCATTTACTTGTCAGATCATGATACATGATTGATTCTCTAAAAAAAAAAAAATTCTTCATTAATAATATATTTTTTACCTCTCCTATATATACATATGTTTATACATAAATGAAATCCTATATAAAATAAGAAACCAGAATACAAGAAATAAGATTTCAGCATGAATCTCTTCCCATAAAAAGGGTAAGTGAGTAAGCTTTGGTCTTTTGGACCAGACACTTGCTTAGCTGTTGCTTTATTGCTTGACAATCTGGACAACTTCAGCTATTTTGTTGCATGACAGTACAGGGTGTAATTCTGAGACAAGTAATAATATTAAATAAGTTTTGACGCATGGTTTTAAAATATGAAACATCAAAAGATTTTTATCCTGAAATAGCAGTGGTTTTCATTAGTCCTGTTCCGAGGAGAAACTCTGGATTTAGGACTCTACATGAATAGAGTACTTATTGAAAAAATATTCTACAGTGCTTCTAGGATGTTTTGAACCCAGACATAAATGGGAAAAATAGTTTAAAAAATGTGTAAGGGCTGCAATAACAAAACTGAACTTTAGAAGTAACTACGAGACTATTTGATTGACAACAGAATTTTTTTCTCATGATTCATTTACTGTTTCACTTGTGTATGTCTGTATGACAAGATCTTTATGTGTACCATAGAAATGATCTTGTTTACTTGAGAAAGCAATTACAGAGATGCATTTTTTAATTTTTCTTTTTGATTAAATATGTCTCCAGTTAAATATCAAAATATGTATATTAATTTATTACTACACAATTAGAAGTAGTAATACTTGTTAAAATGATTATTGGGAAGACAAACCCAAACTGTATTAAGAATATTGAAAGATTCAAAGAGTTTGTATAGTCACATTCTGCAAATTTCAGCATTATATAACCACTTTAACAAAAAACGCTACTTATAAGTTTGAGAGAATTCACTTCATCTGAGACGAAAGAAGAGTAAGAATTAAGACTTTATCCAGCTGGTTACTCCAAATATACATTGTGTGTAAGAGAAATTGAGAAGTTATGCTTGTAGCACTATTTGTTTCCCTCTTCCTCATCTTTCAAAACTAGACTTGTCCTTTTTATCAGTTGCAACAGAAATTAAGTACATTGAGTCACTTTACCATCACATTGACCAAAAGAAACCCAAGATATCTTTTGGCTACTAGAATTTACTTTTGTACGAGAGGTAATTATCTTCTACATGAAATAAACAATTTTTAGTGATGATGGAAAGAAATTTTCCCTACCCTTGATTTTTTTTTATGTGAATAGTTTGGCAGATAGAAGCTGATTTCACAGGAAACCACTTTGAAGGATTAAAACTAGAGAAAAAGCTACATCTAGACTGCTTGATGAATAATCTATTTCTCTGTCTCAAGAAAGATTTAATAAAATGTTTATGCATGATTCAGAAGAAAATGTTCTACTATAATGTAATAAAAACTGAGCTATCTTAATTTCTTAAAATCATAGAATTTATTACGTACACTGCTACTTGTAGTGCAAAATTAGAAAGTTACTTACATATCTTGCAGAAAAAATAAAAATATCAACTCTGTGAAGTCTGAGTTTTGAGCTGAAGTTAAATCTAGTTCTGAAGACTGAGTAGCATATGTAGTGATTAAGAAAAGGACTATAAATGCACATGTAAATACTTCCAAAGTGTTGTAAATTGTAATATTGTGACAATTTCTGAAGGAAGGAGGAAAGCATATTCAATAACAACATATGCTATTCTTGAAGTATTTACTTTTTAAAAGCTTAATGAAATAAATTTGTTCTTAATTTTCCAGGTGAATATTCCTTTTCTGTCTTAAAAACCTTCCCTTCTAGGAAGTGCAGCTCTGTGCTGCAATGTAGATTTCGAACTTCTCATAGAGCTGCTATTTTGTTTTCTGATTTTCCACATTATATTATTGTTTTTCATTATTATTCTTTTTAATGTGTATTTTTCTTACTTCCGCACAAAGTTTCTGACCTCAGAATAGATTTTCATTTAAACTGTACTCAAAATTTAAAGGCATTTTCTTTTCTTTTTTAAATATCTTTGCTATAAAATTGAACAAAACAATATTTTGAGAAATGCATCAGAAAACTGAGAATATTGTAGGGCTGTATATTTAATTTAGAAATGGTGGTTCAAACATAAATCATTACTAAAAGGGTTTGTCCACACATTAGGTCAGGAAATGTACTTGAAAGAGATATAAAAGAGAACAGAAAATTACTTAAGAAGTCATACATTTTCTGGTAAAATTATTACCATTTCTATGTTATAGGCAATTAATATAGCTTTAGCTCATTGCTCTGCCCATTTTATTAAACTTTCAGATCATCTTCCTGAAATCTCAAAGTGTTAAAGATGGCAAAATAATTGGAAAATCACTAATATATAAATAACAGCAGAAATTTTTTCAAAATATTTTTAAAAGTTCAAGAAAAGATATTTAAAAACTTGGTTTTGTTAAATAGAATTAAGTTTTTAACTTAATATTAACTTAATCTTAATACATTTTCTCATTGCCTTTATTCCATATTTCATATGATTTGTATAAAGGAGATGATACTTCAGTTCGTGCACCAGTACATGCTGAGGAGTTTACTATCTGGGAAGCTGATATCTGGGAGTGCTGGTGGACACCAAGTTGAACATCAGACAGCTGTGTTCCCTTGTTGAAAAACAAAAAAACAGGGTAGTGGTATCTTGGATTGTATTAGGCAGAGTATTGCCCGCAGGTTGAGGGAGGTGAAATCCCACATCTATCCATCACTATTGAGGCCACACCTGGAATCACATGTCCAGTTCTCAGCTCCTCAGTATAGGGGAGATATGGACATACTGGAGAGAGTCCAACAACGGGTCACAAGGTAATTAAAGGACTGGAGTATCTCTTCTATGAGGAAGGTCTGAGAGAGCTGTACTGTGTAGTCTGGAGTTTAGAAGGTTCAGGGGTATCTGACTGCTGTGTATAAATAACTGAAGGAGGGGTGCAAGATGACATAGCCAGGCTTTTTAAATCATTTCTAGTGGCAGAAGACTTGGCAATGGGCAGAAACAAAAACACAGAATATTCCCTCTGAACACCAGAAAACAGTTGTTTACTGTGAGAGTGACTGTGCTTTGGTACAGGTTTCCCAGAGAGGTTGTGGAGTCTCCCTCCTTGGAGATATTCAAAAGCTGTCTGGACACTGTTCTGGACAGTCTGCTTGAGCAGGGTTATTGAAGGAGATGACCTCCAGAGTTTGCTTCCAACCACAACCACTTGGTGATTCTGTGATTCTTTGATTCTGTCCATCTGTGATTATCAGATTATGCTTAGGGTAATTGCTAAGGTTCATCAAAATTTGGACCCAGAACAGAAAACAAATAGTTGAATGGAAATTAAATATATGTCTTAGTATATTTCAAAAAGCCTAATAAATAAAAATACTTAGTGATAGGATAGTGTGTGATTTGTACTTAGTGTGTAATTTGGGGCACAACAACCCTGGGCAGTGCTACAGACTAGGAGAGGTCAGTCTAGAAAGCTGCCTGGAGGAGAAGGACCTGGGGGTGTTGGTTAACAGCTGACTGAACATGAGCCAGCAGTGTGCCCAGGTGGCCCAGAAAGCCAATGGCATCCTGCCTTGTATGAGAAACTGTGTGGTCAGCAGGTCCAGGGAGGTTATTCTCCCTCTGTACTCGGCACTGGTGAGACCGCTCCTTGAATCCTGTGTCCAGTTCTGGGCCCCTCACCACAAGAAGGATGTTGAGGCTCCAGAGCGAGTCCAGAGCAGAGCAACAAAGCTGGTGAAGGGGATAGAGAACAGGTCTTATGAGGAATGGTTGAGGGAACTGGGATTGTTTAGCCTGGAGAAGAGAAGGCTGAGGGGAGACCTGCAACTACCTTTCAGGAGTTTGTAGAGAGGAGGGAGCTGGTCTCTTCTCTCAAGTGTCAGGGGACAGGACAAGAGGGAATGGCCTCAAGCTCCACCAAAGGAGGTTCATGCTGGATATCAGAAAAAAATATTTCACAAAAAATTTATTGGTCTCTGGAAGAGGCTGCCCAGGAAGGTGGTTGAGTCATCATCCTTGGAGGTGTTTAAAAGACATGTGGATGAGGAGCTGAGGGGCATGATTTAGTGATTGATAGGAATGTTTGGATTCAATGATCCTGTGGGTCTTTCCCAACCTAGTGTTTCTGTGATTCTGTGGAAAATAAAAGGAAAAAGAAATGGAGTTTTGAACAATTAAATTACTGCCTATTTGACATCTGCACCTCCTTAGGGAAGAAAAAAAAGAGATTTGGTCCTTCAAACTCAAAGTCAAGTGAATATGTCTATGTGAAGTCAGTCAAGAACACCAACCACGTAATAGTCACTTATGATAAAATCTAAACGCCTCTAGCAAACTAGGCTTTGTTTATCTATACCAATTACCTGGAGTTATTGCTGAATATAGAAATTTTGTGTGTTTTTTAAAAGTGAGAGAGCATCCACTGACAAGTAGTTGAGAGAGAGGCCAGGTACAGTCCTTATCACAAAAATTTCAAAGAACTATTGTATAACAAATACAATAAAGTGAAACAAAACTTATTTCATGGATGGGATTCTTATCCCAACTGTCACTCTCTCCCATACAATATTTCAAACTGCTAAAATCACAGAATCACTTAGGCTGGAAAAGATCTTTAAGAATGTCACACTGTCTTTTCTGCTCCCTGCTTCTTGCACTCCTGACTCCTGACTAATCATGATTCATTCTCAGGAGGAGGGACACAGTGACTTTGCGATACTTCTTAGTATCTTAGCCCTCAAGGGATACAATATGGGCACAATGTGCAACTTTTGCAGTGCATACTTCTTGTTTAAGTAGGTTGGAAGACTGGAATTGGTGCTTGTATGGGTATAATCTAAAGTTTGAACAAGAAGAGAAATAATATTCAGAAAGATTTTACTGAATATTTAAAAATTTTGATAGACAAAATACTTTCAAATGTTTACATGAAGGCAAAAGTTCATATTAGATGCATGGCATTTCTTTTTATCTGGTCATTTTGTAACATAGACAATATAGCTTCTCCCAAAATGTGGGATATACAAACTCTATTCCCTCTATGTTGAGAATTTTATTTCCTCAGATTTCATAGCAGAAATCAAGTCATCCATTTCCAAAACAAATGTGTTAATCATCAGATTTCAAATCATAGAGCTCATTCTCTTATCACTATGATCATTTGCATAGATGGACATATGAAAATTTGTGTGGACGCTGACAAAAGTTAAGAAGAGAAAAAGACTAAATAATACTGGACATTAAGTAATAGTTAAGTTCTTTCATAGACATTAAACAAGTACTGGAGGTGAACATCACATTAACTAATTTCAGGCATCTTCAAAACAGATCTGCATCTGAACTACTTACCCTCAGTCATGTCTATAGCCAAAAGAGACATCCAGAATTTTTATAAATCCTTTCAAACGACCTGGGTTTGATATATGCTATTGTTTTATAATTGATTCATCCTTCCACATATAACAGCTACTTCTCCAGTGCTGATAAAGGCTCAGGTGTAAGACAACTTAGGTATATAGCAACTCAGGTACTGTAATATTTTTTATCATTATTAGAGATAAAAGCTTTCTGAGACAGAAGAACTAGGCAGCTTTAGTAAATCTCAAAACAAACAAAAAATCAGTCAGAATCCACAACTAAGAAAAATAATCAGATTGATTTAGTAAAGCACAAAGATGAATTAGGAACTCTTAGGAATCTTTTAACACTCAGAAGAACAATGAATGGTATGGAAGTATGTGGGATGGGGGAACTGGTTATTTATTTGTTTTTACCATGACTCTCTCTTTTGTGAATTTACAACAGGTAAAGTAGTCTTGTTTCAACAATTCTCTAGTAAGTGTGTATAATACGTATTTTACGTAATACACTTCTGTGAAAGGCTAAGTTACACAAAGCAGATGCATATGTGTGGTTAAGCAAGGTATGTGACATCTTTGGCTGTTACACTGCAAGCTGTGTATTTAAGATTTTTCTACAAAATAAGCCAAAATCAGAAACACAGTCTGGACCTCTCTCTGATGGCCTGAAAATACATAAACAATGAACACGAATCCAACCAAATAACATAGGCAGCCAAAAGAAATAAAACTAGAAAATCCATATACAGTAGTTGGCACAGAAGGAAGAAAACCATAACCTATTCTCTCATTATCAGAGAACTGCAGTAATTTCAGTCATCAGATGCAGGGAATCAGGCTGTTTAAATTACATTAGAATACACTTTGTTTTCACAAAAACTTAAACAATTATGCATTGTCCAAAGGGAAATCTGCTCAGCTTGCACATCTTAAATCAAATCAGGATTAAAGTGGTTCATTCATTAATTATGACAATATTCAATTAAGCACCAGTCTGTGAACTATAAATTCAGGATCAATATTAGCAGAACAATGGATAAACTATAATGCTAGATACTCTCAAAAATGCAAATATACACCTACAGATTTCAAACTCATTTCTATGACTAATCTAAAGTTCTAAACTTGCCGTCTTCCTCACCACATTACCATGCAGAGATGCACTCCTAACTTAGGAAATGTGAGTTGCAAGCACAAAACACATTTTCTGGGAGTACTTGTTGTCCTTTTTTATACACACCTCCTATGCTTGCAAAAAACTTCCATGCGTGCATCCCAAAAATGTACTAATGAGCAGGCAGGTGAGAAAGACTCCTCACAAAGTCAATACACACATCCAAGATGTGAATACCTATTTGTGGTAACCTGCAAGGAAACCTAAACTACTCACAGTGAAGGATGCACTGTCAGTCATAGAAACACATCATGATGCTACAAGGAGAATTCTTGCAGTGCCACACCAGATGTGGCTGCCGCTCTTCTACCATTTTCCCACTTTGTGGTCCCACCTCGCAGTCATGGATCTCCGTGCTTCTTTTGTGCTTCTTTTCAGGTTGACTCCTTGACTACCTCAGGTGTCTCACTGATCTTCTGGTTACTTTTTAATTTGAATGATCTTAAGTAAACTTTGTGCTTACTAATTCATTTGTATTTTTATAATGGGAAATCACTGCCTCAGACTGGGCAGTTTTAGATATTGTACCCACACACACTGTTTACATTCCCATTTCTAATAAACTGTTGTTACCCATGCCATATCACCTAGAGGGGGTAGAGTAGACTACCTCATAGAACACATTAAATATGAACCTGACAACTGATAATAAAAGATACACTTCTCCATTCTTTTCAGACTCATGGTACATCACACAGAATTAAAAAATCTTTGTATTCTTATGTTGAATAATTTAATGCCATCTATAGTAATTGTTAAAAACAAATCCTGTCCTCCAGTTAAACTAAACCTCACATTCATTGCCAATGTCCAGCTAAATTTACTGTGAAATTTATTTTGTCATTCAATCCACCACACCATTCTATTTTAAAGCAAAAAAAAGTAGATAAGATGAGGGTCATGACCACCTTTTGATGAATGATCTGTGATCAAAAGAAAAAAACAAGCAGTAAACCACAAAACCATGCACATGCAAATATTTCCTTAAAAAATGAGAAACAGCCAGAATGGTAGATTAAGTATTATGTATAACTGGCTAATTATTTGGTGGTTTGTGCATTCTATCAATAAATGGATTTTGCATAAGACTTCTCTTATATTTGGGGAACGCAGGAGAATTTCTACGCCTCAGAATGCCTAACCAAGTACATGTCTGTACTTGGAAAGTTAGAGGTGACCTGAGGAGTTCTTTCTCACGTATTCACCTTTCAGGTTAATAAATACCAAAAGTTTAAAGAACTCCTATTTAATTTATTTACAATCCTGTCTTATCTGTGGTTATATTTCACTCATATTTCTGAAGTATTATTCAACATCAAACTAAAAACCCTCAGAAACAACAATAACATAGTGTAACTGCATGCTGTGTTGGAATACCAACTTTTCTATATCTGGTTGACATATCTGGCATATTTGACTCCATATTTTGTTTTTGTTTATTAGAAACTTAGAAATTCATTTTTTTTAGATAAATAAAAGGAACACAGGAATAATGCAACAGTTTTCTGACTAGTTCTTAGGAAATCATCTTTTATTTATGAAAAGAGAAAGAACCTCGACTGTGATTGCTGTAAATTTGGCAATTGATGGTCATTTCTACCTTAAATATAGGTATATTCTTTACAGAGTACGATCAATGAAGTAAAGGAACATTGGCAATGATGCAGGAAAACTTGCCTCTCAAACTGTTGCAAGGATTTGATGAATTGCAAGGTAACACCTGTCTAATGATCCTAAGAACCTCACTTGGGGAACTCATTTTATGATAATTCTGCTTGATATAAAGTGAGCATTATTGGATATGTGACAAAGCGATTTCTCATTGCTACAGGATTTGAAGTTCATAGGAATGGAAAATGTTACCTCTCAAAATCAACCCTATCCTGAGGTTCTTGATCTTGATAATATTGGCAAGTTATTTGACCTCTGTAAGCACGAGGACAAGTAAAAAGTTCCTCAGTACAAAAAGTATAGTGTGAAAGTGGCGTGTGTAACAATGTCTCTGAAGAATTTCCATAGAATCATAGAATAGCCAGGTTGGAAGAGACCCACGAGATCATAGAGTCCAACCATTCTTATCAAACACTAAACTATGTCCCTCAGGACCTCGTCCACCTGTGCCTTAAACACATCCAGGGAATGTGAAACAACCACCTCCCTGGGTAGCCCATTCCAATGCCCAGTGACCCTTTCTGTGAAAATTTTTTTCCTAATGTCCAGCCTAAATCTCCCCTGGTTGAGCTTGAGGCCATTCCCTCTTGTCCTGTCCCCTGTCACTTGGGAGAAGAGCCCAGCTCCCTCCTCTCTACAACCTCCTTTCAGGTACCTGTAGAGAGTAATGAGGTCTCCTCTCAGCATCCTCTTCTCAAGGCTAAACAACCCCAGCTCTCTCAGCCACTCCTCATAGGTTCTGTTCTCCAGCCCCTTCACCAGCTTCGTTGCTCTTCTCTGGACTCACTCCAGAGCCTCAACATCCTTCTTGTGGTGAGGGGCCCAGAGCTGAACACAGGATTCAAGGTGCAATCTCACCAGTGCTGAGCACAGAGGGAGAAGAACCTCCCTGGACCTGCTGGTCACACCATTTCTGATACAAGCCAGGATGCCATTGGCCTTCTTGGCCACCTGGGCACACTGCTGGCTCCTCCAGGCAGCTTTCTAGACAGACTTCTCCCAGTCTGTAGCTCTGCATAGGATTGTTGTGCCCCAAGTGCAGGACCCGGCATTTGGCCATGTTAAACCTCATGCCATTAGACTCAGCCCAGTGGTCCAGCCTGTTCAGATCCCTTTGCAGAGCCTCCCTACCCTCCAGCAGATCAACACTTCCACTCAGTTTAGTGTTGTCTGCAAACTTGCTAAGGGTACCCTCAATGCCTTCATCCAGGTCATTGATAAAGACATTGAACAGCGCTGGACCCAGCACTGAGCTCTGGGCAACCCCACTTGTAACTGGCCTCCAGATGGATTTAACACCATTAACCACCACTCTCTGGGCCCGGCCATCCAACCACTTTTCCCCCCAGGAAATGTTAGCAAAGCATCATGGTGATACCTACTAAATGAACATATTGAGGTGCACCTATTACAGTTGAGTAGAATATGCCAATAAAACCTGACATATGTGTGTCTCACAATCTAACAATTTATCCTGCATGTGGCCCACTACAGCTCACAGAAAACAATTCATGACATCTATGAGGAAGTCCTCATTTACCATGTCAGTAGAACTAGTCAAGTATGGAACTGTACCAACAAGACAAATTGTTTCAATATTGATAATCATGCATGGACATGGTTAGCCAAAGACCTATATTGCTCCTTGAGAAGGACATGCTTGTTTCACAGTTTTACCGCCCCAATTTCTAAGGGAGTGAAAGATTGTTCAAATGTGGCAAGGCATAAAATATATTGCCAAAAGTTCACCTCATAGTACTGATAAAAATAGAACTCTTATATGAGACCTTAAGAGTGGGCCAGATATATATATTACAGATGAAAACAAGTATGTTATTGTCTAATGGCACCTGCCTTGCTTGATACCACAGGGATATACTCTAATGGTCTGATACCAGATCATATACATCCTGTTTGGAATGGATTAGAATATACTCTAGGTATTCCAAGACTATGTCCCACAGTAGCTTTAATACTGACTTGATCATTATTGAAAGCAATAGGGCATAGACAGAACAGAGGTATGTTATACATAAACCTTTAGTCATAAACCATTGACCAAATCTGGAACTAGAGATAGATCCATACTCACCTAGGCTCCTCTCAGAGAGGAAGCTTAGAAAGCAAGGAGGTCTGTCTTAACATTGTGACTCAACGGTAGGACATGACTCAGCCACCTGTCAGAGTTTTACTACTTAGTGTGAACTGTATATCAGCTATTTGGTAAGGTAAGGGACATGACTGTGAAAGTTACCTGTTCCTCCCCCTTCCCCTAGATGTTATTGCTGAGCATTATGTTATACGGTACGAAATATCCCTGTTGTCAGTTTGGGTCACCTGTCCCAGGTGTGTCCCCTTGTGACTTTTCATGCACCTACAGTCTGTTTGCTTGTGGGTCAGTGTAGCAAGAAGCAGAAAAGGCCTTGACTCTCTAAGCACTTCTCAGCAATATCTAAAATATCAGTTTACCATCAACAATGTTTTTGTTGCAAGTTCAAACAGCATCTTACAAGCTGCAGTGCAGAAAACCAGTGCAGCCAAAACCAGTGCAGCCATTTACATCACTTAAACGCATTAGTGGTATTAAAAGATGAATCTCATTATGTGTCATGCCATCCTGCTTACATTTGAAGGGAAAGAGTGACTGCTTCTCAGATACAAACAGAAGTGTATTTATTAAAAGCTGCAATCATCCAAAGACAAACAGATGGCTGCTATTCAAGCAGGACAAGGCAATGATTATACACATCTGTACTATACTAATAAACTCTAATATATTCGGAAGCAATTAGCTTCTCTTTTAGAATAAAACAAAGAGTTACGCAGAACAGCTTTCGTTTCATTATTTGGTCAATTTTACATAGAAACTGTAAGTATACATAAATGATTTTCATAACAATGAACACAGTAGTGATGATTTCATATGTTGTGAGGGAAGATGTATCTACTGCTCATACAGAAGAATATAATTACTTTCTGCCACAACCCACCCACTTTTTTTTCTGATTTGCTGTTAACAGGAATTGGTGTGAGGATCATTTTGCACAGTTACTGATCAGTTACCTCTTAGACCTTCACTGGAGCGACCTGCTGAAAGGTTAGACCTATGTCACATCATATATCAAGCTGGAAATGTAAATATGATCTGAAAACTGAAAAACCTTGCCTCAAGACTAATGCTCTGTTGTGAGTTTTCATCTACTGGCATCTATGTCTGCTACTGCACTCAAATTTCACAGTTTATAGTACAGAAGCAAAAGTTCAGCCATCTGGACAGCTATGTTGATGGGTTATAATATGCAACTATATTCCTGCACAGCTTTTCCAATCAGTCTTTAAAAAACTAAATTATCTCTCTAAGGCTAAAATCTATTGGCAGGGTATTATTGTTAAAGCAAATTATTATTCTTTGCCTAACTAACCTCATTTTCATTAACATCCAACTGGTTTTTGCTATCCAAAACAGCAAGAAGTTATGTACTCCCAGATTTTGACTTTAATCCAAAAGCTAGACCAAAACTTCTGAAAAAAACCCAAGGTCAGGAAATGAGCTAGAACAATGGACTCCAAACTGCCCATGTCTTAAATGGTTATTTTGGCTCTTGGCTCCATTTTGGAACATCCAAATCATTATGCGTAGAGCAAATTTGCTCTACACAGAACTAGTTTTATGCAATGGGAAGGCAAGCTATTTAGTTTAATTAGCCTCAGTATTTGAAGTAAGTTGTTTATTGATTATTTATTAGTCCTTTATCTTCTTTTTTTAATGATTCAGTAATGGAAAACCAGTTCAACAGACATATCACTTTATTCAACTTGATCTTATAAATCATAGAATCATAGAATCATAGAATAACCAGGTTAGAAGAGACCCACCTGGTCATCGAGTCCAACCACTCTTATCAAACACTAAACCATGTCACTCAGCACGTCATCTACCCGTGCCTTAAACACCTCCAGGGAAGGTGAATCAACCACCTCCCTGGGCAACCTGTTCCAATGCCCAATAACCCTCTGTGTGAAAAACTTCCTCCTAATGTCCAGCCTAAATCTCCCCTGGTTGAGCTTGAGGCCATTCCCTCTTGTCCTGTCCCCTGTCACTTGGGAGAAGAGGTCAGCTCCCTCCTCTCTACAACCTCCTTTCAGGTAGTTATAGAGAGCAATGAGGTCTCCCCTCAGCCTCCTCTTCTCCAGGCTAAACAACCCCAGCTCTCTCAGCTGTTCCTCATAAGGCCTGTTCTCCAGTATAGCATTTGATCTCATCCACATATTCGATACTAAGGCCAGTTATATAGCATATCTTTACTTGTATTTGTATAAATAAAATGGATCTCTTCTACTGAACATGAGTCAGCTTTTGTTTAGAAGCCACATGGCTGTGTTAATGTAGCCTTCTGATCATATGCTGGTTGTGAGGAATTTCCATGTTCTTTAAAGCAGGTACAAAGGTCCAAGAGCAGGAGTTTTTTCATCCCACTAGGTCTTGGTCAAGTAAAATAAGTGTATGTCTGTGAGTAATCTTTTACCTGTAGTAAATGTTCCTAGTACCATGTCAATTTATATTTTTCTATCTGAACCAGAAATTAATTCAAATAATTTGATTGGGTTTTTTTAACCATTGATGTGGCAGATCTTATTTTTAATAGTTTAGTTTCCTTTTTTTTTTTTTTAAAACAGTTTTACAACATTTGAATCACTTCTCAGTCTTGACAAGTGAATGGAACTGGTTTTGCAGTATTCAAAAAGAGAAGCAGATAGTGGCTCTCAGCAAATGCAAGGAATTTCATATATGGTGAAAATACAAAGGAGATGAGATATTACAAATGAGTCACAGTCCTTGTAAGAAAGGGAACACAAGGTAGACAGAGAAACAAATTCTTTCAACAGCAAGTATGCTGTGTGTGATCAGTGCAACTACTTCTCTATAAAAGGTCTCCCTTCACCTCCAGCAGAGAAAGTTCTGCTTTTTCATTTGCCATTCAGTACATTTTGCAAAAATATATGTAAATATTCACTCAAGTAACTCACACTGCCAATATTGCAGGCACATACTGAAATACCTGGGGAACAATCTAGCTTTCCAGAGGTGTCAGATGTCCTTTAACTAAAGCTGCAATCAGTTCTAAAGCAATATTACTTTGCAGGAAGCCAAGCTTTCAGTGGTAACAAGTTCACAATTACTTTGAATAAGAAGCGTGTAGGAACACATTGACTTTTCCACACTTCATGTCCTTCTGCTACTTTATTGTACTACTGTTCCAATAAAGATACAATGTGGGGGACAATATGAAGCAGGAACAGAGTAAAGAGTTTGGGTTGTCTGGTGATCTATAAGATTTTGAACTACAAACACATTAAGAGCCATTAGCAAATACAGGAAACGAATTGCACAAATTGGAAACTCAAATAGTATCTGTTCACCAGAATATCTCTGCTCTGTCCTTCAAGGAAATCAGAGAGGATAACAAAGATTTGTCAGCACAAGGTCTTCATGCTCTTCAGCAGAAACTATCTGTCAATAGATTCATGTTAGAAATAAATTGAGAAAAGTAGCTGCTTGCAAAAAGATCGATGGAGTGAACCATACAACTACATTTTTACTTCATTCCCTAGTTCTGATTTGTACAGTTTACCATGCTGATTTTTCCAAGATTACACTAATGGGACTAATTCTAACCTGTGTGAGTATAAATTGATGGATTACCATAGTGATAGGTACAGACTCACAACATCTTTTTGTTTAATATTACAGATAATTGACATATATATGATTTTGAACCTGTTTGGGTATATAGGCTTTGCTGAGAAGAATGCATTCCCTTCTGATCCTACGTTCTCTATTTGAAGTTCAACACAATATAATTGTGCAGCCTCACTTGGAATTAACATACATGACAGAAACTATCAACATCAGCACTATTCTGGCATATTTCAACTTGCAATCAAAGCTGAGTAAAACATTTTTCACACAGTTTTATAGACAGTTATGCCTTGAAGACCACTTTCACAAGCTAGAGCTTCTGAGCAGGAAAGATTTTATTTTGCGATTTTCATGTAAGGCTGGAAAATAGAACAAATGAAGACATGTATTTCAATATTAACCAAACTCAGAAAGTAACATACTTAGGCAAGTTTTAAACTGGGTTTATTTCTAGGCAACTGAAAAACATGCAATCCTAGCTAATATTTTCCCAACATGACAAGTAGGTTACAAAAACTTTGCCTTGTCTGGAGTTCACACAAAAAAGTTAATGAATCACAGAATCACAGAACAACCAGGTTGGAAGGGACCCATCGGATCTTCTAGTCCAACCATAATGATCTGCATAAATGATCTGCATTTAGTAAGTTTATGGACACATGAACATTGCTATCCCAGAACAAGTCTATCCTTTCTGTTCATAATCCAACCTCATTTTCCACTTCAACTAGTTAAGTTATTCCTCACTATAACTATAGAGTCTCTTCTTATTGACATTGGTTACTCTAGGCATGTTTCATTTAAACACATACTGTAACTTCAGCTATTTTTCAAAACCAAAATAGAAAAAAATAGGAAAGAAAATTTTGAAGATGTAGCTCCAAAAATACACATTTTACTTTGTTTTGCTTCCTCAGCACTTTCACCTGAACAAATAAATATTTA
The DNA here is from genome assembly GCA_033558105.1 of Coccyzus lansbergi. Taxonomy (NCBI): domain Eukaryota; kingdom Metazoa; phylum Chordata; class Aves; order Cuculiformes; family Coccyzidae; genus Coccyzus; species Coccyzus lansbergi. The sequence continues at coordinate 98,459 of JAUMJK010001112.1, forward strand.
TTTTTAACTTCCCTGTTTAGAATGTGTCAAAAATATACTGTGGCCAATTGACGGCATCATAGACTCATGGCTAGTTGGAAATCTGGTACAGTATTCTGCAGCCCTTCTTTAGCTTGGAAAGTGATAGATGTTATAACCAAGTCTTAATTGTAATTTTACATAATGGTAGCAAACTAGAATAGTAATAAATTAGAAATGCTCAGGAAAATAATCTTAAAAATCTCCTTTTCACATAAACATCTTTCAAAGAACATGAATGCATTCAGTCTGTTCAAGACCTATTAATTTCTCAGACTTGGTAAAAATTCAAAACTAAAGAGACTAAGATAACAAGGAAAAAGTTTAATATATTATTCCTAAAAAAACCCATACTCCTGCATAAATATTTCTGAAAGATAAACAACATAAACAATTACATTTGCAATAGAGATTGTTGAAAATACAAGAAAACATAAAAGTCTTATGATTCTTTTTCTTCCTATTTATACTTTTTTTTCCCAGCAGAAAATATTCTGCTTGCATTGACAGTCCCATTAGTTTGGTTTTTTCCTCTTTTTTTTCCTTTTCCCTCCATTGGATAATATTTCTTTTGCATTTAAATCTAAGTGGTTTTGTTTGTATTGCAATGTGGTTCATAATCTCCTAGATGAGCAACCCATAGTTGATAGTAATTGATGTTGGCTTCCATGGAAATACTAATTTTGTAGCAGTCACTGTCAATCAGTCCTCATCAGTTACACTCACAAGAAATATGTTATGGTCACTCTGAAATCTCTAACAAGTAATCAAGCCTACTGATAAAAGGGGAAGATCTTAAATTACAACTGTGCATATAGGTTCTTGGTCTTTTTTCTCCCTGTCAGGCTCATTTGAGCATTATAAGTTGGAACATTATGTAACAGTGTATTTTAAACTCAATGTGAAAATTTCCTTGTTTCTGACATGTTAAAAGAAAGAAAACACCTACTTCTGAACTTCAAGAAATCCATCAGTGTATAAAAATACAGTCTTTCACATTGGGATGTATAGTCAAACAGTTATTTTTTTAAAAATCTCTTTCTTCTACCACTGGCATTGCTAGTACTACAAGCTTCCTAAGTACCTGCACCTACAGGATCCCTCTAGAAATACAGTAATTTTAAACAAAATAATAAATGACATGTTAGAAAGATGAAAAACTAGCAAAAACTATGCACTAAACAACCAAGCAATATTTCCATGGGTTCCTTTACTGTAAATTGGGCTAACAGGAGTTGCTATTTTTTGATTGACCAGTGCTAGCCAACTCCACAAATCTTTAAAGATAAAACATGCCACTAAGAAGATGATGTAGTTCTTCATAACTGTCCACAGCCTTCCAACAAACTAATATTGATCTCATTCTAGAATGCCTGTTAAATTCTTCACTTGCCTAAGTTATTTGTGATGAAAATATGCAAATTTATTGTTTACAATGAGACTTAATTGCATCATACTGACAGTGTAAATTTTCAAATCACATTTAAATTCTGTAGAGGTCATTTTTCACTGTTGGTAGAGCAAAAGAATTCTCACGGTATATGCAAACACTATTCACAGTTTTCCTATTCACAGTTTTCCTATATATTTCAACTAAATGTTCTTGAACATTTACATAAAAATATCTACCTATTTTACTTAAAATGGAAGCGGTCCTTACACTGAATAAATTCCATAGTCATTATTGAGCTTTGTCTTAGTTTGTTGAGACTAGAGAAGAGAAAGCTAAGGGCATCCTAATTGCTGCCTTTAGCTACCCAATGTGTAATTATACAGAAGATGGAGTAGAATATTTCTTGGAGGAGCACAGCAAAAACTGAAACTGGAACATGTTGCCGAGACAGGCTATGTAATCTCCATGCTTGAAGTTATTCCTAAGTTTACCAAATGAAGACTGATGTAACTATGTTGGTCCTGCCTTGAACAGTAGATTAGACTGAATGATGTCTCCCTGCAATGCTAAGACATTATATTTATGTAAATGTTTTAGAGAAATAGTAAAATGTTTTATTTAAAGGATATTGATTTAGTAATTTTTATAGTAGAGAGATAGCTCTGGTTTTGGCTGCAGTATTGTTGATTTTCTTCACGGTAACTTCTGTGATGCTGAGTTATCACTACGTGTCCTGTGCATCCTCTCAGAGGAGGCTGGGGATGCATATTAGGAAGGGGCACAGCTGGGACAACTAATCCTGCTGACCAAAGAGATATTCCATAACATCCTATCAATGTTATGCTGCTTCTCAGAACAATGGGACTTGGCCATCTGCCTTTTCATACCAATAAATAGAAAAAATTAAGTTTATGTTGTTTTTTTTTTAAGATTTCAGGTGCATGGCAGCATGGACTATACCAGAAAGTTTTATGCTCACCTTCAACTGCAGCAGCCTTACGTGAGACTGAACTGAAGACACCAGGTGCAGCTGGCATTTTCATGCATTTGAATTAAGCTTAGCATGACAGCATTACATTGCTACAGGCTAGTCATACAGCTGTTCAGACAAATTTTACCATGTCATCATCTTCTGTTTCATCTAGTGCCAAAGACAATTCTATACCTGGGACACCTAAAAAAATATCAGGTTGCGTACAAGGAATTTCCTGGTAAGTTATTTGGAATGTTATATTTGAAGAAACCACAAATTCTTTGAAAATAACACCAGCCACCTCATCTTCCTGGCCTGAACAATAGATGAATGAAGGAAAGAAGAAGAAAGAGCTTCTCTACAATCAATATAATATAATCAAAGTGCAATAAGCATAATAAAAAGTTATGCTTTGATAAAACTGAAAGAATATGTTTCTGAGGGATTTTGTTTGTTAGTTTTTACAATTTAAAATTCTTTATCTTTTATTTAATAGTATATGTTCTGATTTTAGACAAATTAAAAATCAGTTTTCTAACTTTTCAACTAAACCTTCATATAAGTAACTTCATACTTCATATAAGTAACTTCATTTCCAGAAAGTTAACTACATGTTTTTGACAGCATTTCCCTCCAGAGGTGAGAACACAGGGCATTGGTAAGCAGAAAGGCCATTGCTTATACCTATTCCTATAGAATCCAACGTTATCCTTGAGCTGGTGAAAGGTCATAAGTGAAAGAGGTAAACAAGGATTGCAACTGCAGGGAGAAGTGGACAGGACAGGTGACCCCAAACCGACCAACAGAGTATTCCATTCCATATACATCATAATCACTGGAAAACTGGGGGATCACAAGGGTCAAGTTCTCTTCTTCAGACACAGATCTTGTCTGTCCTTTTGTCGTGATTCTGATTCTGTGCATTCCTGAATCCAGTTCTTGAGTTCAGCTCCTTTTTGCTGCTGAGTCCATCTCTAGGATGTTTCCCTGTGCCTTCTCTGCAACATCTGGTGACATGGTCATATTAGGGAGAAGGGCAGACAATTTTGTATACATTTTCTTATTTTCCTATTAATAATATTTTCAATATTATTATTATTGTAGGTTTTGTTTCATTAAAGGTGTTTTAGTTTCCAAAACACAAGCCTTTTTCTCTCATTCCCTTTTATTCCTTCAGGGGAAGGAGGTGGAGTGGATAAGGGAAGGAAGGGAATTACAATCACATGTGCTTCACATTTAACTGCTAGCCAAACTGGGCTGGGGCTAATCTGTCAATTTATATGTTCATGTAAATGTCTATATTACTATTCTTAAAATCCTAAAAGCTTTAAATTTTACAGTAAGCAGATTTATGCCTCATGGGCATGCATATTCTCCTGTGATAGACTTTGTAATTTATAGCCTTGAGCTCAAAATCACCCATTCGGAGCTGAAGTTCAACAACAATGGAGACAGTTTTTTGATGTTGTATCTGTGGTTTGGTGGAGTGTTGTCTCAGTGAGCCTTTACCATGTTAAAGGACTGGTCCTTCTCATTCAGTTTCAGAATATAATGTAGAATGACAAACATCAATGTGCCGCATACTACCTAGGAATTACAAGAAAAGTCTCATTGGATTTGTCAGGTAAATCAATCACCTTAAGACTTCTCTGCTCACCCCTGAGTGGAACAAAATCACATACCATTTGAATCTAGTAGTGCAGTTTTGAGATTGACTAGTCCCAGTGAGGATCTTCTCTGTTCTTTCAAATAAAAGACAAAGGAACACAAATAGCCATGCCCTAGATGCAGAGATTATATAGAATCTTTAAGGTTCAAAGCTATATCTTAGAAACAACACCTATCAAATTCTTTTACCAAGTGTCATTGCATTTCATGATGATATGTATGCTTGTGCAGTAGAAATGAAATCAAACCTGTGTAATACCAATGAAATTCTGCAGTTTTATTGTATCTTAGATACTTTCTTACCTAAAAAGCTTTATTTCAACTACTAATTCATGATATGCTAAAAACACTCTGCATTTTGACTCTCTATTACTACTGTGTTTATTTAGTGATCAATAATTTCAATTTTGGTAATGTGATATAGAGCATGAATGTCTCTTATCCCACTGTGATGTTTAGCACACAAAAATTATTTTACAACTCTAAAGGAGACAGCAACTTCACTTCAAATCTGCATGACGCTCAAACATTAAATGTCAACTTGATTAGTTATGAAAGTAGGAAAGTACAGATTTAACAGCAATGAACACTTAGGATTTAAAATGACTCAGTCGCACATCTGTACCATCAAGATAGTTATCCTAAACTTAGATCCCTAATTAGAATATTTATACATTCTGTTACTTTCAGTTGCAAAATGATTCCTTTTGGTTCAAGCCTAGTGTAGAAATATCATATAGATTCCCTGATTTCTGACGTAGAAATTCAGAACAGGTTTATGCATCTACATGCACTATAAAAATATGTAGATAAACTGCTAACAGTAATTGGAATACACACTAGTTTCTGATTTTATTTTCTAGGACAAAGGACAACTCCCTGGGATGTTCATTAATAAGAAACAGATAGAATTTTGTCTGTCAGCATCTGCACTAAACATTCAAAACTACTCTGCTAAAGTATTTATAGGGCTTGTGGATCAACTGAGACCCACTATATTAAGATGTGCATATTTTAAGAGATATTTTTCTCTTGAGTAACAAGTTTTCTGCTAGTAGTCATCTCCTGCTCAGCACAAATATCAATACGGACACATTAGTGTGGATGAGGTCAGAGTACTACAAAACACGATCATGTGCTGGAAACAAAGAAGGTGGAAAGGATATCCCAGGGCTGTATGTGTGAATGCTTGAAGTCCCACTTACCCTCGGAGAGGAGCTATAACAGAGGCAACTTACAGCTGTAGCAGAGATGATGTCTTCAATGTCAAAAGAAAAAGGTCAGGGGTTGAGGTCTCCAGTGCTAGAAATGAGATGAAGTATGCAGCAAGAGTGATTTAGTTCTTGTAGTATGCAATAATGAGATGATCTGCAAGAACTGTGATCTTGATTTGTAATCCTGTTTAATGCTTCTAATAACTCTGACACTTGAAAGTTATTTTTTTTTGTTTTCTTTTTTGTTTGTTTTTCTTCCCTTTCCCCTCCTTTTGATTCTACAGCTGCATCTGGAACTGTAAAGTAAATGCTGAGTAAATGCTGAGTATCACAATTCTACAGGAGAAACTAGCAACAAAGGGTGCCATTTGGACATCAGGGCAATAATGTTAAAAAAAAAAGTATTGAGAAGGAAAGAGATAACCACTAATATGATACCTAATCATCTGAAACACTTCTTAACACATTAATTTTGCTTCTTTTTGAGAATTCCTCCTTATAGCCCTGCAAGGCTTATTTCAAACGTAATACAAACAAGAAGGTTTGCAGAGATACCCAGATTCAATTCTATCATGCATCTGAGAGAGCACCTGAAATGCCATGCGGTAAAACTGTGAGGCTTCTGTTCATCTTAATTCCCATCTACCAATCCATACGACTCATCTCTTCTTCTCTACTATGTTCCTATCCAGTTAGTTACTCCATGATAGAATTTCTCTGCAAGTTCCGCATTGAACCTTAACACCAGAAAGACTAATACTAATTTTAAGTAGACAATTTTCTTGAAGTATATGTCTGAAAAATAAGCAAAAAATCCATCCATGCCAACATTCTTAACATTACAAAAATAAACTTAGAAAAAACTATTTTAAATACAATAGAATCAGAATTGTCTAAATAATTCTTTTTCTAAGTATTCTAGCATGAAACAACAGCCATTATAGAAGAATATAACACTTAAGTTATTTTTGCTGCCTTACATCTGAAAGAAAATCATTGAAATAAAAAGAACAAAACAGAAGCAAATAAAAACGAAACAAAAGCAAAACAAAACCCCAGCAACAACCGATCAAGTCAACAGACACTAAGGAAACAACATTGGCTTTTAGAGAAACGTTTAAATGAAATACATAACCTTGATCTGGAAAGCATCAATTGAACAATGAGAAAATTTTCATACAAACACTTTAAGATCAAAGAAATTATATTTAGTTAAATGTTTTGCTTACTTTAGAGGTAAGCATGGATTCATAAACGTGATAAGAACATTATAAAGAAACTGCCAGTATTTCAATTAACAGAATGAAACATGGCATACTAAAATTGGCCCCATACAAATTTTCTTTATTAATTTTCTGATTGATTCTATTTAATGAGCAAGTGTGCCCAGGTGGCCAAGAAGGTCAATGGCATCCTGGCTTGTAACAGAAACAGTGTGACCAGCAGGTCCAGGGAGGTGATTCTCCCTCTGTACTCAGCACTGGTGAGGCCGCTCCTTGAATACTGTGTACAGTTCTGAGCCCCTCACCACAAGAAAGATGTTGAGGCTCTGGAGCAAGTCCAGAGAAGAGTGACAAAGCTGGTGAAGGGGCTGGAGAACAGGCCTTATGAGGAATGGCTGAGAGAGCAGGGGTTGTTTAACCTGGAGAAGAGGAGGCTGAGAGGAGACCTCATTGCTCTCTATGACTACCTGAAAGGAGGTTGTAGAGAGGAAGAAGCTGGGCTCTTCTCCCAAGTGCCAGGGGACAGGACAAGAGGGAATGGCCTCAAGGTCCACCAGGGGAGATTTAGGCTAGAGATTAGGAGGAAGTTTTTCACACAGAGGGTCCTTGGGCATTGGAATAGGCTGCCCAGGGAGGTGGTTGAGTCACCTTCCCTGAAGGTGTTTAAGACACAGGTAGATGAGGTCCTGAGTGACATGGTTTAGTGTTTGATAGGAATGGTTGGACTCAATAATCCGATGGGTCTCTTCTAACTTGGTTGTTCTATGATTCTATGATTCTGTGATTCTATATAGCTATCATGATTTCTGAAGCTAGGTATCAGATAAACAGCACAGAGTTTGCAGGTTTGTGATATAATTTAAACACATTAAGAAAAGGCCGCATTATGCCTTTTCTGCTCATATACCTGAAGTGGTCTGATATCTGAAAACGAATAATTTTCCAAATAAATTTTTTAATATTTTGTTTCATTCTCTCTGACATTTAGGAATATGTGAAGAGAAGTATAAGAATTATGGTGTCTTATGTCAATTTAGGGGTTTGGTCAGGCAATAAACTTTACAGGCAGTTTACAGTGCTATTCTGCACAAAGCGTGCAGAGCAGAACTAAAGATCAAGTCTTTTTATGCAAACACAACTCTCTTCTCCACTGGCTATTGAGCTGTATAGCACCAAGTACCATTGCAAATCAAGTTATACATATCAAAGCATGTATATGTGAAATAAATAAAAATCCATCTGCCCAAAACAAGATTTTAAAATTACTTTTTCCTCAGTAGGGAAATTAGATGACAGTCTGTAAATCTTGAGTAGATGGTAAGCAAGTGAAAATTTCTTAGGTAAAAATAAACCTATTCCATATATTATACAATGAAAAGCATACATTTAATTTCATGTTACACTTACATTTAATGTTTTAAGAGCCTAAACTCCACATATGAGATCAGTCTAAGGACTTGTTTAATTCATCGTATTTAAGACCTCTTATGGTTAGGCACCTAAAGCCCTAAAGTAACTTACTAATTCATGCATTAATAAATGTTCAATGGAAACATCTTTACGAGTGACTCATCTGATCAAATTTACAAGTCAGTTTTAGAATTTTATCATTGCCTCCTGGAGGTGCCTATCTATCCTTCTCAAATGCAGTCCACTGTCTCTGACAATAGCCTGTTGCAGAACTGGGCTATGTGTCATACTTCAGCAGATGTTTAGGTTGTATTTTTCCAGCTCTTAGTAGACTGTTTTTTTTCCCCAGCAAATAGTTGACACTGTGTTTTTCATCAAACTTCTTACTTTCTTCCTTTTTGGAATTTTTTACCAATCTCTTAAATTAGGAAAATGTTGACATATATTTTTCTTCTCCAGATAAATAACAATTGCATTTTTAAAAAGTGCATTCATCTTCAAAAATTACAAAATCTCTTGAGTTTTATGGCTTTCTCCAGTTTTCACTGTACTAATGTGACAAAAGAAAAATTGCTTTTGACCTGTCATTTGATCATAAAAACCTTATTCGAATGCATTAGTGTCAAAACTGCCACTTGCTCAAGGAAAATTTGCTAAAGAAAAAAAATTATATTATGAAAGAAATGAAACCGGAAAAATAACCCATAGTGTAACAGCGATTTTTTTAATATATTAAAAGCCTGTTGTTCACAATTTTGGTAAGAGTGGGAACCCCAACATTTAGGACTTGATTGCTTATTTCTTATTGAGTCATACATGACTCCGGTTGTACTCGAGTAGGTCTGTTTGAACTGTCATGAATACCTACAGCGATCTATCCACAGAAGACAGAATTTTAGTGCGGGCTAGTTTATTCCTGCCTCTGTGAGTCTGACAGATGCATCCTTAGGATAAAATTCTCTCATGTAATTTAAAAAGTCTTAAGGGAAAACTTAAGTCTGAGCTACTCATTCTGGAGTCCATATTCAAAAGCAAGAAACAGTGATTTGTTTCAATTAACATAGATGCCTCTGTTGTTATATGATGAATTACTATTTGGAGACACTTAGCTTAAAATTTTAGGTCAATAGTCTCTATAGTTTAGAATTTAACTAAGGAAATGTATGTATATGGGTCTTTATTTGATACTGTCAAAATGTAAATGTAGTCAGAACTCAAAAAAGTGATAAGATTAAAGGGAAAGATAACAGTCTTGATGAGATATAAAACATAGAAAAGTTACAAAATATCTGTAGTATGACATAGAGATGATTTAAATGTATTTAGATAAGGTAATGTTTAAAAGTAAATTTAATGACCATATTTAAACTAATTAATTATTGAAACAGCAAAACGCAATTTCCATCTAAATCTGCAAGAAAAAAGGCTTTCTGATCATGTGACACCATGTATTCCCCTATCTACAGGTACTTTTCTATCTCTCTTGACTATATTGATTAAATTTCTTTGAGCCACATTTCTAGGCATTGGGATATTTCACTAAGAAACGGTTTGGACAGCCAGTCTAATTTTGAGGAATTTAGAGGAGGTTTGTCGTTTAAAAACCAAACCAAATCAAACCAAACCAAACCACACCAAACCAACCAACCAAACAACTATAAAATGGTAGGGAAGTATTTATTTTAAAAGGGTCTTTCTTAAATGGCAAGACAATGTACTTTCTGAAAAGGGCTCAGACATGAGGGCTGGTAGGCTAGAAACAGACAGTTATGAAAGAAAAAATACTTTTAAAGAGATTATGGAGGAGAGTTCTGATTTACTGAATTCATTAGTAAGTGAAAAGAAAACTTTGAATTCTATATTTTATTGTTCTATTTTTTAGCTTCAAACTATTGTATGAAATAACTTCCCAAAGTGCTATGAAAAGTCCTCCTACATATACACAAAAAGAAAAAAATCTTTTGTTACATTGTCGCTTTTTCAATTTGACTAAGAAAATTACACCCACATACCTGGACAAAATGAAAAACAACACAGCAACACAAAAGAAAACAATACAATGATACAAGAAAATAAGGTGTTTAAATTCTTTGCAATCTATTCTCACCCTGAACCAAAATATACTTTTGCCATTGGAATCTTTTGTCTCTGAGAAAGGGCAGATCTACTCACATAAGGAATGGATTTTATATTAGAGTTCTGTGTTCTAAAGCATATAGCTGTGTAGTTTACTGAAAAAATCATAACTGACATTCCATTTTTGTCAGAAAATGTCATATTTTCCACCCCACAGCTAGTAAAATTAATTCTACAGTGAAGATGATCCCGAAAGTGCACCCAGAAAAGACCACACAGATAAGCATAAAAATTAAGCAAACAATAGATTAAATAAACAGAAAAAACATTCATGAAAGAAGGTTATGCATGCTGAGTTTTTTGTATTTCCACTCTGATTAACTGCTAGATTCTAACCATCCATCAGATTCTGAATTTGCACTAAATAACACCCTACCACTAAAATGAAATTGTTCCTATACAAAACAAAAGTATAGTTAGCAAGGTTTGGAAAGGCAGAGTCTCTTAAAAATAATTCATAGCAAAACAGCAATTGATCTTCCTTTTCACATTCCATGATTCCAGTTTACAAAAGAAGACAATTATCTGTGAAGTTGAGTAGACGTCTATAAATGTATCTTTTCTACATCAAGGTTGAGAAGTTTTTAATTATTGTTAAGAGTATTTGAAAGGTTGCTCTGAGGAACATTTCTAATATCAAGGGCTAATAATGCCTGCTATTATACTATTGCACTGAACAAAATACAATGCAAAATCTGGGCACAGCAAATTCTGCAAGAGATACTTCAAGTACTCTTTTTTAGCAATAAAGATTGAATTGTAGGTAATGGCATGAAAGTATTTTTGCTATTTTCTCTTGGGAGGAGAATGCTTTTGCTATCTCTTATTTATGGTAGAAATGTTTGCCTGTTTAAAATACAATGCCTTAACTAATTTCTGTAAATGGCTCTTGGATATGTTCAATATTAAAATTGTAATGAATTCTACAGGTGGCTATTTCGTGTAGTATTATGCTGTTTGAAATAATAATGTTGAATACACTGTACTAAAGCAATGAATACACTGTACTAAAGCAATATGTTATGAAAAAGAGATACATTTTGATTGAGTTGCCAGATATTTAAGAAAAACATTGTTTTAAAGTTCCCTCTGAATCACTTTCAGCAACAATAAGTTCTTAGCAACAAGAAGCATTTTGGTATTTTGGTTATTTTTATACTGAAGTTAAAAGAACAATGGCTCAAGGCATAGCATGATATGCAGACTTCCAAAATAAAGCGAGGATAAGGAGAGTAAAACTTACTAAGTCGTCTCTTTTTAAGGAAAAAAAAAGGAGAGAAATAAGAAAAAAAGAACAAAGAAATCAAAGGAATCAGTATGAGAACTTTAATTTTTAGATTTTTTTCTTTTATTAGATAGTATGAATGTGTAAGACTGGGTCATAGCTACATTTGGGTTTTTGCTTCACTAAGGATTTAATACATGACATTTATAAGAATCTAAGACTTATTTCTGAAACTGGTTACAAGGCAGTAATAAAGTTCTATAAAAATTGTTGAGATAACCTTTATCTGAAATTAAAGGATTAAATTGTAGCATACTATACATACACTGAATCCATATTTTACCTATAGTCTAAGTGTATCCACTTAGAGGACTATCCACGACAGTTTTATTTTGTTACTGATTCTTGCAACTAAGTGTAGAGAAAAATAATTATTTCCAATGATAAGTGTTAAAGACAGAGCAGTGTTCTTGAACTGTTAGGCATGTAAATGCAGCAGAACAAGTAGAGTATGATGTACTAATTACTAAGTGTGCATGCAAAATATTTTGACACAGATTTGACAAAAAAATTTTCTCCTATTCTCATTGAAAAGTAACATTTCGGTGAAAACTATTTATTCTTCTGAAATGTCAAACTTTGCTTCCTCTTCTAGACTTGTACAACCTGTCTACATATTTCCACCACCATCACTTCATTTGTGCTAAGCAAAATACCATATCTTCAAATGTATTAAAAAAATATTAATTTCTGATGCAGTCTGTGTCTACTTTACTACAAACTAAAACATTGCATATGACTTCTCCTTTTATTGCAAGTTTTTGTAGATTAACAGTCACAATTTGTTCCAGTATATTTTACATATTTTTGGGGTTTTTTTATTTGGAAAGTTAATATTCAGACCTGATAAAAGTTAAAGGGAAGGAAAAGGAAAGGGAGAAATGGTCAGGGGAGGAGAAGGGAAAGAGAAAGCAGAGCAAAAGTGTGGTGGGGAAAGGGAGGGGCATTAAAGGGGCAGGCAAAAGAAAGAAAAACATTAAAAAAATCAAAAAAGAGAAGAAAACCAAGGAATTTGAGCTTGGATGATGTATAAATTGAGTAGGAAGCCATGAGATAATTTTCCAGGAAAGTAAGATGCTCAATGCACTAAGTGGATTTTTTCAATCAGTTACAATGCCAGCTGCACTACTAAATATTCACTTAGAACAGACACTCAGAAGTGGGTAAATCAGCTTGGAATCCTTAACAATCCTACAGCTGCTTTCTGCCTTTCTTTTGCATTGAATCATTCTTTTGAGGGGAGAAAACTTGTATTGCATGTGCCAGAATTTTTCCATCATGAAAGAAATAATTTTTATTTTCTGTGGTCAACCTAAGGTTTAAAAATCTTGAGGTATATTCCGCTTCTCCCCTAATAGAATAATTTTTGATTTTGGAAATGTTCTTATTACAGGCATTTTTTGACAGATACCGAGAGTTTAATTTTTTTAAAAAGTATTTATTTATACTTTTCTCCCACTTCAAATGCTACATCTGACTTAAAACAGTATCTTGAAAGGAGAGGCATGTAAATTTGTCATCTGGTAGGAAGAAGAGACTGATCTTTGTTATGCTTGTGTTCTTTCTTGCTCAGATGTTCCATGCAGTATCTTTCCACCTTGTGAAAATCCTTGGATGCTTGAATACTACTTTTTCCTTGGATATATTTTTATTATATTCAAATGATTAATGACTTATTGGTGTTTAGGAAATGAACTGTGCCCTGGAAATCAAAATGATATGATCAGTGAGTCCTAAACAATGTCACTTACCAGCTACCTAGAGACCTGATTCAATCACCTAAACAAATTTCTGAGATGCCCTAAAACTCACAGGTCTCCTATAGAAACTGTATCTTATCTGCCAGTCATGTGCAAGTACCTTGGATACTGCAGAGACAGCATATTTTGTAACATTGGACACATTGCAGTAATAGGCACAATTAAAAAAATACACTTCATATATTTCAGTGGATCCTCTTTGGTTTTGTAAAACTGACACTCTTCTTCCAGTAAATTATCTTCATGAAAAGAAAGAAAGACATCCAAGCCACACACCTGTAGAGAAATACATACAGAGGAATATCAATGCAGAACTAACAGGGCTTGTAGAAGAAATCATCTTTCTTGAGTAGTACTGCAAAAATAAAGATTTTGTGTGCTGATACAGAAAATCAAGTAGTGATGTCATCAAGCTTCAGAAGCTTAAGTATACCAGCATGACCAGAAATTGAAGAATAACTGGTTACAATCTAGAAATGTGGGATGCACTTCGGTAAAACAAATGGATTAATGAAAGTGAAATCTAGAATAGTATTTAATATTTTATGAAGGTTCAGTCTCAAAGATGCAGTATAATATATTGGAACTGAAATCTATCAGTACAGTTTTTTATTTTTTCTGTAGCATTAATTAGACAGAAAATAACAGTGTTGCTATTTTTTTTTTTTTAAAGTGCTTTGCTTTTTGAGTACCTTGAGTATGCAGGGTCGCTTCACTCAAACAGTGCTGCCTAGGGTCAGGGGTTTGTCTGCATTATGTCTAATGAGACACATACATTGAAGCACGTCACATATCACAATAGTATTTCTGTTTCTAGTCAAAGTTTTATGGATTTCTTCTTTTAGGAGAACTTTTTATCTACCACATTGTCACTGCTGAGGACAGTGCTGGTGTTTTTCATTAATAAGATGCAACATATAAATCAAACAAGCTTATAAATCTGTATTTCTTGAATTTAGTTTCATTGTTAAAAAGCACTAAATATTTCCCTTTGATGTATACAGTAATTTTAGTACTGTTTCACTACTTGGAATTCCTCTGGGACAAGTTTTTGTGGTAAGGGAGTTCTTACCTCCTCAGCTGGTAGAATTTATTTTCCTTATGTTTTGAGTGCTGCTCAGTGAAAAAATAATAATAAACCTACCCTTTGACAGAAATGTCAGAGAAAATATGTCTTCAATTATGTACCTTCAGAGCTGAGATACTTAAAAGGTGATAGCAGAAAGCAAAACCTGCCACAGGCTTTTCTGTACCTGCTTTTTAGCTGAGCAGAAAACTACAGCACAGTGCAATATGCCTGACTCAGTTACCTTTGAATGCACTTAAAATAATTAAAATTAAGTAATCATGCAGATAGGTATTTAGCCAGTTTTAGATGTAAACATTACCAGAATTTTGTTTAGACTTCTTGCATCATTTCTACTAACATAGATGCCAGAAAAGCAGTATGTTAAAATGGTCACATAGTTGCCTTAGAACATAAGGTAAGAAATATGTAAACAGCATCCAAGTAGCCTTAGTCATGTCTTTTTTAGAGACTAACTGGAACAATTTGGGTTCATTTCTCCTCTTAAAATCTTTCATTTTCATACATTTAAGGGGACAAGAATATATATCAAGCCAAGTATACTTTTTTATTCTGGGAGGCCACTGCCCATCAGCTGCTTCTGCATGACAAAGGCTACGTGTCTTTGCAGGAGCGGGTAATGCAAATAAACAGGAGCTATTTTGTTTGGCAGAACAGATGAAATTGAGGGCCAAACATCTCCATCACATGTATTCCAACATTTTTTTTCTTTGGGCTAGTAGCAGCCTGGTTCTAAGCAGTGCAACATTCAATGCATCCCCAAAAGGAAACCATGAAGCCCCAAATCTTATTCCAAGAATAAGTCCAAGACGTGAACCATATTGATGGAGTTACGCATTTACTGTTTGTCTAGTTAATGTTTTAACAGCCTGAATTATTCAATTGATATAGAAAAACTTCATTAATTGCAGAATTTAAAGGTCTTCACAAAGAACCATAAGCTTTCCCTTTAGCACTGTGCTCACCTGGAGAAGTGGGGTGCCCACAGTGGGTGCAACCTCCTCAGCCTTGTGTCTTGCTCATGATTTTGGCAACAGCCATGTAGATCAATTTACTGTGCTCCCTCTTGTAGATCCATCTAGTTTGCTACCTTTGGTACTTAGAGGTGTTCCTCTCTGTCCTGCATTTCCCACTGTGTTAGCAAGATAGGAACATATTGGTGCTTCTTCCTGCTACATATCAAGGTAATAAAGGTGTCAGTTGATATATGCTGTGGTTGCAGGACCATCTGCTCAGGAGTAAACAAGTAGCCTCAACATTGGAGTAAGCACTGAGAGCTTTCTCCTTGTTACTGTTTCTGCAGTGATCACCACCACACAAAATGCAGTCACAGTTTCAGACATTTCAGGATAATGGGCTGGCAACAGCTTCAGATATCATGAATTTACCCGCATAGAATGATATCCCAAAGCAATTGGGTGCTTTGTAAGAGAAATGCTACTGATTTTCCTGGAGAACCTCCTCTACAGATGGTAGACGTTTAGCTGCATTAACGCAGTTGATTGCTCTGGGATAGATTTTGCACCAGAACTCTTTCTTCTTGAGGAGGTGTTTTTATTTTAGTGCTTCTATTATGCTGTGTAGCTCTTGGAAACTTACATTGCTTATTCTCTAACCAAAGGCTTGGACAACTAACTCATCTTAGCTGTTTTCCTTGGACACTAGAAAGTGTAAGAGCTGTAAACACTTGGGCTGGGTTATTATGACAGGATTCGTCATAAATTTGAAGCAAAGAAGGAACAACTTTCTTGATTTTATAAAATTCTGTATTTTTATTTTTTTCTCTCTAAAACATAAAAAAGTACATAAAATTATTATTATAAATTATTATATATTATTAAAAGGAATGCATTTAGGTAAGATATAGTCAATTATGTTTAATTTGAATGTTTTATATAATATGAACTATATTTTGCAGAAGGAAATAATTTCAAATAGAGAACTCAAAGTGTTCCATTCCATTTCAAATGGGAACACATTGACATTTTAAAGCTGCAGTTATCAAAACAGTCATTTATCCTAAGACACTTTTGGCAAAAGTTACTGTTTTCAAACTCTTTTGCAACCTTTCTAGACTTGCATTACAATCACAAGGTACTTATTTTAAGTGTAAAACCCAGCTTTACCTTGAGTATGTTTAACATACAGTTTTTCCACCTAGATAAACAATATCTGTTTTCATAAAGTATGGTTTGGCTCAATACCATTTTATTTTTTCTTACAGGCAGAAACCTCTATATCTAGCCTGGATTTAGATGGATTATGCATTATTCATGACAGTGTAGCACTGCTGAGATTCATGATAGGGCAGAATTGTGGTTTGACTATCCATATTATATATTCCCAAATCCTCCTCTTCCAACCCTTCCAAAACTCATTGTTAACTGTGAAACACATGGGCCTGTAACTGCAAGTTGAGGACTTCTATAGGCATGAAGGAAATGATGGGACAGCAAGTCACTTGAATAACCAATACCTTCAATGATTTCTGCTATTACACTTTTCATGTATACATGTTTGTAACTTTTTCACTCTTATCTTCCTATCAAAGTAGATTTTCTTTGCGAAAGATTTTTTTTAATCAAAGTATAAAAATAGCCTCCTAAAATGGAAATTATGACATGTAAGTAAGATTCTTAAATTATTGCCATAAAGACAGGAACTGAGTCATAGTCTTTATACAAACTGATTGCTGTTGTGTCTCATACTTACTATTTTTCTTCTTTTCCATTTGAATACACAGGCATTAGTTTATCTCTTTGGCAGATGGTAGCACACTACACACAGGCCATCAGGATAATGTCAGACATTTCCAATTATATGAAGATACACGAGAGAAACACGTCTACACATTTTCTTTTACTAATTGCTAAAAAAAAAATGACACATCAGTCTTGTTTGCAAATAAAAAGGGCTGAGATTTCTTTACTCATTTCAAGGACTTACACCCCTTACTGGTACATTTTAACTCCTGCTGGTAACTAATCACCATACAGCCACTCTCTCATTCCCTGCTGCCCCACTGTGGGATGAGAGACTGAATCAGAATAGTAAAAGTAAGAAAATTTGTGGTTTGAGATAAAGAAGGTTTAATAAGTAAACCAAAATACACATACAAGCAAAGCAAACCAAGAAATTCGTTCACCTCTTCCCACCAGCAGGCAGGTGTTCAGTCATCTCCAGGAAAGTAGGCTTCATCACACACCTTGATTACTTAGAAAGACAAACACACTACCCCTGAATGTTCCCCCCACTTTCTTCTTTCTCCAGATGTATATGTTGAGTATGATGTCATACAGTGTGGAATATCACTTTGGTCAGTTGCAGTTAACTGTCTCAGCTGTGTCCCCTCCCAACTTCTTGTGTACCACTAAACAACTCATTGACGTGGTGGGGTGAGAAACAGAATAGGCCTTGGCTTTGTGTAAGCACTACTAAACAGTCACTAAAACATCCCTGTCTTATCAACATTGTTTTCAACATATGTCCAAAACATAGCCCCATACTATCTACTGTGAATAAAATAAACCTTATCCCTATTGAATCTATCTGTTTTGGCATGAAACACATTACGTTCAACAAGGTCAAGTCCAAGATGCTACGCCCAGTTCAGGACAATCTGCTATTCCAATACAGGATGTGGAATGATGTGATTGCATGCAGCCCTGTGGAGAAGGGCTTGGGAATGCTGATTGGTAAGACAGCAATATGTCCTTGCAACCCAGAACACCAACTGCATCCTGGGCTGCACTGAAGGAAGTGTGATCAGCAGGTTAAGGGAGATGATTCTCTCCCTCTACTCTGCTATTGTGAGACCCCACCTGGAGTACTGTGTCCAGTTCTGGAATATGCAGCATAAGAAGGATATGGAATTGATGGAATAGGTCCAGAGGAGGGCCACGAAGGCCATCATAGGGTTGGAGCACCTCTGCTAAGAGAACAGGCTGACAATTGGGGTTGTTCAGCCTGGAGAAGAGAAGGCTTCAGGGAAACCTTATAGAGACTTTCCAGTGCTTGAAGGGGGCTTACAAGAAAGTTGGAGAGGGACTGTTTACAAGGGCTTGTAGTGATAGGATGAGGGAGGATGGCTTTAAATTGGATGGGGGAAGATTTAGATTAACTATTAGAAAGAAATCCTTCACAATTTGGATGGTGAGGCACTGGAACAGGTTTCCCAGTGAAGTTGCAGATGCCCCTTCCCTGGAATTGTTCAAGGCCAGGTTGGATGGGGCCTTGAGCTGCCTCATCTAGTTGGAAGTATCCCTGCCCGTGGCAGGGGAGTTGGAACTAGATGGTTTCTAAGGGTCCCTTCCAGCTCAAACCATTCTAAGATACTATGGTCCTAGCCCAAACCAGCACACTTACTTTGAAGACATCAGTCATGTGTCATATTCTAATGCAGTGACACAGCATGTTGCTGATACCTAGAATGTGTTCCCACTCTGTTATTCTCCTTTCCAAATACCCCCTCTCAGATTCATTGCCTCTTTACCTCACATTATGTCCTCACAAATACAATTTTCACAATTCCTTCTAGATCCTTAAAGCTGCTGCTGCATCTAAAAAGTCACAAAAAAACTGCAGCTTGAACCAGGCAGTGGTGACAACGTGTTCTTTTAGCCAGGATGCTACCTACAAGCACTACAATCTCCTGTTTCACTATGTAGTGTCACTGTCTGCTTTGTCTTCCTCAGGAATTCATTTTTTTCCTTCCAGCAATACCTCACACAGCTTTTAATTTAATGGTGTTAATAGCAGCCTGTTGCTGCTAGAAGTGCAGGATAGGAGGGGGAAGAGACTGGTAAGTCAATTCTTTATTTCCACAGAGGAGAGATAGCAATAGATAATGAAGTATACTCTTCTCAATATTGTATATCCATCTAATCTCTGTTTTCAATAACCCTTTTCTCTCTTTGCTAGTCCTCTTGCCTTATGCATTTTTTTAACGATAAAGTAGTAATTACCGAATCATCTGTGTCACAGGTAAAAACTGAAATATGACTACTCCCCACTTCCTTTTCTCACTTCTGAAATGCTCTGCAGAGACAGAGGAAGAAGATAAAGGTCTTTTACATCACTGATATTTTTTCTGCTTTATTTTCCTATCCACTTTCAAAAGCCTATAGACTCTTGTTCAGAAGATACGAGGATCAGAAAATAGAAACATTTGAATTCTGATTTCAATTCTAAAAGTGCATTTTGAATGATGAAAAATACGTCCTTGTTTTTTAACTCAGTTTGCTCACCTTTTAAGAAATGATAATAACTTATTTTTCAAATGCTAGCTTCATTTATACCTCTTTCTTTTCTCCTAGCTTTTTCTTCCTCTGCTCCCTGCAGCTGTTTTCATCCATTCTGGTGGTAATTAGTAGATAAAAGAAACAAGAACGGGAATATGAGACAATTCTAGATTCATATTTGGAAACAGAAACGTCATATTTCTTTTCTATTAGTGACGAAACACAGTGTCAAAGCATTTTCATTGTCAAATAGTCTTTCTACTGACTTAAAACATACTGAAGCAGGACAGCTAGGCACATTAGGTTCAATGCATTGTAAAACATGATAGACTGACAAAATGCTGAATACTAACACTCTGTGATAAAGTGAGTTCAAGCATTTCTAAAGGATACAAGACCTTCCATTAAGTTAATGGATATTCTAAGCTGCTTGTGGCAGAAATATGATCCAAAGTGAGCTAAATTCCTGCCTGCGTACATTTATTTCACCCTACCAATATGTCTGTAACATTACACTTTGCTACAGCAGTTGTAGTGCTCCTGTCTAAAATGTCAACTGTTTATTGAAAATAAATTCAAACAGGGAATAAACCAATGTTGAACAAGTAACTTCTCTTGTTTCTGTTTTGTTTATGTATTTTTTTACTTGGTTGTTTTTTGCATCTGTTTAAAGGCTAACATTCTTTTCAAGAGAGAGTCTACTTGAGTACTGAGCGACATCAGGCACTGCAACTGGAAAGTACAGGCTACAATGTATTGCAAGAAACATAAATTATAGGTGCTGCTAATTCTCTGTGACATTCACTGAGTGTTATTATAAATAGTGAACAACTCTACATCTGCCAAAAGTGATATGTTCTCAACTACTTAAGAACTTTGCATTTCATATCCAGTTCCAAATGTTTTAGATCAGTTATGGAATTTGAAATACTACTTCTTAAAATGTTTGCCAACAAGCTAATATACTTAGTATTTCAACAGGGCTGTTAGAATAGCGGCTCAAACTGAATATTCAAACGTGGTTCTTGCACAACAGTTTTGACTTAGAGATCATTTCTACATGAATGGAAGCCGTCATGCCTCTCCTGAACTGAACATCACGGGCTTGCTGCAAGGCATTGAACCTAAATCGTGTAATGGGCTGTCACAGTACAGTAATGGCAAAGACTACTTAAAATAAATTTCTCAAATGACTGATTGAAATATGTATATATCCTTGCTACTTTTCCTGTGGAAGGCTAAGGATATACTTTTTTGTTTTTTCATCTACTACACAACAACCCTGTGCAGAGCTACAGACTGGGAGAAGCCTGGCTGGAAGACTGCCAGGAGGAGAGCGACCTGGGGGTGTTGGTCGACAGCTGACTGAACATGAGCCAACAGTGTGCCCAGGTGGCCAAGAAGGCCAATGGCATCCTGACTTGTATCAGAAATGGTGTGACCAACAGGTCCAGGGAGGTGATTCTCCCTCTGTACTCAGCACTGGTGAGGCCGCTCCTTGAATCCTGTGTTCATTTCTGGGCCCCTCAGCACAAGAAGGATGTTGAGGCTCTGAAGCAAGTCCAGAGAAGAGCGATGAGGCTGGTGAAGGGGCTGGAGAACAGAACCTATGAGGAGTGGCTGAGAGAGCTGGGGGTGTTTAGCCTGGAGAAGAGGAGGCTGAGAGGAGACCTCATTACTCTCTACAAGTACCTGAAAGGAAGTTGTGGAGAGGAGGGAGCTGGCCTCTTCTCCCAAGTGACAGGGGACAGGACGAGAGGGAATGGCCTCAAGCTCCGCCAGGGGAGATTTAGGTTGGAGATTAGGAGAAGGTTTTTCACACAGAGGGTCATTGGAATAGTCTGCCCAGGGAGGTGGTTGAGTCACCTTCCCCGGAGGTGTTTAAGGTACGGGTGGATGAGGTATTGAGGGACTTGGTTTAGTGTTAGATAGGAATGGTTGGACCAGAAGATCCAATGGGTCCCTTCCAACCTGGTTGTTCTGTGATTCTGTGATTCTGTGAAAATTATAACACTATACTTGCCAGCATGTTTAAATAAGCGTGAAAAATAGATTGACTTAAGTAGTTTGGCCATTCAGTTGGCTGTGACCCATTGGTGTGAGGAAGGCAGATACTATATGAGTTATAAGGCAGATTTCCACTTAGCCTTTTATGAACTGACTCACAGTAGAATAAAATCTGATTCAGTACAAGAAGTTACAAACTGTGAGGTATATTTCTCATCTATTCTTATATCTTCGCTTTGTAACATGCATTGTCAGTGTTAGCATATGCACAGTAATCACTTGTTTAATGACAGGCTCATAGAATTGTAGAATGATAGAATGGTTTGAGTTGGAAGGGACCCTTAGAAACCATCTATTTCCAACCCCCTCTGCCATAAGCAGGGACATCTCCCACTAGATCAGGCAGCCCAAGGCCCCATTCAACCTGGCCTTGAACAATTCCAGGGAAGGGGCATCCGCAACTTCCCTGGGAAACCTGTTCCAGTGCCTCACCATCCAAATTGTGAAGGATTTCTTTCTAATATTTAATCTAAATCTTCCCCCATCCAATTTAAAACCATTTCCCTTCATCCTATCACTACAAGCCCTTGTAAACAGTCCCTCCCCAACTTTCTTGTAGGCCCCCTTCAAGCACTGGAAAGTCTCTATAAGGTTTCCCTGAAGCCTTCTCTTCTCCAGGCTGAACAACCCCAACTGTCAGCCTGTCCTCATAGCAGAGGTGCTCTACCCCTTTGGTAGTCCATCTAAGAATATATTAAAAAAGTTACTATGGGACAGAGTAGCTAAGACAGAATTAGTGTGACTTTATTTCAGATAGCAAGAAATTCCATTCTTCAAGAACTACTCAAGTATGTGTTCTTCTCATGACATGCAGTGCATCAGGTAAAGGCTACTTCAGCATGGTCTCTCCATGGGTTCCTAAGTCCTGTCAGAAAATCTACTCCAGTGTGGGCCCTCCATGGGTTCACACTCTCCTTTAGGCACATACGCCTACTCCAGTGTGGGATCCTCCATAGGCTCTAGGTTGACCTGTTCTATACCATGGACCTCTGTGGGCTGCTGGTAGACAACTTCCTTCTTCATGGGTTTCACCATGACTTACAGGGGAATCTCTGCTCTGACTCCTAGAGCAACTCTTTCCCTTCCTTCTTCTCTGACCCTGGTGTTGCAGGTCTATTTCTTTCAGATTTTCTTCTCTCTCCTAGTTGCTGTTTCACAGTTGTTTTTACTCTTTCTAAATATATCATCACATAGACATCACCAACATTGTTGATTGGCTCAGCTTTGGCCAGTGGTGAATCTGTCTTGGAGCCAAGTGGGGACATAGGGACACTTTCTGATTTCTTCTAACAGAAGTCACCCGTGCATCCTCCACACTACCAAAACCCTTGCCATGGAAACTTAATACAACCCTTAAAAAGAATTTCTTGCACCAAAATAAAAATAATTACCTAACAATTCCGACAAAGTTGGGCGTTACATACACTCCAACTCTCTTACTCTCATCATGATTACAAAAAATATTCCCCAATTTTTATTCACCTCTTTGCTAATGCTCAGTTCACATTTTACCCATTTCCTCCCCCAGTTACCTTACCTCAAATTTCTCAAGTGTTCCATCTTAGGCACCAAAACAGGCTGTGATGGACTGACCATGACTGACCATTAGGTGAGCATAAAACTGTTGCATCACTCCCTCTCCTCAGTAGGACAGAGAAAGAATATAAGATTAAAAACTCATTGGTCAAAATAATGGCAGTTTAGTGAAGAAAAGCAAAGGCCATGTGTGAAAGCAAAGGGAGCCAAAAAGATTAATTCTCTACTTCCCAATAGTAATTGATGTTCAGCTACTTCCCAGGAAGCATAGTCTCAGTATGTGCGGCAGTTGCTTCTGAAGACAAACACTTTAATAACAAATATGTCCCTCCTACTCCTTCCTCTAATCTGTTATTGCTAAGCACAACATCATATGATATACAACATCCCTTTGTGCAGCCTGGGTCAGCAATCCCAGTTGTGGCGTTTCCCAACCTCTTGCTCTCCCTAGCCTACTGGCCTTTGGAATAGGGGTGACAGTTTTTGGAGACACAGCCTTTATGTTGTGTGAACTCTACTTATGAGTAGCCAAAACACTGGCACAATATCAATACCATTCTGGCTGCAAGTCCAAAGCACAGCAGTGTGAGGGTTGCTATGGGGAAAGTTATTTCCATCCCAGCCAGAATTTATGCATCAGCATTCAGATTACAGTGAAGAGAATGTTTGGTTCAAACTATTGTCCAGTCTTCCTTACTCAGATTAGACATTATTCTGAAAAGGGATTGAAGTCTGTCTGGAAGAAGACCAGGGAAAGAATAGCTGTTTCTCTTACTGTTGTGGCATTCCTTGTCTGTGTGTCTGTAAATCCTTATGTATTACATTGTATAGGACATTGAGCAAAGTAAGCAGAAAATACTGAGTAAAACCACCAGTGTTTTCTGTAGGTCTTGTGCCAAGAATGTATGGTTATCGGGTTAGATACAACTTTATCAAGATGCCAAAAGAATAAACGGCCCTTGGTATTAACAAAATAGCACAATTATATTGAGCTCCTCCTGGTTAGCATTCCTCAAAAGACTTGATGTAATTAAATACTTGTTAAAATTATTTAAAATGTTTAAATTATTTGTGAGATATTTAAATAAATTATGAGAGCTTTCGTATTTCCATGAAGCCTGCTTAACACATTAAAATACCCCCCTATTTATATTTCTAGCATTAAAACCATTTGCAATTAAAACAAAAAGTTAACAATATACATTGATGAAATCACAACCTTTGATTTATTCCTCTATCAGATCAGACACTTCAGATATTAACCTGGCAGATCTCAGTGGCAGTTCTAACATTACAATCAAGCTCTGTAATGAGCCTTCTGGAGTAAAGGGAATCAGTGACAGGTCCTGCTGATTAATGTTTGAAATATTGATTAGGTATGGGGTACTGGAATTTTAAAAGCACCTAAAAGTATTATACAGACACCTAGTGATTTGTATGGTAATAATCTGATCATTCATCCTTTCCATCTTCCTAATATTCTTCCATGCTTGTTCCTTACCTCCTGCTTTTGGAATTTTGAGTAGTTTGTACACAGTTTTTGTTTTTAATACAACATCTTAATTTCCAGAAATGTACCTTATCTTTCTAGGTAAGTGTCTTTCATATCTGAGAGTTTCTGTTCTTCTAATATCTATTCAGTGTCCATGTCATAACTAAGTCCCTTATCTGGCAAACTTTTTCATACTATAATCATGTCTTTATAGAGCAAAAATTAGCATTAGGCTGCCATGGAATCGTGGCAGAAGTATTCATCAGTATCATTATTTACACTTAATTAATTATAAATACTGGGTTACTTGCACTTCCTTCCTATCTACCCTCAATGAACTCTCTGCAAAAATTTCTGATCATTTTGTGACTTACTCTTTAGTTCCTTTTGATTTATCACTATTTTTCTGTTCATAACATTCACAGGATTCACAGTAGTATTTTAAGCTGATTTTTTTCCCCGCAAAGCTGTGTGCAAAACATTTTTTCTCTGCTAGTTTTATAAGGAACACTACTAGTTATGTTGTGAGGCCTGACTGCAAATTCATAATCAAATTTCTAACAAACTGTCATTCTTATTCTCCTTCAGTTTTCATATTCTTCATTGTTTTTTCCTCTATGTATACTAGTGCTTTGAATAAAGATTTACTACCATTCAGGGGTTTTTCTCTCTAGTATAATAATTAATTCTATTGAACCTGAAGTGTTGTATTGTCTTTCTGGTTTACTTATTTTTTTCATTCTCTCTTAATTTAGAAAATAAAAAATAATTTTCCATTTTCTTAATTTATTTTCCTAAAAGATAAAGATGTAAATAATCCTAAATGAAACATACATTTCTTGACCATCCCATCAGATTAATCTTATAGTTTAATTCATTTAAATTTATACTTTCTTTATAGCTATCAAGTTTTGAACTCCTGTGACAGCACAATATGCAAATCAATATTTTTTTCTTTTAACAATAATATTTCAAGGTAGCATCATATAATTTACCAGGGATTATATTTCTTTTAAAATGTACATTACATAATTTTTTTAGTTATATAGAAAAAACTACGCAGTATTTGAAATTATGGTTAGTTTATAAAAACTTCACAAAACTAGAGACCTTCACCATGTCCTTACAGCATACAGTAAATCAAGCCATTTACATTCACGTTGACTGAATGGAAATGTAAAGGAAATTTTTCTTTTCTTAAAGAAGAAAAATTCTTTTTTTTTCCTAAAAGGAGAGTTAATAATCTAACATAAACCAAATAATATATAACACTGATTTTTCTTCCCTCATGTTGAGAAATAATCACCAATGATCTTTCAAATCTAATTGATAGTGCGCAGGTCAGATAAATTTAAGCCTGACTTGTTTTGTTGTAGCTTTACAAATAAAATGTGTTTTCTCAATAAGCATTTTCTTAGTATGAGAAGTTAATTTTCCCATCTGTTAAGACAATATTAGGGAAAAGTTTTACTATTCATTTTGTCTTCCTTTTCTCTTTAAACAAGACAAACTCTTAATGCTTTTAACAGTAAGACTAGTTGAATGTTAAGTTCCAGAAACAGTTTAGATGAAAAACTAAGCTTTATATTTTAGTTTTGTTACTATGTGCTTTAGTAATTTTTCTTTTTTTTTTGATTCACAACCTATAATAAATTCAGATATGCCTTTCAAATGCAGAAGAAAGGATATCAAAATTGTAAGTAGTTACAATATTTATAGGGGTTTTTTTTTTATGACATACTGGTCACAGACAATAACATAAAAATTGCCTGAGGCAAATATTGCTTGAAAGCAGTCTAAGGCTCTACTCTACCTGGAAAACCAATGCATGAATGAGCTGCAGAAAACACTACACTGGTTTTTGCAGCATCAAGGTACTCCACATTTTCATATTGTGTAACACTGTGGGAGATGGTGCCATGTTTTTACTATAAAAATCCCTGCTTCCCATAAAATGCGTAATATTATACATTATTTTGTATATCCAAATCCTTTGTAGTGATGTATAATGGTCAAATACAACAAATTGAACTAGGATTATACATATAATGATAAATGTGAGATAGTTTCATATCTGCAAGGCAGCCCAGGTCTCCAATCTTTGAAATTACCAGTAAGGCACATTTAACTAACTTCTGATTGTTCCTTTAGTCAGAGGCACACTATTGTCAAAATAACTCATGCTGTTTTCTTGAACTGCAGGAGACAGCTATCTAAGCATTATTTATGATTTTTAAAAAAATGACCTGATCAAATTCCCTCCTTCTTTGAAGATAGTTTAAAACAAGAAAAGTTTAGATGTCATTATAAAATAAGATCAACTCAAACTTTAGCCTCCCTGAAAATCATTGTAATTCTTGAGGATGTGTCTGGTAGCATATGAAAATTCATTGGAAAACATGGTTATAAATTCCCTTCCACTTAAATGAAAGCCACTAGAAGCACTAACGGGAAGCATTTTACTTGAAAAAAAACAAACCACAGAGTACCTGCAGATTGGCCTAATGTTTAAATGTGATGCGTAAGTAAGGAAGACACCTTACTTACACCCACTCCTGTATTTCTCCAGAGCACCTAGAAAGGGGAGGTACAGACTGAGTACCAGGACACTCTTTGTCTTGAATTGGCCCTGACATGTAGATCACAAGTAATTTGGGCCATTGCTATTTCAGATAAAGGTGCAAGAAAATTGTAGATGAATAATTAGAAGGTAACACTAGCAAATATTGAAAGGATGCTGTCCCAGGTATTTCAATTTTATCTACTTCTAACTAACAGTTAGTAAGACTATATTACTACTTTGGGAGTGTAAAGGAGGAAAAGCATTTTCTTTATCAATACTAGGCAGAGATGAGTTTACTTTTGAAGAAAAGGAGGGGTTTGTCCCTTTTAAAATCTATAAATTTTACCAAATTAAAGATTAGATATTCCTGATTAAATGTCAGATTTCTTTCCAAAGCAATGAAAACATATATATGTCTAGATTAGTTTTTATAGGGAGAAACTACTTAGTAGAGACCAAGACTTACTCAAAACAGATGATTAATGAAAGTTAATAAAGCATATGATAATACCAAGATACGTCACAAAGTAGTGAAAGTAGTGTGAAATAAGTACCGCTAGAGTTCCAAATTTGTTCCATATTTCTGAAGAGTAAAAGTAAACAGGACATATAGATTGGGTTGATGAGAACATTAGTTTAGAAAGGACAACTTTACATCATACTTCTTTTCAAATAAAAATTTAGGACACGATTCGGTCTAAAAGGAAGATGTTCCCTGTTTCTCCATCTCATGCTGGACACGAGTTTTAAATGGATGCCTGTCTCATTCTCTGAAAAGTGCAATTTGGCTGCAGTTCAGTCATAAATATAACGTCACCTACCTTAAGGTTACTTCTATTTGTGCTTGTGCTCATGGCCCATAGGTTTCTTCTGGCAGCAAGAGACCTTTGCCTAACCCCATTTTATAAGGGAATCTTCTTTGGGCATAAAGCCAAAATATATACAATTACAGTAGCTCTGTAGGGAATGCTCAGAAACTTAATGAGTTAGCTTTATGACTTCTTTGCACTGAACCATCACAAATTTACTATGGAGTATTAGTGACTCTGATCCAGGAAATAGTATTATGACTGACTTTGTATGATTATTGCAGAGGTGGAATTTAATCTAGATTAAGGGAAAGTATGGTTGGTTGTTTTGTTTTATCCTTTTTACTAGGATTGGATCTAAATTTACATAATTTTAAATTAAGATTCATAAACATTAATTCAAACTGTAAGACAAAAGCATGTGGAACTTCAGTGAAACTTCTGTGACTGTAACTGTAAAATTACTTAATTTAGCTCTTTGGGTTCATGCTGTGATATTTGCATTAAAAATGGAACCTGCAAAAATTTTGAACATCATTATCTTTCCCTGACTTCAGTAAGAAACATCACTCATCAGATCAAAAATATTGGACTTCTGTTATTCTGTAATGTTATTTAAGTTGTTGATTCAGTTTAAAATATCTATTGAAGTTATAAAATTGTTAACTAATATATTTCCTGAGTTTAATTTTGAATGCAAGGAAGCCTGTTGCAGTATAGCAGAAATAATTTTTCTGCTCTAATCTACATTGAGTAGATGACTATTTACTTCAATTACCCATTTTAGTGACAAGATATACTCGCTAAGTTAAAGTGTCCTTAACATTTGTACTCAAACCCAATACTTCTGAAAATATACTGCATTAGCTGCTTTATTAGTTTTCCTGACAGCTTGGAGACAAGGTCTCCTGATGTGACATCAATACACAATGTGTGCTTTTTCTGCAGAGATTCATTCTTATTTGGAAGTCACATCACATTATGATTAATGGCACCCACAATATTATAGATAAACGTGTCTAAAAGGGTACATAATGTTCAAGTGTTGTTGAAAGAGATGGGGAAAGCTAGCTTTATTTTTTTAACACAACAGCATTTGTTTGAATACATTTTTGACGTTTGTACTCTGTTGTGGAAGTCTAGTACTTGAAAAATATTTATTCCTTTTCATCTTATTTTGATACTTATTTTAGAAAAGATTTCATACAATAAAATGCTTGAATACACAGATATATTGATCTTTGATTTAAAACAGTAAAGAAAGCAATTCCTTTGTGAAGTAAGGTAGTTAGCTTTCTGATTCTTCTTTTCAACATATTACAATATACTGCTTACTAGCGTCACACAAAAATAGCCCATCCACTGCAGTTCTTGGACCTTATAGGGGTCAAATAGCTATTTGTGTTCGAATTAAAGGCACACTGTCAAAGCAGTTCACAGTTTGGAGGGAAGTAAACATTCCTTTCTTCTAGACACTTGAGTCTACATACGAATTAGTGGGACAAGTTTTGGCTCCCCCCATTGTGAGGAACAAATTTGAAACAGTTATTGCCTCAAAGACTGCTGACCAAAGGGAATCACCATTCCACAGAAGAAAGTAGGAAGGCCATACACAGACTTGAGATTCAGGGTGGCAATGAGCAGGTGTAGTTGGATGAAGATGTCGAGGACATGACAACTTGAACTGAAGAAAGCTATAAAAAGCACCAAGGAAGCCCACACACTACTCTTTCTTGCTCTCTGTCCACTGCTTACTCTTCGCAGGACCCTTGACTCCTTGCAAAACCTCCGAGTCCCTGACTCATGGTGGTGACTACTCTCGATATCCTATCCCAAACTCTTGCCTAACTTTCTAGCTTTGTTCCTCACTTTCCTGTTTCTATCTCTCACCGACTGCCTTTTTTTGCAGCAAAGAAAGCCTTCTGATTTACGGCACTTGATCTCATTTGTGTCCTCATCTCATTTTGGGGATTTTAAATGAAACCTCCCTAGCTTCAGCTAAGGAACCTACTGCCCATACAAGACAAGGAAGAAGGAGCCAGTGCAGAAGGCCATTAAGATGATTAAAGCAAGTACAATGAAGCTGGGGCAGGGGTTGGAGGTGGGGTGAGGAAAAGGAAAAGGAAAAGGGAAAAGGGAAAGGGAAAAGGAAAGGGGAAGAGAACATATATGCCATTTATATTCATATATATACAAGCAGCCACACAGATCACAGGCAGACACAGAGCACTGAAAAGTACAAACATCATCAACAGTTTCATCCGGCTTCCCTCTGGCTGAGCTGGATAGAAGTCCATCGGTAAGATTATATGTTTATGCACACAAATCCAGAACTCCCTGGGATTCCTCTCATCCCCAGTAACAAACACCCCATGGTCTGGCTTTTAGAGACACTCCTGGCTTCCAGACTATTTAATCTACTTATAGGGTAATTTGGCTTGATTTTTTGCTAATTATCATACACTCACTCACTCACACCCTTTCTTGGTGTTGGTGCTATGAACATGGGGACCTCTAAGCCCTGATCCCACTCTAGTTCATGATTTCACTCAGGTCTCTCCAGTCTCCAGCATGCAGGCATATGTGCCTTCAAGCACATGATCTCAGTCTGGTTGCTAGCAGGCAGACTTACATCCATTTCAGTTGCTTGCACCACAGAATTGCAGACCCTTCAACACATGATCTGACTTTAGCTTCTTGCACTCAGACTCACATACATGCACAGACACACACAGAGTGAATAGAGAGTCCCTCAAACAGGAAAGGAGTTAAAAATTTGATAAGAACATAGGATAAACTGTGTTGAGCAGTCACATGTCATGGACAAACATCTGCACCTATCAGTAAATTATTTACACATGGTCAGCCCTTTTTATCCTCTTATCATTCTATTTTCCCATAGTTGTTCCTCTTCAGTTCAGTTAAATTCATCCTTTTCCCTGTCTTTGCTTCTTCCTTCAATGGTGTCTCATCCTCTGAGTTCTTAATTTGTCTTTCCACCCGTCTTGGTGCCCTTGTGCTGCTCTGAGCTTGTGGAGACAGAGGTTTTAAGGGCTGATTGCTCTCCTGTAATGGGCATAGGAGCAACCAGAACTACTGTTTGGGTTCCTCCATCTACCATTTTCTGTCTCTGCTCCTTTGTGATTGTGGAGATAAGCTTTTATTACATAGCTTACTAAGGTTTGGATCAAGACACTGGCAGGTATAGTTCATGAGTTGATATCCATGAGAGAAATTATTTTCTCATTTAACATCATATCCAATGGAGGTTTGACTCAGCTGTGTGGACAGTGGTACGTAGTGCTGTTTGAGTTGTCCTGCTTGCTGTCAGCTGGCATTTTAACAGAACGCAAATCCTCTTTGCATCTTATGTCATGCCTGGTAGCACCATACAGGTATCCTGGATGTCCTATGGCTCTGCAGTATACTTAAGTATCTGAATAATATACCTAGCACTTGTCACTGTAATCATTCCATAGACTTTGCTGTATTGTTTGACTATAATGTGGCCTAGACTCCAGGGTCTATGTGACTAGTATGTAGGCACTTATATGTAGACAGCCTAATCTGAAACTGAATCCCTGCCTAGGTTTTGCTAGCAGTCTAACTGCTCTGTATTCAACAAAAGAGGAGGGGAGAAAAAAGCAGATAACGTAGAAAAACAACTGCATAACAATGTTCTGTGTTCATTATAGCAAAGACGAGAGATAGCTGAAGGTAAAGAGTCTTGTAAAGTCTCATGGGAGAGTGGGGTTATAGGGAGTTTGGATCAGTTTGTTTCTGTGTACTTTGTGCTGTATCACACAGGGGTGCAAAGTAGGAATGAAGTGTTTTCACTCTGATTCTCGGAGTAGTGAAGATAGTTTCTGTTTCTTAATTTTACTGGCATTGGAAATATACAAATAAATTATCAACAAAATAATTCCCTTTAGTTTAATAAATGTACATTTTAATTTTCAAGCAAGTTGCAACATGGTTCATGATTTAGTATGAACTGTTTCTCTCTGTTTAGTTGAAGCAATTAATCTTATCATAGAAAAGGCAGATTCAGCAAATGAAGTTTTAAGAAATCTGGCTCTTGCAGATCTGAAACCCTGAAACACCTGCTCCCACAGATTGTCAGAGTGTGGAAAGCTGACCAAGCACTGTGTTATTGCTTTTAGCCACTGCATTGCTTAGATGATAGTCACGCTGCCCTATGTTCAGATCTCTAGGAGGTTCAAATGTTTCTCGATGACCCTACAGGGACTTCAGGATGAAAGTCCTTGAGGTCCCGAGGACTTTTCAGCCCTTTGGGACTGAACATTCTTCAGAGGACATCTATGGGGAATTCTAAGGATTAAAACAACTGCAACTGCCTCTAGTCCCTGAATGAGCATTACTAGGGAAAAAAATTATCTATGCATTTTTATTCTACTCTACCTCAGTATTAAAAATCAACCTGAGGTATACCATCAAATGAATCAAAATATTTTTTAAAGATCTATTAAAATTTCCTCAGCTTGTTAAACCACAACTCTCAACAGATTTTTAAGGATAAAAAATATTGTGCTGGAGCAGAAGATTTATGAATACACAGGAGAAACAGCTGCAAGGAACACAGGATGAAAGAAGGATGCTGAGACAATGTGAAACTATAGCATGATGCATTTTAGCTTAAGTCCTTGCTGAAGGATAAGCCAGTATTAGCTTTGTGATCTTTAAGATAACTTTCAGGGAGAGTCCATCACATTATTTCCTGCATTATGTTATTAAATTAAACATAAACCAGAAAGATAAATAATATCTTAGGTATTGTGAAGAACTTCAAAAGACATAGAAAGTAAAAATCTTGGGATTTCTCATGCAGACTTCTTCTATTGGCTGTTACTGGGGGAGGGGGTGATTCCTCAAAAATTGTTTAAATGTGGTGTCTAGGACACAGATTCCCTCTAGTCTTCATTCAGAAGTGGTATCTGTAATGTAACCATAGCACCTATTCTGCATGACCCAGACCCTTCACTGTTGAACAGTATATTCTCAGTGCAGATGGACTGTCTCAGATTGTTTGTAATCACTACAGAATACAGCTGAAAATTGATATTTAATGTCTTCTCAGATAGAAAAATAATCCAGGCACAGGAACAGTGTGCAAGCATTCTCTTCCATATCTGATGGAATGAAAAGCTGCAGCCTACAGCACAGGCATTGTGCTCAATGAACATAGTAAGATCTTTAAAAGAGCAGCAAAGATTTTATCAACTCTTCATCCAAACCATCCCTGTTTCACTCTGCAGGAAGTGGGTTATTTTAGCTCTGCTTCACAGTAGCTGTAAAAAAACCCAACCCAAACCTATCTTCAAATCACTCAGACAAACGTTGCTATTACTTTTATATAGTATGAGAACTGTAAAGCTTAAAACAAATTTAAATCCATGTCTGAGTCCATAAGTCCATGATGTTGGGTTAAATATCCTGTGGAGGGTTTCCTTGTTTTTTTCTTGGTTGTCGCTCTTAGAGAGACAACTAGGATGTATCTACCACACAGAGTGGCTTTCAGATGATTACTGCAGCTCATTCTGTCTGATCCCTACCACTTACACTATTTTCCAGGTCTCTGATTCCTCATATATGTACTTATACAGTAAATTCCTTTGTATTAATGAATGTAAAATGACAGGGAATTTTCACCTTGGAAGTGTCACTGGTACTGATCATTTATCTAGTTAAGATGTTAAAATAGTTTTTCAGATAAAAATGTCATGCACAAATTAACACTACATTAAAAAATCCCAGGCTTTGCTTAAGACTTGGTATAACCCATTCCCTATTTCCAACTGAAAATTTGCAAATATTCAGCCTAACTGGGATGAGCTTCATAATTTAAAATCTTGGATGTAGAGAATTTCATACTAATCGGACAGAGCACACTACTAATTAATTTTACTGAAAGCATAGACATAGCCAATATTCTTACTACAATGCCTATGATCTCTGCACTGCTATTTCTTTTGGGTGGACCAAAATACAAAATCTGGAAGCATGTAAGTAGCACAGAGGATCTGGTGTTTGGAAATACTCCTTTTATGTTATTATTCAACTTTGTGCTTTTTCACAGGAGCGTTACAGCTTTGGCTTGCTACAGGGTTGACTAACTGTCTACTATGAGCTGTGGCTGACACACCTGCGCAAATAAGAATTGAGTGTGATGAAGCTTTGTGTGGGCTATTGATCAATAGGTGATATTATGTCAACACCTAAGATGTTTATGGCAAGCCCTGCCCAATATCTTACATAAAAACTATCTGGAGCGAGTGTCTTGTTGCTGCAGGCTGAGTGACACCAATTTGCTATTTTGGTGACTGGGGAACGTGTCTGTTAACTGTACGAGTGTGTGTGCGTCTATGTGTCTGAGTGCAAGTTTTTCCTGTCCCAGCCTATATTTTCTTCAAGTATTGAGCTTAGCAATGACATGTGGTCTGGTGTTTCTTTTCCCTCCTTGTTGTAGCAGTGGAAGATAATTCAGCATGAGGTATCATATTGAGTTCCTCTAATTCTGTGTCAACCTCCATAACTCTAAGCTGTATGCCTTCAGTAAGTGCCTACTTCACTTCAACTGATTAAAATTCATATTGTATTTTACTGAAATATTAGGCTGAACTTCCTTCCTTAAGCTGTTACATTTTGATATATTCAAAAAAAATCTTAATATTTATGTAGTTGCATTTTTAAAATTGGTAACATAATTTTCATTACAAATACCAAAACATAATTAAAATGAAGATATAAGTATATAGTAAGAATACTTCAAGATATTCAGATTTTAATAAAATAATTATTCTTTCCCAAGTTATCTCCCTGGCACTGTAAAGATTAGTCTTCCAAGTTAAGTATTCAATATTTCTGAGGTAAAATTCTGCCTTAGGTTAATGAAATCTTGACTATATCTCTAAGCAGTATAAATAGATCTATATCCGTTGTTCAGAAAGCAGGCTTTCATCTGTACATCAGTGTTTCTCACTATGCTTACAATAGCAATTCCAAAAGTACTTAAAACTTTTATTACAAACTTTGCTACTTTGGGACCTATACAAGAAACAGATTTATGATGAGGCATAGGACAGCTTTTCAAAACAAGCCTGGTTTTACTACTCAGCTGGAATGTAAAGTTTTATGGGTTGGAATTGAAAAACAAAAGATTTAATGTCCATATTGGCAGCAATGTGTTCTGATGGCTACGAAGCTTCAGATCTGTCTCCTTCCTGAGCAGCAGAGTTTTTATCACTAATACCCTCTTGAGACAACTCTTTGCTCTAAATTCTGCTCCTGTTGATTTTGTATGCTTCCTCAGTCATGTATTCATTATAACTTGATATACAATCATTGTACTGTTAAAGAGACTCCAATCTAATGTTCAGATTCTTGTGGTTCTTCTGTAGAAATATAGGTATGCGTATCTGAGTAATGCTGACTTCTTATTTCCTTTTATAGGCATGTAATTATCTCCTCAGTGGTGAAAAAGAAACAATAAGATAAAAAAAGGAAAAAAAAAGACAGATATAGAAAAATGAGACCTATTTGCCTCTTAATGAAAATAAAGCAGAGGCTCTCAATGCTCTGCACACTACCTATTTCTCATAGATTTGTCATGGTATTACGTGTACAGCACGTTCAAGTAACAACTGAAAGCCCTGTTAAATGAATATCTGCCACTTTTTGTGGATAGTAAGACATTAAGAGATCTTTGAGGCTTTAAAATCTAGGTAATTATACCCTTACAATCTAGATCTCAGCCTCTCATACACTCTTCACACATTGCCAAAACGTCAGTCCATCGGTATTTGGTATTGCACTCCAGGCGTAGCCTCACTAGCATTAAATATAGAGGAAGGATCACCTTCCTCAACCTGTGAACAATACTTTGTCTGATGGACCTGAGGATGTCACTAGTCTGCTTTGCAACAAGGGCAAATTGCTGGTTCATTTTCTGCTTGTTGTCCACTGGGACATCCAGGTCTTTTTCTGCCAATCTGCACAACCCTCTGTTGTGTCAGCCACTCCTCTCAGTTTGGACTGTAAACTTTCCGAGGGTTAACTCTACTCCACCGTTCAGATCATTCATGAACAAGTTAAAAAGGACTGGACTGTTAACTGCTGGGGTTAGCTAGCACTTAAGAGAATTTTTGACCACTGTTGGTGACCTTCTGGTCCCAACTACTCACCCACTTTTCTATATACCTTACACTTCTCATTGTTTGTTCACTGGTTTCATCTCTACAATGAATTTGTAGCATAGACAGGTGCTTTTAATGAAAAAATAATTTTCCCAATTCCACTGCATACAGTAACATTTTGATCTTAAGCTTCTTTTCCAATCTAAATGACTCTGAGCTTCTATTTTAACTTTTTTTTGTAAAATGCTTGTTGAACTAGGCACTTTGATATTGTAACAAAGGGTAGTTTCTAGAGGCTTTAAATACATCACTGCTAATCTTATCTTTCTTATCGGCTTTCCTGGTTCAACTTTGTGAACCAGACCAGTAGTGTGGTCCTGATGCACACTATTTGGATGATTTTAATAAACTGATTATAAGACATTTTCTTCTAATTAGTCCCATTCCTATAAAAGACTTAAGGCCTTACATCATGATACCTGCTAAAAAAAGAAGAATAATCACCTTTATATCAGTACAGGAATAATGTTTTAGTATACACCAGAAAGCTAGAATCCATATAGAAGGAGACGTTCCTCAAAGCCCCATTCAACCTGGCCTTGAACACTTCCAGGGAGGGGGCATCCACAACGTCCCTGGGCAACCTGTTCCTGTGCCTCACCACTATCAATAAAAAATTCCTTCCTAATCTACCTAAATCTACCTTCTTTCACCCTAAACCTTTACCCCTCATTTTCTCACTAGCATCCCTGATAAATAGCCCCTTCCCATCTTTCCTCTAGGCAAGAAAAATTCCTCTTTCATCATAGCAAGGATCTTACTTGTTTACTTTTAAGAGAAGTATTCATTTCCACATTTTCCTAACGGCTCTAAATTTTAGAATCAAATATCCTGAATGTGAGTCCTGGCAAATGATAAAGATGTGCAAATATTTTTAACAAGTTTTAATCTCTTATACATCAGGAAGACAGACAGAGCATACATCACAGAAAGCCAGGAAAGTACATCCTTTGGATTTTTTTTTTTTTTTATGAGGGGAAATAACTAAGTGCACAGGGCAATCAGTGTATATGTAAATTCTTCTACTAAAATATTCATTTTAATCAGTAAAGTAGGCACAAACTCAACAGTTAGAGTGTGCAGCTGAATTTGTGATAAGTATCAAGGCATGAAGCATGAGTCATAAAGACAGAAAATGCAGTGTATCAAAATATTTCTGACTAGTATATATTAGCTTCAGTCAATTATGCAAATAGCAATATGACCTGAAAAGTGAATAGTCATTTGAACAAGTTTGAGTTGAAAAGAAAAATAAAATTTGATCAAATCTTGAAACTTGATTTCTAAGGTAGCCATGAGTTACTGTCCTTCAGAATGACATTGACTAAAGCCTGTCTTTTGTGATTTTTCCCAAGTGGAAAAAAAAATAGGCTCAGGACTCAGGCTTGTTGTATATTCATAGGACACTGCTAACTGGTTATTGAAGTTCTTCTCTCTTGCCATTTCATGTTCTCTTCACTTGTTCCTCTGCCCACAACCCCATGACTTCAGTGTCTTTCTTAATCAGTGACATAAATTTCTTTCAGTGGTTCTCTGGAATTAAAGTATTAAAATTCTGGAATTTTCTTATTTTATTTTATGATGAGGTTACATTCATATTATATCATAGAATAATCCATTTTTTCCCTGCTATATATTCTTCTCGTTTATAAACTTAGGGAAATTTCTTAAACCTAGTAAAGTGAATGCCTGTCATGTTCTTAATCTTAACTGAAACTTCTTATGAAATGTTTATGTAGATTTTTCAGATCAAATGACAAGGTAAATTAACAGGCTCATAACTAATATTCTTAAGCATACTTTATACCACACTTTATAGCTACCTTGAAAACCTGTATATTATACAACTACATTCTTCTAATACATGAATTCCATCTTAGAGATAAAATAGTTCAAACTGTCTAGCTTTTCAGTCTGGCAAACAGGCAAGTGACTCCTTCTGGAAACTATATAATCTTTGGAGGATAACCCAACATTTTCTTGAAATTTTTGAAAAAGTTAAGAAATTAAATGACAGTGAGTCACTTTTAACAAACATGGGCATTTAACTACCATAATTATTATTAAATATGATATTTTATAATTAAAATGTTTTTGCATTGAAATCTGGCACGTTAGTAGAAATTGGAAAGTACTTGTAGGAAATCACTGGAAAATCTATTTCTGCTTCCTTAGGATGCAGATAAGTCATAACTAGTGCTCATAAAAAAATAATTCCAAAACAACAAAGAGGTAAACAAAATAACAAACTATGACTTCTTAAATAGAAATTTCAGATTCTAGGCTGTTAAGAAGATGCATTTTTATATGTTATTAGAAGCATAAACAGGTAAATAAATAGGCAGATAAAGCAACTTCCAAAAACTTGTTAAATTCCTGAAATTCCTTATTTTAAAGACTAGATTAATTTTTTTTTTGTTTATTTTTCAGGAAATGCTTATGAAAATTTTGAGTAGACCTAGTTAACAGAGTGATAATAAGTAATCAACATCAGGAATGCATTTAAAACTAATTTCCCGGAACTCCTAAGAGTCATCAGTTTTCCTCCATTTTACCCTTAGTGTTTCACCATCTACTTTCCTTGCCAGGTAATTTTTTGTTTCATGAGGTGACAAAAAAATACTTAATTCATGTAAAGAAAGAGAAGAATCCATCCTTTCCATTCACTGGGTTTTCCTGGGGTC
This sequence comes from Coccyzus lansbergi, assembly GCA_033558105.1. Classification (NCBI taxonomy): domain Eukaryota; kingdom Metazoa; phylum Chordata; class Aves; order Cuculiformes; family Coccyzidae; genus Coccyzus; species Coccyzus lansbergi. Next base: position 137,230 of record JAUMJK010001112.1, read on the forward strand.
TTAAAATGTCTTTGAAGAATGTTATGTCTTTCTATATCACATTTTGAACTTGCTCCCATGGCCATTCAAGATATCTCCAAGCTCATTAAGATCAATAGAAGATAGTTCCCATTCTGAGGCGGCCATATTTATACATTTCTTAATTTTTATATCATTATTTAAATTCTTGTTTATTTTCTAATTCTTACAGTTTAAAAAAACAAACAAACAAACAAAAAAAACCCCAAAACACACCAATCTCAATTTTATCCTTGAAAATCCTAAAATTCTGGAAAACAAATGTGATACAATTACTAGCGCTGAGGCTGGGCACTTTTTTTAACATACAAATTTCATTCAAAAAGTATTTTAAATTGAGATCACTTGGAATTAGTTAATGCAAGAAGAAACAAAGTGATAGAAAAGTCTAGAAGATGTAGAACATCTAAAATTTCAGTTTTACACTAGAAAGCATAGATATAATGAGAGAAGAAACATATGCCTTATTTTAATAGCATTCTGAAAGCAAACTTTTGTGTTCGTAATAACAGTACTGATAGAACTGAGTCATACTATCTTTAGAGATTTGATTTAAAGCATGAAAATCGGAAAATAGTTTGGCAGTAATTAAGGTCATTACAGATAAGAATTTTGAACTCTTTAGCATTTTGGTTTTTATTTCTTTGTCCTAAGAATTTAGAAAACAAGTTAATAACAAGTAAAAAGAGCCTGAGATGATATAAAATAACAGATGTTATCTTTGTGTGTCTTAGCAATGGAACATTCAGACAGTTCATACACCTATAAATAATCCCACTGCCCTTATATTTAAACAAAAGTTGGTAAATAAGGGATAAACATAAGTCCACGGGTTTTTAGAAATAAAAAATAAAGCCTGACCAATGAAAAATCTTGAAAGTACTGAAGCAAGGGATAGGGGGTTAATGCGTCCACTTAAAGAGAGCTCTTGGAATCACCAGCACTCATCAGAAATCACTCAGGAGGAAAGTGTAAATAACATTTCACTAAAAAAGGTGCATGCTCTGAAACATTGAATACAAACAACCAATGATTCATACATCATAGGGCACCGACAAGAAATCTCAAAAAGCCAAAGTTAGTGCAACCATTCACAGTTTAACACTGATAACCCTGTATAACAATCTACTTAGTGGAAATGAAAAACATAAAAAGGCCTGATGTTACTGGCGTCGAAACCAAAACCAAAAATACCTGCTACAGCCTTGTTACAAGATAAAAAGGAAAACAGAGAGATAAAAAGAGAAAAGAAACAAAGAGTTTACAGGAGAGAGAGAAAGGATAGATGATAGTCACCATCTTCAAGGCTCTGCATGCTGTAGAATGATTTTTTTCTTTGTCCTGTAGGTCCAAGATGGTGGGCATCCATGAGGTTACAAGGGTACATGTAGATTTTTAAACTCTTTATCTCTTCCTCTCGTCTGGGTCAGGTGGCAGATCAGATAACAGGTTGCGACATACCCTTCAGCATATCCTCTGTTGTAACCTCCTACTCAGTTTAGCATGCATGGTCACTTTTCAGAAACACTTACTTTGAGTAATTTCAACCCACACCATGACAAGTCCATACAAGGGTGGAGTGGGATTTTTTGAACTTGGACTCAAGCTTCTAGATACCTTGTAATCAAATTTCATAGAATTATAGCATCATGGAATGGTTTGGGTTGGAAGGGCCCTTAAAGATCATCTAGCCCAATGCCTCTGCCACAGGTTGGAACATCTTCCAGTAGACCAAAACGTCATCCAATCTGACTCTGATAATTTCCAAGTATGGAGCATCCACATCTTCTCTGGTCAGCCTGTTCCCGTGTCTCAAACTCTCAAGATGAATACTTTCTTCCTAATATCTAATCTAAGCCTACTTTCTTTCAGTATAGAGCCATTACAACTTGTCTTGTCCTGTCTCTATATACTCCTGTGAAATGTCCATCTCCAGCTTCCTTGTGGACCTCCTTTAGGTATTGGTTTTGTATCAATCACTAAATCAAGCCCCTCAGCACCTCATCCACCCATTCTTTAAATGCCTTCAAGGAAAGGGGACTCCAGCACCTCCCTGGGCAACCTGTTCCAGTGCCCAATGACCCTTTCTGTAAAAAATCTTTTCCTGATGTCAAGCCTGAATCTCCCCTGGTAGAGCTTGTGGCCATTCCCTCTTGTCCTATCCCCTGTCACCTGGGAGAAGAGGCCAGCTCCCTCCTCTCTACAACCTCTTTTCAGGTACTTGTAGAGAGCAATAAGGTCTCCCCTCAGGCTAAACACCCCCAGCTCTCTCAGCTGCTCCTCATAAGACTTGTTCTCCAGCCCCTTCTCAGCTTCGTGGCTCTTCTCTGGACTCGCTCCAGAGCCTCAACATCCTTCTTGTGCTGAGGGGCCCAGAACTCAACACAGGATTAAAGGAGCAGTCTCACCTGTGCTGAGTACAGAGGGGGAATAAACTCCCTAGACCTGCTGGTCATGCCCTTTCTGATACAAGCCAAGATGCCATCGGCCTTCTTGGACACCTGGGCATTCTGCTGGCTCATGTTTAGTCGACTGTCAACCAACACCCCCAGGTCCTTCTCCTCCAGGCAGCTTTTTAGTCATTCTTCTCCTAGTCTGTAGCTCTGCATAGGGTCGTTGTTCCCCAAAATATGTGCAATTACTTTCTTTTTTCCCACTGGCAAAGTAGTCATAATAAATTGCATAACATATTTTCATCTCATCTCATCACAGAGAAAGAAAATGTCAAAGGCTAGTCATTCCAGGCATGCATAGACCATTAATTCGATAAAAGAGTAAGTCTGCAATAGGTACTGATTCTATTTATGAAAACCTTATGAGCTTGTACAGCACTGTGTTTCTTGGATGTCATTTCCACTCATCATGTCCTAGAGTTCCAAGGTTGTGTAAACTAACCAAGAATTGTATCAAGTGTGGTAAAAATTTCTAGTAAGAAATTCTGGTAAGGACCAGAATGTCATTATGATTAACCCTCTTTTCTTTCACTTATACAAGTTCAAGCACTAAAAAGCTGATACAGAACAAAGTAACAAGAATTCAAGGCCTGCTTTAAAATTAAAGGATTGTGTTTGATGAACTGGGACTTGAATTAATAATTTTTTGAAATAATTAAAAATTAACCTGAAACATTGTATAATGTTAAAACATAAGGAAAGAAATGTTTAGTGTGAAAAAATATTAAATATAATCCAGTTGAGATAAACAAATGTTTTCTAATGTGACTCACTGAGTGGTTGATTTTGCTTCTATCATTCAATGGCTTTTTGATATGACAGTTAAAATTATAAGTACCACAAAAAATTATTCCTGTCCAATATTTAAAATGAAACTTTCAGTGATCACCAATAAGTGCTGTTAAACATAATTTTAAAATCTCTGTTTACAAGGAGTTCAGGGAGAGAAGAGTTACTATAGCTTTTTTTTTTTTTTTTTTTTTTTTTTTTTGTGATTCACATATCTCTTTTCCCAGATGCCAGAATGGTGCTCTTCCTGGTAAGGAATTTCAGATGTGATACCATTTCATTTCTTATTTGCCTAGATGATGTCCATAAAAAAGAGAATAGGGAAAGTATTTTTATTGGTTTTTAATCCTTCAAAAATGGGTTGGACATTTTTGATTGAGGTTATATGCTTTTGTAAGATAAAACTTTCTGTTTTGTCTCCTCTGACAATAAAGGCAACAACAAAGACATTGGTTCTTGCTTAAGAAAATCACCTAGGAAATTTCTCACTATTTTCTGTGAAAATTCATTCCCCGATAAGCAGTGATATTTATTTTTTTGCTCACTAAAATAATTTTGAAGGTAGAAAATAGAAAAAGCAAAATGAGAATTCTTCATGATCAATCCATTATTTAATACTCTCCTAATGATTTGGTTTTCATTCTTTTTGTGGTAACTACCTCTATCATTTGCATTGTTGAGTGCAAGTGAACCTTAAAATCAAGGCCTAAAAACCTGGATAGTGGGATAGTGACTATGACTAAAGAACTGTAACTAAGAAGGACAGTGAATTTCAAAACTGGTAGGCAAAAGCCATAAACCAGAGCCCCAGGATTTATGTATGCTAAGGTTTACTATTTACAGAGTGCGCTTTCATCTAGGATCTCCCTGGAAACAGTAGAGTTAATGCATTTCCCTTAGGTGCACAGCTATGTCTGTGCTCAAAAATACTTTTTTTCATTTAAAGAAATATCTTTCAATAGTCTTCCGTGGGTAAAATGATGTAGGATGCTCTGGGCTGGTTACCTTCTTCTGCTTCAGAAAGGTGAGAGACAGTAAGATGCAGACCACATGAACCATTTTACTAGTAGCAGTCAGTCCCTAGGCTTTTTCTATTCTTTTACTTCTCTCCCCTAACATGTAACTGTGTACATATTCACCATATGACCGAAGAACTTCCTTCTGGTGGTTGTCACTACACTAGAAGTAAACTTACCCAAGAATCATCTCTCAGGGAACACCTGGGGAAAAGGGTGAGCAACTTTTCACTGAATTGCTTTGTCTAACCCCTGAGCAGTAAGGAGAGACCTCCTTGACAGCTGTGACATTCACTGTAATTATTTACCTGCCTCATGAGGAAAATCCTGCTGCAATAGTCATTTACCTCTGAAAGCAACATTAGTTTCCCTTTAATAGAAGCATCATAGAATTAGCTAGTGGCAAACAGGTTACACACAAAAAGGTACGTCAGGGAATTAAGTTCTCAGTTCCTTTCTGCTAAACAGCATCAAGGACTGAGAGTGACTCTTTACAATACATTCATAATTTTCTACATTGCAGCACAGCCTTAATGCAGAGGTTCAAGAGGTGCTCAGGACTAGGATGCCAAAAAAGTTTGTGAGAATTTACAGCTCCCATTCACTTCAGGGGCAGATGAGGATGCTTAGCAACTTCGAGGAAGAGTTCAGCAATTTACAAGAGATTAACGATGTTTAAAAAAATTCCTCTCTTTCTTTCTTATTCAAAAGATGTGTACTGCCTTCAGTAGATACCTACTAACAGCTTAAAATATTAATGAGCAAAAGATTTCTGCAAAGTAAGCATAAAAGTTAGACTTCTTGGTAAATGATGGAAGGACAGCTGCACATTAGGATGTATTTACAAGAAACAAAGTGTATTTGACAAAGGGCATCTGTAATTCATGATTCCATCATTTTCAAAAGCTTCTTTTAATGGTTTAAACTAACTTCTGGCAGCTTTTCTCCTTATGCTGCCATAAATCCCAACTAAAACCAAATCTCTGCTTTAGGAGAGATAGCTGTTAGAAATGCAAACAAAAAGCTTTAAGTAGAAATAAATAAAAGTAACGTTATGATTGCTTCATTTTTTAATAGTAGTCTTCATAAGATGCTTTACACTGCAGTAAAACAAGCTTTTAACATCATGTCAGGTATTTTATGTGTCCACCAAGGGAAATGAATATATTTTATCCAGATAGACTTAACTATTATTGTGTCTTTGTAATTAATGGAAAATATGTAATTCATTTTTTCATACTTAAATATAATAAAAGTTTTGATCAAACCTGGGAATCTGTAAATTATAGAAACATAGACTCATAGAATGGTTTGGGTTGGAAGGAACCTTAAAGGTCATCTAGTTTCAACCCCCTTGCCATGGTCAGGGGCACCTCACACTAGACCAGGCTGCTTAATAAATCAGATAGCTATATGTATTTTTCTGAGACATATATATTGTAATATTCAAGGAACCAGCAAAAATGACAGATTCTTTGCTACAATTATTCTACTCTCTGTATTTTTTTTTTTTTTTTTGTTAGAGTCAGTATTAATAATTCAAGAAAAAACTGCACTGTAGAGAGTATCCACCACATATGCTGGTGTCCTGAAATGTCAAACCAGCACTGTAAATTCATATTAAAAATATGAAAAAAGGCTTTATATTCTTGTTAATCACTAGTAGAAATATACACCATTCCACTGTGGGAGGGGGGAGTATGAATACAATCTTTCCATAAATGTAACTGATATAATGCCAGGGCATGCCTCTTCCCAACAGATTACTACATCCAAAAAGCTGGACTTTTATAGCTGTATGCTGTGAACTTGATGAACTCAAGAGCTATTTTTAGGAAGCATAATTTGCATAAATGCAGTGAAGAAGTATCAGAAAGGTTTTTAAAAAAATATATATACAATAAATATAAATAATATCTCTATGTATCTATAAAAAGACAAAACATTCCTTATCTTTTTAGGTTTTTTTCTAGGGCTACAATAGATCATGAAATAGATAAAATATATTCACCTACTTTAGTAATAGAAACACCTCAGGGAAATATTCTGCCAGGTTCTCAAATACAGTTATGATCCCTCTGTGCCACTCAGCTGCTACGAATGAACCATAACCTAGCTGCAAATCACTGGCAGAGGATTGCCTGTCTTTGGTAAATTCTCTTCTGACGTATATATATCATTCCCAGATACTATATTTCTATGTCTTCACTGGGAAAATACATATCTTAAGATTGAGAAAGATCATGGCTACGTCTTGCTATACTCTTTCTCCAGTGATATAGAAACCCTACCAAAGTTCAGAAACACCAAGAGAATTAGACCAAGGGACTCAAAATAATTGGGACAGATTTGGATTCTTGATATCTTTTGTCCCCCATGTTGAATCAGTCATAGGTAAAGAAGTGGTTCTTTACAGAATTATTCTTCATATCCTTCCATTTTTCACTAGTCTAAAATTAAAAATAATTTTCCAAGTAACCTTAAAAAGTTATTTATATAAAAATGCTGTTTACTATGCTAGTTGCAGAAGAAATATCATACAGCTTCTGCCTTGGTTTTAAGCACTTGAATACAAGAGACTTTTTGTTTTTAATGTAGGGATTTTCTGTAAGAAGATATGTATTTTATCTATTATAAAAGAAAATCAGGTGGTTCTGCTTAATTTTGTATCTTTTCTTATTAGACAATTTATCGTAATGTTATTTGTCATACATCTTTCTTGACCTTTTCTGCCTCTTTTGATATCACTCTTATTTCCCTAATGTGCATGATGAAAACAAACAAAAGCCCAAGGTTATGCATTTTTGAGTATCATATGTTCTAAAAGGTTCAACAAAACCATCAGCCTCAGTGTCAGTTGCAGGAGAGCTGTTCTTTAATTAAATATAAAACCAGATTGCACTTCTCCCCACCCATTCCCCCCCCCCAAAAAAAAATCCCAAACAAAATAAATTAAGGAAACAAATTCAAGAATAATGCAATTGTCAATGACAATTTCAGCATGAATGGATGTAGTTCTTTTCTACCAGTTAGAAAACAAAAATGTGCAATCCACAGTATTTATAGTAAATATAAAATCTATAATCATACAGTTCCCGGGGTCCTTATTTCTAGCCCATTTAAAAAATGTGTATGATGTTTCTCTTTTTCCATTCACCAGGGACTTTGCCTGGCTGCTACAGCTTTTCAAATATGATGGAGGGTGGCTTGGCAAAGACATCAGCCAATTCCCTCAGGATTCTGGGATGCATCTTGTCAGGTTCCATACATTTACATATATTCAGGTTCCACAAGTGTTCACAAACCTGATTTTCTCTCACAAAAGGAGGGAGTTTGCACCCTCAATCCCCATCTTGAAGTCCATCCACTTTAGAGGTGAGGGAAGAGAGATGGTCAGTGAAGACTAGAGCAAAATCATTACTCAGTACCTCAGCCTTTTCCTATTCCATTGTTACAAGTTTGTTAGTCCTGTTCATCAGGAGGAATACACTTTCTTTGACCTTCTGGCTGACATACCTCTAGAAGCTGTTCTTATTCTTTACACCCCTTGCCAAATTCAACTCAAATAATGTCTTGACCTTCCTGAATCGATCCGTACACAACTGGACAGTGTATCTCTAGTCTTCCAGGACACCTATCTCTGCTTCCACTCCCTGTCCATTTCCTTCTTGCCCTTTAGTTTGAACAGCAGATCTTGACTCACCCATGTCACTTTGTTGCCTCCCTTTCCTGATTTCTTGCACCTGGGGATAAAGTACTCTTGCATACTATGGAAAGTATCCTTAAATATTTGCCAGGTCTTCTCTGCTCTGTTGTCCTGGAAGGCAGTCTTACAGTCCTACTGACTAACTCCTTGAAGAGCTGGAAATTTACATTCCTAAAATTCAGGGTCCTGATTTCACTCTTTGCCTGACCCATATCCCTCAGGACTGAGAACTTGGATCACTGCTACCCAGGCTGCCTCCAGTTGTGATATCCACAGTTAGTTCACTTGTGTTGGAGATGATCTGTTCCAGTATTTCATACCCTCTTAAAGGATTATCTATCACCTGGCTGAAGAAGTTATCCTCAATGTATTCTAGGTGTCTCGTGGACTGCCTATATCTTGCTCTGCTGCATTTCCAGCAGATGTCAGGGAGGTTGAAGTCCCCCAGCAGGATGAAAGCCTGCGAGCATAATGTGTCCTGTATTTGAAGTAAGAAGGCTTCATCAACAGGCTCCCCTTGATCAGGCAGCCTATGGTGGACAACAACCACAAGGTTCCTTCTGTTCCCTTAGTCTCTGATTCTTACCCATATACTTTGAACTTGATTGTGGCTGTTCTTCAGAGACAGCTCTTCCCACTCCATCCATTTATTGATGTAGAGGGGAACACCTTCACCACCTCTTTTTCACTTGTCCCTTCTGAATAGGCATAGCTATTGATAGGTGCACTCCAGTCATGAGATTTGCCCCATCAGGTTTCAGTATGGCAACAGGTAGTAGCTTCTTTTGTAGCATCTGCTTGCTTGTTTCCCATGCTGTGTGCATTGGTGTAGAGGTACTTCAGCTGGCCTAAAAAAACACTAGTGTGTTTTTTTTCTCTTTCCTGTGGGTCCAAGAAGATGATGTGTTTCCATAGGCTACAGGTGTATACACTTTTTTTTAAACTCTGTCTCTGCCTCTAACTTGGGTCAGGTGGTATCTCAGGCAACAGGTTGAGACACGCCCTTCAGCACATTGGATCCTGTAGCTGGCCACTTGGTAGTGTGGGCACACAGCAAGGCGTGTGGCCACATTTCAAAATCATCTGGTTTGAGACACTTTAACCCACACCATGCCCGGTCCATCTTCCTGCTGATTAGAACACCATAGAGTGACGGAGCCCAATGCTCTCTTTAGAGTGATGTGCTTTGCAAAAAAAATTTGGAGATGGAAATCTGCGTTCTTTTCTTCTTAGAAATGCTTAGTTTCACATTAAAAAGGAATGGATCTGACAGGTGCCTGAAGGATGATCTCCCATCAGGTCATGAATCATAGAATCATAGAACAACCAGGTTGGAAGGGACCCATCGGATCTTCTAGTCCAACCATTCCTATCAAACACTAAACCAAGTCCCTCGAGACCTCATCCACCTGTGCCTTAAACACCTCCAGGCAAGGTGAATCAACCACCTCCCTGGGCAGCCCATTCCAATGCCCAATGACCGTTCATATAGACTCCTTTACTTTGTAAGCTTCCCCTCAGAGAGGAGCCTACATGTGGCTGGAGCCATCTCTAGTCCCAGGCTTGGTTGATGGTTTATGGCTAAAGAATTATGTGGATTTATGTACATATTTAGCCACCAATCAGAATTAGTATCACCTATGAGAGTCTGCTCAGAGACTGTCACCCACAGGGTTAATACTTGCTACCAGTAAGCCCAAGCAGATTGCCAATGAAGCATTTTAGAAAGCTTTCAATGCCTGTTAGAGAGATAATTTCACAATGTTGGAGTGGTAAGTAATGTAATTAAAGCAACAGAATAAACACATTTAGGATTACTATTGATAAATTCACTTGCTGTGTTAGACACTCGCAACTCTTACCCTAAAGGCACTCCTTTTGGTGGGCAAGAAGAAAGGGGCAGGACCGCTGACCTGTCTGTCAGGTAAGGTTGTCATCTTTCCTTCCACAAAGAAAGAGATTTCAGGTGCCAGTTTTATACTCCTTGAAAACTCTTTGACACATCTTGGCCAGGTGGGACTAAGTCAACTAGTACATGTTGATTGGCTGTCGGCAGGGGTGATTGTGTCATCAGAGGTGGGGGCACAGCAGTCTGCCACGCCTTCAGGGTGAAGAGCTCAGTACCTACTTTCAGGGGTGTTTCTAGTCTTAATTCTTTCTTCTTAACTGAAGCAACATCAGGCTGTAAGGCCTCCACCCCACCTTAAATATCACTCATCTGATTTGAGGGACCACCAGACAATAGAATGTCTTGGCAGATAAGGTTGTTCCTCCTTCAAGTAGAACTGTTTCCATTTGCAAACCACTCCCTTTTGTAAAGTTTAGTATTTGCCATCCATGAGACCTAGTAAATCCTTTACATCACAATGAGTTACCCTGCTGCATCAGAAATACAGATAATAAGGATATGGAAAGTCATTCAGCAAATTTTTAAATAAAGCAATTAAATTACAATAAATTACTGTTTTCATAGAATCATAGAACAACCAGGTTGGAAGAGACCCAACGGATCATCGAGTCCAACCATTCCTATCAAACACTAAAAAAATGAGATGTTTTGTAAAAACATCCCATGAACAGTTAATGTTGGAGGTTTCTGGTTTAAGACTTTTACAATCACATAGACCTTTGTCTTCTTGAGAGAGGGATGTTTTAATTTTTTAGTACTGTCCTATTATCAATTATATTTTCATATCCAAAACCATCATGATGTTATATGTTGCTAAATTGCATTCTTGCAAGAAGATATGTCCTAGGACTTATTTATTTGTTAGCCTATTGGTCTTCTTTAAGCAAATGTTCTGTAATTGATGATTGGAACATTGAAGCTTGAGGAAACCAATTGTAAGTGAACACACAGACAGGATAACATCAGAGTCCTCAGCTGCGTGGTAGGAATTGAAAATGCAGGCAATCATCCTTGAATTATATAGCCTTCCTGATTTATCGGGACATAAAGAAATAACATTAGGAAGATGGTTGTTATTCATTCTTCCAAGATTAAAAATCAAAAAAAAAAGGTCTGCTACCTAACATGGGTGTTACGCTTCCATGTAATAAAAGTATTTTAAAAAAATTTCCCATGTACATAAAAAAAGACCTGGGGATGTAGAGGATGGGAGCAAAAAATTGCCTGTGTAAGTCCTTAATGGTGGGTAGAGTATCTCCAGGGAATACAGCTACGTCAAAATTTACAATGCTTTTGAATTTATTCAAGGGTGGAGATAAAGCTTTATGAGACAAAAGGCAGTGTATAAGCCTTAGGAGAAGGAAGTCCAGCTGTTTACTAAGCACAGTCCAACAGAGAGTGACAACTGACTGATCAGGCTTTCTGTAGCAGCTAAGTTTATTGTTGCATTCTCCCAAAGGCTACATTTCAGGATAAAAATGACAGTGCTTTAACACAGTGTTTATAATGCTGCTGATTAGAAACCTTCAAGTCTTACAGAGAACAGTGAAAAACTCTTCACTAAACTGATCCCTGGGAGATTAATCGGAGTTGTCGTTAGAGTAAACGTAGAAAAAAGTTGAGCCAAGTTTTCCTGTCTTCCCATTGACTTACTAGTTTAGCTAGTCACTTCTCCCTGTCTTTCTCTCTGTTTTCCCAAACTCTAGCTAGCCCAAGACCCTCAGCATATTTATCTCTGCAATAATACCTCCTGTGACATGAAACAAAAATTATATTCTTCCTGTGAAGTAATTGTAAGGTTGGGCAAAGGATACTTTTCCTAATATCCCTTCTCCCAGGGGAAAGTTTCTAATAAACTTTATCTTAGCTGCTGTAATGTATAAAATCCACAAAGTCTCTATTAGAGAATGTTGACCTCTATATCAAGCTTAAAAGCTGAATAAAACACGTTCAGAAATGTTACTTTTTAAATTATTCTTTACGTGATAGTTCAAAAATTTTAGCAATTGAAAAAAATCAGGGAAAAGATCTTCACTTCATCTATTCAATATTATTATTATCTTTAAAACCTACAGAGAAAGTGCTTTTGATTTTCCTTCAATTTGTTTTGCTATATATTTTCTTTTTCTCCTGAAAGCTGCTACAAATGCTCAAATTGTTAAGATAGATCTTCAAATATCTGGATAATTATTACTACCCAGATAAAAAAAAGTGGTTTAATTCTTTATAATTTCATATAAGAACATAACTAGTGTTCATGTACACACATGTTATGTCTCACTCCTCTTATGCTATCATAAATTCAACTAATTAACAGAATAGAGGTCACAAATTACATCAAAAAGTTTAATTTTGAAAAATATACAGTAGGTAGGTATTTATTTGCTACGGAGAAGGCACAAGAAATCTAATGCTGTTTTGTTTTGTATCTCTGATTGTTCTCTCCAGTTTGCACTCCTATTGTATTTTCAGTCCCAGCTTGCTGTTCTTGACTCTTATTTCTCTCTCTTTATGTGTTATATGCAGAGGACCTGTGGTCCTATATGGAGGTCTGTCTTTTGTGGCTGGCATATGCCATGATGCCATCCTTAGTGATTGTTTTGATAGCAAAAATGGGATGCTCCTATCCCTCCTACTATTCTCTGTTTTCATTGAGACTTATTCTTCCCTCTAGTAAATAGTTAACTGCCATTTACTTCTGTTTTGTGTAGATTTATGGCCTGAATCAGAAAAGTATGACAACAATATACTACTATTGCTGCTGCTGCTGCTACTACTGGTGTAATTAAGGATTTTACCTAAATCACGATTTTGTAAAGAAGTGTTTAAAGTACTCTTCTACTTAAAACAAATCAAATTTATAGAGATATACAATTTTGTATTGTAAAAATACTTAAGTGAAATATTGCAACTCTGCTGTTGTAGACACTTTGATTTTATCCAGATCTAACAGAAAATGGAAATTCATATAACCTCAGCACAGTTTACAGGAATATGTGCAACTATATATATGTAGCAATACTATGGCAGTTGAATAACATGTAATTTGTTGCATTAAATATATTTGAGGTTTATAAAAACAAGTATAGATTTATAAGAATAAATTGTGTATTATTAATGATTTTTTGTGTAAAAATACAATTTTGGATTGCATTACTAAATATTTGCAAAAAAAATTTCCACATTTTCAGTCTTGAGTATGTTGATTGATATCAGTGTTTATCTGTTTTTTTCTGATGTGTCTAACCTTTGAGCTAAATCTGCATACAAATATGGAAATCTCTTTATAAATATTTTTAAATGTATCTATTAACTTACTAACCACTCCTCAATGAAGTCTGACTGCAGTATTACTCTGATTACTATGAATATAAACCTAGCTTTAATGCTGAATTCAAAAGGAAATCATATTCTGAAGGCAAACTCACCACGGTAATAGTGTGTGTAATAAAATATTATTAATTTCATGTATTTTCATAGAGTGCATTCAGCATCTGGTCTGAAAACAAGGACTTTTTTATTAATCCTGTTATCCAACATAGTTTTAGAAACATACAGTGTGTAAAACTAGTGTTATCCACAATCTTCCCTATACTTATTAGGAGGATGAAGAATTGTGGTTTTCTGAGTAGCATAGTTTCAGCTTTGAGAATTTTTATATCAATTTTATGTGTTATTAAACAAATAGAACAATACAAACAGGAGTCTTGTAATTGAAATAAAGGTTTTCATAAGTGAAATATAGAAAACCAAACTGATTTGTCACAAGTAAACAATATATTTGTGTTATGTGTTATTTGTATTATTTGGGTTGTGTTAATCACTTTTTGCTGGCTTGGTAAAAAGACATCAATCAGTTTAGGATTATCTAGATTTTCTCATTAGAAAGTGAAGTCGTCAGATGTGTTATGCTTGCAACATAGTCTATAAAACTTTCAAGAGAAGTTCTAAGATTTCACTTTGGGTAAGTGCTTAGATTTTGTCGTTATTTCTAAATATATATTTTATGGTTATATTATGTACTGCTGAAAGGTCCGTTGCGAAGAAAGAATATTTCTTATTTGCCTTGTATATATATCAATTTTGAAAATTGTTACTGAAAAATGCACATTTCTTAGAAATAACTTAGAGGTGTTGTTTTGGGAGACCTGAAGTAAGTTAAAGCACTGCACTTTGCAACTATAAGATTCATAATTAACATTAGAGATGAGTTACATATCCTTAGGCGCCATTGTTGTAGACAAGCTAATCTTCCTAATTTTATCTCAGATCAAGAAGGGTGAAATGGACACATATTGGGCAAAATTCACCTGAACTATTTTAGATGCCTATAATAAGGCAAGATAATTACACCTTGGAAATACACTCTTTTACTTATTCTGTTAACTATTAAGGTAGCATAGGACAATTAGTTCTGACGTTTTTGGTTGATTATTTTCTCCTCCTTTGAAAAAAAAGTTGTCATATCTGTGACTGGTTTAACAACAACTTAGCCAACTGCCTCACAGCCAAAGATCACTTTTATGGTATGTGCTTCCAAAGAAACTAAGATGCAATTGATCCATTGTCTCATCATGATCTTCATCAATATTTAGCAGAGTGACTGATGATTCAACCAGTTGACTGAATTCGTTGAATCTCAATCATTCATCCATTAGCTAAATGAAAAATGTTTAATAAGCCAGGATGTTAATATGCTGTTAAATATTCTGGACTCATTTCCCAAGTGGGTACACTTTGAATTCACTAGACTGAGGTAGCTTATTTTACTTGCAAAGTAATGAAGCATAGGTCTTGAGCATAGGTCTTGTGAGATTGCTCACAATTCAGCTCACTAGCTGAAACTGTGTAAGCTACTTTCCTGTGTCATAAAGTCCTCATAGAAACAATATTTATCTTGTAGAAGAAACATTTAATTCAGTCATGGAGATACTAGGTTCATTTTGACAAATAACGGCATTGCATTTATTTTCTTGGTCTTGTGCAAAAAACACTGAGATGCAATTCAAACATCTGTCGTTCTCTAGTGGTCATAGCAAGCATCCTTATGCAGGTAGATAGGCCATACTGATTTAAGGACAGAGATGGCAGAGTGCTGAGTTTAACCTTTCCGGTGATATAACATAATACTACGTCAGGACTGATGTACTCCTCCTTTAATTCAAGCCTAATACTTATGTTTAATATCAATGTGATGAGTCCTCTAGAGCAATTCTTTCTAAGCACTTGATACTTAACTATAAACATCATGAAATAAGTCACTGATGCACAAAAATGACATTTGATTGTGCTTTACTTAATTTACCTATAAGAAAATATGGAGTTTCATGACTTATTCCTAAGCTGATCCTCAGAGAAAGATAATATGCATAGGCTGCTATGCGAAAGACTTATGGGAGGAACATCAGTTGACTGCTCTCAAAGGGGTGACATTCTGTTTTCCTTTTATTAATCTATGAATAATTAAAAGCATACTTTGCTAAGTTAATTCATAGTCATATAAAAAGACTAGTCTAGGGGACAGTCAAAGCAGCAAGCACATTAGCAGAGGAAGGTCTTAGCATACATCATCATCTTCTGTTTTCCTTCTACTTATCAGTGTGCCAATGCACCAGAATATCAGGACAAGAAGTGTACTGATCTATAGATTTGTATTTGGAGCTTTCAGATGAAAAAAAAAAAGCATTCTGTTGGGGAGAGGTGTGTAGAGTAATCTTAAGTTGCATGGTGAGCAAGAAACAGTGTTAGAAAACTAAGACAATAATATTACCTTTCTTAATATCAGAATCATTCTTGAAAAGTAAGTTAAAAATTGAAGTGAATTTATTCCCTAGTTTTTTGTCTCTGTAATATGTACAGTAAGATAATTATGT
This sequence comes from Coccyzus lansbergi, assembly GCA_033558105.1. Classification (NCBI taxonomy): domain Eukaryota; kingdom Metazoa; phylum Chordata; class Aves; order Cuculiformes; family Coccyzidae; genus Coccyzus; species Coccyzus lansbergi. Next base: position 152,994 of record JAUMJK010001112.1, read on the forward strand.
GCTAGCAATTTAATTTAAGTTTTATATATTGATCATGCAACTGTTTGTGTCTTATCAAGTGATTAGATTATATGCAAAATAGACAGATATATTTTTTCATATTTTTTCTGAAATCTTGGATCTTTTCATTCATATTGAGGTCAATGATATTGAGATACCTGTTTCTGTAATTGACAATATGGGGAAATTTTGTTGTCTGACTTAGATGTAGATCTTTGCATTTCATCACCCGACTCTAACCTTTAAATAGTGAATCATAAAATTTTTCTTATACAAATTATAGGGACAGATATTATTGTATTGTTAGTTCATAAAACTTATTATTGTTTTGAATTAGTAGCAGATTTCATTGATACAGATCCTAGCTAAATTTTGAAAAGTAACTTTAATTACCTTAAATATTTTTATTAGTCCCATCAATTATATCTTAAATATTGCCTTATTAAGCTTCACAAATAAACAACCAAGGACTGGAATGTTAAGTTCAAGCAGACAGAAATTCTAATCAAAAGGATGAGTAAGGGTTTTCAGAAACTCTGATAAAGTATATAATACTAACAATCCAGAAACTCAGATTAATATTCAGAAAAAGATGCATTAATAAGTGCATTAAAAATGAAACTTAAATATAACATTCAACAATTATTCTATTTTATAATTACCATAATTAAAGTAAAATATAAAGGTGAATTTAATAAAAACATTTAGATTTTGATTGTACCGTGAGTTTTCTCAGACAATCTTATATTTATTTCCTAATAGTAACATATCCTCTTCAATATATGATGTGAGTACTGCATGCTGAGTATCTGTGGGGATTATGTAGGAGCATAAAGGACTAAAACTGGATCTCCAAACGTTACAGATGATAAAATATTTTATGAGTCTAGGCTTTTATTTCTAAATATAGACCATTAGTTAAGCATTGGTTCTTACTTTTGAATGCTTTGCGGTATTGCAATTTATTCTTAAAAAATGAAGTTATAAGATGTTTTATAAAATATATAATCATCTTTTCTGAGATACCTGTGTTCTGCGTTCATTAGAGATCCAGCTTTCTTTAGAAGTCATTAGCAAAACTCCCAGTAACTGCAAAATGGAAATGAAAGTAGACTTAATAAGTGGACAATATTGTTCTCTTGGGAATATGGCAATTGCACTTTATTTTTATAGTAGCATTTTTTATTAATAAGTGTTCTATAACTTCCTTGCTTTGATTGAGTTATTTGAAAACCTCAGAATAATTCTAAATACAAGCATATACGCTAACAAAAATTGAGAGTCCTTAGAAACTGGAAGTTCTCATGGATTAAATCTGTTCAGCTAACAACTTCATATATGATTGTACAAAATGTAGGCAAATACAATCTATTTTATTAAAATATTAAGTAGAACACATATAGAAAGACACAGGTATGCAAAGAACAGTCATACAAGAAAATGTTTAAATACTTGTTATCATAAACTGCTCCTACAAAGCTATTTGTTACTGGATTATATCTTATTTTGACACATAATCTTCTTAAGGATTGAACACCCCTTGTAAATGGAACTTACTACATAATGTAAGCAAATTAGTTTGCAAGGATTGATTGACAGAGGATGGTATGCATTCATCATGAACAGTGTACACCATAGTTGCCTAGTAGGAACCTGAAAAGACAATATTTTCTTCTGTGTCTCACTTTCTAAAGCTGGTCAAATAGAAATGCAGTTTAGAGAAGTACACACACACTCTTTCTCTCTTACTAGGCTAGCAAACACCAAGCAAATTTATAGAAGCATCAGTCTGTGTAAAACATTGCTTTTATCTACTTCTTTCCTCAACAGCTCTCAGTAGCATGTCAGAGAATACTCGTTAGCTAAATTGGACTGTTATGAAACTCAAATTTAAAAGAAACAAGGGAAAGAAGACAACAGGAAAACAAAACCAACAAAACCAAAATACAAATGAAAAAGGGAACCCAGCTTCCTTCCTTTATCCTTCAGAAACGTGCTTGAGTACACAGTGTGTGATTAGGTAACTTCTAGCTTAAGTGCTTTGTTATATACCTGACATAAACACTTTGAATGTGTGGAAAGGCACACAGGCTACATATTCCATGGGAAATTAGGAATTAGTTGACATTTCTGGATGTCATCTGGATTTGCATCTCTAGTTCACTTTGGTCATGTTATCACTCAGGCGCTTGTTTGTTGACATAACAGTGCTATGTTATATCCATGTATGTCTTTGGAGATTTGAAGGTATAGAAGTTATTACAATAAAGTAGTCCAGTTCAGTTATCAGCTCCTGGCTAATTTATAGTTTCTAGGAAAAGGCAATGATTAGAACATTTTATTTAATCATACTTTTAGACTTAATTTTGAGTATATCAGTTTGAACTAATTAATGCTAGACTCACAATCTTTTTTGTTTATCTATGGATTAAAAACGGTGACTAGCATTGACATTAAGTCTTGGTATCTTTAAATCAGCAGTGCTTACTTTGTTGATGGTTTCATAGCAAGCAGCAATGAATAAGTCTAATTTTGTGACATTCCCTAACGTTAAGCAGTGACAAGCCATATCATTGCTCTCTGTTACAAGAACAGTCCTAAAGAAGGAACAAAAATGTATTGGGAAAAGAAGCTGATTCCCAGTAACTGACAAATGCCTACTAAGTAAGCTTAAAACATCAATATTATTGACTCTGGTGTGTGAAACATTTCCTTCGTGTAGGAGAACTGCCAATCCAAACAGTCAGAAAGTAAGAAGTAACTCATCAGATGGTGGATTACTGGAAGAAGAATTTTTTTTTTTTTTTTTTTTAATTAGACATCGGGATTAGCTGCTGTTCATTCTGTGATTGCAGCAGACATAAAAAGCATTACCTTTCATTTTAGGAAAAGGGCCTGACAGGATTTATCTATTAATGCTTTCCTTGCATAAAACTATGAGTCATCTTCAATGATATTACTATGACTGGAGACAAAGTACCTCTGGCTGTGCATTTGTCAGATTTCTCAAGGTAAATTATGTCAGGTTGAGGCACTTTTGGAGAAGACCCCTAAATATGCAGGCATTAGCTTTGATGATATAGTAATATACAGTTTCCCTAATTTCCTATAGATACACAGATCCATAAGGAAGGAGTGAGAGCAAGAAAATAAAATTTAAAAGGCTGACAGTTCAAAATTGAATAAAGAACAATTTCTGAAGTAATAAAAATATTTAATGATTTAGTGGTTTTTCATGATAGAGAAGTTAATATCAGCTATTGTCATATCTCATTCTATTTTTTTAAACAAACTTTTAACCTCTGTATATTGAGTGTGTTATTCTCCATCTCTTGTTCGGCACTATGTACATTTAGAGATCAATGTTGTCATGTCCATAAATGATTGTTTCTATGATAGTAATGCAATTTCTCTATGTAATACATACAGAGTAATTTGAGGGCTTTGAAAAAATGTAAGGTACATAGGAATCTTGCAATTAAAAAATACCATAAACACGTCACATCTTAAAAAATACATATAATCATAGAATCATAGAATAACTAGGTTGGAAGAGACCCACTGGATCATCGAGTCCAACCATTCCTATCATACACTAAAACATGCCCCTTAGCACCTTGTCCACCTGTGCCTTAAACATCTCCAGGGAAAGTGACTCAACCACCTCCTTGGGCAGCCTGTTTCAGTGCCCAATGACCCTTTCTGTGAATTTTTTTTCCTAATGTCCAGCCTGAACCTCCCTTGGCAGAGCTTGAGGCCATTTCCTCTTGTCCTGTCCCCTGTCCCTAGGGAGAAGAGGCCATCACCCTCCTCTCTACAACCTCCTCTCAGGTAGTTATAGAGAGTAATATATAATTTATTAGGAGGAATTATTGCTAAGTGATATAGTTGAAAAACTATATCTGAGGAAAAGGTAAGACTACAGCTTTTATATTTGTAGAAATTTTCTACTTCTCGTGATTCCAACTAATATGTTCTACTATTAATTTTTATTATCAGAACCAAATCCTGAAGAGTGCAATTTTACACTAAACTTTCTTCGGTGTAAATAGTTTTCTTCAGTGTTTCAATATTTTTGTTGTAAATGTTAGTCTGTCATCTTCTTTGGGAATTCAGCAGTTTCACTTTGGCAAAACAGAAGTTTGAGATCACTTCTATGATAAATGGTTTTCATTCATAAATAAATAATAACAATACTGTTATGTATCTGAAACAGTGGTGTATATTTAATTTACAGTAAACCTTTATATAGTTTACTACTTTTTAAAAATTGACTGTTCTATAGTAAATAGTGATTTTATGTACTACTGCCTTCACTCTTTGCAAACAATTGCTTTTTGTATTGAGTTACTAAGAAAAAAAACATTTTGAATGCTATTGTCAGGTTTTTTATATGATAAATTAGATGATACAGGAAGCAAAAAGAACATTTTATTCCTATTTTACTGCATTTTAAGGATCTCACTTGTATTTTAAAAAACTGTCTACAGCAAGTAACTATTATGTGTTCATTTCTATTATTTAAAACATCATTCTTCTATTTAATTGTATTTTTAATATGATACGAGTGCTACTAAAAAAATCTTTCCAATTTGTCCAATATATTCAAATAATTCCATTGTTAGATGGAGCCCAGAAAGGGATTAGTTAAATGCTGTTAGAAATATTTACTTCATTGACTTCAGTGTTTTTACTGTGTTTTTCCTCCTTTCTCCAATATCACTAATATCAAACAGAAATGAAACAATTATCAATGTTGCCTAGAGTGTTTTCATATACTCATGTACAACTTAGAAATACATTTGCATTTTGTGTTGACTTTATTAGTTTTATATTTTAATGATTTTGATAAGTAAATTACCATTAACATCACATATTAAAAAATCCATCATGAATAACTGTTACCAAAGGCAAATACATTTGCTTTGCAGAGAACAAAAATTAGAAAGAATTACCTACAGCCAATTTCAACAGTTTAATGCAGTACAAAATAAAGTATTACGAAAACTAACTCATATAAATATTAAGAATAAAGTCAAGCTCAGTACAAGATCAGATCTTTCTGGCCACTTTAGTTCAGTGTTGCAAAAGTATTTTAACTTTTGATGTTTATGCAAATGAATCGATATATCAGAAACAAAAGTCATAAAGATGTACAGAAACATTAAGAAAAAATAGGTCAATGATTATTTTATTCTTTATTGCCTCTTTAAACTGAGGATCCAAGTATTTCTTTCATCACAAAAAAAAGTTTTCTTCTGATACAGAAGATACAGGGAGAATCAGGAACTACAACATCATCAGTTTTAACTGAAATACCAGCTGATTTAAGTGTTTTCCACTGTGTGTATTTCCTTTACTATATTCTTAATTAATAGTCCATTTAATTTGAGAATAATCTTGGGTTTAGTAGTTGGAGAACTTAATAAATCTTAACCTGGTAAAAGAGAACTTCAGCTTGATATCACTCTTTAAAATCTTACTGTGATTGACAACTTGTATATAAACATAATTTCTTCTCAAGGATAAGCCAAAATTTAGACTTCTAAATAAAGTTAAGCTTTGCTTGATTCTACCATACAAGTTAAACTTTGCTTGATTCTACCATACCTTTTCTAACTTTTCCTGTTTTACTCAAAAGGAGGAAAGGGGAATGCATGATTTAGTGATCTATTTCTCATCAGTATTACCAGTTAATGCAAAAAGGTGGTTCAATAAGTCATTCTTTGTCCTATGTTGATCACAGAATCTGCATTTCATTCTTTCCCTGTTAGTCCATTTACAGTGAAGCAGATTCAATTCTCAAATTAACACTATAAAATCTCTATTAGAATGATTAACACAAAGGATTTAGTAGAAGAAGGTCTGAAGTAATTTAAAATAAATTTTCAGGAGGACCTGAAGTTTTTTACCACATCAGAACATTTTGTTTGCAAATGAGACATTTTGGTTGGGAACGGCTATAAATTGGATTAATAGATATAAAATGGAGAGGGGCAGATTTAGACTAGACATAAGGAGGAATTTCTTCACAATGAGAGTGGTGAGGCATTGGCATGGGTTGCCCAGGGAAGCTGTGGATGACCCATCCCTGGAGGTGTTTAAGGCCAGGTTGGATGGAGTCTCAGGCAGACGAATCTAGTGGGAAGTGTTCCTCCTGATGGCAAGAGGGTTGGGACTGGATGATCTTTAAGATCCCTTCCAACCTAAACTATTCTATGATTCTATTCTAATCACAATTTACATGCTGTAGCTAAGGAAACATAAAAATATCTTGTTAAATGTTTTGTAAATGGTAGCGCAAGTCTGTAAACAATCCTTGTTTAAAATTTGCATAAATGTCCTACATTTACAAAATTACTGAGAAATTTAAGTGTTACTAAATTGTGCTGTTTCTGCTTTTCCATTATCACACTAATGTACTTACTCTATTCATCACAGATTTTTCTTTCAATAACATTATATTTAGAGCTAGGAATTGGCTTCTGTATATAATTCATTTTTATTGAATGGCTTTGTAAAAAGACAGAGTCTTTGTTTACCCATCAGCTAGAGATATGTATAAATGATGATGAATACTCCCTTCTAACACACTGTTGTCTTTTGTGTGGAACAAGACACTAGAATTTCCACTTTCAATCTAACATATTTAATTTAAAATACTAAGAAATTATAAAATATCTAGAATGTACATGTTTATTTTTAATAATACAGGCTAAGCGTGAGCATCTACAATGCTTTATTTCTGATGGTTGCTAATGCTAAACATCTGCTTTAAAGTTGTTGATGAATCTTTTTTCTACTTAGGGACACTGTTTATTTTATTTAATATTATACATGTTGGTTCTAAATGAAAGCTCCGGCATGTTTAGATTTGTATTAATATCACTAACTATTGCATGACAGTTTTGATTGTACTGAGCTTACTATACATGAGTTTCCCGCATTACAGTGTGAGGATTCTGGATGCCTACTTAAACATTATACCTTGAGACGGGGAGAGAACATGCTGTTTGTTACCTTCCTTATGTTCAAGTGCTGCTTATCTGAATGAACTGTGAAGGAAATTTATTTTTCCAAATTTATTTTTTCTTTTGCAAAGACTGACATATGCAAAAAATGCATTTGGGCTTAAGTAGGAAATAATGGTTCACACTTTTAGATTGATTCATTTTCCTGTTCATTGTAGTATGTGTCCTTTAAAAAAAAAACCTAGCTTATATAAGATTTGCCTAAAAAAAAATAAGATTCTCTTCTGAATTTCCTGCGAGAGTAAAGCTTTTTTGGGTTTTATTTTACTTTTTTTGTAAATAGTGTGATAGCTCATGGCAGTTGTGAGCATGGGAATTTCTGCATGAAATTATCATCTCTCAGTTTTGTTGACTCTTGTGTATCCTGAAGTGATACAAGGAGTTCGCTTTCCTTGCACTCCTGCAACTTAAATAGTTGTCCTCAAATAAGCTGAACTATAAAAAAAGTACACTGAGTATTTTATCAGTCCTACTTGGGAAGTCCACTTCGCATGAACTGTTTGACCCAAATAAACCAAGTTACAGTGCAGACAAATTAGTTTTATTACATAAGCAAATAAGTATGGCCATAACAAGTTCTCAGTATATTGTTAAGGACTGTAAAGGTACAATCTTCGCTTCTGAAAGGAGGTTGTGACACGGAGATATATCCAGATTGGTTCAGTCAAGTAAACCATACCACATTGCTATAAGATTAAATGAGATACTGGCTCTGATGGTGAACATGAATATTTATCATTGGATTCTTCCATGAAATGTGGAATATGGTTTTTATCAGACAACATAATCCTGACATATCAGTCTGGACAGTCAGGTAATTGAGATGTTTCAGTTTTCTCCATGTATTATGTTTTCAAAGAAACAATGAGGCAGTGAAAGCTTGTGACCACATATAGTAATGTATTGTTGCATTATCTGCTATACATATTTTTGAGCTATGGATTCATAATCTATGCTCCTTCTAACTTCTGAGTGCTTCTAGTATTCTTAGGTATGAAATCATCTAGATTGCCAGAGGTGAAACAGAGGATAACACTGAAAATATTTCCTCAAGATTATGTCAGTCTCCTCATTTAGTGTGCTCTGTTGCCACAATGACATGGATGTTAGAGAAAACTGGTTTTAACACAGATAATAATGCAATAGATTTGAATATTTAATACGTACACTTATAAGTTTAGTTAGGACAAGAAAGGCTTTTCAAAGACTGAAATGCAATTCTGTTTCTGGCAGTCTGAAAAAAATAGGGTATTGAAATCCATCTTCATCATAGCTAATTTTCTTTGTCAGTGTACTTTCTGTTTTATTAAATTAATCTCCATGACAAAACTAAGTGTAATGTTTCCATAAGTTTCCATAAGCACCTCCAGAAGAACACTGTCTTCTCATCTTAACACCAATTCTTGCCACATCTCTCATCTGACAATTAAAATATTTTGAGAATTGGAGTCTGTAAGTTTTTAATGAGGAGTTGTAAAAACCCACAATTTATTTGATGGTAAAAAATGTTCCATAGTCACATGGAGTATTTGATTTCTCCCATAGTCAAAACTTGAATTTTCTCTTTAAAAAAAGATAAATTGAAGGAACTATTCTGTCATGCTCAAAAGCCATGTACCAAAACTCTGTCTCTCTCTCTCTTTCTCTCTTTGCGTCTATTACGTACACATACATTTAGGTAAAGTTATGTTTTGAAGATACAAGATGATTTAACCTTTGCTGACTATGAAAGAGAAATGCATCACAAACTTCAAAAAAAGAAGGATTCGAGTCTTTGATAGCTGGTGGTGTACATCCACTATAGTGTTGAAAGTTACTTCTGAGGAAATTTGAAAACATGAGATTTGAGTGGTAGGGAGAGAAGGAGGAAGCAAGAGGGAGAAAGAAAGAGAAAAGGAAGACTTTCCCCATTGATTAGCTGGGAACAGGACTGATGGAGTTCTGAGATGAGCTTCCTCTTCTGAGAATCACCTTCCCTTTGGAAGGGAATCTCCCAAGGCAATCATTCTTCTCTTCTTTTTCTTGGAGGTTGAAGTGATGTTCATTTGAGGATGGCACAGCTTAGGGAATGTTTCAAGGCAGGAGCCACCCTCCTTCTCCTCTATGAAGTTTGGTTCCACTTGCAGCACTTCATATCTATTCTGCAAAGGAACTTGGGAGTTTGCCATCTTAATGTTGGCAACATGCTTTCTGTATCGGGCAGGAACTTGATGTCATTGCCCATCTTTTTTCTCCTCAGTCTTATATTTAGTGGATGGGGAGTTCTCAACTGTGCTCGCTCTGGCTACCTATTTAGTTTGTGAGAATGAGCACAGGGTGTCGCTCCAAAGGAATACCTTGCATTGTCATAATTTATATTTATGCCAAGTCATCAGACTTGGTGACAAATATTACTTTTTTTATGTATTCCAAAAGTGAAAATTTCATATTAAATATGGAAGTCCTTTCTTTAGCAATATGAAGTAGAAGTCCTAACTTCCCAGAGGTGAGTTATAATCAGGTGCTACATCTGTGGAATCATTCATCACCACTCTCAATTCATTCACTGTGAGTGATTTGCCTATGTAAAGATCTGCCCCAAAGCACATAAAAAAACATTTTATGAATTCCAGGGCTAGAGTATGTGTTTGTGAATAAATCTTACTATGTAAAAAGACAAATTATTTGGCCTCCGTCCAAAACCTTCTCTGAGGATGAGTTATTCTTACACCAAGAATCTTGTAATGATCAAGAGTTGTCACAGAACAAAAAATGTTCCTTTATGCCCATTCAGATTGCTTCTTTGACAATATGTTTTATAAGTTCTTCTAAAGTAGTATTTATCAATATTTGTAGTATAAACAATAAAACTGTTTCCTATAATTTGTCTTCCTTTTTCCCTGCCAGGAGAAAAATTATGTTCAAACTGCTACTATATCAAAAAATCCATTATTTTCAGGTAAATTCCTTTGTACAAATGTTCAAATGCTTCATGGAAAAGAGGATTTTACTACTAGTTTTCTCTTTAGAAATTTTCACAGGCTTTGCAGGCTCAATCAAGATTGATGAAGAGTAGATATATCAAAGAAACTACTAAGTTACTAAGTTTCTGCAAATTCCTTGAAACTGACAGCTGAGTAGATGCGATAGATCCAAATGAACAATCCATGGAAGGAAAGGTTTGGTTTGAAATCAGAACTTTTACTCTTGGCCACTGAGTACATGTGAACCCAACTTTACTGCCTTTGACCTTCTGTCCAACCACTGATAGACTTGTGTGTGTGATTGTAAGTGGTGAAAGCCTATGGAGTAGAAGGTAAAATTGTAAGAGAAAGGAAATCTTGAAAATTATGAGGAAATAGGATGATTGCAATGGAGTTCATTTAAGATTGAGAATATTATTCCACTGAGAACAAGATTTCAGTATCTCATATTAAAGCTAACATTTTTATTGGCAGTAACAAAACAAGAAAATTTGAATTAAAAAATGGACCCAATACTAAACTGTAAATGGTCTGATACAGTAAATGCTCCAGCATATTGGCCAAGCTTCAGAATCCATATTTCTCATACATTTTAAGTAGTCTGTAAAACATATAACGTACCTTAATGTAACTTGTCACATAAAGAACTTTAGATTAAATCTTTTTCTTTTTTTTTAAATTCCATTATTCCTTTCTTGCAATATAGCAACAGAAGATCTGAAAGCTTTTCACTTGAAGCATATTTGTATGTCTAGATAATTACTCAAAATATTGTATTGTGGTATTTCAAAATTGAAATCATTTCATTTTGCTTACATTACATGATTTTTAAGAGTGGAAGTCCACAAATTGCAGTATCCTTCTTGTAAATAAACAATATGAAAGTGATAAGCAGATTGAAGATTTTATAAAGTTTTAATGCATTTAAGACTTAGTAAGTAATATCTACAATAGAAATATATTTTAAGATAAACAAAGACTAGGACATATTTAAAAAAAAATTGCAATGTAATATCTAGCTCCTATGACATTCAATGCATTACTCTGTATAAATAAGAATCAGGCAGACTCATATATCCCTGTAGATGGAAAAAGGAAATTTCTACAAATACATGTTTGTTTTAAAACTTACTTTCTTTGGTATACTCAATAGGTGGGAGGTTGGTTTTTTTTCAAATATTTCTTCTTATTCTTGAGATAAAATAAGTATATATATTACACAGTATCCTTTTAATTAAGTGTATTATAGTAGCTAATACATTTTTGTCAGAAAATCTTGTAGTAATGTCAAATATTTCTTCAAGAATTTGTCATGAGTTTAAGTTCATCTGTATTCTTTAAAGACTGTAATTATGTTCAAAGGGCACTGTGGAATGTTGATAGTTAAAACGTAATATAAGGGAAATGTAACTAGTATTTGGACAGAAATTTTTACCGGATATTTTTATGGATGAATTTCTGAAATATTATGGTGATTTACACATTTATTTCTTTTCATTTGTTTATAACAATATTTCACTTGTTTGCAACATCTATAGATACTCATTTTTGCACTTCCATTCAAAAAGTATCAATTCATATACGTCTCCTCTCTCCAAGATATGATCTTTGCTCAGTTCTTTATTCAAAAGAATAGCTACCTATCTATATAGTCTTTTATGAAGTTCTTGCTGAATATCTCACAATCTCTAAATTGGATTCCCATCTTGGTATAGAAATCTTCTGAAATTCCAAGGCATCAAGGATGCAGAGCAACTTATGGACAACAAACATTTGAATCAGGACCTACTCCCTTATTAGACTGAGTAAGTCAGGATTTTCTTATCCAAGGGAAATTATCATCTGTTGAGCTTTAAGAAAAACATTCAGCTGCAGAAAAACATTTCAGATTGATCAGTCCAAACATGTGTTGGGTTTGGCATAAGAGAAAAAGGACAAGGACATTTATGTGCTTTTTAAGTAGCAGTCTAGGAGAATTTAGTCTTCATGAACATAAGGAACATTGATCATTAATTAGCTCCAGACAATATTTCATAAATTTTCTTCAATGAGAGCTAAATAAAGATCAGTAATAATTGCCATGACAATTAATTAATGTTTTATGTCAGTGAAGTTTACAAATATGAATAAATGTTCAACTTTTATCTATTTTTTCTGATCATAAGTTGATAAATACAAAATAAAAACAGTATTTCCTCAGTTAAGAAGTTTCTCAGAATCAAAAAGTAGGAATGGGAGAAATAGAGAAGATACATTACTGTCTGTGTGTAATTGTTGTTGTATCCATTCAGGTGACTAATCCTGTCCTGCGGTGCCATTGACAAGGTAGAAATGAGGAATTTAAAGTTTTTATGAACAACAGAAAGAGGTGAATGTATATGAAAATTACTCATTCCGTCCCACCACTAAGAACATAGCAACATGAAAAGAGTAGAACACTAAAAAAACATAAAAGTGTTTTCTACTTAAGAACTGATAGTAACTGGATAAGTGTTGGATAAGGGCAAATTTGTCAAAACAGCGATATTTCAAATAGCAAGTAAAGATATAAAATCAACAAAACAATGGCAAGTAGGGGATGGACAAAACGAGGTGTGCTGTTTCTTTGGTAAGAAATGTAGGGTTTCTAAGTTTAAGTGTCTGGGAGTTTAAAAAGGATGAAAAAGATAATATAAATTGAAGCAAATCAGAAACCTAGAGAGGAACTTGTCACAGGAGCAGGTAGTGATACAACAAAGGATAATAGTTTTAAACTTAAAATGGTTAAATTTAGATTACATGTAAGGAAGAAATTCTACACTATGAAAATGAGGAGGCTCTGAAACATCTTGCAAAGTGAAGATGTGAATGTCTCTCTGAAAGTGTTCAAGTTTGTGTTGGATGGGGCTTTGAATAATCTGTTCTAGTGGAAAGTATCATTGTCCATTGCAGAAAGGTTGGAACTAGATGCTCTTTAAGGTCTCTTCCAACCCAAAACATTTTATGATTCTCTGGTGCAATGATTCTATGACATGATCAGACCTGCTTAGGGTCCCTCTCAAGCAGTTTTGCACATGATCACTGCTGATTTGAAAAAAACCCCAAACCTATTAAATCTGCTGCTGATAATGCAATGCATGTGTCTTATTTTTTCTTTACAGTCAGGGGATTTGGAATATTCAAATTAGTAAGGAGGGAACAAACCGGACATACTGACATTTCATCTGTCTATAGAACAAGTATGGCTCATAAGGACAATATTTAAGTCAACCTGCAAATGTAGGTAGTGGTTTTATGGTAATTGAGATAAAAATAACTGCAATCATTTTAAGTTATGAATGAAGGTAAGATTCAGAAATCCCAAATTAATCTGTTTCATTACATTGAAGAACATTTGTCATCTACAGAGGTGAAGTCCTGTCCGTGTATCTAGTTTATACTCATCCAAATTCTGATCATCAACAAATCTCACGCCTGATTTGAGTCTTTGAAACAATACACAGTAGAGAGAGAACTCCTGTCAATTCTGACCACATCTTTCATGGAGGCCTCTGAGGATATGAGCTTGTAGTTTCAATATGTGCTTCTCCATCTGAATTAAAGAAGTGATAGTCTGTCTGATATCATCACTAAATTCTTGTCTTACAGACACGTCAATGAGTAAAGAAAAACTTGATCCCACATCTCTCAGAACACGATCAGGACCTCATTTAAATGAAGACAAAGAAAAGCTGTTCTGCATAAACACGGGGAAGGATACAAAACAAAATGAAAATATAGCTGGAGGGATGTTGCTGTTAATCAGATAAGGAAGACTGGCTGTTAGACCAAGGAGGCATGAACACAGGAGAAATTTATGACAGCTGACAAATGAATCCAGTTCAAAAGCTACTCTCTAAACTAATCATATTTTTTTATCTTCTCCTTTAGTTTTCAATGAAGCAGGAAAAAAAATATAGCCCCTGGATTAAACCACATTAAATGATGTGAAGAAGCCAGAGGTACTCAGGCTGTTTAGAACACACTCAACTCTGACCATAATCATTATAACAGTAGTAGCAAGTCTCTATTATCAAAATAGTTTTCTCTTTTGAGAAAATATTTCTCTCTTTCTCTTTTTTGGTAAAAATATTTGATAATTTTTATAGTAAATTAATACAAAATATTCACTTCACCTATATGGAAAACGAGGTTTTCTCATTTCAATGAATGTTATTCTCTGCATTAACAGAGCAAAATTTTCTATAAATCCGAATGGTTAGAGCTTAAGATTTCTCCTAAGTATTTCACCCAACTATTACACCATGGTTCACTGTGGATTGGAAAATTGAAATCTTCTTGTTTGTGTTTTTCATTTTAAATTAGTCTAGCCTTCATTACTGCACTCAAGGACAAATGGGAGCAGTGCTGTCAAAGAAGGCATCCTAACTATGACTGCATGATGAATTTTTTAACTAAAACAACTGAGAATAACAATAAAATCAAAACAGTTCAAATGAAATATCTCAAACAAATCTTTAATTTACAAGATAACAGAAAGAATTGTATAGAATCTTAAACCTATTACTGGGAAAATTCACATGAAAGTGACTTGAGAAACCTATTTATAGAGTAACTAATATAAATCCTGAAATTCTGTGATGAACTGGCAAGTAAATCTGGAATGTAATGTGATCAGGTTGCAATAGCATTAATTAAAAAAAACTTATTTCCCAGATCAAGACCCACTGAATTGTCATTACTGGATAGTATTGGAGTCAGTTATCTCTTTTATATTAGCATCACAGAGCTCTTGTATTTGATTAGGACTCCATTGATTAAGGTTGTACACTCATTTACACAGAAACAAAGTTATCTGCCAAAGATTAAATAGCATGGAGTTTACAAGAAAAAGAAATTATTAATTTTAATTAATTTTACTAGATATGCTTATGTATATGTTTCCTAAGACATTCACAAAAATCAAAGGATAAATATTGAGTTGTATTTACCTTTCATGATCTGGAGGCCTCGTCTTATGAAATGATAAATCTGGCCTTAGAAATGCTAATATTGAGCTTGTCATATTGCAATCTAATGGCTCAAAACACTGATATGGTGTAGCATTGCATACAATGTCCTGTACTTACTTTATCAACTCCTAAGAAACCATGATTATATATAAAAGGGTTCTTTCTTTATATATAAAGGGTTCTACTAGATATCTGTTACTTCGAAATATACTTTTAACTAATATAAAGCAACTTTTCATTAATGACTGGTAATGGAGTCATTCTATTTCCTTCTCTCATATATTATTACTATTGCCTTTCAGTTTTTGTGTAACGTATCTCTCTGTTATTTTCTATGATGTCATCATCTTTATAATATTCAACTACTTCCTCAATTCTGATGTCTCCATCATTCTGAACAACTTCTTCTAATTCACAAAGATCATCTTCTGATCAGTCTGTGGGATCTGAAAAAATAGCACTTCTTTAAATCCTTCACTACAGCTTCAGGGTTTGTCAATTTTTCCTTTTTTATTCTGTGTCTAAACAGTGTGACACAAGGTTCCTTCATTTTCCTTGTAGAGGTTAAAGCATGATCCCATGTCAGCAACAGTTTTTATTACAAAGACTGAATGGTCTACTGTAAAAGGGACTTGTAACATCTTTCCTCCTAGAATCTCAGTATAAGTGTTCCTTTCTATAATTGCGTTCTTCACTGCTAGTGATGGATATCTTTGTATGCTTCTAGGACAAGCATTCCTCTTTTTCTTAGCAGTACACATCTACCTCAAGTAACATTCAGGAAGTCCTTCTTTAAATTTGTAGATATTCATCCTGGTTTTGACACTTAACAAATATTCCAATAGGCAACTGTTCTTTCAGCTTTGTTTTAAGCATCAAGAACACATAAAGCAATAACATTACATCATCTGTTGACACTGCCAACATTACTGTAATGTGTATGTTTTAATTTTTGAAATTTTTATTATGATGGATTTCATGTCTCTTTTTTCAACAATGTACTCAATATTTCAAATGTGTTGCCCATTTGACAAAGCAGACAGTTATGATTTATACATAATCTAGTCACATTTTGGTGGAATGTAATGAGCTTTTTGGTGAGATTGGAAGGAAGATGTTAGCAAGGCAAAGTTCATTTTCAAAGGCAAAACCCATGAAAACATATTCTTACTGAGCTCTACTGTCACGTATCTTCTTGCTCTGTAATATATTCTGCTTATGGTGTTTCTTGATTTTTCTATTTAACGATTTCATTTGTAACTAGGCTTCATTGCTACTATGACTACATAAAAATTTCAAAACTTAGAGTCACAGAACTGCAAAATCATTCAGATTGGAAAGTTCTATCTAGTCTATCCTCCTGCTCAAATTTGGCCATCTCCAAATTCAGACCATGTTTTTATTCTGTCTCATATAAGCGTGTTTTTTTTGAGTACACTGACTGATTTCTGAATCATTAGCACATGAAAGCTCCTGTTTTGCCTGTTTCTATCCTCACTCTAATGCCCCCATATATCGAAACTGCATTATCAGGGAAAGTCACTATTCCTTACAGACCACACATATCAATACTACAAACTACTACAATATCTCTGAATGTGTATTTCAGCATGGGCAACAAAGGGATATGCAAGTTATCTAGATTTTGATGAAAGCCAGAGCCAGAAGGACATGCTGTCCACACAGCAAGGAAGTATACCAGCTCTTTAGTCTTCCATGGATATAATACCTGAATGCTACAGGTTTTCCATGGAAGAGGACTTGAGACTTTCAGATTTGTAAACTGGAAGCCTATCTTTTCCATGACAGGGTCTTCAGGAACAATGACTAGGTTCTTGAGAGAGAAGGGAACCATAACTACTTCCAGTTGCCCAGTTTGAAGTAATCTAAATGTAAATGAGACAAATAGTGTGCCACAAACAAACAATGAGGTATATTGAGATGTCATTACTCTAGTAGATTTTTTTTTCCTCTGTATTTAAGAATGTATCTAGATTCTATACTTCTAAAATGAATCCAGGTAACACTAGTTGTATCAGCTCCCTGTCAGGACTGGTATCATCCGTCTAGATGTAAAACTCTTCTAGGCTTCTAGCAGCAAGTCTGAGATTGTGGCCTTGGATACTCTACACCCAAGGAATTCACACTCACTGAAACTTTCTTACTTTGGATCATTTCTGGGCTATATCACATGCCTTAATGGAATTTTGTTAGGACTCAAGAATACAGTTCATCCTAATAATGCTTCCCTCAGTTCATGACTCAATCCCATATCACGCACAAGTCCTTCTGAGGTTAGGAATACTCTCTTCCAAAATATCTCATCACAGGGACTTTGGATAATTTCACACTACTGCAAATTCTCATTTGATCTCTCTCCAACAACATTAAAACTCCACAGAAACTGCAAACAGACACAGGCCTAGAACAAATTCTTGAACGAGAATCAAAAATGCATTTGGTGAATTTCAGCTAAATGGAATATGCATTTAAAACAGCTGATTAACTTTCCTGGCAGACTCGGAGATGACCCTCTAAAGGTTATATTTTCTTGTAAAAATTCAGTTACTCTTCAACATTTTAAGTATAAAGGCAGATTCATTGATCTCTCTTAAATGAATAAATTATTTAATTGATTTGGAGCCATCCAACCGTAAGGCTGCTTGCAATGAGTCAAATGTATCACTGATTTCTTTTGATCCACCTCTTTCTTCCTAAGACTGGAGCCACAGGGTTGCACAAATGTAGCTGCAATCAGAGACCACACTTCACCACTGAACTGAAAAAGTCTTCAACCTCAATTAACTGCCACCATCTTATATCTAGAGCAATAATCTGCCCCACATTACCATTTCGTCACTTAAAGATCAGCCTATACCACTCAACTCAGTATGTACTACAACATACGACAACAAACATCATCCTATAGAGTGAAGAATAATTGTAGGTGTGATCTCTCAGAAGCAAGCACTTCCCATAGATTTAGGAAAACTAATTGGGGGATACTAGCACTAACTAGAGAGAGAAGCAGATTAATTATTACTTGTACCTAACATAAACGTAGTTCCACATTACTGATTGAAAATACAGAAATTTTGCCTAAAACCAGAATTCATACCATTAATCACAGTTAGAATCTTCTTGTAATTAAGAAGAGTTGTTGTGTTTGTGCTTCATGGTTCCATCTTTCTCCAGATTCTCTTCCACTCTCATGGTTAACTTCATGATGCAGGGGTTAAAAAAAAAAAAAGGGATTAGAAACGATTAAGAAGTCAGTTTGTATTTGATATTTAGTCTTCAGTCAACCAGATGCACATTCTGCATAATAAAGTAGTTGTTAAAAAATACTTAAAAGATTAGGTGAAATATCTATTGATTCAGGACAGCAGCAGATAGGTCGTGTGGCTACTTATCACAAGTGGCTAAGAGGTGTTCCCATTAATTTTATTGGATTACCATAGATGAGAGCTGTAGAATAAGTTACTTGCAACATTACAAGTTTTATTGGTGATGGCAGAGAAGATGGAGGTCAGCAGCTAAACACATACATACTTTCAATATTGTCCATTGTGTGTGAAGGGTATCAGTTAACTTCATAAGCAGTGCATTATGGAAGCCTTGTGAATTTAGGGAATGCATCAGAATTCATAAAGGCAGGGTTTCCATTTGCCACTTTGTTATCCTAAAATAAACATTTACCATACCACCTGACATGCTGAAAGCTTATTGAAAAGATTAATTATTTTTCTCTCATTTGTTTTTCTCTAATAAGTTTTGACCCATGACAAAGACATTAAACCTTTATCAGACAATCATGCAGGCTTCTTTTGTGTGACTTTGTTTCCAATTAAAAGAAATTTGAAAATATTTTTTCATGTAAAGTTTAGCTACTACATAAAATTTATGCTACTACAGGACCACAGTCTGTGATAATTGCCTCGTAGTTAAGTGACTCTCTGCCCTTTTGCAGCTATAGCTCTAACTGCTGCCTGTGTCAACAGCCTGATGTATCAATGACCTCCCTGTCAGACTAAAATAATGCTTTCCTTCATGGGTCAGGGTGGGGGCTACCATGAACACAACTGTCAGGAGGGAGAAATACACAAATATCCCCAAGAGGATGGAAAACCCAGTTCTAGTATCAAACTGCTCCTATCAAAGAATTCAGTAACTTTGACAACTCACTGTAACTCCCATCTACTCTTCATCAGGTTACAATGCTATGTGTTCAGCACTAGGCTGTTTTAGTTTTGGTTTTGTTTGGTTTTTTTTTTTAGCTTTTTTTTTGTTTGTTTTTTGATTTTGTTTTTTGTTTCAAAATAAAGAAATGCTGATGTGACTATATAAGACTGCAAAAATCGTCATAAGCAATTTGATCCTGTTGACTGCATCCTTACAGGAACATTCAATTTCTTGGCTTGATTTCAGCCAAGACATTACTCCTCTGGGACACAGCAGGGACTACCATCTTTTCTTTGTTAGAAACATCTTTTCATGATCTCTGAGGTTTGACCAATCTGTTCACTGCTTCTCACAGAAGTCTCTCTGCTTCCACATGATCTGCAAGTTTCAGTTCCTAGCTCTGACTCGCCTTCCTTTCCTTTATTCAACTTCTCACTGCAGGCTACGGAACTGTAGTCAATCTGGTTCTGTCATTGTCATAAAAGAACATATTACACAAGCAAATCAGACACTTCTAATCAGAGGCACTCTCTGAGACCAGCATACCTCTGCCTATTTGTACATCTGAAATCAGGATCCACATTAGTGGTATAACAGCGTTTGTTCCTGTCTGAGTTTTTTTTTTCCTAGAAATGACACAGTGTAATGATCTGTTTTGCCTCTCTGCTTGTCAAAAATGCAGTTGCTAAAAGTTCTAGGAGGAAATGGGAAAAGTTCATGAACAAGGAACAATATAATACCCAGTAACTGATACGATGACTGCAGACTGAATGAATCACTGAGAATAACAGCTGGATTTGGCAAGCACTTGTATGGTGATTTAATAGCTTTTTTTGTGCATTGCATTGTTTTACCTACACCTTCAGACTTTCTGAAAAACATTTAAAAAAATTAATATCATAAAGTAATGCCTAATATTGTTTCCTCAGCCAGAACTAGCCCAGAGGAGTGAAGTTTTACATTCTTTCTTCCCACATGTGTCAATATTTCACTTGATCAGTACACTGAGACTACATTTATATTTAACTGTTCGGGAATACCAAGTGTGCTCGGGGATACTGGACACTCATTGTTATTCCTGGACACATCTTGAAGACAATTCTAGCTTGTGATCCACATCCAGATTTCTTTCCATAGAAACAAAGACTTATAGCATGCAGGTGAATTCCAATGTTTCTGAGTCACATATATAAATAAGATGTGGGTGGGGTGTGAATCCAAGCCACAGACTGGAATTTAGAACGTCTGCAGTATGTCTACACATTTAATAGTCTCTAAAAAAGATCTACCTAATCCATAAAATTGTATTTTTTAAAAAAAATGCTATTGCTAAAAAAAATCATAGAATCTTTTGGTTGGAAATGACCTTTAGATCACTGAGTCTAACGTACCTGTCCACTAAAAACCCATATCCCTGAGCACCTCCTCTACTCATCTTTTCAATACCTCCAGGGATGGTGACTCAACCATCTCCCTCGAGAGCCTGTTCCAGTGCCTAATAACTCTTTCAGTTAAGAATATTTTTAATAATATCTAATTTGAACCTCCCCTGGTGCCTCTTGGGGCCAGATCCTCTCATCTTATTGCATATCATTTGGGAGAAAAGATCAGCACTCACCTCAGTACAGCCTCATGTCAGATAGTTGTAGGCAGTGGTAAAGTCTTCCCTTAGCCTCCTTTTCACCAGACTCAGCAACCCCAGGTCCTTCAGCGGTCTTTCATAAGGCTTGTTCTTCAGACCCTTCACCAGCTTTGCTGCCTTTCTCTGGATATGCTCCAGCACCTCAGAGTCCTGACTCAAAACTGAACACAGTATTCAAGGTGCGGCTTCAATGGTACCGAGAACAAGGCAAGATGTCATTGGCCTTCTTGGTCACTTGGGCACACTACTGACTCATATTCAGCCAGCTGTCAACCAACACCCTCGGGTCCTTTTCTGCCAGGCATCATTCCTTTCCAAGTACAGGAATCTGCACTTGGCCTTGAACTTCCTGATGCTGGCCTTGGTCCATCAAT
Organism: Coccyzus lansbergi; assembly: GCA_033558105.1. Lineage (NCBI taxonomy): Eukaryota > Metazoa > Chordata > Aves > Cuculiformes > Coccyzidae > Coccyzus > Coccyzus lansbergi. The sequence goes on from JAUMJK010001112.1 coordinate 174,177, forward strand.
CCAGCCTGTTCAGAGCCTACCTACCCTCAAGCAGATCAATACTTCTGCACAGCTTAGTATCATCTGCGATCTTACTAGAGGTGCAGTCAATCCCTTCATTGAGATCACTTATAGTGAGCAAAATTAGAGATTTTTTTTTCAAATGTATTTGCATAAAAAGACTGAATCAATATCATGTGTATGACTGTAACTTTGAGCAGTATCTTATTGTGAAGTAGAGAAGTACTGTTGATACTAGATGTCCCCTAGCTCATGTGATAAGCAGATATTCTTAGCCATGACTTGCAACTAAAATTGCCTAGGTAACAACATTATTCTACTGTCATTAGTTGACCACTAAAGGTCATACACTTAATGCTGGTAATTCAGGCTTTATACATTTAATGAAATATAAGAAGGTACATTGTACAATGAGAACTTAATGGCAGTCAAAATTTGTCTTTCACTTTTTGCTTCTTGCAAATCGATTACATGCACAAACATAACACAATAAATTTATATAACGTAACTAAGGGCTGAGTTTCAGGTTTGGTTGGAAATGCACATTATTAATCCTTATAATCTTATAATATGTCAGTTTCTATAGCTCTTTAATCATTTTAGTTCAATTTTTCTGAATATCCCAAGGAGTGAGATGCCCTGAAGTAAATGCGATATTCCAGATACAGCCTCATCAGAATCATCTGTCTTTCTTATTATTTTTCCTCTAGAGATATTAACCTACATTCCTCAAGGTTTAATCTCATTTTGTTTTTTCTACTCGTATTTATGATCTCTTTAAAACCCTTCAGATTTTTCTCAATGAGCTTGGAAGAACCAATTTAACACTATAGGCTTTTATTTCCAGCTCTGCCTGCTTAACAAGTTAGCAAAATCTAAATCTAATAAAGACGATGTTCTAGAACCTCAAAGGTCATGCTATCACATCTATTTTACTCAGTGTAATTTGTCCTTTTTTAACATTTCAGACAATTTCAATACATATGCTGATAACTCAAGGAAAAATTAATTTTTTCAATCTGATTTTGTGAGATAGAGTATCAAAAATGTTACTAAATTTCAAATTTCTCAACTGGCAGGAGGAAGAAGCTGATCTTTAAAAAGTGTACCAAAAAAACCCCATCAAGATCATATATCTCAGCTATTTAATTTGAAATATGGTCTGAAAATATATGTATGTTGCTGATATTTAGTAGATTATATACATTCATAGATTGTGCTTTTAGTTTGGTTTTTTTTTGTTAAAATAGTATAGCTCACTCTCCTCAGAGATGTGTATATTAATATATAGTGATACATACATTAAGACTGATGTTCATCAGATTCATTTTGTTTCCTTTTGTTAAAAAAATTGGCAATGTATTTGCCATGAAGCATTCAAATGGATTGGATATTAGGAAAAAAAATTCTTCACTGAAAGAGTAGTTAAGCATTGGAACAGGTTACCCAGGGAAGTGGTGGGGTCAGCATCCCTCGAGGTGTGAAAAAATGTATAGATAGAATCATAGAATCATAGAACAACCAGATTGGAAGAGACCCATCGGGTCATTGAGTCCAACCATTCCTATCAAACACTAAACCATGTCCCTCAGCACCTCATCTACCCGTGCCTTAAACACCTCCAGGGAAGGTAAATCAACCACCTCCCTGGGCAGCCTATTCCAATGCCCGATGACCCTTTCTGTGAAAAATTTCCTCCTAATGTCTAGCCTAAATCTCCCTTGGTGGAGCTTGAGGCCATTCCGTCTTGTCCTGTCCCCTGTCACTTGGGAGAAGAGGCCAGCTCCCTCCTCTCTACAATCTCCTTTCAGGTAGTTGTAGAGAGTAATGAGGTCTCCTCTCAACCTCCTCTTCTCTAGGCTAAACAACCCCAGCTCTCTCAACCGCTCCTCATATGGTGCTTTCAGGACATGGTTTAATAGGTATATTGGTATGGGTTGGTTTGACTTGATGATCTTAGAGGTGTTTTCCAACCTTAAAGATTCTATGGTTCCCTGATTTTATCTTTACTTCCTGTGAAAAATGCATCTCTGATTTCTCTTATTCTAAAGTAAATTTTTAAAGCTGCATTTAGTTAGCCATAAAATTTTTAATAAAAACTGTAAAAAAACCCCCAAATCTAACAAATTTTTAAATCATTTTAGCATAGCTCTAGGGTCACAGTGGAGCATCTCTTGACAACATAGTTTAAGACACAATCTTTCCTGAAAATATGAGTATAACTTCTAAAGAAATATAGATTATTCTTCTTCTTACATGATTTAAGAGCTGAAGAAAATAGTTAAGAGATAAGACTGAAAAGTATAGAAAATATAACTTCAGCCAAGTCAAAGCTTGTGGAAGCAATCATCGACTGTTAGTCTGTAACAATAAGAACAATAATGATGATGATGATGATGATAATTATATTAATAAATGTACAGAGGAAGACATAAACTACAATAGAAATGATGGATTAAGTTTCGCATTGGCCTTCTGCATGAATACGATCATTCAACATAATTTTATTTGTATAATGGAGATAATAAAATTAGTTTGCTTTGTAACAAAAAAGTTGATACCATTAATACAAAAATTCCCCAGATATTGACAAGATATGTTTATATTAGCTCTATTTTGATATTTCAAAGTAAGAAGAGGTTATTGTCTTTAGCAAATCTAACTTTGAACTTACTATTGTAATCCAGTATCTCCTGTGCCTTACTGGAAGTTTTTATTGGGTCAAAGCCAACTTGAAACCATGATAGAATCTATTTCTTCATTTTCTTTAAATACAAAGATGGATGGAAATATTTTGAGAATGCAATTGCTGACAACTGGCCTCATTACTTACTAGACCTTCTGTTAATACTAAAAACAATTCAATGACAATTTTGTCAAACATTATTTTAATGTGTTTCATAACTATTTTATATAGGTCATAACTATTCACTCTCACCTATAGGAAGGCATACATCAAATATGTGCCAATAAAATCTTTTTTGATAAGAAATATTAAGATGTGGCATTCCCATAAACTAGTCTTGTGGGTTTCTTCTGTTCTGATGAGATTCATCTGGTGGAAAAAGATTCAAATTTTTCTACAGGCTCTTCAGATCCCTCTAACTTTGCTTGCTGTTAATACACCAAGTCCATACTAATAGCATATTACACATTTAAAAATATTAGGCAATCCAATACTTCTGCTCATCCATCATTCTGGCTTTGGCTGCATGTAGTCACCTTTCCAAGAAGCTTTCACATTAAATCTCCTCACTACAAAATTGCTTAGTCTCCTTGACAATGTAGATTCATTTTACAATGTCAGAAAGTATTAGAAACATACTATGCATGTAAGAGAGAGGAGACTGGGGGGGACACTACAAAGAACATATAAATAGAGGAGAATGTGCAACCACTTCAGAATGATCCCTTCTTTCAAAGAGGAAATGGGAATAAACACTAAATTTTCAAAAGAAATCCTGAAGGTGAACAAGCCCAGAGTACATATTGTAGTAATGAACTTTGCACTGTGGCTAACTGGCTAATGGTGTGAACCTACTAAACCCTACTTCTTGCTCTTGTCTTGTTTGATAGTGTGGGTGTCACCTTTGGAGCTAACAACATCATCCCTATGATAGAACTATCAGTCAGAAAGCTTCTTAAAAGATAGAAGTCTGCAGTTTTCTGGTGGGCTTCCCTCTGCCAGAGCATATCCTCTGGTCAGCCAGAGAGAGACAAATGCAGAGCCCTATGTGGTCAGACCATTGTTAGCTTCTTTCATCCAGAGAAGAGCTGTGGCAGGCTGTTGAGGTCAGTCCACTAAAATCTTTTCAGTTTTGTGTAAAGTTTACATACAAAGCATAACGTGATTTACAGAATGCTATTGGAAGCTCTGTGAAACAGATTCCATGGTTACGGATAGGAACAATAGCATGATGCTGACATATTCAGGAATGACGGTCATTGAAAAGCAAAGTATCAGAAAAAAAAGGTAAAAACCATTGTGCAGCAGCAGTGAGAGATGAGTAAGAAACTGTGTGTAAAATAACTTTGTGTGCACAACGGTTAGTAAATAATGAGGGGTAAGTGGTGCTCCAGGAGTTAGACCAGAGATTTCCTTGCAGTCCATGATAGAGTGTAAAATATTAATTTCCAAACACCTTTATAGCAGTTTATTAATTAACGTCCACTTAAATCTCCAAGAGCTTCCTTTTTTCTTTTTTTTTTTTTTATTTTATTTTGTATTCACAATCAGGTTATCTCTACTGAAATGAAACAAACTTATCAAGGAAAAAAAGAATCTCTAAAGCAAAAGAGTATCATGAAGCCTTAGTTACTTTGTTATACATTTTTTTAGTCACAGTTCAATTAACATGTATGCTTACTGTGTTTGTACTATGTATTCCTACACATTTGAGAACAACAGCATTATATCACCATTTTTGAACTTCCATCTTTCATTGCATCTTTCACAGTCTATAAAAGACTTATGTATATCTATTTTTTTAATGCAGAAGTAAATTAATGGAAGTGTTGGAATTTCTGGAAGTCAAAAGCTATTCCTTTGTACATATTAAGAGCAAGGAAGCAGATACTCACTTCAGCAAAGATTGAATTCTGTGAGACTGATTGCCCTGAAATGTGTGACATATAAAGATTTTGATGAACTTGGGCTAACAAACTTACCATAAGGCTCTAATTCTAAGAGCAGGAACTCAGAAGTCAGTAACTGTGAGGAAGACAAAACTATGAAGTATGGAAAGCTTCTATTTATTGAATTACATTGTAGAGCTGGCAAGACCACAGGAAGTTATGGCATTGGCTGCGTCTTATCATACTGCATGTGCTATATGACTGCTTAGATATGCCTACTCCTGCACCCACAGTGGCATAGTCAGTTCAACATCCACTGTTGAATGATCTTTGCAGCACTACGTCCATCTGAGTTATGAAAAGAGGGATAAATCCTGTCTTTCATAGAGTGCAGACCCTTGAAATGATAGTCTTTGTTAGCAATTTCTAATGAAATTAGTTACATACTGAGGAAGAATTGTAGAGTTTAGCTGAATGTTAGCGTTCTGAATATGTATATTGTCATTGACACAAATTAAACGATTGATTATATACGAACACAGCTTGATATATCTTGACTATCACAGAGCTGCTTTTTGTTCATATTTTCAAAGCCTTTATCATTTCCCTGCTCTTAAACTGTACATCATAACAAGAGGCACACAGCACTAAGCTCATACAACCAGTTTCCACAATAAATAGATAACAGTTGGTCAGGACTGGGGTCTTGCACAGTCAGCATAAAGCATAATCAATACAAGGCCTGTGGTCTGTTATTAGCAGTGGCAATCCTACTTTTTTATGGGGTCACTGTATAAAAATGTTTCTCCATTTCTACTATACTAGCATGCTTATTTCTTGGATCAAAACAAGCTAATATAAAGTATACTAAAAGGATTTATGTACCCTGTCCAGGCTAGAAATCCTCACTGTGTCTGTGTGTCCGAAGAGTTTAAGTAGTGGTCAATATGGAGAGGAGCTCTTTTGCACTGTGAGTGACCCCAAAGCCTGATTGTGCTTGTGCAGCCAAAGTGTTCAAGCATCAGTTATCATAGACAAGAGTATTTTGAATTGTAAGTAACCCCTAACCTCTCCTACCCAGTCCTGGAACCTTCAAGGATAGAATACCATACCTGCACCACCTCCAGGACTGTCCAAAGAGAGATACTGTCTCAGTCAATATACTGTAAAAATGTTAGTAGTACTGAATATATTAACATTTTTTATACTTGTACTCAGAATTCTCATCAGTTACCTGATACCCTCTTCCAATAACAGACATATTATAGAATCACTGTTAGTGTTCCTAGATTCAGGGTAGTCATAATTCCCACCTGCTTTTTCCTTTTCTTCTATAGATTTTAAATAAGCATTACACAATCTCAATATTCAGTATTTTATATTTCTGAAAAGTAAAGATTTTCCTTCTCAAGGAAATAAACAAGCAAATAAATTTTTAAAAAATTGTGATAAAGCAACCCCCCTTACTACCCTCTTTTTCCTTTGCAAGATACTGATAATATATGAATAAAGAATACGAATTAATGAGGAAGTGATTTTTGTCTCACTCTATATAGATGTCCAACCTACAATCTTAAGGTTGCCATACCACATTTTTAGTGATACGGTTGTATTTAGACCAATAGTGGAGATATTCAGACTGTGTGATCTTTGAACTGCAGGTTTTCAAGACTAGAGTTTAAAAATGCCCTCATTATTTGCTTATTTAAACCATACATCTCCAAAGTTTTTTCCTATGGTCTCCTTCACCATTCCTTTGCTTCAGTTTTGATACAACACTTATGCAGGATATTTTAAGATCAGTTACCAAGGTTGTCATCAGCTCATTTTCCCTTATCTTGCCTTGCTTCAGTAAAGGTTCTCTCATCAGTTTTTCTCTTCTGTAAATCATCACACAGAAAGGAAGTACTTTGCTATCCTTCTTCCTATCTTTAGTAATAATCTTTTATTTCCCCTAGTAATATCCACATCTAATACCAAATAAACATTTGGAAAACTCTAGTACTGTAGGTACTCCAATCTTTGTTGCAGTCTGAAAGCAACAGAAGAGAATTTAGAATTTCTTCTGAAATTTTGAGAGAGATGTAATAAAATCCAATATTGGAAAAGGTAATGTTGTTAAGAAATAAAAAATAAAACAAATTAGGAAATTAAATAAATATGCAACTACTGTGGGCTACTTGTTGCTCCCTGGCAACAAGTAAGTTGGGAGAAAAAACTCCCAATTGCATCCTTACCTTTTGTAAAAATACAGTGAATCACAACATTAAGGCACTCACTTAACATACCCAAAAGTTCTGAGCCTGTAAGACGATCTCCACTCCCTGAGTATCACCTCAAATCTCTTTGTTAATCAACTGATGATATCTGTTAACAGAAATTATATGGTCTACCTCAACAAATCCTAAATGGCTGTAAAATAAAACTCTTCCTAAAATTCTATCTGCAACAACTACAGACCATACTATGGTCTAGGTAATGGATAAGGGTAATAATGAAAAACTTCTTTCAGAATTACATTTATACTAGGGTTTATTGTTTCAATAAAAAATGAAATGAACTGCTGTTAAGTATTTTATGTAAGAAAACAGGCACCACCATACTGTCCATTAGAATATAAACCTAATACACTCACAAGAGTAAAATGCTTCATGGATTTGGAAAAAAAAAAAAAGGATACCTATAGATCCACTGAAACGGCACAATGGATGTAGCTATAATAGCTGGTTATTTTATCATCTACTTTGAAAAACAATTGTTGAAAATGTTTATACATTAGTCTATTAATTAGTTCATTTCTTGACATAGTAGCTTACTAGATTTTGTTATACATCTACGCAGTTTTATTTTAATTCTATGGGAAAGGACATTGAGAGAATGTCATGTGTCAATGACAAGGTTTAAAACATGAGTTTGCCACCTTCCTAATTCTTGCTTTAAATAAAACTGTCTCAGGAGATGCAAAGTATCTATTTTCAATTCTGATAACAGGAAATAGATCCAGATGACAGGATAGAGGAAATACTTTTGGTATTACCTCTTTTTCATTCTATTTTAAGTTCTTGAAAATGAATGTCTTGTTCTTTTATGTCGTATATTGGACATGATGCCCCCTGGAACTTGTCAAAGATCCTAAATCAGACAGACTGATTATAATAAAGTTTTTCCTGGCCCAGGAAGGAGGAGTTGGAGATCTGTCAATTAACTCAAGTCTGTTGGACAAAGTGATTGTCATGGTTTAGCCCCAGCAGCTAATTTTGGCAGCTAAAACCATGCAGTTGGATTCCCAAACCACTTTTGCCTGCCCCCACATAAAGGGGAGAGGGAAATGAGAGGAAAAAGACTTACAGGCTGGAAATTAAAACTATGGCTTTAACTAAATTATGATGATGAAGATAACAACGATAATGAAAATAATTAGAAAGTAATAAAATATATATAAATATATGAGATTGTGCCCCCACCCCTTGATGACTATACATTATCACAAATACTCTAGAGTAGATATGAGGGAATGGGTCCATGGCTGGGAGGGAGCTAAGCTCAGGAACCGGATTGAGGAACACACAGATCTGGGGTCAGGAGTGAAAAGTGAAAAGCAGATTTGGGTTATAATTATCCTGAATTTGAAATTACTAATCATCAGTACTGCACTATCTCTGTTATTGGAAGATGAAATCATGTTTCAAAGCACCCATCTGAAAAAGCTGGTCACCATTCAATATAAGTAGTGTTGAGCCAGAGGAAGTGAAAAAGTATGTTTTGATGAAATGGTTTACAGTTGAAGTATTGATTCTTGAAGGATTAAAATACACCACCATTAAAACAGATTGTAGATTGAAAAAAACCCTAAAATGTTACATTAATATACAGATCTTAAAAAAAGACTCATCAGATAGATCAAGCAGGTGGTTCCACGTAGTGATTCAGGAAGCATTCAATTAAGTATAACTTCTGAATCCTCACAAGAACATATTTGCTAAATGAAATGTTGACTGCTATTTCCACTTCAGTGGCGAAAACCATGAAATGACCTCTGTTTACTGCCATATGGCTTGGGATGAGAAGCAGAGTACATTTCTATGCTATAACTTTAATGTAGGAAGCTTAGTTGACATGAATTTTAATTATACTATAACACTGAAGATGAAAAACTTAATTTTTCTTCAGTCCTCAGTTTTCAACTTTTCCTACAAAATTCATCTACTAGAGTACACAGATTATGGAAAACAACTCATTGAATCCACAAATATTTTTTCTTCTGTTTCTCCTGCACCACCATTGTTTGTCTTAAAAAAAAAATAAAAACCAGAAGACCATTCTGAAAATAACAGTTAAATAAGAAGTCCTTTGGGTTTGAATCCATATTTGTGTAAGAGTTTCTAAAACCAGTGAGCTTTATTCCAGGAAGTTTTGTAACTAACAATTATAGGAATTCTTTCAGCATAAGCCTGAAAGACCATTTTCTTGAATGCATCCATACAGTAAGATGTTTTATCTTTATTGAATTTTCATCCACTCTAATAAACAGGTAAATTATCATATATAGTAATAACAATAGTAATTAATGTTTCAAAAATATGTTAATTGTCTGGATTTTGACTTACTATAAATAGACCCAGCTTTGATTAGCTACAGACAGGGCACAATCTGCATTCAGTTATTAATGTAACATGTATTTCAATGCAAATTAGTCATAACACTGGAGTTATTCCAGAAATGACAGGAGGGTTTGGACATAATTTTCGATGAAAATTACTAACTTCTCTGGCCTTATTTTAAAGATATACCAATAAAGCTGTGCATAGAATTTGTGCCTTTTTAATATTTTACTGAAGTCAATAAATGAAGAAGAAAAAACAGATTACTAGGGATTGCTGAATTGTTTATTAAATGTACTATCTTTTCATATTTTTTGAGTGCTGTAAGCATCTATCGGAAGTGCAACTTGCTGTTCCCCTCTCTTGGAGTTTATGCAAAGCCTATTCCAATTTATGTTATCTAAATCAAAACTTTCTCTTTAAAGAATAAATCATTCTGTACCTTTTAGTAGAGAAACATAAAGCAGTTAGCATTCTCAAAGTTTCATTATTTCTAGTAGAGCGTTATACTGTATAAAATAGATTTTTAGTCTACTGTTTTTAGAAGCTGACGCCCAGTTTGTGTTGCTTTCTTTTTTGAGGATTTATTTCAGCCTAACACAGAGATTGTTTATCTTCCATTTGGGATAAAGACTTATTTCACAGAAATGAGAATGGAAACAACGGAAATTCTGAAAAGAAGTAGCTGATTTTCATATTGTCTCAGAGGATCTGCAGCATTCTGTACATCTAAACTTGCTTGACATACTCCTAGACACCGTGGCCATATATAATAAAAGAAGCTCATATGAGTGCCTGTCACACCAGCTGACCTCCAAAACAGTTTCTGAATGAAAGAGAGCATGTTGGACTCTAATGATTTAAGTTCAGATAGTTTGTTAGGAGAGATTCATATTTAGAAATAGTAAATTAATTGCTAGATACCTTCACTTACCACAGTTTCTTGACATGTAGCTATATCAAGGTACATTGATACTGCCATAATGGACTGTATGACAATTGAACTTAAGTTCTTCTACACAAAGTAGAAGTTTAAAAGTGATATAACTAAAGTTAAAAATTAACTTAGAATCAATAAACTAAAATTTTGCAAACTTTTTGTGACATCTGATATATCATACATTTCCAGATTTTTGAATATCAGAATATTGATTCAGATTATCAGGACGGGATATGTTTATGTTAACTTTGTACAATACAGATGATCTTGAATATCTTGTAGTATCTACCTAGGAACTAGTTGATGTGACTTCTTAGATTCAGAATCTGAGACAATTTGTGAGTAGAAGTGATAAATTCAGTATCCAACTACTTTCTTGTCCCTGAAATTTTAAACTGGGCATATTATGTTTCTCTTTTATATCACCCATATTTCATTTTTCTAGGGTTTTGGTTTAGGAGTATGCACTTTGTAGAGTTGAGATTTTTTTAATAATTTCTTTGCTTCATTCTAATTTTCTGTAGAGAATTGTCACAACTATGTTTGTTAAAATACTGCTGTATAATATGTTACTTTCAAAACTTGGAATACTGTGTTCAGTTTTGGGCTCCTCACTACAAGAAAGAGATTGAGGTCCTGGAGTGTGTCCAGAGAAGGGCGATGGAGCTGGTGAAGGGGCCGGAGAACAAGTCTTATGAGGAGTGAGCAGCTGAGGGAACTGGAACTTTTTAGCTTAGGGAAGAGGAGGCTGAGGGGACAACTTTCTACAACTATCTGAAAAGAGGTTGTACCTAGGTGGGTAATAGGTTTCTTCTCCCAAGTGATAGATGATAGGACAAGAGGGAATGGCCTCAGATTATGCCAGGGGAGGTGCAGACTGGACATTAGGAAACATTTCTTCACTGAACGTTGTATCAAGCACTGAGACAGGCTGCCCAGGGATGCACGTGGAAGTAGTTAAAAGATGGGTAGATGAAGTGCTTAGGGATATAATTTAGTAGTGGGCAGGTACAGTTGGACTTGATGATTTCAAAGATTTTTTCCAATACAGTGATTCTAAAATTTTATCAAAACAAGTATCAAAAAAAGTTTCAGATTAAAACAGGTCATGCATTACAGTTATAGACTATTTCCTATGTTAGCGTCTAGACACCTACACAAACACATTAATTAGTTTTAAAAATGATTAGTAATTCTGGTAAAGAATTTCTACACTATAATGATGGAGGAAGAGTTGAATATTGACACTGTGACTGAAGATGTTGATAAGAGTCTGTATGGAGATCTTTCACAGTAAGCATTGAAAGATATGAGCAAGTATCTTTTCCTTATGCAATTACACAAGCAAAGTCAAAAGCTTGATTTACAGGGATAAAGCAGAGTATAAATCATAGAATCATCATAGCCTTATAGAATAGTTTGGGTTGCAAGGGACCTTAAACATCATCTAGTTCCAACCCCCTTGCCATGGGCAGGGACATGTCCCACTAGATCAGGTTACCCAAGACTCCATCTAACTTGGCCTTGAACACTTACAGGGATGGGTCATCCACAGCTTCCCTGGGCAACCTGTTCCTGTGCCTCATCACTCTCATGGTGAAGAAATTCTTTCATATGTCTAGTCAATTCTGCCCCTCTCCAGTTTATATCCATTGCCCATAGTCTTAGAATCATCGAATCATAGAACAACCAGGTTGGAAGGGACCCATGGGATCTTCTAGTCTTATACAAGTCTTAATAAAAAGTCCCTCCCCAGCTTTCTTGTGGGCCCCTTTCAGGTACTGGAAGATTGCCATAATGTCTTCTCAGAGCTTATCTTCTCCAGGCTGAACAACCCAAACTCTTACATCCTGTTCTTGTATGGGAGGTGCTCCAGCACTCTGATCATCCTCGTAGCCCTCCTGTTGCATTCCAACAATTCCATATACTTTTTTATATTAAGGATTCCAGAACTGAACATAGCACTCCAGATGAGGTCTCACAAGAGAGGAATAGAGGGGCAGAATCACCTCCCTTGACCTGCTGGCTACACTTCTTTTGATGCAGGCCAGGAAACAGTTGTTTTTCTAGGCTGCAAGTGCACATTGCTGGTTCATATCAAACTTCTCATCAATCAGCACCCACAAGGCCTTCTCCACACGGCTGCTCTCAATCACATCATCCCCCATCCTGTATTAAAACAGTGATTGCCCCAACCCAGGTGTAGTACCTTGCACTTGGCCTTGTTGAACCTCATGAGGTTCTTACAGGCCCACTTCTCCAGTTTGTCCATTTCCTACTGGATGACATCCCATACCTCTGGTAAATCATGTGTTTTCTTCTAATCCTCTCCCACTGGTTATCACAGAATCATAGAATGGTTTGGGTCAGAAGGGACCTTAAAGACCATCTAGATCCAACCTCCTTCCATGACCAGGGACAGTTTCCACTAGATCGGGTTGCTTCAAACGTCACCCATCCTGGCCTTGAACATCCAGGGATGGAGCATCCACAGCTTCTTTAGGCAACCTGTTTCAGTGTCTCATCATCTTCACAGTAAAAAATTTCTTCCTAATAGCTGATCACTATCTAACCTTTTTTTAGCTTAAAATCATTATCCCTCATCCTATCACTGCAGTCCTTGACAGTCCCTCCTCAGATTTCCAGTAGACCCCCTTTAGGTACTAGAAGGCTACTATAAGGTCTCCCTTGAGCCTTCTCTTCTCTAGGCTAAACATTCCAACTATCTCAACTTGTCCTCATATGAGAGGTGCTGCAGACCTCTAATATTCTTTGTGGCCCTCCTACGAATTCATATGCTTATGAAGCACAACAAATTAATAGACTACTTCATAACTACCGGTTACATGCTGAGACTATGTTATCAAATCCCATTCAATTTCTTTTTTCTCTTCTGCATTTAGTAGTCTAGTTCCCAGATTAAATCCTACTCCTATTCATATCTGACAGCTCATTTTTATTTTTGTGCACTGTTAATGCCCTCCAGTGCATTTTTTCTATTTTCCCCACATTTTTATTATTATTTGAGACTTTTAAACGTACAAATTTAATGCCTAATAGCAAATGTAATATAGCAGTTTGTATATTATCAGCTGAAAAAAAAAAAAAAAAGAAAGAAAATTGTCTATTACATCATACATACAGCAGTCTTCCTAACAAATGCCAGACGACTTACTGGTTTTACCGTTGCTTTAAAATTCTGATTCACAATCAGGTTTCGATATTTGGTCTTTTTCACAAATACTAATGCTTTTCCTTTGGGTTATTGCAATGAAAAATGTATTCCTTTTCCTTAATACACTAACTTACACTTCAGTTTTTTATTATAAAATTTATTTGACTTATTATTGTTAACAATCTTGTCCCAAATTTATCTGAATTTTGATCCTGTCTTCTGATTTGATTTCACCTCTGCTAACCTGATGTCATCCACAAATTTTATAAGCCTTTTTTCTATTCCATTGTTCTGCTTGTTAGAGAAAATATAATATAAAGCCACCTAAAAAACATATTCTATAAGATCTCGGGTGAATTGCTTTACTAGTTTGATGGTGAGACATTATTTTTAAAGAAGTAGGACTTTCATCTGTATATCGCTCAAGACGGTCTTCTTTGGCTCATCTTTGTCTTCACAAATCCATCTTGCATCTGTTTCTTCATACTTTTAAGTATTTATACTTAAATTGAAAAATTTATGTGATATTTGTATAGATCTTAAAGCTGATTAGACTACATTCAACCAGAACCTCCTTTATTTTCCTCCGAGTGTGCTGAAAATGTGTTTTATAAAAAAAAAAATTGTATTATTCAGTGGTTTTCATTCCTTCCTTCTCAGAACAGTGAGGTCTTGCTTTGTGATTGCTTTTACCAAAAGTACCCTGAACATTGGATTTTCAGCTGTAGCTACAAGAAATTCTAAACCAACTACATCATTGCGGACCTGCATTTTATAAACCAAGGAACAAGTCTCTCCCAGCATGTTTAAGAAACTGGTTGGACTTTGTGTTCTGTAATAATGCTTGGAACAGTTTACTTCAGATATAATTAAAACGTCAGTTATAGAAGTTGTATCCTTTAGACAAAATAATATTCAGCAAGTCGTCATCTCATTTTTTTCTATAATGTTGAAACATATAGTCTGTAGAATACAATATTTGTCAGTCTTTCATAAATGAACTAAAGCTTTGTAACATTCTACTTTTGCAATATTTCCATTGAATTTAGGTTGTATCAGGTTGAAAATAATTTGGTTTTTTTTTCAGTTGCTCATGATATTTAGCATTTTTATGAGAAGTTTTGTATGGTGTTTTCACTAGTCTTTTTTTTAATGTGTTCATTTATATTAATTTATTTAAGGTGTTGGCCCTATGTCAATTTATAAAAAGATATTTTATTGAAAACTCTCATGTAGATCAATGTAAATAACCAAAGATGGTGAAAAATCACATAACTAGGCAGTTTCTTAGAGTAGTATAAGTGTACAGTTAATTTATTCTGGATCTATTAGGCTATAAATATCAGGAGAATAAATTTTGGAACTTATGATTTTTCTGTTTGTTAGATTAAGGTGGCCTTTAAACTATACTTTTTGAGATTTTATTGTACATAATAATGAATAGCTGATTTGGGTACCATAACTGGGACACTTGCATCCTCATGAGTTGTCTGGAAGAGAGATGCTGAGAAGCACAGTAAGCTCTGAACAGGAATGAAAAAGGATCATCCTAAGGGAAAATATCCCTTAAGATCGTATTTTCAGGGACACAGTAGAAAAAATGGATAAAAGCTATATATAACAAAACCTTCCCTCTTGTCCTCCAAAGTGACAGCATTCTTATATTTAAGGTAGTTAGCCATAGAAACTAATCATAGCTTGAGCTGATAGGCAACCTAACAGTATACCTGATAAATCAGACCTCATATATTTTATGATGTCAATTTATGAATCCTAAGGTAACTCTGACATAGCTAAAAGCAAATCTGTAAACACCCTGAGTTTGTTCAGGCTGGTGAGTTCCTAAGATGGAGGAATCTACCTACAGGATCAAGAATATTATTCAGCCCACCTAATATACAAGACTGCCAGGTCTGGGAGATGCATTTATTTGACATTTTGCTTTTATTTTCTGAACACTTACTCATGTGCACCACTTTTATGTTTAGAAACATCACAGCTTGTTCCAGATACTTTTTTGCTTACACTTTAATATGATTCTGAGATAAATACAGAAGTATAAAAATCTCTGTAAATTATTTGGAGGTCTTGACATCTTAGTCAAGGTCTGAAACCAGTTCATTCATGCAAACATTAACTATAGCTCGAAACATAACTGCAGACGCAAAAAAAGTATAGTTTTCATCACAAGTCTAACTTACCCAGTCTGGGAGACTTCATGATCAGGCAGGCACTTTTCCCAAGGTGAGGTTCATCCCTTGCACTCTAGTCGTGCTGACCCCTGCAATTTCCTGAAATGCAGGAAACACAATTGCATAATTTGTGGTAGTGGGAGACCATGTTTGCACTCAATTACTGTCTATATTTTGTCTTCTATGGTTATATCAATCATAAAAGGAAGGTTAAAGAAAGTGTACCCCTACTGATGGATGAAAATGGTGAGATCATACCAACAGACGAGGAGAAGGCCTAAGTACTCAACAATTTTCTTCCTCAGTCTTCACCAACAACCACTCTCCCCACTCCTCCTGGGTCAGTGGACAACAAGATAGGGACCAGTTGGGTAAAGCCCTTTCTGTTATAGGGAAGAATCACGTTTGTGACCACCTGAGGAACCTAAATATTATAATAATTAGGTCTGTGGGACTTACTTATATGCAACACAGAGGTTTATGTTGTTGTCAAGCCACTCTCCATGATATTCAAAATGTCATGGCAGGCAGGAGAAGTCTCTGGTGACTGAAAGAAGGGCAAAATTGTGCCCATTTTTAAAAGCGGTACAGGAGATGACCCTGGGGACTACCTACCTGTCAGCGTCACCTCTGTGCCTGGGAAGACCATGGAGAAGATCCTCTTAGAAGAAATGCTAAAGCTTTGCTTTGGCTAAAAGAAAGATGGGGAGGTGATTAGTGGCAGCCAGCACATCTTCACCAAGGGCAATTCTGGCTGACCAACCTAGTGGGTTGGGTAAAATTCTAGTTGTTAGAACACTTAAATCAGATTTGGGATTTGACTCTCCTAAATGAGTGGGATAAACTGCTCTCCCGCCCCTCAGGCCCTTAATTTTTTCAGTTGTCACAGAGCAACCATCACACTAATTGGACATACCTTGACACCTTCTGTTTCTTACTATCTTACCAAAGAATTGTCTTTTTTTGATGAGTACTGAAGAGTTTCATGAAAGCACCCAAACATTTTTTTGCAGTAAATGGAAAACAGGAAATATAACAGGAAATATCTCATTTCATTTTTTTCACAACTCCTTGTAATTGCAGAAGGAGCCAAGATCCTGATTCAGTATTATATCGGACTGTACATACAGTTGATCTGTTACTCAGGGCAGTAGAAGAGTAGAAACATGAAGAAAAACAGGCAGGTCCCCCTTTGTCTAATTTTCTACAGGAGAGGTAAACTTCCAGTAACAGGACAGCATAGTAACACATTTAAATATTCCAGATATCTCTTGCATTCACCTACCAACAGAAAGCAATATGAATTACTTGACTGACTGATAGATCCTTAAGCTGCTAAGAGTATTTCCATATAGTCTGTAAGGTGTAATATCTGCAGAAATTTGACTCATAACAGAATATGAGTAGAACAGGAGTTGGATTGTGCATAAAAAAAGAAAAAGTATGATGTATTTAGATTTTAAGGGTCTATATATTAAGCTCATAATGACAATAAACAGTTTATATTTATAAATAATCATTATGCAAAAATAAATTCTTTGCTACAGAGAGTGTATCAAGTTTTATTGCAGTGTACTAAATAAATGTTTGTTTGTTTATAACCTTATAGACTGTCTTTAGGGTTTTTTTTAGTAATAATTCTTATGGAATGTTGATTGTTCTCAGTGCAAGCAATAACATCAGAGCTTGTATTGAGAAAGCCAATTTGCTAGAACCAGAAAACAAGTTACTCAGTGCAAAAGATTGCACTTATACAATAAAATGTAGTTTGACACTTCAAAGTTCCTCTCTTTCTGCAGCCATTAATCATCGTCTTTAAGAATTTTCCGGAGTCCACTGTGCAACAGGTTATGGAGAAGACCTGAACACTATTCCTTCTTTTAATTCTGACATATCTTTACATTTTCCCCTATATTCTGCTCTTAACCATACCTTACCTGGAGTACTTACCTAATTTGTTGTCCTCTAAGACAAAAAAGACATGGACATGTTAAAGCAGATCCAAAGGATGGTCACAAAAATGGTTGAAGGGCTGGCAAACCTCTCCTGTGAAGAAAGGCAGAGAGTCAAGATTGTTCAGCTTGGAGAAGAAAAAGCTCCACTGAGATCTGATAATGGCCTTTCAATACTTAAAAATGACTTATAAGAATGATGGAGAAAGACAGCAGTGGTGACAGGACAAGGGGTAACAAAAGATAGGTTCTCATTGGAAATAATTAAGAATTTTTTTTATGATGGGGAAAGATAAACAGGTTCAGATTGCTCAGGTAAGTCATGGATGCCTCATCC
This sequence comes from Coccyzus lansbergi, assembly GCA_033558105.1. Lineage (NCBI taxonomy): Eukaryota > Metazoa > Chordata > Aves > Cuculiformes > Coccyzidae > Coccyzus > Coccyzus lansbergi. The sequence goes on from JAUMJK010001112.1 coordinate 191,949, forward strand.
CTGGAAGTCCTTAGACTTACATTGGATGGGGTTTTGAGCAAGATGAAGTGGTGAAAGATATTCCATGCCTTCCTCTCCTCTGCCTCCCCAAATGACTTTAGTGTCTGCCTTCAAATAATCTGAAGCATAATATTCTGTGTAATAATACTATTTGCTACATACCTGTTCTTTTCACAATATATTTTTCTACCATATTCACTACATTAGCTGTAGAATAATCTCACATTGAATGAAAAACCCATCTAGTTAAAAACTGAATAAGAGATTTCATTAGAAATCTTTGGTATTAATCTAGAATATGCATATTTTGTGGTATTATCTAGAATATGCATATTTAATGCATTTTGTGGGTGTAAATGAGGATTATACTATGTGAGAGTAATATCAACAATATTTTATGAGTTGTTTTGATTTTTCAGGTCTTTCCAGTAACATTGATAGACGTCTTTTTTATAGATCATTGTAAGTGTGGTACTTGACTGTGATCTTGTGTCTTTTACTATAATTTTACTAGAATTTCAGGTGTTATGACATTAATTTTTACTCATTTAAATTTAAGCTCAAAGTTTTTCTGGTATTTTTTGTCTATGCTAAATATATATAAAAATTATAACTATTTCATTAACTTTATATAATTTATACATCAAATTCTCATTTTTATTAGATTAGTTCAGTCTAAATATAACTGCCCAGGATGATTTGGTATATTTAATGCAAGTTGCATATATACAGCATTGAGTATTCTACAGAGTTCCCACTATTTTACAACACAGGTTAGTGGTTACACTTAGATTTAAGTCCTTTAAATTTTTTAATGTTCTGTATTAAGGAACCTAAAGTATTGTAACAAGCATTTAAACAGCATCAAATGCTTTGTTCTTTTAGATTAAAGAAACTTTTGAATTTCAGTGGGAGTATCTTAGTATATAAGTTCATGGATTCTTTCTTTTATGTTCTTTATTATTTAATAGCATAGTAATAGGCCTTAGGAGACATCCTACTATGGCAGTTGGGGGAAAAGTGAAATTATTTGATTAATCTGTGTGACGGGTTTTAATTATAGAACAAAGGTAATATGTTCACTGTATTCTAAAGAGAAAAGAAAAAATGTATTACAGATTAAATTCAGAGCGCCATCTAGTGTTGCATAGAAATGTAAAGAAGTAATCCTATTTTAAGGTGCACACATACATGTTTTAAACAGAGGTACATCATCAGGATCTTAAAGCCTATAAAAATTATGTGTATATATATCCTTAAGATAGCTGGTGAAGAGGCTGGAGAACAAGTCTTACAAGGAGCGACTGAGAGAGCTGGGGTTGTTTAGCCTGGAGAAGAGGAGACTGAGACCTTATTGCTCTCTACAACTTCCTGAAAGGAGGTTGTAGAGAGGAGGGAGCTGGCCTCTTCTCCCTAGGGACAGGGGACAGGACAAGAGGGAATAGCCTTAAGCTCTTCCAAGGGAGATTCAGGCTCGACGTAAGGAAAAAATTCTTCACAGAAAGGGTCGCTGGGCACTGGAACAGGCTGCCCAACGAGGTGGTTAACTCGTCTTCCCTGGAGGTGTTTAAGGTGCAGGTGTATGAGGTGCTGAGGGGCATGGTTTAGAGATTGGTGGGAATGGTTGGACTCGATGATCCAGTGGGTCTCTTCCAACCTGGTTGTTCTATGATTCTATGATTCCTGTTTAGAACAGCACATGTTTATCTGGAATCTCTTATTGAGTAAATACACTTGACTAGCACTGACTTATTACAGTAAAGAACATATATTTCAGCCTTGATCACAGGGCATATTTTATTTCATGTAAAAAGTGAGTGGCTGAGGATGCTACATACTGTAGGAATCCCACCAGAAGAATTTTAAGGACAGATGCAATGCATCACTGAATCTGTTTCATAACATTTCTCTGCCACTTTCCTTTGTGAACTTGTGAACAATTTATTCTGCTGGAAAATCCTGTTTCCAGGCAGATTCCCTGTTGGGGCTAATACGTGATGGATCATGTAGTATTTATTTATTTATAATTCAAAATGATAACAAATTACCTGTAGGTTAAACAAAAAATAAATAAATCTCAGATTAAGACTTCCTTCTGTGTGTTTGGAATTGATTGCAAAGCATTTGATGCACTCCCATATGATTATCTTCAGCATTAGGTCGAAGTTGTACAGATAGGGTCCACAGATAAACAAGCTGATCATTTCAACTCCTTGGCTCTTATTTCTCATGTTGCTTGAGAAACTACTTCAAAACTGAATACAGTTAGGTTATAGTGACAAAAACTGACATCAGTCTCATAATTTCTAAATGGAAAATATCCTTTCCCTAAAAATTACCAAATGGGTGTTATTTGTGTAAATCATCTTCTCCTTCATTACTTAACTTGCCATTGTTCATGTAAATAAAACCCAGGAAGTAATAATCCAGCCTTACCTTGAAATATGTTTAATCATAATTATTTTTCTTTATTTTATGTAAAATGCAGCTCTTTACCTCCTAAGCCTTCCAGACAATGCTGATTTCCCACAAATCAAGGTGAAATACATTTTCTGAGTTGAAAAAAAATTAGATACTAATTATCCATTCGATACATTTGGAATTCTGCTGGTAGTCATAAAAAGTCAGTAGCACATTTTTGAATTTATGTTTTAACATGCCAGTGTTGTAAAGAATATTAATTTGCTCAAAATAATATTTATATTTTAATAGAAAACCAGTTGATATATAGCAATATTTCCAGAATTATCAGGGAGTTGGATTTCCTAGCATAAATTAAGTATTTTTAACATTTGGCATCTTGTCTGTTGCTCAAACCTACTCTCATTGCCAAATGAGAGAATTAGACAACCGCAGAGTGAAACTTATGTCTGAATCTTTATAAGGCATTGACTTTAGAAATCTAAAGATAATGAGTTTAATTTTTCAGTAGACAATTTGCTGTTAAATAGTTTAAGTATGTAATTTAAATGGAATGTTTCTTGTTTTGGAGGAAGTCAAAAGTGATAATTATTCTCTTTCTTCAGTTACTGATAAAAACCAGAAATCCATGCAGTTGTGGAGTCTTCGTCCCTGGAGATATTCAGAAGCATCTGGACATGATACTGGATAACGAGCTCTAGAATGACCTTGTTTGATCAAAGGGGTTGAGCCAGATGACTTTCAGAAGTGCCTTCCAACCTCAGTCATTCTATGAGCCTTCGACTCAGTGAAGTCACCATATTATGTTGGGCAGCCATTTTGTGATTGGATGAATTTACCTATGAAACGTTTTAGCTCTCCCTACTGATTAAACAGCGAGGCTATTTGACTGGTTAAGCATAGAATTCTAGTTTCATCAGGGCTAATATTAAATAAAATAATTCACACTCAGTGTGTGAGGATTATCATAAACAATACTGATTAAAGTAATCATTATATACCAGATAATCTGTTTACAATGGATGTAATACAGCTAATAATAATCTATTGAATCAAGTGCAGTATGAAACTCAAGATATTGAGACTATCTTAGCAGTGAATGAAAAATTGCTTTAAATACACATTGCACTCCTGGTTCTCCAACCCATATCTATTTGAGTGCACCATAGTCGCTTCATCTTCAAAGACAGAATAAGGATGTGTGAAAGCAGGAGACCCATAACATACATCCTCAGGTATTCAGGAAAAGGTGAGAAGGAAGCTGGAAAACACTTAAGGTTTTGCAAGTTTATATGCAGTCAAAATTGATCTCAGATCTTCACAGGCATCCTCTAACTTCTGTACGGGTTTTGGTTGAAGAGTTAATTTTCTTCACAGTATCTCTAAAACTGCTATGTTTAGGATTCGTGACAAAAAGCAGTGTTGATAAAACATTACTGATTTAGCTGTTCCTGAACAGTGCTTACACAAGTGTCAAGGTCTCTTCCACTTCTCAGTGTCCAACCAGTGAGTAGGATGGGGGTATACAAGGAGCGGGGTGGACATAGCTAGGATAGCCAATCCCAAAAGATCAAACGGATCACAGGACAATATAGCAGAATCATCAGGCTGGAAAGGCCCATGGGATCATCGAGTCCAACCATTCCCATCAATAACTAAGCCATGCCCCTCAGCACCTCCTCCACCCATGCCTTAAACACCTCCAGGGAAGATGACTCAACCACCTCCCTGGGCAGCCTGTTCCAGTGCCCAATGACCCTTTCTATATTTTTTTTTTCTGATGTCAAGTCTGAACCTCCCTTGGCAGAGCTTGAGGCCATTTCCTCTTGTCCTGTCTCCTGTTACTTGGGAGAAGAGGTCAGCTCCCTCCTCTCTACAACCTCCTTTCAGGTAGTTGTAGAGAGCAATGAGGTCTCACCTCAATCTTCTCTTTTCTAGGTTAAACAAGCCCAGTTCCCTCAGCCACTCCTCCTGAGACTTGTAAATATACTCCACATTATAAAACACTGTAAGGCTCAAATTATTTGTTTGCATGGCTTAAACAGTTTTACTGTGTGTGATTGAGGATTTTGGGAAGTTAACATTTTGCTGCCCTAGTAGCTGGAACGTTTGACTAAAGAAAAGAGGGGTTTAGTTTAACATCTTGTGAGCAGACACAAAATTGCTATATCACACTGTCCAGGCTGGAAAGCCTCACTGTGTCTGCATGTCCAAAGCTGCATTTAATATGGAGGGGAGGTCTTTTGAACTCTGAGACACACCAATGACTGATTGTACCTGTGCTGCCAGAGGTTTCAAGCAGCACTCATCCTGGACAAGACTATTTTGAACCAGAAGTAACCCCTAGGTCCCCAGACATAGCTGTGGCATCTCCTGGAAGGGACTACCAAGCTTGCCCCACCCCCAGGACTGCCTGAGAAGTGATACTGCATCAGTCAGGCAAGACATCTCCTCTGTGTGTTAAGGGGTAGAATTTTATCGGCAAATAAGGTATGCCAGAAAGCACACATGCATGTCAATCAGTCTTCAGACCACATCAGAGTTTTAAATACCACAAGCGTACCACAAGCATAAACTGGCATTAGAACCAAGGAAGTGATGTCCAGCATTCTCTTTCTTCTCTTTCTCTCTCTATTCTTACCTCCTCTTCAAAATCTATCTAATCAGGGCACTTCTGAGTGACTTTGACTGCATTGGAGCTACTGCTATTTTTGTAAAAATTTTTTGCCAAGTTTTTTTGTAAATCTTTATAACTTTGCATTCAAAGTAAAGACTGGAATTTTGAGATGAATGCTAAATTGATTATGTTCACTTTCTTTGCTGATGTGCAAAGATTCAAAAGGATCTCCTCCACCCCACCACTCTGCAAGGCGATTCATGTTGACTTGGATCTTACAGTCATCCTCGGCAATAAAATAAGAAACACAAATCAACAAGTAAACTTTTTATTCCTGTGCACTCATATCTACATACACCCATATAGATAGGCTGGACTAGTGGCACACATATTAGAATATGAATTTATAATATACATTTGCAAAAGTAATTATAGACATTTTGATTTTGTTATGATTAGAAGGATCCCTCTTTATTAAATTAAAAGTTAATTGGTGGCATTAATATGGGTCCAAGAAAAACAGCATCTTCCAATTAGTTCTGCATATGGCATTGTTATTTTTTCCAGCTTTTTAAGTAATAACACTGTTTAGGTTCAGTAATAACTAATAATCTTCTGTTTCCTGTCTACTTAATAGTTGGCATCCGCCTCATGACAGTGACTAAAAAAACCTGATAATTAACAATCCAAATTCAACAAATACATCAGTTTCAAAGTCTGAAAATAATGATATTTCAGGACTGCATAGAGGCCCTGTTCTATATTTCTACTTTTCAATAAATGAAATAAATGCAAATACAATGTCAATTTATTGTTTTCTCAACAGGAATTGCTATGCTGAGCAATTTACACTCACTAATCTTCTTGTGAAAGACAGCTAAGCAGTAGTGCGAAGTGCTTTACGTTCTTGAGTCCCATAGGACGATTAATTATTTTTTTTCTGACACCTGTGATTTTGCCAGTGAAATCCTTCATATCTTATAAGATTAAAAGTAGGTAATATCTTCAAAACATAAAAGGAACCTAATAGCTTGCATCTTCTTAAAAGAAATTGGAGTGTTCAGTAACTTTAAACGACTTAGATGCATGCTTACTTAGTCCATCTTAGCCATCTCAAAATTATCCACCTGAAACAGGGTCTATCTTACCTGCAGTGTATATCTTTTAGACTAGAACTCTCTCTCCTCTCTCTCTCTTTCCCCTCTGATCAGATTTTATCTAGAACACTTAGGTTTCTGGGGGATAAAATTCTTTCTGACTTATCTGCTTAAAGTCACTAGCAAATTTCATCACCAACACTAGGCTGGAGAGCTAATATTGTATTATGTTAAACTTATTAACTGTTTTTAACTGGAGTTCAATATTCCTGATTTGAATGAAAACCAAAAAAAAACCACAAAACCCAAATCCTCCACCTTTTTAACAACCATTATTTTATATTTAGGCATCACAAACACATTTCTGTTATTTGCTGGTAGATGTGCATTTGTTTCAAAAAGCCTTTCATGTTTGGATGTGGCTGATGCTTCAAACTTACCTATGTGTGAATTCTATATAAATAGTAAATATTCCTACCTTTTGGCAGATACCACCAGTGCAAAGGGATATGTTGCTACTTTCCAAAAGAGAACATTGACATTGAGGGGTTTACACTAATTCATGAGAGAGGGTACTGTGTGACTCATGACATTAAGTGTAGCTCAAATTTTGATCTCATGTTGCATAAGTATAACTTCTAAAACTTGGAGCAAACTATTCACCAATTTCTTTCATCTTTGAAAAAAAAAAACTGGATTATTAAAACAGGAAAAATTATTTTATGGTTTTGAGTTTGGGGTTTTTTGGCCCAATAACAAAGAACTTATTACAGAAAGTTTGTTATATCAATGGTTAAGAAAGATGGAGGGAGATAGACTTGATTTCACACATTAGTCTAAATACTACTAAGTCAGGTTTGAAATTTATTTCATATAGAACAAATCTGTTATTTAGAAAAATTAAAAAAAAAAGAAGTTGGAGGATTATATTCTGCGGACAGTTGATTTCACTGGCTGCCAAGTGCCTACCAAGCATCTGTATCACTCTCTCTCCTCAACAAGACAGGGCAAGAATATATGGAATCATAGAATCATAGAATACCAGGTTGGAAGATACCCACTAGATCATCAAGTCCAACCATTCCTATCAAGCACTAAACCATGCCCCTCAGCACCTCGTCCACCCGTGCCTTAAACACCTCCAGGGAAGGTGAATCAACCACCTCCCTGGGCAGCCTGTTCCAGTGCCCAATGACACTTTCTGTGAAAAATTTTTTCCTAGTCTCCAGCCTAAATCTGCCCTGGCAGAGCTTGAGGCCATTCCCTCTTGTCCTGTTCCCTGTCATTTGGGAGAAGAGGCCAGCTCCCTCCTCTCCACAACCTTCTTTCAGGTAGTTGTAGAGGGCAATGAGGTCTCCCCTCAACCTCCTCTTCTCCTGGCTAAACAAACCCAGCTCTTTCAGTCGTAAGCCTGTGAAACAACATAGTAATAGGGAGATCACTTACTAGTAACTGTCATGGGTAAAACAGATGTGACTTGAGGAAATTAACTCAATTTATTGCAAATTAATTGTAACAAAATAGGATACTGAGAGATAAAACAAATCTCAAAACAACTTCCTCCCAGCCATAACTTCTTCCTATGCTCAACTTTACAACTAATTCTTATGTCTTCCCTGAAAACCACTGGAAGATGAGGAATGTGGGTTTCAGTCAGTGCTGAACACTTTATCTCTTCTGCTTCTTCACCTTCACGCTTTTCACCTACTCCAGTGTGGCACCCATTTATGGGAGAAAATATTTCTTAGACTTCTCCAATATGGGTCCTTTCCACAGGATACAGTTACTCAGAAATGGACAGATGCAGCACAGTTCCCCTGTGGGGTCACAAGTCCTGCTGGAAAACCTGCTCCTGCATGGGCTTCTTGCAGAGGACCACAGCTCCTGCCAAGAACTGTTCTGGCATGCAGTGTGAATATCTGCTTCACCGTGTGTAAGAGACCATTATCGAACTGCTTTGGATCAACATAAGTTGTCAACCACAATGATCTCACAAGAGCTGCCAACCACAGCGACAAACTGTCCCCAGTGGAAAAATCACGACATCCACCCAAAGTGTGCCTATCAAGCTGAACACCTGAGCATGCACACATGGAGAAAAATGTCTTCCTGGAAATAGGTGGAATGTTCGATATCCACCTGAAGCAGTGCCTATCAAGCTGAACACCTGGGCATGACAATGCCTCCCTGGAAATGGGTGAACTGTTCGGGGAAATTGTGGGGACTGGGGCAATAAATGGGGAAGCCTCTTGCTTCTTTATTGCTCGGTGAACTCAGGGTGCTCGGTTGCTTCCAACCTTGTGTATGTTGCTGTGTGTCCCCCACCCCTCCCCGCCCCCAGTCTACCTGGAGCTTGGAGGATTATCATCGCTCTGTGACTGTGTCCTAATCATCACCTACACTGAGACTGATCTGACGGAACATCACTGGATTCGTGGTGGTGGTAATTAGCTGCATCTCTACCATCTTCTTGCTTAGGGATTCTAATGTTTCCTTTCTTTTCCTCTCTGTCCTATTGCTGTTAACCGTTGTTAAAATAAAGCTAACAAGATTGTACAGCATCTGACCTCATTTGAGTCTTAATCTTGGCCTCTTGGGATCGTTTAAGAACCCTCCCTGATATCGCATCAGGACACTGTGGTCTTCCATGGGCTGCAGGCGGACAACCTGTGTCTCCAGGGTCTTCACCATGAGCTGCAGGGGAGTCTTTGTTCCTGTACCTGGACAACCTCCTCCCACTCTTGTGACCTTGTGGTCCTTAAGGCTGTTTCTCTCACATTGTACTCACCCATCTTTCCCAAAGCTGCTGCACAGTGTTTTTTACACGTTCTTAAATATGCTACTGTGGAGGCACGACCAGAGTCGCTGATTGGCTCAGCTTTGGTGAGTGGACGATCTGTTTTGGAGGAGGATGGAAGTGGATCTGTCTAATGTGGGGACAGATCCTGATCTTTTCTCACAAAGTCACATTTGTAGCCCCATGCTGCCAAAACCTTGTAACATAAATGCAATATATTATCTTAATCATAATGTTCAATACTTATATTTTAAAAATCATCCTATTTTTCCTCTAGTACTATATATATTTGGGGGTTTTGTCTAAAATATTTTTAAATGTAATGTAATATTCCACATAAAATATCTCTAATGTTCATAAACTATGGATATAAGATTTATACATATGTAGAAGTGCATCTACGTGTAGTAATCTTTGATACTAGTTCAAAATTAGACCTTGAATGTAAACTGATCCTCATCCTGGTCTCATCAGGAGAGATTCAATTGCTTATTCATAAAAGCCTACTGTGGTTTGTGATACACTAGTCTACAGAATACACCTAAATGGGGGACTAAGCTCTGTGGCATAGCTCTTAAGTGAAATCTGTACATTTTTGAAGCAGAAACATGGAGATCAATAAGTGCTACAGTACCTCAAGTGACAGCAAGCACCATATGCATTTCAGTTGCATTTTTCTTACCACTAACAATAATAAGGGTCTGATATGCTAGCTCAGATTAAAAAACATGTCTCTAGAACTCTTTCATTCCACCAATTGTTTTTTCTCTTCTAAATTTAGGTCAAAAAATAGAACTTGTCTAGGACCAAAGATACGTGACAAAAATTCAAACCAAAAGTACAACTAATGGTATGAAGAATCACTGCATGAGCACAGGGATTGGAAAGTTACTTTCACTATCCTTGCCTTGATGTTGGTTTCTATAAAACACACTTCTAATCTACAGCTAGGCTAAACTAGAACTAAGTTAGAGTGAGATTGTGCAATAACAGCTGAGAAAATAAGAGAAACAGAGGGATTACTAAGGAAAGTAGTTAATGAATATATATGAATTTCCCTGATTTACAAATATCATTTATTCTCTTTTTATAAAATATATTACATATTCTTCCATGGGTAGAAACAATGAAGGATCTGGTACAGACTTGGAAAGGAAAAAAAAATATCTGATTAGGATAAAAAGTATGACTCATAATCTGAATTTTTGAAGAAAGAAAAAAAAAAGGGGGTTTGAGTTGATTGACAGTACATTCTTTAAGGACTATTTTCAGTATATTACAAGGTTGTTCTAGTAAGTATTCAACAGCATTCCAATGCTTTGTGTAATATGACAGCCATTTTCAATTATTTTCAATTTGGAGTTACCTGAAAATGACAATTTTTTTTCTTACTTTGTTCTAAGAAGCATTTAAAGAAATGTATCTTAAAGGCATAAATTTTCTTTTGTCAACATAGCCATTTGATGAGGGGAAGGAGACTTAGTTCATGTTGTTTTAAAATTTGTCAATCACCTGCCTCTTTATAATAAAAGGAAAGCATGGGGAAAATGCTTAATATTACTTTAATAAATACTAATTTCAACCTGTGAATACCATCTGTGGCAGGGAAAAATACACAGTTTCATTTCTCATGCTGCAATGAGTTCTTAAAGGTGGAACAAAGCTAGTTATACTCAGAATTTTCAACTTGGCCAGCTGACAGTGTTTTTGACATAAAATAATTCAATCAGTTAATAATTTGAGGTTGCAGTCTACTTGAACCGTGCCCGGTTTAGGGTAGGTTTTAGATGACTGACTCCACAACAACTATCAAATCTGTCTTCCTTTCAAGGCTCCCTAGATCTAAAGATCTCTAATTTGATTGGACATCTTATTCAATCTGAAAGATCCCTGAACATCTAACTTTAGTCACACATGACTGTTCTGGAGAGACAGATGCCAAGTTTTTACTTGGAGATGACCAAAAAACTTGATGTAACTAGAGATACATCCAAGGTTATGGCTGCTTTTTAGCTAATAGATTAATGGATGTGAAAGAATTGGATCATAGACTTTTTTTTTCAACTTGCAGAAGGCTGAACCTACATCATCCACATGTTAAAAAGGTGTCTTAGCCACCAGACCATAAAAAGCAATGTCTGCAATGGCTGCTTGAAGCTGGGTGAGGAGAGGAGAGGAGAGGACAAAAATAAAATAAAGTAAAAAGAATCCAAACCCAAGTACAGTAAAATACAACGCCCCGATCATAAAATTCAACTTAAAATGAAAATCAATAAGCACAGTAAAATGTAGATTCATATGTCTTAAATAGGACCAATAGTGTTTTGAGGTTGAGGTTCTACTCTTTTCTCCCCATCTTAAATGAGAACCTGTCATAAAATTGACAGTAGAATTCTCAAGTAATAAATCACTGAAGAACCTTGGTCTTCAATAGTCTTTGAATTAAATTTATCAAAAAGGGAAAACATAAATTTAGAAGAATGGTCCAAGTTATCATCGTGTCAGATAATTTTGTTTCATTAATAAAAGGATCTTTCGAGTAGTTGCCAAAAGTTGGAACATAGCTCTTACAATGTATAATAATTAGAAGATATGGGGTTTGCACATATCCAGTGTATGTCATCAGAAAGTTTGCAAAATGTTTTAAAAGACTGAAATAGATCTTCTTTTGGAAAGTGCTCTTGGTTGATTTTTTTATTTTTTTTAAATGTCTCCAGTTGTATACTAATACTGTCCTCTGGTGCGGTCTCTGCATTAGAAGATAACCAAATCCTGAAATAGGCTTCTTAAGACACCAAATACCATGCCTGCACCACAGTTCAAATGATGGGAAGACAAGGCTATCAGCAGCATTGACCATGTGATGAGAGTTTATGAGGTACCTGATGGTGTACTGCCTAAAAAGCTTTGAGCCCTTGATACACTGGGGGTGTGTGTGGGAAATGACCAGGCAGCAACAAGGATGATCATATGCTGAAGGATACTAGGATAATGGGGAACTATGACCTCATCTACCAGACTGCCTACCCCCAGGCTCCCTCCTCTAGTCATAATCTCCCTGTAGGGAGCTCAAGTTATGGAGACCATCTGACAGAAATTTATGCTCTCTGTGTCCTTTGTGGTATTAGCACCAAGACTGGTGTGGCTACTTAGACAAAGCTCCTTAGAAAATATGCAGCCGTCCAGGTCTTGAGATGCAGAGTGTGCCTGAGGTTCTTACCGATGCTTGAGAGCAGTGAGAACATCTGTGAGAGGTGAGCCCAGGTAGAACTGATCTGCTTGATGGCTGAGCTTCTGGAGAAAGTGGACAGGTTGAGGAGCATCCAGGAATCTGAGAAAAAGGCTGACTAGTGGAAGCATACACTACTGTCACTGGAACAGAAATGTCAGCTAGGCATAACACAGGACAGGGTGGATCTTTCTCCACCCCACAGAAGGTAGTGATTTAAGGAATAGATGTGAATGGGAAGAAATTTTTGCTCAGGACAGCAGGAGAAGCTTCTCCTTATCTACCTTGCCTTCCAGGTGTCCTTACACAACAGATATGAGACTGTGGAACTGGAAGAAGTCTTGGGAATCTGGAGAAGTCTCAATTAACTGGAATCTAGCAGATATTAATCCAGTTTTCAAGAAGGACAAGAAGGAGGACCCTGGTAGAATCACAGAATCATAGAATGATTTGAGTTGGAAGGGACCTTAAAGATCATCTAGTTCCAACATCCCTGCCATGAGTAGGGACACCTCCCATTAGATCAGGCTGCTAAAGTCCTCATCCAACTTGGCCTTGAACATCCCAGGGATGGGGACTCCACAGCTTCCCTGGGCAACCTATTCCAGTTCCTCATCACCCTCATTATGAAGAACTTCCTCTTCATGTCCATTCTAAATCTTCCCCTTTCCAATTTATAGTCATTATAAATTATAGGTAATTATAGGACTGCCAGTTTCACTTGAGTAACACTTAAAATTAGGGAGAAAATAATTCTGGGAATTATTGAAAATACATGAAACACAATACAGTCATTGTATTGTGTACGTTCATCAAGGGGAACTCATGCTTGACCAACTTATTAAACTTCTGTGATGAAGTGATTAGCCTGATAGATAAGGCCAGACCAGTGGTTATTGTCTACCTGGACTTCAGTAAGGCCTTTGATGCTGTATCTCATAAGATCCTCAGAAACAAACTATTGATGTATGGACTGGATGAGCAGACAGGAAGGTGGGTTGAAAACTGACTGAAAGGTCAGTGATCAGCAGAACCAAGTCTAGTTGGAGACCAGTATGTAGCAGTATACCCCAGGGATGAATGTCTGTCCAGTTTAACATCTTCATCACTTATCTGGATGATGGGACAGAATGTACCCATAGCAGCTTGCATATGATATTTACTTGAGGAAGGGCAGCCTTCTGTAGGTGAAGCTGCTTCAGCATGGAGTCAGACAAAATGACTTCCAGAGTTCTGCTCCAATCTCAAATACTCTGTGGTTCTGTGCCTACAGTTAACTTTAAATTATTTACATGGTGTAAAACATTGCTCAGGTTTCAGCAGTGGTTTGTTTGATTTTTTTTTCCTTCGTATCAGTTAAGTTTGCCCTAAAACTACCAGTGCTTCTTGACTCATTTCCTTTAACTTTCTTTCCTTTGTTTACAGTCCTCATGCATTGGTACAAAGTTTTGTCTGAATCGTATCCAGTAGTCCCCTTTTCTGGGGATTTCTTGTTTTAATTTGCTCTCCAAAATTTTGTACCTTGGTTCTTCCCTACCACCTGCACTTGCTGCTGGGTCAATGCCTCTTAATTATTATTCTATAGGTCATATATGTTATGACTATCATATATATATGATGCATATTTATGATATTATAACATAGCATAAGAAACACAGTAACATAATTGGTTTTTTTAGACAAGTTAACAAAATAAATTAAAATAAGACATTTTAGCAGATAATGAAGTAGGCAGTAGAGAACTTCAGAAATATTAAGTAATATCTGTAAGAAAGGGACATAGGTTTCCTGAAGGGTTTTTGCTTTTGTACTGCATTGTGATTTAAGTTCAGCAGGAGAAGTATCAGAATACCTTTTAGCTCAGAGGTTCATCCTCTCTTAAGAGTTGAGTCCAAACCATTGCAGATTTAGGGATGCCTGAAATCCAGGTACTCTAACCATGGCTAATTATTCTGATGTTAACTGTTATGATGCACTTTATTGTTAAAGTGGATAAGAATGACCTGATTGTGAGATAATTTATTGAGTCTAAAATGCTGAATTCGACTACTCAGTAGAGCAAAGAAAGAGATCTGCCTGGAAAATTCAATACACATTAGGTCTCTGCCATGTTTCAAACATCTCATCAGATCAGATACATTTTCCTGGACCTCTCACAGGGTCTTAAAAATGCTTAAAGCTTTAAAGATTTGACTCATTGGTCTAAAAGCAGGAGGGTAATTTAAGGTGTCCTAGGATGTCTAAAATATTTTCACAGAACTCATTTTCACAGATGACATATGGATAATGGATAACACAGGCCTTACAGGAGACTTGAATTTTTCTGGAATTGCAGAGGGAAATGGAGTTGAATATTTCAGAAGACATTAACTGTCACTGTGTTTAGGTATCTGACTTTAGCTCTTAAATTCTCAATGAATATGTGTCTCTCACTAGCATGTTTGAAAATGAGGATAAGAGTACTTTATTCCCTAAAGGACATTTTAAGAATAAAAAAACATGAAAGAGAATGAATTACTTTGATACTATGTAAGTGAGGCACTTAAAATGCCTCAATGACTATGTTGTGTAGATATCTGTTAAAATATTCTATGTTGATTAGAAAGTTTGGCAGTAAAGATTAAGCGCTAACATAGTAGAAACCTACGATCAATGAAGCAAAATTTCCAAGCCCACAAGAGCAATTGAATCTGTTAGCACTTTCAAGGATTGAATCTGTTCTAAATAAACAGATGCCCAAGGTTTTTGTAAAACTTTACTCATACTATTAAAAAGGATGAGTTTCATTAAAAATAGGTATCAAGAGGTCATTAATCTTTAGCAGATCTATAAAATAATAAAATGTAAAATAAAATAAGTGAGGAAAGATGTCCACAAACTAAACAACTATGCAAAAACCTACTTCTTTGGCAGTATGCTCCAAGAAAGATTCTTATAATGAAAAGACTAAAAAAAGGACAAGTATATTGCTGGTAGTCAAAGAATAAAGCGTTTCAGATAATCACAGAACATACATTCTTACTTTCCCATAATTGATTGTTAGCTTGGTTTATATAAATAGATTTCTAGTGAGCCTATAAAAGTTACTTGTCACTGTTAACACACATGTATATTAATCATAACATGGAATAGAAAAAAACAATAATTAAAAAAAGGAAGACAGGAAATGAAGAAAAACAAGGAAGTACAGCTCATTCAGTGAATAGAACAGCACTAGTTATTGTGGTCCAGATTCATCCTCCCTAGAATTAGTCAAGTATGAAGGCTCTTTATGTAATCAATAAAGAGAGAAGTGTGGCTTCAGAAAGCAATTTGGATCTTATTTGGAGTGTCTCCCTGGAGAATTTTTATTTGACTGTAATGTGAGCATGGAGTACTACTCATTTAAGAGGCTTTTCAATTTATAGACATAACTTTGAATGAAAAATATCACTTTTATATAGATCACAGAATCACAGAACAACCAGGTTGGAAGGGACCCATCGGATCTTCTAGTCCAACCATTCCTATCTAACACTAAACCAAGTCCCTCAATACCTCATCCACCCGTGTCTTAAACACCTCCAGGGAAGGTGACTCAACCACCTCCCTGGGCAGACTATTCCAATGCCCAATGACCCTCTGCGTGAAAAACCTCCTCCTAATCTCCAACCTAAATCTCCCCTGGCGGAGCTTGAGGCCATTCACTCTTGTCCTGTCCCCTGTCACTTGGGAGAAGAGGCCAGCTCCCTCCTCTCCACAACCACCTTTCAGGTACTTGTAGAGAGTAATGAGGTCTCCTCTCAGCCTCCTCTTCTCCAGGCTAAACAACCCCAGCTCTCTCAGCCGCTCCTCATAGGATCTGTTCTAGATGTGGCCTAGAATCCTATCATATACAGTAATAATAAAATAGAAGATTTTAATACACATTAATTTATTGAAAAATCAGTTATGTCTATTTTTAACAAAAGCTTCATTTCAAATATTTCTGTATATTTTTATATATTTTTTCAGTAATATTTTATTATTAATTAAAATTAACTCGCATTTGTGCTTCTGGAGCACTTTTATTCTGGCAAAGGCAGAACTAATTTCAGAATTAAGAATTTAGTACATATTTGCTGGGAAAATACATCATCCTTATTTAAGGAATGTAACAATCTCAATTTTAGAACAGAATTTGTGTATGCATTTTGATGGTTTGGTTTTTTTAAAAAGGTGGGGCAACATTTCACCCAGCTTGCCAATGAGATGATTGCAATCAGTGACCAACTCTCTGGTGTTACCCCCAATTATTTACAGTACTGGGAATCAACACAAGCATTTACACTAAACATCTACCTTTATGACGGAAAAAAAGTGAGACGTAAACTGCTGTAGGAATTTGCAGAAATCTGCAGTGTTGTTTTAGTTTGAATCAGAAGTGCACTTTTTAAGTTTTCTGAATTCGTCTGAATTTGTTCACATGCCATACTTTAGTTGTTTTGTAGAACAATTTATGAGTAGGAAAACAATATTTCTTTCAAATAAAACTATTGTCATGGTTTCACCCCAGCTGGCAACTAAATATTGCACAGCTGCTCACTCCCTTTCTTCCCCACAATGGGATGGGAAGGAGTGAATTGGAAGGGTAAAAGTGAGAAAAATTGTGGGCTGAGATAAAAAGAGTTTTATAATTGAAAAAAAAATAATATTATTATTAAAAATGAATTGTAATGGAAAAAAAAACAAAGAGAGAGAAATAACATCCAAGAAAGACAAATGTTGCAAATAAAAACTATCACTCACTACAAACCAAACAGTGTCCCACCAGTTCTCGAGCAACATCCTACACCAAACTCTCCACTAGTTTTTTTTTGCTGAACATGGCATTATATAGTATGGAATATATTTTTGATCAGTTGAGGTCAACTGTCATGTCTGTATCCCCTCCAAACTTCTCGCACACCCTCAGTT
Organism: Coccyzus lansbergi; assembly: GCA_033558105.1. Classification (NCBI taxonomy): domain Eukaryota; kingdom Metazoa; phylum Chordata; class Aves; order Cuculiformes; family Coccyzidae; genus Coccyzus; species Coccyzus lansbergi. The sequence continues at coordinate 209,045 of JAUMJK010001112.1, forward strand.
TACCTACTAGCAGGGTAGTGTGAGGACCATAAAAGGCCTTGGTACTGTGTAAACAGTGTTCAGCAAAGCTAAAATATCCTTATATTATCAACATTGTTTACAGCACAGATCCAAAACATAGCCCTTTACAAACTAGTTTGAAGAAAATCGGTGCTATCCCAGCCAAAGTTAGCGCAACCATGTAAAAGAAAGTGTGTCCTATGCTTTCTGGCCTAGATTAGCCATAGAATCATAGAATAACCAGGTTGGAAGAGACCCACTGGATCATTGAATCCAACCATTCCTATCAAACACTAAAGCATGCCCCTCAGGACCTTGTCCACCAGTGCCTTAAACACCTCCAGGGAAGGTGAATCAACCACGTCCCTGGGCAGCCTATTCCAATGCCCAATGACCCTTTGTGTGAGAATTTTTTCCTAATGTCTAGCCTAAATCTCCCTTGGCGGAACTTGAGGCCATTCCCTCTTGTCCTGCCCTCTGTCACTTGGGAGAACAGGCTATTACCCTCCTCTCTACAACCTCCTTTCAGGTAGTTATAAAGAGAGCAATGAGGTCTCCTCTCAGCCTCCTCTTCTCCAGGCTAAACAACCCCGGCTCTCTTAGCCATTCCTTGTAAGACCTGTTCTCCAGCCCCTTCACCAGCTTTGTTGCTCTTCTCTGGACTTGCTCCAGAGCCTCAACATCCTTCTTGTGGTGAGGGGCCCAGAACTGAATACAGTATTAAGGGAGCAGTCTCACCAGTGCCTAGTACAGAGGGAGAATAACCTCCCTGGACCTGCTGGTCACAACATTTCTGATACAAGTCAGGATGCCACTGGCCTTCTTAGCCACCTAGGTATACTACTGGCTCATGTTTAGTTGGCTGTCAACCAACACCCCCAGATCCCTCTCCTCCAGGCATGAAGTCTACAGGATCAGACAAGAGTTTATTCAAAGCAATCACTCCTCCACAATAGACAGCATGGACATCTTAGTCACAGGACTACTTGTTTCACTCTACAGGGCCTTTGTAATTAATATAGGTTGACTTTGGCTAGCCACCAGATGCCCAGAAAGCATATTACTCTCCAGTCTTAAGAAGACAGGGAAGAAAATACAACTAAAATCTTGTGGACTGAGATAAGGATGGGAACATCACTTACCAGTTACCATTACAGGTAAAACAGACTTGACCTGGGAAAATCACTTTAATTTACTGCCTTTGCATGAGAGTGCTAGGGATGTTGTCTATGGAAAAAAAGATAAAGATGGAGTTCTCTGGAAACAATCTCTCTGTACTCTACTGCAAAGCCTCATTCTCTTTCTCCTTATCACATAAGAATAATGAACCTTTCCATTTAGACTCCTGCTTTGGCTAGAGGAAATGTACCCTTCTAACACTCACAGCAGTGGCACAGGGAGACCTGCAGAAAGAGGGTGATACAGACTTGCAGATGGCACCAATATGGGCATGAAGCATCCTGAGAAATAGCCACACACACCAAAAGAAGCTGGGGAAAGCTGCTGGAAAACAAAATGACAGAAAAGGACCTAGGGGTACTCGTGGGCACAAAGGTAAAGAGGAGCCAGCAAACTGTCAGTGCTGCAAACACAGAGTAATACTCTGGGCTACACAGAGCAAAGCTTTGCCAGCAGCTGAAGAGGAGTGATCTTTCCCCATTGCTCAGCCCTGCTGAGGCCATGCCTGCAGTGCTATGTATAGGTCTGGTCTCTCCAGAGCCACCACACTGCCTCCAGATGCTACTTCAGCCTGACGTCTCATAAACCACTTCTCACTATCTGCTTTTTCCTCCATGCTCAGGTAATGACATCATAGGGCAGCAGCTTGGAAAGACTGGTTTAGAGCCAGGCAAAGGTGAGGATTGCTCAGAACGCGAAGTGCCTCAAGCCACAGGGCTGAGTTTTAGAGGGAGGGCCCTTCTGTCCCAGCCTCTGCAATGTTCTGCCAGTCTGGGTACACCCTGATACTCTGGCTACAGCAAAGCCTTGCAGCTGTCCCCACCCCTCACACACAGCCAGGGTTCAATGCAGTTTGCTGACAACCCTTTCTGCTGTAGGGTTGCTGGATGAGTCCAGTGTTTTTCTTGCAGGCTAGTCCCAAGCAGCAACCACATCCTGTCCCCTCTAGCAGCCAACATATACTTGGGCACTTGGCTGGTGAGTTTGGAGAAGATGGGGGCATGATGACCTGTCTCTCCTCCTCTCACGGGTGAGCATTTGTGCTGCACTGAGACTGCACTGGCCCTTTTCCTCCGCAGCTATTTGCTCTTTTATCTCAGCAGCAGGAGGGACGAGGAGGAGGGGGCTTTGATGACCTTTTGCTCATCAAGGGAGCTCAGTGCAACAGACATGTGGTCAGTCAACTTTTAATGGCAGCAAGGTTCTCCTCTGCCAACCCCTGGCAGCTCTCTGCAGCCAGGACGGCACACTACCCCAGCACATCCAGGTAACCCAACATGGCCAGGGATTTCTTATCCTCCTGACTCTTCTGGAGTAGTGTTGTGTGCAATAGAGAGACCCTGAGAGGCTCTGTTACAGCCTGTTGCAAGTTTAATATGAAAAGTCCAAATCCGTGGCAAAAAGCCAGCAAAAAACATCTTACAGTTCCAGGTTACATTAAGGTTTGCAGTCCTCAGTTTCCACCATTTTTATAATTCTTGTTACTTAAGATCTGACCTCTGCTATTCATAAAGCTTGCACCACGAACTAGTTATGAAATTAAGTGGTATTCTTCACACACAAGTGACAATATTGAAAGTATGTATAATCTTAGCTGCTGACCTCTACTTTTGTTGGGGACAAAGATGGTTCATTCATACATCAGCTCTCTGCAGACACCCTTCTTTCCCTCTCCAGAGAGAGACACAGAAATGTTTGCACTTGCTCTTGACCTTGAGGAAGATTTGCCTGCCCCAGGGCCTGCCGTCAACCAAGCAATTGTCCCCTGCTGTTGCCTGCAGGACCTGCTGGCTTTCCTACATGAGCAAGGACCATCCACAGAGGGGATCTTCCAGCTTGCAGCCAGCAAGCATGCCTTTTCGAGCTATGGGATGCCCTGAACAGTGGAGTGGAGATTAACCTCAAAAGCAAGATGGTGCATGTACTGCCTGTCATCTTGAAGGTGAACCCTGCTGACCCAGAGCACAGCAGCTCTGAAGTCTGCTGGTGCTAAAGGGTACCTGCAAGAGCAGGAGACAAAACCCAGCTGCCTGCTCAGAAGCCAGATCACTGAGAATGCTGACTGGGCTCCTAGTGGCAGTGGTCAAAACCTCAACCAGAACCCCTAGCATTGCAGGATTTTCTCCACAAGATACACTCCAAGCTTCTTAAGGATGACCTCTGTGAGGAGGGAATGAGCACCCTGCAGAAGACAGGAGAAACTGACAGGACTGAAAAAGTAAGTGTGATGAACTCTGCAAGGACTAGCACAGGCCAAAGACATTTTTTTTTTTTTCTGCCAGTCATCTCTTGCTGCTATGGGGCTGGATTTCAAGGAAAGCGGCACAGAAAAGCTTCTCTCTTCTTGTAGCACCTTCTGCAGGCATTAGGGTTTGCTCCACTAAGAATCTCTTGCCAGAAAGGCAGGGACAGAAGTGGTTGTATCTCAGAGAAAACCGTCCCTCTGATGTAGACCAGGCATGGACAAGAAGTCTTCCCTGAGGTAGGCTTGGTTGACTGGTGTTGCCAACATCTACTCTAAAATTTTGTGTTTCTGTTCCCTCAGGGTGGCCAGAGTTGCCCAAAGCCAGCCTTCTGCTGCTCAAGCACTTGATGTCCCTGCCTAAAATCACCTGCAAGATTGCCAGCACTAGCAAGATGACTGCTGACAACCTGGACATCTGCATGGGGCCAGAGTTCCTAAGCTGAGTGGAAAACCACATGCTTCCCCCGAACGCCCTTCTGGATGTGACAAGACAAAGTATCTTGTGTTTACCACCTGGCTACAGCCTTCTAGACACACTTGAACTTTTTTGTTCAGAGGTACCTTGCTGCCTCCTCTCTTCAGCAAATGCTTTTGGAGGAGCTGCCAGGAGCAGCCCCACAGTTGGAACTTTCTGCTCACAAGCAGGGTTCAGGAGTGGGAAAGGCTGTTTGACCCATTTTCAGCCCCCTAGAGAGAAACCAATGGTTTACTGCATGCAGGTGATGTGGCTGGTGGAATTCTCATTGAATATCACAGGGAAGTCTTTGGGGATAGGGTGGCTGGGTTACAGACATGTTAGTTGAAGAGTCACCGGTACTAGAGATGAAAAAAGAAATTGTAAAGGTATGTCAGATCCAAGAATATGTCAGATCTTGACAATAAAAGCCTCAAAAGGTGGGACTGATGCTGCAGGAACAAGTAATGTCATCCACCAGCCTGCAGTCTTGCAAAAGTGCAGAGTAAAGCTAATGTAGGTTGACAAGTGCACTTTGTTTGATGAACTTGTCAGAAGTGGCTCATCTGAACTGAGCAAACCCATCCAAGGCGTCTGCCTTTCAAAGCTAAGGTAATATTTGGGCAAACCACTACTCCCTGTTCCAGATAGGCCTTTTCCACCTGCTGACGTCTACATTTCTAATGCAGGTACCTCCAGTTGCTCCAGGTAGCATAGCAGATTCCCCCATATGGCCAGAACACCTGAAGAGCTTGTCCAGAAAATGAAGATAAAATGAGTTAAATTTGATTAAGAGAAGAAATGATTCAAGTTTGTCATAGCTTTATCTCCCTAACAATACTGTTGAATGGAAAGGTTGACAGGCTTTTCACAGGAAAAAGGGAAAAAAAAACCCACAAAAAACAAAGAAACAGAAAGAGAAAAACAAACAGTTAAAAGGGAAGAAAAGGAAAAAGTCAGAAACAAACTTTCCCCTTTCAGAGTAAGGTAACTGAGAAAAAAACAGGCAGGAAGAGGAGAACAAGAAGACCAGCTCATAGCAGAATCTATTGTCTATTTCAGAACCCTGAATGCTGCTGTAAGTATAGAAAATATTTCCATGGTACCCAAAGACAACCCTAGACAAGAGATATGCGCCTGCCTTTGTTGACAGGAGAAATGTTAGCAGCTTTCATTTTGCACTAGTTGAAGTTCTGTTTGTGCAAGGCTGAGGAGATGCACTGGCAAGGTCCTAAGTCTCACAGTTTCAAGCTATCTGACCCACTACCAGGCTGGTGTTGTCTGAATTGCAAAGCTGTTGCGAGGCTTTGCTCCAAGTGGCTTTAAACACTGAGAAATTGGCACTTGGTAAAAAGCTCACATTTCCACTGAAATAACTGAGTCTAATAGAAAATAAGAGATAAAAATATTTTTTTTAAAAAGACAAAAACATTCAGGCCCTTCACCAGAGATCTAGCCTAGTGTCTTCAGATTTTTTCATCACCACTGCACACTACAGAGAAAAGCATCCCAGGATGCACATTGTTTTGCAGAATGAAGGATTCAGTCCTGGAAGAAGTGCAGTCCTGGATAACTCAGTGGCTCTGCCAGAAAGAATGTGTTTTACCTGCCAGTCTGGGCTGCTAGCAAGCAACAGTGAGGGATGCTGCTGCTCAGCTTCTGGAAAGGACACCATCATAACTCCCTAGGGACTCCCTGCCAAGCCCCACTGCTTGGCAAAGGGGTAATGCACTTTTCTGTCAGCTTGCAAGCCTGTGAGGGTACCACACATGTTGAGAAGGGGCCAAAGCAACACTGCAGTCTTTACCAATGAAGAATTGCTCTTCTATGCTGGGAACGACTCCTTTTACATTTTACTTTACAAAGAAGAGGACAAAATCATGCATGTTCCTATCACTGTGGTTTTGAAGTATCACGGCAAGTGTAAGGATTACCTTTTTTTTTAATTTTATTTTAAGCAACAATTTAAATTCTCTAAAAGCAGATGGGCTTAAATTGAATCCTACCCATCATAAAGTATAAATCATAGAATCATAGATTAACTAGGTTGGAAGAGACCCACCAGATCATCGAGTCCAACCATTCCTATCAAACACTAAACCATGCCCCTTAGCACCTTGTCCACCTGTGCCTTAAACACCTCCAGGGAAGGTGACTCAACCACCACCCTGGGCAGCGTGTTCCAGTGCCAAATGACCCTTTCTGTGAAAATTTTTTTCCTAATGTCCAGCCTAAACCTCCCCTGGCAGAACTTGAGGCCATTTCCTCTTGTCCTGTCCCCTGGCACTTGGGAGAAGAGACCAGCTCCCTCCACTCCACAACCACCTCTCAGGTAGTTGTAGAGAGCAATAAGGTCTCCACTCAGCCTGCTCTTCTCCAGGCTAAACAACCCCAGCTCTCTCAGCTGCTCTTCATAAGACTTGTTCTCCGGCCCCTTCACTAGCTTTATTGCTCTTCCCTGGCCTTGCTCAGATCTTCAACATACTTCTTGTGGTGAGAACTGAACACAGGATTCGCGGTGCAGTCTCACCAGTGCAAAGTATAGAGGGAGAATTCTGCTATAAAAGGAATGTTTAACAACTCTGTCAGCAAAAATGTACAAATCTCATTAAAAAGGGAAGACCAAAGATAAAGTTCAGAGCAAAGCTTCACAGAACCCATGATGAAGGCTGGTGATCTGAGGATCAAATGGAACCATCTAAACTCAAGTTATGAAAGATACATTTGGAAGACAGAGAGTGAGATATTAAAGGAAAGCATCTTTAGTCTGGTTTGCATTAAGTGATATGGTGGATATCCTTCAGATAAAACAAAATGCTGCTGAATTGTCACAGGCCTTTTAAAACAGCCATTATTTCCTTCGGCATTAATAATTCATAAGTGGAATGGCATGTGGTCCTGCAGGCACAAGATGGCAAAAAATAAATTCTTCACAACTAAAGTCTATTTTTAGTTGATTAACACCTCATAAAATCAAAGACTATATTACAAAATTGCACAACAAAATGTACATAAACTTTTGATATCCATAAGCCAATGTCTTTTGTGTTAATAGCAATATGAAATGATGTGTACTCTATTTAAGTAATGCCTTAAACTAGAAAATTTACTTAGAAATTACATTTTGCTAAAAGACAAATCAATGGGAACACTGTACACAAAATAAAGATGAAAAAAGTCTGGTCTAGAGAAATATGAACATTTGTATGAAAAAGAATGAACAGATCAACAGATACAAAAATATGCAGGTATTTTTTTACATCTTTTAATGACAATTTACTTAGAAAAGTGTGACTTGGAAAGGTCCTTCCAATATAAAGCTAAAAATGCATTACTTAAGTCATCTTTGAATGACTTCTGAGATAGAAATGTGTAAAATCAGTGAGTGAAATAGAAAAAAAAACATAAATTCAATGTAATTTTGACTTAGACAAATGTAAATTTGTAAGAAAGTCCTTTGATTTACTTAGGTTTTTTTGACTGGTTCAGCAGTTTTAAAGGTCATCTTTAAGGTGAATGCAGATTTCTTGACATTGTATATTCTATATTTTCTCAATGGTAGAGAGGAACTCATTAGTGTTAGTAATGTACATGTTTAATAGATTTATGTTGTTTTTCAAGCAATTCAGGCATATGAAGGAATACATTACACCTGGCTCATTGCTTTGATCTGCTGCAGAGATAGACTGATTTGCATCTTCAGTTCTCACAAGATGTGACAGCCTGGGAATGCTTAAACTGACAGCAGACTGTGAGTAATAGCTAACTTTCCTCTTACATTCCTATTGTCTGTCTGGGAAATCATAGACTGTCAAACAGTAAACAAAAGATGGCATTTGCACAAACTGTCCTGTAAGGCATATATCAAATTTTTCTTATCGGAAATAATAAGCACCTGGAACAGTAATAAATGGTCAACATGGTCCCCAATCTTGTAATTTCCACACCTTCACTGGATAAAAAGAATGTTCAAAGTTGCACGAAGTCTTTTGGTTTTCTCCTGTCAGTGCTAGCCTATATAAAAGGGAAAGCTTTTTCTGAAGTATTTCAGAAATTATAGTTGACAAGTAGTTCATATGGTACGTGTAGGCTGTTGATAGCATTTCTGCAGATGCCTTTCTCTATATTTTGCAACAGAAGTACCACTATTGCTGAACTGTCACCTTTACTCTAGGGATATTCATAGCAAAAATAGGAGGTGTGATACACAAAGTAGTAAAAGTGGCAGTATCTTCCAATTAGATGTCAATGAAAGTGAGTACACACAGGTTCCTCTTTCTCTTCTTGTTACTCAAACAGCAAGTGTTAGTTTATTCTTTGGGAACCTGCTATTCTTGACCCCGCTTTGAAGCCAGTACAGTATTCCCTCTTGTGTCTTTGCTGCCAGTCATCTAATAGCTCTCTTAAACCAACGGAAAGGACCTGAAGTGCAATAATATCTGGGAAACCTTATACCAGTTGATCAAAATAACATTCCTTGCCAGCTAAGGATATCAGAGCAAGGAAATAAAAAGATGATAATAAACTTTCTACCAGCTGTTGCTGGGCAAATCCCCAACAATCTGTTAAGGGCCAAGTTTCTTCATGTATATTACCACAGCCCAAGAAAGTAGGAAATCCAGCCACCCAGTGGCTGATTTGCAAATGGAATAGTAGTTCTTATCTGGAAATGTATCTTAAAATACATTTTATGTATGCATTCTAAGAATATATACTCACTATAACTCTTCCCAGTAGTCATCTCCCACTGCATTTGCAGTAGTACAGAGAATCTTTGATCATCTTCTTTCAGCAACCATATCTGTTTGATCTCCCCTCAGCTACTTTGTCTGCTTTAGTCCTCAGACTTTTACAGGAAGTTGTTCTTCTGGCAGTTCTAGGCAACCGTTTCTCTCTGGTCTCCTAAGATTTTGATTGCTTCAACGTCCAGGTATTGTAGATGCTTGGTTTCATTTCTGATACTATTTTGATTTTATAGGTTAACACACTGCTCTGGGACTTTTAACCCTAGTTTTGCAGTGTTCATTTCTCCAGGTCTTTACTGAAACACTTCTGCCACTTATTAATTTCCCTTGAGTGTTTTAGGCCTGCTATAGGATTTCCTTCAGTATGCCACTGGAATTATGATTTATCATAACCAATCTGTTTAAGATGAGTGGGTTGTACTGACATATCTTCTCCCCCCACCCCCAGGTGCTGAAGAGGGCTGCTACTTTGCTGAGCTATGGGGTGGAGAACATGAGAATTAATGAGAAACATATATATATATAGAGAGAGAGAGATAGATAGATATAGATAGATATATAAAAGAAAGGTAGGTAAAATGAGCATATAATAAAAATTGTGGAATAGAGCTTGTTGTAGAGGTTTTCTATGAATTAACATCAGGAAATTCCTTAACCAGCAGAAAGTTAAACTCAGTTTTGCTGTCAGGTAGAATGAGGACAAAGCTATTAAGAAAATGCAGATCCATTTTTAAACATCGCTGACCTTTCCAAGAATTACGCTGGGTTTGTTTCTATGTTTTTCACACAGTGCTTTTCTATACTGGATGCAAGGATAGAAAAGATCAGCTTAATGGAGGCATAACTTACTCATTATTCACCACTGACACATTTTCCCTTGCTGGGTAATCTCCAGTCTGATTTCTTACTGAAAAATATCCTCAGTTTAAATTCCTTAGTGTATAAAAGTTTTAATTGTAAATATTTATATATGTGTGTATATATATAAACTACGTGTGGATTACATTGTTTTCAAAGCAGTAGAAGACCTAGTAGACATAACAATTTCCCACAAACAATTATTTTTAGCCACACTGGTGGCAGTATGGTGTTAAAATAAGATATTTGCCACTCTGCTTTATATTTTTTACTCAACAACTTACAACACAGTACCATAAATACATCTGGTTTCAATTAGCCTGGGAGACGAAAGGTGATTACAGGCTTTCAAAGTTTATTAAATAGGTGACTTTATCTTATTAATTAATTCAGTCATGACATACTCCAATCTGTAAGTGTAAATGTGATCCAGTTGGGATTTATTATTTCCTGCATTTCAACATTTCTTGTAATTGCAAACACTTGAAATTCATGTTTAAATCTGTATTGCAATGAAAAAAGTCCTTTCCTCTCTCACCTTTAAATTTGATTACATTTCATGAGTCAAAACCTATAATGATTTCTGAAATTTCCTAGATTCATTCCAGTAGCTGAAGTGAAAATTTCTTTTTTTCTGTGACTACTGAGAACAAAAGGTGGAAGGAAAAGAAATAACAGTTTAGCCTTATGCAGTAGGTCTCAATCACCCAATTGTCTCCTGACAACTGACATCTATACTTCTGTAACTAAAACATGCATCAAGGAAAAGGGAAGCATGAGATTTCCCATGTTTACAATTGAAGGGACACTAACAGATTAAAATTCTGTTTGGGGCTCAGAAGAGTAGTACGTCATAAAAATGAAATGCAATGCACTTGATAATGATGTTTGTTGGATTTTTGGTTGGCTTTGTGGTCCTAAAGCACTTAACCCACCGTAACTGTGTTGCATTGACCTTGGATGACCACCAGGTGCCCACCTAGCCTCCCTTCCCAACAAGAAAGGGGATTAAAATATGACGAAAATCTTGTGGGTCAAAGTGTTACCAGCACAACTTTGGTCAGGTGTGGGTACATCTTGGAGCCAGCTGGAACTCACTCTATCCTACGGCGGGGCAGCTTCTGGTATTTTCTCAGAGAAGCACCCCTTCAGACCCATTGCTACCAAAATCTTACCACTTAGCCCCAGTACAATAATCTATAAAATCTATAAATAAACTACTTCATAAAAATTTTGATGATCGTATACTGATAAATGGATAATAACTATTTCTTGAAATAACTTGAGTCTTGGTTGTAATGATGACACCTTGCACTTCTGAGGAAAGCAACTGTTTAAGGAAAAACTGAATAATGGAAGAATTTTGCTTTTGAAGTTGTGAAACTTGATAGTATTGTGATACTTTTTCCAGTAAATGTGGTTTGAAATTATTAAGTGGAAAAATACATGCCTCTTCAAAGATGGTGTAGAAGCCCTCGCTGGCTATAGAGGGTAAATATCAAAAATCATTTAACTGCCATATTTCTGCCTGAAATCAACAGGAATTTTATTAGTAGTACATCAATTTTCCAGCAAGTATATAGGTGAGCATGTGGTTTCTGAAATAGCTGTGTGCAAATGTGTTGATAAACAGTTGGAGGAGACTAAGCAATATAATAAATTTTGCAGGAGCTCATTGTAGAACTAGAGTCATTGTGACCTTAGATTTAACAGTATTTCATTAATAATGAGAAAAACCCTAACTGCTTCATTGACTCAGACAGTTGTTAAAATTGTTGGGAAAAAAATGAGTTCACCACAATTATTTGACTAAGTCAACTGATACCCCAAAATATATGTAACTTCATACTAACTAAAACAATTTAGAGCTGAAAAATGAGTACAAGAATAGCAAAAAAAACCCACCAAAACCTAGCTGTGTTGTCCTCTGGCAGCCCAAGAACATCATAGTGGAATTATTCTGAAGTTCCCTTCAGAAGATTCTGAAGTTAAGTGGAATGAACCTTTATAAGTTTATTTCTTACTGTGCAGTTTGGAAAGAAACAATGAAGCACTTTATTCATCCTTTGAAGAAAACTCTGGGGGAACATAAAACAACTGACAGATTGTTGCTTATCACTGTATTTGGTTAATTTTAGTTGAACTACACAATCACAACAAGTTAGAAATAAAACAAAAACACATGATTGCTCAACTCTCTTTTAAGTGAGGATCCCATTTGCTTATCCTTAAGTTTAATTTCCAGAGAGCAGTAGAAATAATGTGTTAACAGAGCATTTTGCTAACAGTGGAAAGTGTCAGTTAGATGGCTTTACCCTTGATAAAAGTATAGAAGATTTTCAAAATGGTATGTGGGTGTCTGACAAGACTAATGCCTAAATATGAATACGAGTACAGTAATATGGCCTTATAATGGAAAACAGATGTAGAAAAAAAAATAGCACTCCTACACATTATTTTTTTCAAAAGATGGCTCTCATGCAAGTATTCGTAATACATTTGTGTGCATATATACTGTGTACATGCATAGATATATCTGCGTGTGCGTGTATATGGATATATACACCACAAAACAGGGATCAGATAAGTTGGTCTATATGGTATAGAAACTATTATAATTGTAAAGGAATTAGTAGTTTCCTTTAAAAAATACAGCTGAAGAGCAAAAGCATTTAATTAATCAGTAGGACTAATATAAATATCACAACTATAACAGCTGCAGTGTACGGCTTTGAGAAACATTGCTAACAGAAGTTAGAATAATGCAAGTTATATAACATTTTCCATGTGCGAATCAGATTCTAAAGGACTTTATAAAAAGGTTGCAGTATCATTATCCCCATTTTATAGAACATGTTGTATAGAGATGTGAAGTATCTTGGGAACGAGAGATAGAAACAAGTTTCTTGTTTCAGATTCAAAGCACTACTATGTTGTGCCTTGATAGCTATTAATTCAGTTCTGCCACAACTTTTAAAATTAATCACAAGTACTCACAAGAAAGAATCATGTAAATTTAATCTAGTTACTCTAAGAGTTCAAGAACATTTTAAGGAGATAACTCAACTGTCAAAATGCAGCATTGCAAAGTATTATTTGAACTATTTATAATAGTTCACAATCTGACAGTTGTAGACTTATTTTCTCGTTCACCTTGTTACTAAGATAAGTAGTTCCCATGATGCAATAAGAATATGAATCTAAGAATCTACCTTTGAACAGAAATTTTACAGAACTTTTTACCCTTTATTAAGATTCAAGCACAACTTTGCCATGATTCAGATTTGTAAAGTTCACTCCGTACATCCCAGTGTATATACTGCAGATACTAAAAATTTTTAAACTGTAGCTGAGCTCACTTGGTCTTGATTTTTAGGAAAATAGTATATTAGACCTTCCCTTTCATCCATATAGCTCTGTGGTGGTTAAGAAAAAAAAAAAAAAAACACCATCTTTTGATGACACAAACACGTTTTAGGCACAGAAAATAGTAGACCAGTTTAGGTATAACACTCAAAACAAAAAAAAAAAAAAAAAAAAAATTCCACAAAGCAAGTAATATCTTTTAGTTGCTTTACTACAAGAATATCTAGTGTGATTTTCTTTAAAATATACTTTCATTCAGATAAGAACTGATTTTTTTTCTTTTAATTTTCCCAATAGGTTTTAATTATTTGATGACTTCTTTTAAGTGTGACAAACATATGGTACTTACTGCAATAAGTGTTTTACCAGATGTGTCACCTGAAATAAATTTTAGTGGGCTTTACATACTGCAGATGCAGATCCAGATGCTTCTTGAATTTCTTTAAGATTTCTGGTGACCTTTAGTTTTTAGTGTTATTAAGCATAAGTTCACAGAATCACAGAATCATAGAACAACCAGGTTGGAAGGTACCCATCGGATCTTCCAGTCCAACCATTCCTATCTAACACTAAACCAAGTCCCTCAAGACCTCATCCACCCGTGCCTTAAACACCTCCAGGGAAGGTGAATCAACCACCTCCCTGGGTAGCCTATTCCAATGCCCAATGACCCTCTGCGTGAAAAACCTCCTCCTAATCTCCAGTCTAAATCTACCCTGGTGGAGCTTGAGGCCATTCCCTCTCATCCTGTCCCCTGTCACTTGGGAGAAGAGGCCAGCTCCCTCCTCTCCACAACCTCCTTTCAGGTACTTGTAGAGGGTAATGAGGTCTCCTCTCAGCCTCCTCCAGGCTAAACCACCCCAGTTCTCTCAACCGCTCCTCATAGGGTCTGTTCTCCAGCCCCTTCACCAGCCTCGTTGCTCTTCTCTGGACTTGCTCCAGAGCCTCAACATCCTTCTTGTGGTGAGGGGCACAGAACTGGACACAATATTCAAGGAGCGGCCTCAGCAGTGCTGAATACAGAGGGAGAATCACCTCCCTGGACCTGCTGGTCACACCGTTTCTGATACAAGCCAGGATGCCATTGGCCTTCTTGGCCACCTGGGCACACTGTTGGCTCATGTTCAGTCGGCTGTCGACCAACACCCCCAGGTCCCTCTCCTCCTGGCAGTTTTCCAGCCAGGCTTCTCCCAGTCTGTAGTTCTGCATAGGGTTGTTGTGCCCCAAGTGCAGGGCCTGGCATTTGGCCGTGTTAAACCTCATACCATTGGACACTGCCCAGTGGTCCAGCCTGTTTAGGTCCCTTTGCAGAGCCTCCCTACCCTCCAGCAGATCGACACTTGCACACAGCTTTGTGTCATCTGCAAACTTGCTAAGGATACCCTCAATGCCCTCATCCAGGTCATTGATGAAGACATTGAACAGGACTGGACCTAGCACTGAGCCCTGGGGAACACCACTTGTCACTGGCCTCCAACTGGACTTAACACCATTTACCACCACTCTCTGGACCCGACCATCCAGCCAGTTTTCTACCCAGGAGAGTGTGCGTCTGTCCAGGCCAGAGGCTGACAGTTTCCGCAGCAGAATGCTGTGAGAAACTGTGTCAAAGGCTTTACTGAAGTGCAGAAAGACCACATCCACAGCCTTTCCCTCATCCAGCAGCCGAGTGACTTTGTCATAGAAGGCGATCAGGTTGGTTTGGCAGGACCTGCCTCTGGTAAACCCATGTTGACTGGGCCTGATCACCCGCTTCTCTTGTAAGTGCTTCATGATAGCACTCAAGATCACCTGTTTCATGACTTTCCCTGGCACTGAGGTCAGACTGACTGGCCTGTAGTTCCCCGGATCCTCCCTGCTACCCTTCTTGTAAATGGGAACTACATCAGCCAGCCTCCAGTCCAGAGGTACCTCCCCAGTCTTCCAGGAGTTCTGGAAGATGATGGAAAGGGGTTTGGCCAATACATCCGCCAGCTCCCTCAAAACCCTAGGATGTATCCCATCTGGCCCCATAGACTTGTGGGTGTCCAGTTGGCCAAGCAGGGCTCTGACCACCTCCTCTTGGACTATGGGAGCCTCGTATTGCTCCTCTGTTTCCTGGGTATCTACACAGAGGGAACAGCTTTCTTTACAATTAAAGACTGAGGCAAAGAAGGCATTAAGTACCTCAGCCTTCTCCTCGTCCCCTGTCACTGCTGTTCCCTCTGAGTCCAAAAGGGACTGTATGGTCTCCCTTGTCCTCCTTTTACTGTTAATATACTTATAAAAAGATGTTTTATTGTCTTTTGCATACTTAGCTAATCTGATCTCTAGCTCAGCCTTAGCCCCTCTGATTTTTTCCCTGCATAACCTCGCTTCTCTCCTGTAGTCCCTCCAAGAGGCCTGTCCCCCCTTCCAGAGCCTATAAATATTCCTTTTTTTTCTAATTTCACTAGTTGCAGTTGAACTCCTCTGTAATATTTTTCTTACTGGTTTGACTACTGGAGAATAATGTAGTGACTTTGCATATAGCAGGCCATTTGTTATCTTTCTGAGAGTAGGACTAAGTGGGTTATAGATATTCTGAGTAACATAGCTTTTTTCTACTTCTTCTTTTCCTCTCATCTCTTACTGATAACCAGACCTCAGAGATGTATAATAAAGACACTGAGTATCTGCATTTTCAATTCAAATCTAAGTACAGATCACTGAGATTTATTTCTAACATATCATTGCTTTAATTTGCAGCATAGTTTGTGCACACTTATTTAACAGTTTTAACTATTAAGCCAAAGAAAACCCAAAAGATGATGAGTATCATGCAATCATAGAATCACAAGGTTGGAAGAGACTCACCAGATCATCTAGTCCAACCATTCCTATCAAAAAAAAGTACTACTTTATATTAGCAGAATACAGAAAGTAAAATATATATGAAAAACATCATATATTAGAATCACTGGGAATCTCATAGGACTGTATCTATGGTACAAAGGTACTTCCTATCATATTATATCTGCTCCAGAAAGCAAGTGACGAATTTGAGATTCTAATTTTTCTCAGTTCATCTCCCTAGGAATCTGTATAAAGTCAAATTATTCAAGACACTTCCTTCCTGGGTAGTCTGATGTAAATCAATACACATTGATTTTTTTTTTTCTTTCTTTCTTGCTTTCCTCATCTTTCTCTACCTCAATATTTGCTCCGTACCAGTCCTTAAAATTTCCCAGACTTGTAAGGTCCCATAATTCTGTCTTCTATAAATCTGCCTTCTGAATATCTTTTTTTGACAAATTCTTTTCCTTTCATTGATACTAAGAGTTCCTATTAAAAGTTTTATGTGCAGATGTTGCCACTATTTTCCTGTTTTTAAAACACGTCCATAATTTATTATCAGCTAAAAGCTGATGAGATTTTTCAGCCAGTAAGCAACAAAAAACATAAATATGTTTTCTTACCTGATTTTCAATTTTTTTTTTAATCTTCAGCTTTCAGAAGTGAAAATTTGATGACTGCAATATAGAAAATGAACAAAAGAAAAAAAGAGGGAAATCTTTAAAACCACTCATCATGTAGATATACTACAAACACAAGTTTGGTAAAATTAGGTAAAACTTATTATATTAATTTTCATAATTTAAAAGGAGTAGAAAGATAGATTCTGAAAATGAGCTTTTTTTCAGTCATGGATTTTTATTGTTCAGCTTTAGCTTGTTCTTTAGTTTAACCGGCAAACTTGGTGAAAGTGTTTTCAACCTCATTGTCCTGATTACCTATGACATCTGTGTTGTCAATGAAATATCCAATGTCTATTTATTGATAGTTAAATAAATTATTCTCATCTTTCTGCTCCCTGTAAGCCGAGCCTCTCTTACCTTAATTCACTCATTTAGATACTAAACCTTAAGAAGTCCTCATTACGATTCTAAACTGTGGAAACTGAAAGCCTGCTTATGAAGTAACCACAGAAAAACAAGAGTTGCAGGATATATTCCTCAAGGACTGAAGAATTCTAAAGACATGAAAAAATTGCTATAAAGCTGTAAGACATGTCTAACAGCAAGTGTCTATACTGGTCAACTAATATTTTATATCAAATAATGTTCCAGAACATTACAGAAAAATAAGGAAAACACACAGAAATCCTGTTCTTGTTCTTGGATATGCGTTTTGACAGAAGTTGCACATTGTTATGGCAATATCAAGTGTCAAAATGTTATAGTTCTACATTCTGTTGCGAGACACATGATTGATTTAAACTCTTAGGTAGTTGCTAAGCATTCTACTTTTGTGATGGTTTTCACCTTGCCACTGATGCTACCCTTTCAAGCTGTAAACTAACTTTCAATACATCTTTCTTCAACACTGTGATTTAAAAATCCATAACTGTTATGAGTATCTGCTTCTTTTCTCAGACAGATTGGCAAATTCCACTAGCTTTACTGGCTGTCACTGGCATCCATTTATTTAGATTGAAATATCAAACAAAAATGGTTAAAGTTTATCACATCTAGGTACAGTTGTGCACAGATGCATATCCAGGACTCAGTTCATTCAGGTCAGCTCTTGTTTCTTCTCAAGAAATAAGATCAGCTTGGCATTAAAAAAAGCATTTGCAATTTAGCTTGGAATAGAGTGAATAAGTGTTTGAGGTTCTGGGAGGTGAATTGGTGCAGTTTTGTGGGTGTTTTTCCAGTGGCAAACTGGCTTTCACTTTGTCAGGAATCTTAAAGTTTATAAATAATACAGTCAAAATTCCCTGACTGAATATATAAATACATAACTTTCCTGCCTTTAGATGTTTCAAAGATTTTGGTGTGAATGGCTGTCTCAGCATTTTTTTGCATGAATACTAGAGAGCTGTGAGTTAAGGTTCTGGTGAAGTTTTCTAGTTTAACAGCTTCTCAATAGTTACATATGGATTATTTAATAATATTATGTGTCCCATATATTTCACATTTTTTCAATAATTAACAAGAAAAAGAAAACATAAAACCCCCCACACTAACAACCATCCCCCACTACATCCTTTTATCTCAGTTTAATGAAATGTAGTGTTTGGTTCCTGCTCACAATAACTACCTGCCAGAAGACTGCCAAGAACAAAATGTGCAAAGCAGGTGGTTCAAGTTACATCAAATATCATTGATCCATTGAACAGTAATGCTGAAGTCAACTAATATTTACATCAGTCTGTCACATTTGTGATTCATTATGGCTTAGCTATAACCAAATATAAACATTTATGAAAAAGAAATAAAATAAAGATGTAGCTTAAATGGAACAAACCCCACACACATAGACACACCCCCAAAGCAAAATGACAATACTAGAGCATAGTACCTAAACCTAGGATGATTGTAGACAGCAAATACCATTATTTTTGCTTAGAAATCAAAGATCTGGCATTACTGTTGATGCACAAATGAAAATGCTAAGTAATGCAATGAAGTGTGAAAGTCTTTATCCAAGTTGTACCTGTAAAAATGCAACCATAGCTATACTTTCAATACCCTTTCCCTCCTTCTTCCACAGAGCACTATCATACTTGATATACTTTAATAATCTAAACTACTTATATCCTGGCTCCAAATCATAGTCCAGATGATTTGTTATTTTATCCTTTCAGGTAGCTATCTACATGTTCCAGAAAAACTGACATCTGATAATGAGCTCTGCAACCAGACAATTCAAAAATAAGCAGAGGTATTTTAAAATTTTTGTCTTGGTCACCTGAAATAATTTATATTCATTATAATGTCTCTGAGAAAATAGCAGACCTTTATTGTTATAATAAGTGGCTATGGAACTCATTTGCAATCCCACTTTGCCAAGATTATTTCATATTTTAATGCATTCTCCTGCCAAACTGTTGGCTTTTAGTTAATAGCATTTCTGCCAGAGTTTTAAGGCTCAGATCTGAAGTGGAACAAGTCATAATTTTTTAACTCATAATGCTTTAACATTCATCCTACACTGAAAACACAAGACACACGTAAGAGAGAAGAAGGGAGAACTTTTTCCACAAAATAGTAACAATAGTAGTAAAAATAGCTCCAATTCAAATCAAGGAGGTGAAAACATTTGTGGAGGTAAGGAACACTTGTGAGTCTGGGACATCTGTGAGTCTGCTGAGAACCTCTTGACGTTCAACAAGGCCAAGTGCAAGGTTCTACACCTGGGTTGGGGCAATCCATATTTTCAGTACACAGTGAGGGGTGACATGATTGAGAGCCGCCCTGCACAGAAGGACTTTGGGGTACTGGTCGATAAGAAACTTGACATGATCTGGCAATGCATGACACAGCCCAGAATGCCAACCATATCCTGGGCTGCATCAAAAGAAGTGAGCTGGCAGGTCAAGGGAGGTAATTCTGTCCCTCTATCCCTCTCTTGCAAGACCTCACCTGGAGCTCTGTGTCCAGTTCCAGAATCCCCAAAATAAGGATATGGAACTGTTGGAATGGATCCAGAGAAGGGGTACAAAGATGATCAGAGGGGCTGGAGCACCTTCCATATGAGGACAGGTTGAGAGAGTTTGTTCAGCCTGAGGAACAGAAGGCTCCAAAGAGATCTTATAACAACCTTCTAGTACCTGAAAGGGGTCTACAGGAAAGTTTGAAAGGGACAGTTCACAAAGGCTTGTAGTGACAGGACGAGGCGGGATGGGTACAAACTGGAGAGGGGTAGAGTTGGACTAGACATTAGGAAGAATTTCTTCACTATGAAAGCAGTGAGGCACTGGCACAGGTTGTTCAGGGAAGCTGTGGCTGCCCCATCCCAGGAGGTGTTCAAGGCCAGGCTGCATGGGACCTTGGGCAACCTGATCTAGTGGGAAGTGTCTCTGCCCATAGCAGGGGGGTGGAACTGGATGATCTTTAAGGTCCCTTCCAACCCAAAATATTCTATGATTCTGTGATTCTATGATTCTGTGATCTGTGAGTCATCATATGTAGGAAATATTTACCAGTAAAAATGTTGCAGAGCTATGCTTCAGGAACCATCACTCTGAGTGATGAAACATGTCTTGATCTGGTACATGGTCTGTTTCTTGTCCTCCCTCAAGTCAACAGAAAGACTGTATTTGATTGCTGTAATCTGTATTGTCATTGTGATATCAAAAGGTAGTGTATAAATTAACTTAAAATTGAGGAAAAAAGAATTTGTGAGAATGAAAGAAAGAGGTCACCGATAAGACAGCTGAAAAATTCTTTTTGGTATTAAAAGAAATCCTGAGAGTTCAAATTTTGTTCTCTTAAATGTTTCTCTGTTATTTTAGCTTTCTGGACAAATTTTAATAATTTCGCTGTACTACTTACCCCATTGACTTAATTGACAGAAATAAAACTCTGTTTCTAACTCCATACTCAGTTTAACGTGGAAGGAAACAGATTACTCTGTCTTCTTTTGTTTTCTATTCTCTTACTGGCAGGTCAGTTAACCATCATTTTCAAGGTGCCCTGAGACATTAATTTTAGAACAAGATTTCAGCTGCTTATGATTTATTCAGATTTTAACCAATTAAATTAAGAACTATCTCAAGCTGAAATTTTGATGATGCTGGAGATATTTTCAACTTCTAGAAAAAAGGGTTTTCAGCTACTGCATGAGTCTAAGCAAAGGATTTTTTTTTTTTTTTTTGTAATGTTAATAGGAATTCTGGCAATGTGTTCTTTGGACTGCTATTATGTCCCTGCTGTAGGATAGGGACTTCAAATTTGGCAGAGAACTGACTTTTGCATAATAGATTTCTTTTTTGCCACTCCTGTGAAAAGATGTCCTTGTCTGACCTAGTTATAAGCTTAAGAAAACCTGTAGTTTGCATTTTCATAGTAGAGATTTTCTAGAGCTTAGGAGTTAATTTCACTAACTACTACAAAGCCTACTCCTACCAACTATTAGAAATGTCTAAGATGACACTCAACATCTGATCAAACATTATAGGTGCAAGTCCACTATTTTTTTTCTAGTTGCCATTCTGGGTCAATCTAGAAGCAGGGAGAAGAAGAGAAATCAGGAGAGAAATCACAGGTTAGTCTTTTCGTGTGCTTTAGTAAATCCCTGTCAGAGAAGGACAATGGTAACTTGCAAAATACAAATGCCTATTAAAAATATGCAATTATGAGTCTACCATCAGCTGCCACTCAGCTTCATAGAATTTTAACTGATGTTTTGTGTTTCTTGGGCATTTGGGGTTTATTCAGTTGATTTAACTTCAATTTCCACTGCTATTTGAGATACCTTGTAGAATCTGAAATGTCTGCACAATGGAAGCAGATATGTCAGAAGACAATCACGAGAATTGTGCCTTTCCAGCTGGACAGCTGGAAAACAGATGGACATCTTATGAATTTTAAATGACTAGAATTCTATATTTAGGGAATTAAATCAATGTGTTAAAGTTGAAAATATCCAAGTAACTCCCCAAACAGATAAACCAAAGTTGTTCTTTGCTTATATCTTGCATAGATGGGGGTCTCTCTATCAAAACTAGCTAATCCAATAATCATCCTCACAGCAAACCTTGGAAAGAGATGAGCAAGCGCTTTATAGATTGCATTTTTTTAAAAAAGAGTCAGTTTCAAAAGAAAGAAACCATTGAATCTAAAGCTTTTGCAAAAATATAGAATCACTAAAATTTGATCTTTAATGTAGGTGGGTGGCAGCTGGCCTATCAACTTCCTTGGAAGAACCACTACCTCATGTTGTGACGTTTGTGTATGTTGGAGAAAGTATATTGTTCCTTTAACTACACAGAAACAATGCAGAAACAATGATGCTGATAATTTCTAGTTAAGGATTTTTCTTAAGAGGCAATATTGCACTTAACGTTATTTCTTTGATTCAATGAATAGTTGTTTAACAAACTATATCTCACAGAACTGCCAAAAAATAGTGATAGTACTAACAACAACTATCTGCCTTTTATCAGGACAAACTGAAAGATTCGTCTGATTGAAACCAACAGAGATGTAAGATAGCACAAGATTAAAAATAATTAATAATGAAAATGATGTTTAAATATAAATATTTAATTATAAAAACAACAATAATGAAAATACAAAACAGCTGCTGCATTGACTTACAAAAAAAGAATGTTGAATATAAGTATGAAAAAATCCCAGCAACAGTGGAACTCAGCAGATTATTTTCATGAGTTTAACAAAATTGTTGCAAAGAAAGCAAAAATTCATAATAGCCCTAACCTTTGCTGTGCAGCTATTAATCATCATCAATATTTTAAACAGGATTTAACACATTTTCTCTAGGGCTCAACTGTTTTCACAGTGCAATGAAACCTTTTGCATGCATAATATTCTCTTCAATATATTATGACAATTACCTTTACATTCTGCAATGATTTACATGAACAAGTTCAAAACACATACAAACAAAGCCCCCAAAACTATGACTGCTTATACGTAGGAAGCTTAGAAACTTTAAACATGAGCTAGAAATTTATAGAATTAAAGAATTATTTGGGTTGGAAAAGACCTTCAAAGATCACCAGGTCTACCTCCTGTCAATGGACAGATGTTATTCAAAGTCCTGTTCAACCTGACCTTGAAAACTTGTAATGACGAGGCATCCACAGCTTCTCCAGTTCCAGACGTTATCACTGCCAATGTAAAAGAATTATTACTTATATCCAAATTAAACTACCCCTTTTCACTTTAAAGCCATTCCCCTCACTTTGTCATTACAGGCTCTGATAAACAGTCTCTTTCAATGTTTCTTACAGTCCCCTTTAAGAATTGGAAGGCTATAATAATGCCTCACTGGTGCCTAAACTCTCTCAAATACTCTTCACAGGAGAGGTTTTTGCAGCTCTCTGATCATTTTTGTGGCTGTTCTCTTGACCTGCTCTAACAGGTCCACGTCTTTTATATACTGGGACCCTGAACTGAATATAGAACTCCTGGTGGGGGTCTCATGAGAGCAGAATAGAAGTGGGGGAATCACGTCCTTTAACCTGCTATCCATACTACTTTATATGCAATCCAGTATATGATTGTCTTTCCGAGTTACAAGCATACATTGCCATCTGAAACCCAGTTTTCATGCACCAGTATCCCCAAGTCTTTCTCTGCAGGACTGCTCTCAATCCCTTTACCCCCTAGTCAGTATTGATAACTTATGCTTGCCTTGACCCAAGTGTGGGACCTTGCACTTAGCTTTCTTGAACCTGGTTGCACTGAGCCCACTCCTCATTTCTGTCAAGTTCCTTTGGGATGGAATTCTTTCCTTCAAATGAATCAACTAAACCACTCACCCTAGTGCTATCTGCAGACTTGCTGAGGGTGTACTCAATCCCAATATACCATTACTTGAGCATTACTAGTCCAAATACAGACCCTTGATGAACATCATTTTGTACTGATCTCTGATTGGACATTGACTGCAACTCTTCTACTGTCAGTAATTCAGTTAATTCTTTATCCACCTAAGAGTCCATACATCAAACCCATGTATCCCCAATTTAGACACTAGGATGTTGTGTGGGACCATGCCAAATGCCTTACAGAAGTCCAAATAGATGACATCAGTAGCTCTATCCTTACCCACTGATACAGATACATCATCACAAAAGGTCAGGCATAAATTGCCTTTGGTAAAGCTTTCTGTTATCGCTTTTCTCTCTTCCATATATTTAACATGCCTTCCAGGAGGATTTGTTCCATGATCTCACTGGGAATGAAAGTGAGGCTGACTGGTTATTAGTTTGGAGGATACTCATTATTATTTTTTAAAAAATAGGCACAATACTCCTTTTTCTCCAATCATTTCAGACTTTGCTTGACTGCCGTGACTTTTGAAATATGTGGTAAGTTCTGGGATGTCAAGGTTTGGATAAGTCTTATAGTCTGTTAAGAAGTTCAATCTTAATTGTTTACTTAAAATTAAATATCCACAAACAATTTAATTTTGTCATCAACAGAATCAACAGTTAAAACTCTCTTTTCTATGTCTTTATAGAAACACCATTACGTCCATAGTATTCTAGAAATAAAAGGAGTCATGAAAGTGATGATAGTGAAGTATTTCCTCTTATCACTTAAAAACAGAAGAAACACCATTTTTCTGAATTAAAGAGCTTCTGTGCTAAAAAATCACTATATATGTACTTGCCTGGGACAGAACTTCATTTTATTAATAGTTTATGCTTACTACTGAGTGATTTCTGTTTCCTTCTCTAGGATTTCATTTTTGTGTTGTTATAGTTTTATTAAGGTTTTTTTAAAGAGGATTATTAAGGTTTTTTTAGGAAGATTATTAAAATTTTTTAAGGAGATTATTTTCAAGAAAATCCTTGTCAATACACGTGACTAAACCTGAAAGTAACAAATACTGTCTTCCCTATTTGCAGTGAAAAATAAGATACTATCTGGAATTTCTGTAGATTCCAGTCAGATTACCTGCAGCAGTCAGAAACCCTGAGTCTGCAAAAACTTATGGATTTTCCTACTCCTGTTAACTGTGTGTATAGTGAATGACTTAAAGATTATCTAATTTTCCTGTATTCACCTACTTTCTTTTCACAGGCTTTCCTAAAATGGCCAGTGCAGCAGTAGAGATCTCCCCTTCTGTGGTCTTTATATTTTATCATGCTGAGAGCCATTTCATAGATTTAGTGGATGACAGGGGAAGACAATAGATTTAGTATATAATGTGGTAGAAAAATTATGGGAGAAATTGAAGCCAACATAATAACAATAACAGTAATTATTATTCTAGTCAATAAGCATTTATTGTTAAATATGAGATTTAATAAAATATAAATTAATATGTAATACTAAAACATGCCCACTATAGGAGAGGATCAGATCATAGAATCATAGGACAACCAGATTGGAATAGACCCATCGGATCATCGAGTCCAACCATTCCTATCAAACACTAAACCAAGTCCCTCAGGACCTTGTTTACCCGTGACTTAAACACCTCCAGGGAAGGTGAATCAACCACCTCGCTGGGCAACCTATTCCAATGCCCAATGACCCTCTGTGTGAAAAACTTCCTCCTAATCTCTAGCCTAAATCTCTCCTGGTGGAGCTTGAGGCCATTCCCTCTTGTCCTGTCCCCTGTCACTTGGGAGAAGAGCCCAGCTCCCTAATGCAATGACCATCAAAATGCAATGACCATCAAAAATGCAAGACCATCAAAAACCTGAAGGTGCACAAGTTCATGAAACCTGATGGCAACTGACATGTGAAGTTGCTAAGCCACTATCCATGATAATTGAGAAACCATGGCAGCCTAGTGAGTTTCCCACTGACAGCAAAAGGGAAGTATAACTCCCATATTTAAAAAAGGAAAAAAGGAAGACCCAGAGAACCTAAGACTGGTCAGTCTTGCATCTGTGCCTGGCAAGATCAGGGAGCAGATCCTCCTGGATCTCTGCCAAAGAATATGGTAAATAAGGAGTTGATTGGTGACAGAAAATATTGTTTCACTTAGAGAAAATCTTGTATGACAAATCTGATGGCCTTCTATGATGGGTCTGCAGTGTTGGTGGATAAAAGGAGGGTAATCAGCATCATCTGCTCAGGGACATGGTTTAGTGGCAGATAGGAATGGTTGGATTTGATGATCCAAGAGATCTTTTGCAACATAGTGATTCTAAAATTCTATGGTCTATGTGGACAAAACATTTGACATTGTCCCACTCTCCTGCACAACATTCTTTTCTCTAATTTGGAGAGACAGGGTTTGATGAATAGCCTATTTGGTGGATAAAAAATTGGCTGGATGGCTGCATTCAAAGAGCTATGGTCAATGGCTTGATGCCCAAGTGGAGACGGGTGTTCCACAGCAGTTGGTATTAGGAATAGTATTGTTCAATAACTTTGTAGGTTACATGGACTGTAGGATTGATGATCACCTCAACAAGTTTGAGAGAAACATCAAGCTGTGTCACAGGTTGGAGGGAAGGGATGCAATCCAGAGGGACCTGTACAGGATTGAGAGGTGGACCTGTGTGAATGTCACAAAACTCAACACAACCAAGTGTAAGGTCCTGCACCTGGGTCAGGGCAATTACAGGCTGAATGGAGAATGTATTGAGAGTAGCCCTGAAAAGTAGGACTTGTACTGCTGGTGGATCAGAAGCTCAACATGAGTCAGCTATGTGCACTTGCAGCCCAGAGAGTCAGCCATATCCTGAGTTGCATCAAAAGAAGTGTGACCAGCAGGTCGAGCGAGGCGATTCTCTCCCTCTACTCCACTCTTGGGAGACTTGATCTGGAGCACTGCATTCAGTCCTGGAATATTCAGTCCAGGAAGGACATGGATCTCTTAGAGTGAGTCCACAGGAGGGCCACAAAGATGATTGGAGGACCAAAAAGGTGTTCAGAGGGCTGGAGAACCTCCCATATAAGGACAGACTGAGAGACCTGGGCTTGTTTAGCCTAGAGAATAGAAGGCTCCTAGGAGACCTTCCAGTATGTAAAGTGGATGTATAGGAAACCTGAAGAAGGGCTCTTTATCAGAGATTCTAGTGAAAGGATGAGGGTAACAGTTTTAAGCTGAGAAAAAGCTAGATTTAAATTAGGTATTAGAAAGAAATTATTTGTTATGAGGATAGTGAGATACTCAAAGTGATTGTCTAAAGAAGCTGTGGAATTCCCATCACTGGATGGTAAAGATCAGCTTGGATAAGGCTTTGAGCAATCTGCTCTAGTGGAAAGTGTTACTGACAATGGCAGTGTGGTTGGAACTAAATGATCTTTAAAGTCCCTTCCAGCCCAAACAATTTAATGATAGTATGATTCTATGATAATGTGCTTACTCATAAGGACTGTCGGAAAGGTTTGCAAAAGAGTTAATTTGTCAAAAAATATTGCCCCTGGTAAAAGTATCCAGTAAAATATATTTAGACAAGGTGTATAATTGTAGGAAAAAGCTAAAATGTTCAGGTGTATTGGCAAGAAAACAAAAGGACCTGAGTCCTGCTTCTAGGTGTATTTAGACTTCTTACCAGATAAATAGGGAAAAGTACTTTGTTTTATCCCAGCTGAATGAGCTATTAGATAGCAGGGTCATACTGACTTTCATTTGCTCTACTTCTGCACCTGCACCCGGTTTCTTACTTGCAGCCAGTCATCTGGCTACTCAGCAGTAATAGTAGAGCTCAAGAAGCAAGATTTATTCCTTCCTACTCCTGTTTTTAGAAGCCTTAGAAGCTAAACACAACCACAGAAATCAGGTATGATCATATTTTGATCATCAGCATACTCACCAAAAACTGAAATAAGATTCAGCTCCGGCTTGTGAGTACCTAAATTTACTTGTCTGCAATCTGGAGTGGTATCCCATCATTAAATATGGATTTGTGAAATCTGGAATCCCACTCCATGTTAGAGAAAATTGTAATTTTAACCAACAATTGTCATTAAGGTACTAGAAGGAGGGATTGATGAGCCACTCACATTCCATAATTTAACAAGTAAATTGTTGAGAGGATGACACAAAAGAAAATTACACCATATTTAAAGTGTTTAAGTAAATGCCAAAGAAAACTCCTTCAGCACATATATTTATATATGTATAAATAGAAATTATGAAGCCAAGAAAAAAGTTATACATAGAGAAAAATTCACATCATATTAATATGGAAAAGAAAAATTAATAAATGGACACTTGAGAATGAGAATGAAAAAATCTTGTATAAAATTTAAGGTAGCAAAAAAAGGTATACCTAGGGATATAATCACTCTGTGCAGTTTTTCTTTTGATCCTGCCATATGCTTTACCATAATATGACTGATATGTATATTTAAAATTCACGCATGCATTGTAATTTCCATGTGGTTTTCACATTTTTCAAAATATGGAAAATTGTGGAAAGAGGATGTTCCAAAAGAGCTTAATGAGGCTGGGTACCTACATAGATTTAAGGATGTTAAATGTCTCCCTCTCCTGTCTGGGGTTAATGTATCTCTGTGCGCACTATTAAACTTATAAATACTTTGTTGAGTGCAATGCATGAACTGAAGATGCAACATGAAAAACCAGAATTGTCTTCAGTATGCGCCCTCTTCTACTACAAATAACCACATCATACTATGTAATTATTGAAATATCAATGGAATTATGTATTGAAGCAAGGAAAGGAAAGAGTGGATGAACAGGAAAGCTCAGTCATCTTGTCTGGAAATATGTTATGTATAGTATATTTTAACAAGCAGATTATATATAGGAAATTGTAATTGAGACCTATAGCTAATGAGGAATACTTATCTTAGAAAGCCATTTCCACATTCACCTGTATGCCTAACATCGACAAAGTGCTCTAACAAGTTTCTCAAATTAATGATATTCCAGATTTACTGTCTGATTAGAGGCTAGGGTATTAACTATGAAACTGAACTGTGTGACTTATGTAAGTAAATTTTAATTTTGCCACTTCAAGTGAAATGTTACCTTTCTTTAGCCTACCAAAAACATAAGAGTTAAAATGATCTTGTCCTGGTCTGAGCTGATTTAAGTTGCTTTGGCCATAATAGAAGCTGCTTAACAGTGAAGTGAGTATACCCTGAATTTGTTTTGTTTTAGCCCTATTTTATAGCAATACCAAGTGTGGACTGAACTGTCTGTGGTCTCAAATTGAAATGTGATGTGGCAGGACAAAGAAACAGGTTGACAACAGATATCAGAGACTGAAAAGACAATTCACAACAGTCCTTTTTTTGCACACTTAACAAGACCTTGAATGCAAAATAATATCCAAAACTATAACTTAGATCCTGACTTAAATTATATAAAAGAGAAGTTAATTAGAAACATGATCAATTACAACTGTTGCAATCGAGTGTGTGCATATGTGTGTCAAAGAATTAGAGATTGCTGTGATGAGAATGATAAAAAGTAATAAATTAAAGCAGTTTCAGACTTCAAAATATAACTTTCCCACATTAACACACATTGCCAATGGTTAATTTTTATCACTGCACATTGAAAGTCATCAGTCCTTAAGAATCATACTTTGTGTTGTCTTTGATCACATAATGTGCACAGCTAATGCCACGTAAGTACTGTTGATCTCTATGGTCCTTGATGGTCCTAGCCATTGATGTGATCAGGCTAAAGAGCCTTTGAGAAGAGAAGCCAGAACAAAAATGTATGTGGTATTTTCCCTCTCACTTTAATTTGTGATCTGGTCCATTTCTTAAACAACCGAGATTCTAGGCAAATCCCAGCTTTTAGCATCAAGCTCCATGAGGTGAGATGGAGATTCCCAGTTGACGTTCAAATGAGAAGATTCTTGTTCCTTTGCTGTTTGCTTGCTTTCTTTGTCTTGTTGTTGTTGTTATTGTAGAGGTTGTAGAGAGGAGGGAGCTGGGCTCTTCTCCCAAGTGACAGGGGACAGAACAAGAGGGAATGGCCTCAAGATCCGCCAGGGGAGATTTAGGCTGGAGATTAGGAGGAAGTTTTTCACACAGAGGGTCATTGGGCATTGGAATATGCTGCCCAGGGAGGTGGTTGAGTCACCTTCCCTGGAGGTGTTTAAGGCACAGGTAGATGAGGTCCTGAGGGACATGGTTTAGTGTTTGATAGGAATGGTTGGACTTGATGATCCGATGGGTCTCTTCTGGCCTGGTTGTTCTATGATTCCATGATTGTTGTTATTCTTGTTATTTTATTTTCCTTTTACTTAGCTACTACTTCTTTCCTAAAAACAAAAGCTCTCTTTTCCCACTGGTCTTGAGTTTCTTCAACAACCAGCACTGAATTGTTACTAAGTTGTTTGTGGCTGTGAAGCCTCTGCTTTTGACCTGTGTCATATTTTCAAAGTCTTTACCATTATCTGACACTTAAACTGTACATTATAGCAAGAGATACTCAGTGCCAGGTTCACACACACAGTTACCACAATAAATTCGTAACAGTTGGATCTCAGGCCTTGCACAAATAGCAATAAGGGGAAGTGAGAACAAGACCTATAGCCTTTCATTTGCAGTAACATTACTATTTTTTTGATGGCACCACTGGCTGCAAAATGTTTCTCCAGTTATACTAAATTGACAGGGTTAGATTGCGGATCACAAGAAGCTACTATTAGGTTTTGCTTAGTATACTTGAACTTTAGAAGCACAAAAGGCTTCTGCTTTATCTACAAACAATAGAAAAATAGAAAAACCTGACCCATATTCCCTCATAAATTAAAAAAAATGAAGTTAAACACTGGCTTTATGCTTTTGATCTGAAACTTCTTGCACTTTAACATGAAAAAAAGCATGGAAGAAGATAAAACAGAATGTTTTTTGGTTGGTTTTTGCTGTTCAAATTATTCAGAAAAAGATGAGGACAATCAGGTCATAAAAATTAGATACAGTTACTTAATAAAATAGAGCAGGTTTCTATATCTATACTTGTGTACAGTTCAGCTTTCTTCAACAAGAAAGCAAATGTATTTTTATTTGGAATAATAAGGAACATCAATATTATCATTAGTACATGTGCCTTATACACCATTCTTCAATAAGCCATTCTAACCATCTCATATTTAACTGCCTTTCTGAACTTTTAAGTCAGATTTCAATAAGTAGTCCATTCTTACACATGACCAAAACTGCTGAGTTTGTGTTATACACAGCACAAGTACCTGTTCAGCTTAACCATGCAAATTTGTCACCATGTGTTCAAAGGGATCATCGTAGTTTGGTAGATCAGTTTCTATCAGTCTACAACAACATAACTGTATGCCTCGAATTGGATAATGTTTCCACAAAACAGTGATATTTTCTTCTTTGATTTCTTCAGAAAAAAATTAAATTATATGTTTAAATACAATTCATGTTAAGTTTACACCAATAGGTGGTCTGATACTGTATATATTCAACATAAAGTATCATTTGAACTCCATCATGAATTTATTTTTTAATTTTAATTTTAAATTATATTATTTTTCTATAGTAACACATTCATCTGAGGGTCTTAATGACCTTCCTATAAGATGCAGGTAAAATATTTTCTATGTGATTTCTTCTTTCTATGGGTAAACAGGTATTTCGCTTGGTTTCTAATTTTTTTTTCATATGGCCTTAATAGAATATTCACTATCACATTTCAGTGACTTGAAAGCAGTAACTCAAAATACTGAATGCTGATGCGCAATTTGTTATGATCAATGTTTTGTCTGCCTTGCTCTCAGTATCTTGTATTATGAAAGTTATGTGAAATAATCAATGAAAATATGAAACTAATACATCATATATCAATGATCCTCAAATTAAAATCAAAATTCAGATTTGCATTCAAACAAAATGATACCAAAAGAAATAAAAAACCCACCTCAACCCACCCCCCCAACAATCAAAATAAAATTATTCCCTCTTTTCATTGTTGGAGTATCATGCCTTCAGTAATTCAAGTGGCTTTTAAATTATTATCAAAGGAAAAAAAATGTTTGCCTGCACAGCTGCACTTTGACTTCCTCCTTGAATCACAGGAATCATCCTGGTATTTCTGTCTGTCTTCAGCTTTTGAAAAGATCTGAAAGAGGTGCTTTTATTCAGACTCTCATATCATGGATTTGTCACTATAAAGAAAGCTGAAGACAGAAAGAAAGTGTTTGAGGTTACCTTTAGAAGTATCAAAAAGGATAGTTTGTGTGCTATTTATTTCTATTCTTTACCTCACACTATTTCCAAACAATACCAGAAAAACAGCAGAGTAAATGGAATATAGGTATCCAGCAAAATATTCATAGAAAGCTCTTTTCCCATGTTCTAATAGAGAAATCCAAAGAATGCCATGGATATTGAAAATCCAAAATGACTCCACAATATCGCTAAGGTGATGTCATCCTCATCGTCACTGTGGTATTTCCTATTAGTGGTAATTATATTGTTTAAGAACTTTTTAGGAATGTTTAAGATGCTTGAGAAATTCAATTTGACCCAGAGAATTTTTTATATCTTTGTTTATCTTCGTAATGTTTTGTACATTCTTATTTCTATTGTACTTCAGAAATAAGCATTAAACACTGATGCCATGTATTTTACTACAGTTAGAAACCTGTGTTTGGAATTTTGACTTTGTGGCAAAGGTAGGACACACATGAAATTTTTACTCTTGATATTCATGTTTCACTGTCACGGTTATGATGGTAATGTTTTAATAACTTGTATTGCAAACTACAATCTCAGGGGTGCTCTGATTTAGGAATACAAACTCTATCTCTATAACATATCTATGAATATTTTCTCAGTACTAGGGAAAAAATATTAAAACAGATGTATATTACCTTTATGTGATATTATAAATTTAGCTCACTGTAACACAAAATATTGTTGAATTTAAGTCTCTCTTTCACTGGTCATGTTATAGAAAATGAATTATCACTAAAAAAAAATCTGAAGGCTGGAACACTTCCTATTTGAGGACAGGGTACGAGAGCTGGGGTTGATCAGGCTGGAGAAGGGAAAGCTCCTGAGAGAGCTTGTAGTGGCCTTCCAGTGTTTAAAGAGGTCCTATAGGAAAGACGGGGACAGAGTTTTTAGCAAGGCCTGCTGTGAGAGGGTCAGGAGTAATGGGTTTAAACTAAGGGAGGGCAGATTTAGACTGGAACTAGGGAAGTTATTGTTGGGTTGGTTTTTTTTATGATGAGCATGGTGAAACGCTGGAACACGTTACCCTAGGAGGTAGTAGAGGTCTCATCCTGGAAACATTCAAGGTCAGCTTGGATGGGGGTCTGAGAAACCTGATCAAATTAAAGAAGTCCCTGTTCCTGCAAGGGGAGTGGACTGTGTGACCTGTAAATGTCCCTTCTAATCCAAACTATTCTATGATTCTATGACTCTATGAAGAATGTAAATAAGGAGTGGCATTTGTAACTAATTCTAACACCAAATTCTGTTGACAGTGATGCAGAGGTGTCTTTCATATTTAGAAATTAAAAGTGTATTCATTTTTTAAAAGAAGCCCTGTAATGGATTTTTTTTTGTCTTTTTTTTTTTCTTTAGGAATCATGGAATATTTTATACTGTAGGACCTGATCTTCAAAGCATTATTTATCTGAGGAATCCTTGCTATGTAAATAACTACATTCATTTGCAAAGTCACTGGCTGCATGAGTAGCATTATATAATTGACTTACCCTATAATGCTATTAATTTACAAAGTGGAGCAAGAATCTCAGAGCTCAAGGCTGTATCATGTCAACTGGGAATTTTTCACTGATTTCAGTATAAGCCAAGCAGGGTCTCACAGACATCTAAAGAACATTAACTCTAATCCATATTACTGACCTACAGAAAACTTTGACCCCCTCTCAATCTGGAACTTTGACTCTTCCTGGTATAACAATTTGATCTTTATTGAATATGGTGAACTTTACTGTCACATCTCACCCGGAAAGTATGAGGGTTTACTGCTCAAAGACAGAACACAACAGGTTAAGCACAAACCTTATTACAGTCTGTTGAGCAAAAATTTAATATTTGTTGTCCTGTATTGAGATCTGCAATATGAATGAAAAGTACTCTCGGGGCTTCGAAAAAAAGACAGTTAGACAAGATCAAATTTAGACTTCTTATTCTTCCAGCAGCATCATTTGTTTATGTCTACGCTTCAGAACCTATAGTTGATGGAGTGCAATTTCATGATATGTGTGATAAAGAAGGGGAAAAAAAATCATTCTTGTTTAACTGACACAGAAGCTTGAT
This sequence comes from Coccyzus lansbergi, assembly GCA_033558105.1. Classification (NCBI taxonomy): domain Eukaryota; kingdom Metazoa; phylum Chordata; class Aves; order Cuculiformes; family Coccyzidae; genus Coccyzus; species Coccyzus lansbergi. The sequence continues at coordinate 242,540 of JAUMJK010001112.1, forward strand.
GCACTACACTAGTATCTAACATTCCCCAGTGCTTTAATTGTACCTTTTTTAATAGATTATCTCAGAAAAGAATTGTCGTTTGGTTTTAACCCTTTTAAACTATAATGCTGAGAAAATCATTTAACTTTCTAAATCTTGGAGTCCCATAATAGCCATCATCAATGCCTAATTATTTCAAACTTCATTAAAATGTATGTTCCCTTTAAAGTAACCTGGGGAAACTGATACTGGCTTTTTAGCAGTATTCTGCTCTCCTTCACAGAAGAAAATTCATGTGTTATAGTATCTCAAGGACAGAATTACTATACTGCAGAAAAAGGTAGTTTTGAATTAGGCAATTTAGAAGATTGCCAAAAGTGCTTTACTTGATACCATCTGCAGAGGAGTCCATGCATTATGTACTATAGAAGAGGAAAAAAAATATTATTTCTTCCTGATTAATGGTCCTAATATTACAGTAACCAGATTATGCTGAAGATTGTAGAAGCTACAAATCACTTAACTTATCTTAAAAAAAAAATTAATATTGCTGGAAACATTAGGTAAAGGACAACTGATACTTTGCTTTACACATCCTTTTGTGAAGAAATCACATATATCCATGTATGAACAGTGTTAAAACACTAAGGTTATGCCAAATCAAACATATATAGTATGTATTCTTTTAATTTAAATATCAAACCATAAGTAAGTAAATAAATACGTTCTGTATTTCATATTAGAGTGTGGAAGGGAAATAAGAGACCCCATCCTAAACAGGACTTTGTTTGATTTTTATTTGCTTTTTTTTGTTTAAAGCAAGAACATATTCTCCGCAATAATATGGAAATATATGATTTAAAACATATTTCAGCATTCTTTACTAAAGTTAAATTATAAAAGACTGTGCAGTAGAAAACAAAATTAAATTAATATAAAATTCAGTTCTCCAGCCAAATTTCTGAATGACATAATGCCTAACTCATTTCCTGCATACTCTTTGGATGTATTTAAGAATATTTTTCATTCTCCTTCTTCTGGTCTCTGGATGTTAGTAGGGGAAGCAGAAAGAACATTATAAGAACTCCAGCTTCCTGACTTCAATTGACCACTGGACACAGAATGGATTGAGAGTAGCCCTAAAAGGAAGGACCTGGGGATTCTGGTGGATGAGAAGCTCAGCATGAGCTGTATCCTGGGCTGCATCAGAAGAAGTGTGACCACCATGCTGAGGGAGATGATCTACTATGCTCTTGGGAGACCTCACCTGTAGTACTGTGTTCAGTTCTGAAGTCCTCAGCACAGGAAGGACATGAAAATGTTGGAGCAAGCTCAGAGGAGGGACATTTTACAGAATACTCTGATTCCATGATTTTAAGCTGAAAGAGGGTAGATTTAGATTAGACATTAGGATGAAATTTTTTACCATGAAGATGGTGAGGTGTTGGAACAGATGCCTAGATAAATCTTGGATGCTCAATCCCTGGAGTTGCTCAAGGTCAGGTTGGATGACACTTGGAGCAACCTGATCTAGCGCAAGGTGTCCATGGAAAAGGGGATGGAACAAGGTGATCTTTAAAATGCCTTCCAACCCAAACAATTCTATAATTCTACGATTTAAGAAAAAAAGTCCTCGCCGTGTGAATTACTGGGATAGGAATTGCTAAGTCAGTCTAAGAGAAAGGTGTATGTACAGTTAAATTAAAAATAGTAGGTGTCCAGGGAAACTGACAATTTTGGAATTTATCTGAAGTATGCTAAAAGGGTCTGTATATATATATAGAGAGAGATATATTTTTCTAGTTCTTATACTTTGATGGTATTAACTGAGCAATAAAAATGCATGTAATGATATCAAGGTGACCATATTGGGAAAATAGAAAGGAAAACATGCATATTTCTTGAGATGTCAAAAAGCATTGGAGTTTCAAGAGATTCCTTTTCCTTTTTTATTTTGGGAGGGGAGAAAAGTAACTATTTTCCCCACTACCATATACTGAAATAATGTTTTAGGAGCTTATCAAAACTTTCACAAGGATTCAGCAAGAGACAGCATGTATGGGTTATTTAATCGCCAATGTTTGAAACTTGTCAAAATTCTAAACAGTGGAAAAAAGGCTTAGAAAAATTTAGATTCTGGGAAAATTGAAAAAAGACATTTCTACCTACTGCACCTATGATCAACAAGAACAATAATTAATTTGCCAGGAAATTGTATGCTGGCAGGAAGATTTGCTTTAGTCATTTCTTGAAAAAGTGCCAAAATAACCCTATAAAACTAATGGAGGAAAAAAGCTCCTTTGAAGCCCTCAAATCTTTATTCTATGTTCTTTTAAATATTCAGTACTTTTGATTTTGTGAAGAACACATTTAGCCCTTGATGATTTTTGTCTAATTAGTCATTATTAAAATTTTTCTGACCATGGTGTTTCAGTTATAAACAACAATATGGTCAAGTATTTCTGGAGTCAAGATAAAGCAATTAAGAATATTCTCTAATTAGCTGTGTTACAAAACAAACAAAACCCAGAAGACTGATGCCTCCATGCTTATATTCTCCTTAGTTGTTTGTTAAACATATGTCAGCTGATGACCATGGGATACACTGTTAGCCTGAAGCAGGGACACCTGTTCGGCATGTGAGTGGGAACACAATGTTTAGATACTAGGGTAAGCTAACATGGGCTTAGAATGTTTGTGAGACACTTTGTTTGGCAGATGCAGAGGACATCCAGAAACTCTACTTCAAATTGTGTGGGACTGCATGGCAATGGTGGGGTCATCACCAAGGTCAGTGACCAGTCTCGGCTAGAGGAACTACCTTGGCACGTTGGAGGCAATGAGTCAGATAGAATGTCAGAGGGAGGATGTGGCCTCCTAAGGCTCGTACTCTTTGCTTTACCTGGGATTAGAGTGGGATTAGAGTAATGGCCTTCCCTGTGAGGGGAGTTGATATAACTCTAGCAGCATCAGGAAGGATGAGTACGAGGTTGATGTGATCTTCATGATGACTGTAGAGGCAAGAGGTTGAGCTACACAATACAAAGGAAGGACAATGAAGGATTACATTTGAATGAATATGGATGGACATTCACAAGATCAGGATAGATAGGAATTTGTGTTCTCTGACAATAAGAAGTCTCCTCAGTCTTCATATCTGAATTTACAGAATTATTACATTGCACTAATAGCAAAGGAAAGGGAACAAACTTTGTTGAAGCAGACTCCAGAGTCAGCTGGGCCTGAACCAAGCATTAGCCTCATGAGGCAGCAGCAGACAATAATGTTTTGAAACTGTTCTGCAGGAGATGAATGCACACACATGCCAACCAAAACTGCTGCCACAGGAGGTTTGTTCTTTGCTGGGATTTGGATCCAAAATCTTATGTAGAGGCTGACAGGACTCATGTAGCTCTCAAACATTTTTCTCACCCATATGTGCATCAATAGTACTGCCAAGGAATACCTGGAACAATAAAGAATGAGTATAAAGCAGTGAGAGCAAAGGTTGTTTTTGACTTGGTCCTATGGATAACAGGAAAATCTCAACCAGGAGTGGATTTATCCTGAGAGATAACAAGTGGATATGTAGATGTTGTTACAAGCAGTGCTTTGACTTTTATGACACATATTTTGGAGGAATACAGATTGCTAGAAAGACATGAAATCTATTTGATGAAGTGTGGTAGGAGCATTCATACTAACAAGACTTGCCAGACAGATGAGTCTTTAAGCTGTTCAGGTCAGCAGATGGTAATAAAAGCTTACTTCCACACCAGGGAAGGTAGGACAAGGGTACATGGGGCAGGGTGATAAGTGTAAGCGAGGTCTTGTGAAGGTGGCCCACCTGAAGTACAGGTGCATAAATGCGCACAGTCTAGGAAATTAACAAGGGGAGCTGAAGTTTCATGTGTGGATGAAAAACTGACTACTGGCTTTGGAGGTTTTCAAGACTAATTGGCATAAAGCCCTGAGCAACCTGTTCTGAATTCAGTGTTGGTCTCTCATTGAATACAAATTGGATTAGATACCTCCTGACATTGCTTCCAACTAGATGATTCTGTAGTTCTCTTATTCTGGTAGTCTACAGTATTCTAAAAACTGAAATGGAAAGTCCTTTGCTAAACAGAGCACTCAATATGATTCCTTCAGTTTCTTTAGTTCAATGCAGTGAGAAAACAGAATAATACTGTGCAAAAGAATGTAAGCTATCTGCAGAAAGCCAAATAGTTTGTCAGTGCATGCTTTGCTTCAGTTAATAAACTGATTTGTGTGCATAGCCTCTTCAGTTTGAAATGTAACTTTTAGTCCAAGCAGTAAAAGTCTTAAATGAAGTCAAGATTATAGCACAGGATAGAAACACTTCTGCATCAGAACTCCATACTAGAAAAGATTATTTAGAAATGTGATACAGGCTTACATTGGTAACTACCCTTCCTCAAACAAAATAATATGTTTACAATTCCAGTAGAAGTTATTCTTGTATGAGCTTCACAACAACTGCTCTAGTAGCTGGCACCCCAGTGGTACTATTGCTTGCAAATGCAATGCAAAATGTTGCTTTACAGTCTTTTTTTTCACTTTGGCTTTCAGTATCAGTTGGAAATTTACCATTCAAAGTTATTCCTTTATGAAGCAGTTTTTGTATTACATAAACCCTATCTCAGATCTGTTTAAAGCATTATATCCAGGGCGGACATTACTGCAGCTATGAATTGCATTAATAGACATCAAAGATGATCCTCCACTATTTTAAGCAATAAAGAGTCCTGACAATGATTGTGAGTGAGTTAAAATAAATGGAGATGTGTAAAAGTGCATAAATAACTGAGAAAACCTTGATCAGGTTTAGAAAATTTACCATTACCAAATCAAAAACATCTCTTCTAAGCCAAATTGAAATTAAACTCTGTAAAGTGAATCATCTTTATAGTAATCAACTTTAATAAACATAGTTTCTGGTTAGAGGATGTATTTTAAAAAGCCGAATAATATTCATTTGAGTTTCCCCAGAAGCTACAATAGGAATATTCACATCACAACACTGCTTTCATAATATGGCAGGAGGATGGTGTGAACATTGTGTTTCTGCTTCTGAAATAAAAGTTGTCGATTTCCGCAGCAAAATAGACAGAAGAAATGAATATTGATAGGCCAGTGACAGTAGCAACATTGCTGAATTGTTAATAAAAAACAAACACCAAACTAACTCCCCCGACCAGCTTGCAAGTAGTGTAGCAGTTTGGAAACAGGAAATTGCATTTATTGGAAGAATAGAAGTACAGAAATTTGGCTCTATTTTCCATTTGACATGTTATAAAAAATAGGCACTAGGAAAAGTGATCATCATACAGGCTTTACTATTCTCTTGGGCTGAAAATAGAAACTATATTTCAATTTTCTAAGCATAGAACCCACACAGTTTAAGATAATCCTAAGCTATCCTGCATCATTTATTACAGTTAATGCAGTCAGTGGAGTATGGAGAACTATTCAGGTGGTAAGATCTGGATGCCAAATACCAGTAAAGCAGAAATGCTCTTCAGCTTTTATTGACTGTATTGATTTGGGACATGACCCATTTCCTCATAAAGATTTAGCTAATATTTGAGATGTCTGCTAGACCTTAGGAAGATCCCTTTAGGAAACACTTGTCTAGATGGCAGGAAGATACTTTCGGGTTTTAAAATGTAAAAGATGCCTGTGTTTAGGCAATTGCACCCTGTTCTGCATTTCTGTTGTCTATAACATGAGTTTAAGCATGTGTATGATATACTGCCTTCTCCCTCACAAAAAGGTAATTTTAGGTGACCATGATCTGCAACTGAAGAGCACTCAGACATAACTGTGATATCAGAAATGTATCTACTTATGTCCTGAAAAGATAAACTTTTTTGCAATTTAAACAAAGAAGCACTGGACATTTACACTTAGACCAAGTTGCCAGGGACTACTTGAAAGCACCACCTAAATAAATGACACATTGAGTAGCTCTGCCCATCTCTAACCAACTGTATTAACCTGATATGGGCTGAAAAACAATGAAGCAGGAGATTAACTTTGTTATGTAACTGTTGCTAACAACTAATTTCTCTTAAAAACTTGGGACAGGACACAGAGTGTGATAGAAATGGTGATAACCACTAAAGTGGTTTTTGAGATAAAGAAAGTGAAAGATAATGAGAGAAAATGGGAAAAGAAAAAGAATAAGCCCCTTTCTGTATTGCATGATATGGATTTAAGAGGGATGTTAAGTTACTTGAGTATGTCCAGAGAAGGTCAACAAAGTTGAGTGAAAACCTTTAATAATGTACTTTAACTTTTACTCAGTGCTGATTTAGTCAGGTGGTTGGACGATGTGATTGTTGTAGGTCCCTTCTAACTGAAAATATTCTGTTCTAGTGTATGCTATGTTATACTGTTCGAGGTCTTTGGCAGTATGTGCTGCAATCTAATACAGAAAATATCTATTTCCTTGAAAGGAACCCATCCACTGACACCTGACTCATGTCAAATACTGACTCCTTTGCAGAGGTCAGGCTATCAGGCAACACTTGGACAGGTCAAGCAGTTGGGGCAAGTGCTCTGTGGACTTAGCATGGATACAAGGGGCTGGACATTGATCTTTGGGAGTAAAACGTGTGTGTCATGGAATAAAAATGTTAACCCACCCTGCTTAATAAATATACTTAAAATTATATGTCACTGATACAGTTTTCTTTTTGTATCTCCATGACACAAATTCCTCCATGACATTACAAAGAGTATAGTACCCTGTAATGGATTTGGCATTCACGGACTTTCAGGGATGCTATTCTGCTTACAAATACATTAAATACTTCTGTAAATGCCCTTATGGATTTAGGATGAAGTGAAAACACACAGTTCCATTTCCCAAACTATAAGTTCAAGGAAATGTTTAAAGACTTACTGATGAACACCACTGTAGCCTTTTGAGGTAGGTAGTTATTACAAACCATATTTTTCAGATGCTGATATTGAGATACAAAATAGTAAACTGGTTGAGGGCTACCAAACAACACATTGGCAAAGACAGAGTAGAACACAGGTGTTTCGGGCTTCTTGACTCTAAGAAAATCTATAAAACCAAGTGGTCTTTGTGAGTGGATGATGTTATCTCAGTCTGTGAGCACAGAACTCTTGGAGCTGGTATAAAAAACAGGGGGGAAAAAAATGTGTATAATTTTAGTGTTCATATTCTGTAGTAGTTCTATTCTATATGTTGAAATTCAGTGTTCTACAGCTCCTAATAGAAAACCATTAATTTTCTTTTTTTTTTCTTCTTTTTTTTTTCTTTTTCTTTGGAGAACTTTTCAATCTAGTAACCATACATTTCAAAAAATATTAAAATAGGGGAAGATAAGTCAAGTATAATTTTTCAACCCACTGAATAAACAGCATAGTGCTGTAATAACTCCTTAAGACTACAACCTGCAATGAAATATTTAAATGACATATCTCCCTATATTTTAAAACAGAGCTGCCATATTTGCGTGTATGTACTACAGAAATGGTGTCCAACCCTGTAGACAACAAAACCAAATAAATACATATAAGGAAATATATGAACTGTAAGATTTTTTTTAAATTTTTAAAACATCACTTATCTATTTTTTAAAGAGTAAAACAACAACACATTACTAATCACATCTACATCACATATTTTAGATCCATTTAGAAGCAAATTTAAGGAGATTTTTTTCTTTTTTCTGTAATTCATTGAGTGCATAGTTGTGCTCAGATACCTCAATCAAAACTTATTTTAATTTACATAATTCTATAGGCTTCTTAGACCCAAGGTTAAATTAGTGTTATAATAAATAAATGAAAGAATTCCATATCATGCAATACAAAAAGGGGCTTAAAGCATGTAATATATATAATTCTTAATTCAAGGTTAAAATAGTGTTATAATAAATAAATGAAAGAATTCCATATCATGCAATACAGAAAGGGGCTTAAAGCATGTAATTCTTATGTATATATTGTATGTATATATATATATGTATATATAGCATCTAATTCTTACATATATTTATATATTTCAAAGTAATTTCATTAAAAATATGTTATACTGTTTCCTAATGATTTCATGCCTATGAAATTTCATTAAAAATTTGCAGTGAAGGAAAATGTATGTCATAATATATTAACATTTCTACATTTTTAGGCCATGTACTCCTTTAAGAACTAGTACATATTGTCTGAGAACTTTTATTCCAGGTTAATCATGCCTTAGAAAGTCATATTGGAATCTTAACATTAAACATTAAACTAGTGTAATTCTAGGAAGGAATATCAATTCTATAACCAAAATCCAGTTCATATTAAAAAAATGGTAATTTAAAGACAGGTTTTCCTCATTCTGATTGGAGGAGTTAGTTCAAGCTGTTTTTGTGAAGCATACGTGTACCTCAGAAAACAATATAATACCTGCCTGATAAGAGAGATTCCCTCTGTCTGTAAAAAGCCTTATGCAATAAAGGTTTGATCCAGAGAACTGTAATGCAAAATAAGCCTTCATTTCTTAAATAGATTCTACAGTGGCTGTCTATATATACAGTATAGAAATCCTAGTTTAAATACATAGTGTTTAATGGAGAACGATATGTAGAAACCCCATGTTTGGCAGCACTTTATTAAAATTCCTCTTGTTAGGAATAAAAATAAATGAAAAAAAGGACTGACTTAAAAGGCAAAATCTAAGTATGAGATCTAGAATAAGTGTAGTCTTCTAATGAAAAAGGGAAAAATAGTCTGTAAAATTTCTTTACCTTCTGTTATTCTTTACTAAACCCTTAAGCATCCTTTTCTGGTGTTTACAAGTAAGCTTCCATTATTGTTAAAAAGTTGGTTCCTAGTTTCTTAGCAACCCCTGTTGAGTGGCTAATGTATCACTGAGGCTTTTTGTGTAAAATACCAAAGAATATACTGACAGCTATGTACACATTCAAACTACCTACATTGATATATTTATCCAGGCTAGAAATATGTCCCTTTTTTATATCTCTTTTATTCTGTAGATGAAGGCATATTTTAATTATTAGATTTTTTTTAACTATAGAAATAAATCTGCAAGTATGTCTTCTGTCTTATGGGAGTTATACTGAAATTGAGGATGAGGTCTTGCCATATCCACTGATGTTGCAATTTCAGTCAAACTATTCAAAAGGACAAAATTTTGGGGAATGGCAGTGGAGAGAATAGACTCTTTATAGTTAAATTCATAAGACTGTAATAATGTCTTTATTTATCAAAGGCTTCTCTTTTTCACAGCTCATCTGGATTAAATGATGTTTATGCAGAGAATACTTCAGAAAGGCTCAAAGTCCATTTTATCTGCTTATGTTGAAGCTGTCCTTGAGGGAAGGGATACTCTGACTGTGTTACACTGACTGAAGCTTGCTGCTGCTTATAGCTTTTTTATCTTTTTCTCTAAAGGTTAAAGATATCTGCAGGATAAATATTTTATTATCTTGGAGATTTTTAGATTATCTTATTTTCCAAAATACTTTAAGTCACTGCAATGATTCTGATCAGGAAGTCGCTTTACATTGAGAAATCAGTCACCCACAACATAGTTAACCTGAGTAGGTGCAAACCTCAGTTGCGCTGTGCTGCGTGTCTAGTGTGGCCTTCTGGCTGTGTTGCTCTGCATAGATCTCTTGATCATTGGATAAACATACAACAAGGAGCCTTCAGGAAGCTCTCATTTGGCACTGACAATTACAACATCTGCATGGCTTTGCCTTTAGCTAAAAGTGCAGCAAGAAGGTCTCACGCAAACATCGTTTATGAACAGAGTTGCTTTCTTGCAAGAAAACTATGTAATAGCTCAAATAACCAAATAGGATAAAATTCTCTCCAATAAGGACCTGTGGATCTATGCAGTGTGAAGTGAGGAAACCCATCCAGTGTCCATCTGATCCTGCATGAATGCTCAAGAAAGGGTTCCCAGCATCTGAAGACTTCTAAGATTTACTTGTTATTTATTTTCCTTTTCTTATTATGTCTTACTACACTCACATTTCTATCTTCTCATTTGTTGTCGAGCCTTTCTTAATAAAAGCCAGAATGAAATCTGAAACCTCCCTGCCTCTGTCTCTCTCAGTCCCCATCATTTTCCCCGGAGCAGAACAGTCACTAAACGTTTCTTACATACTTTCTTTTTATGTTCAGGAAAACTGCATTTCAACTTAATAGAATTTATATGGACAAGAGGCTGGACCGCTGGGCAATGTCCAACGGCATGAGGTTTAACACGGCCAAATGCCGGGTCCTGCACTTGGGGCACAACAACCCTATGCAGAGCTACAGACTGGGAGAAGCCTGGCTGGAAAACTGCCAGGAGGAGAGGGACCTGGGGGTGTTGGTCAACAACCGACTGAATATGAGCCAGCAGTGTGCCCAGGTGGCCAAGAAGGCCAGTGGCATCCTGGCTTGTATCAGAAATGGTGTGACCAGCAGGTCCAGGGAGGTGATTCTCCCTCTGTATTCAGCACTGGTGAGGCCCCTCCTTGAATACTGTGTCCAGTTCTGGGCCCCTCACCGCAAGAAGGATGTTGAGGCTCTGGAGAGAGTCCAGAGAAGAGCAACAAGGCTGGTGAAGGGGCTGGAGAACAGACCCTATGAGGAGCGGCTGAGAGAGCTGGGGTTGTTTAGCCTGGAGAAGAGGAGGCTGAGAGGAGACCTCATTACTTTCTACAAGTACCTGAAAGGTGGTTGTAGAGAGGAGGGAGCTGACCTCTTCTCCCAAGTGACAGGGGACACGACAAGAGGGAATGGCCTCAAGTTCCGCCAGGGTAGATTTAGGCTGGAGATTAGGAGGAGGTTTTTCACGCAGAGGGTCATTGGGCATTGGAATAGTCTGCCCAAGGAGGTGGTTGAGTCACCTTCCCTGGAAGTGTTTAAGGCACGGGTGGATGAGGTCTTGAGGGACTTGGTTTAGTGTTAGATAGGAATGGTTGGACTAGAAGATCCGATGGGTCCCTTCCAACCTGGTTGTTCTGTGATTCTGTGAAGAGAGAAAAGACTCAAACTGATTTAAAAATCAGATCCACCAGGATCATACTTGACACATGACAGAAAATTACTGCAGATTGTTACTGCACAATAGAGTGTCTTCATTTTTGTAATGTTGGTTCACTTTGTGTCTTGCTTTTTGTGTGGGTTTTTTTCCAATTTTGATAAAATATATTCTTCATAAATAAACAATCCTAGAATTTCTTTTTATATCTTTTCTACATAGAAGAACAGTTTTCCCTTCCATTTTATGGTAATCTGTTATAAAAGGTGACAAATCTCTAGAAAAATTGGATACTGGATTATAAAATTAATAATCCAAAATAACTCCTCCAACTTTATAAAAGATTAGATGGAGTGATGCTTTTCAAACAGCACTCTGACCACTTACAACACTGTTGTGCCTGATGTGGTGCCTGACTCTTAATTTTTTTCTGGATTTTTAGATACCAAATTGGCAACATTTATAACAATATTGTTTTGAAAAGTCCACAAAGCTCCATTTGTCTTTCTTCTCAGGAGGCAGAAATTAAAACATTCCAGTCTGAAACAGTAAAATCAAATTAAAAATATTCTTAAGCGTGCTTCTAACTTCAAACATTAACCTACATGAGAACCCTGTCTGCATTGTCCCCTATGTTTTAGCCTACACAGTATGAAATAAACAGAAATCTTAAAATAGTTCTTTTTTTTTAAATAATGAGTAGCGTTCTTCCCTTAGATTCACTGGGGAGAAACACAGCAACTATTTCTAAATTTCTGTAAACCCAATTGTAGTCAAGACTCAACAAAAACATACTGCAGTGAAAACCCAAGGCTTTATTTTCATTTGTATCATTTCACAATGTGAAATGCCCTAAAAAGCTTTATTTCAATTTTAAGTGGATCTGACACGAGTACAATGGCATTCTGTATCAGCTCAGTGTAAGTGAGAATCAGGTCACCAACTTGTTAACTCGCTGTGTCTTCTTACTCCAGAATATCAGTTCAGAATATTGTTTGCATGTGAAATGCATAATTTGTGGGAAAAAAAGAAACCTATTGACTATGCTAAAGCCTGTTACCGTTGTCATAACTTAGTAAACAGCAGCATTGACAAGAAAATACATTCTGTAAAGGTTGCAACATCTAACATGTGCAAAGAAATCTTTTTGGGTTGGTGTGTTACATATAATTAGCACTATTTTTGCATGGGAGGCCATCATCAAGACCATTAAGACTTTTGTCATAGTTAAACATTAAGCATTCCATTTACTTGCCTAAATAAGTGTCTAATGCCATTTGAGATGTTATAAGGTGCTTGAGTGTGGAGAATTGCATAGGAATCTTTGTCTTTTGGAGGAGCATCTAGAGGCTCAGCAGTTCACCCACAGACATCTTCATACTGTAAACAGTCAGATGTAGGCAACAAAATCAAGCCCCAACTAAGACTAGTAGGAAACAAGATGGACTTTAATGTACATTAAGAGAACTGAAGAGGAAAGAAACCTAAATGGAAAAATTGTATAATGGAGGATGTAGACTATTTCCCACACTTCTACTGACGGTTTAATTTAGTCCAAATTGTTGGAATTCAGTTTGTCAAATAATACCGCACATTGGCATTTCTCTAAGTAAATATGTATGCAAGCCACTTACATTTCCTAAAATAACAGAATGATAGAGCATCTAAAGTTGGAAATGACCCATAAGGATCACTGAATTCAGAGCTAACTTTCCTTTGTGGAGAACAACACATTTTGAAACATCTTTGTTTGTTGTTTGAAATGGTCTTGTGCGAATGATACAGGTTCTTTGTAGGTCTCGTCTGCTAGCCCTAAGCTTTTGTTCCAGATTCTCAGCATCTCAGATACAGTATAAGACCGCAGGAGAACATGCCTTTCTGGAAAGTTAGATGGACTATACATGGGACAGTGTTAGGTAAAGAAGGTGGCACTGTACTCCTATGTTTAGACACCTGACTTGAATGCATGGACATAAGTTTGTATCATTCTCTTCCTCAGAATGCAGACCACCAAGACTCTTGTTTAAAATTAAAGGTAGGAATTTTTCTGTTCTTATCTTCACTAGAAAACATGAGTTCCACAGGTTGCTTTTTGCACAAATTCTTTCTTTGCTCATTTTCCTTTCCTGCCTTTAAAATCATGGATTTCTACCCTGACGCTAGTTTCTACACAAACAAATATATCAAATCAAACTGAATAAGAAATGTAATGTGAACATGTAGATTCCTGACCTTGATGAACAGGGACTGCCCTAAAATTTTACCACAGCCCTTGTAAGCATGTGAGTTTATTTTCTTCTCATTTTATAATTAATGGATTGAGATTTTTTCTGCCGCAACGATATCTAATCCTAGTTTTTTTTTACACTACAAATACTTTGAATTTCTGTAACATAATTTTTGAAAGGTATAGAACTACTGCAGTAATAGTTTGGAAAAATGTGATCAACAGAATGTTTTTCTGTGCATGCAAAATGGAAAGTTTATGCAGAAATGAAAAGTAGTAGTAAAGTAATATTAATCAGTATAGAAGTCTGCCTTCAAGGAAAGGATCAGACACAGTTTGCCTCCAGATGTAAAAACAGAACCTTATGTAAATTATATGATATTTTACGTCAAGAATTTAAGAAAACATAGAGGTTATTTTTTTTTCACAGAAACACACAAAAGCTGACAAAATAATTTCTCACTTTTCCAGGAAAACCTAGTTGCGTCAATTTAAAGTAAAAAAGATATTTTTTTAAAAAGTATATTTCAGCCTGAAATATGGAGAGAGAAAATGGTAATATTCAGAGAGATTTTCTAATCTTAACCTCAAGCTAAAGTCATCAGAACTTGCTCAATAACGGTGACAGCACATGATTCATTTCACTTATTTCATCTTGCCAAGGACAATTGTACAAAGACAGGAAAAAAAGCAGTATGTGCCTTTTCTTGTCTATTCTATTTTGCAGGTGGCTTCAAAGGTAAATATTTTTAACCAAATTCTGCAGCCGAAAGTGATCAGTTAACAAAATAATATTTCATAAATTGTTTTGGTTTTTTTTTTTTAACTACGGATGTAGTAAGAATTGGCAAGGTGTAAGAAATCTCATTAAAAGCATTTGGGTTTATTCAGTAAAGTTAGTCACAATATACAGTAATTCAAGTGGATTTTAAATTGATGCATGTTATAGTCCTTTGTATAATAGCTTAAATATATGAATCTACAAGAAGGTATTTTTTCAAGCATCAGATGTCTTTTGATACATGGTATATAACTTTGAATCCTTTGGATTACCTCCACTAAAATTATTCATGGCTTGGACTCACATGTGCCAGTGCTATATTCTTCTCATTACTGAAGCATGAAAATAACTTTCCTTTCTTATGTATTTTTTCCCGTAATAATTGCATACTGAAAGATATAAAATATTATCCCAAGTTTACAACTAGGAAATTCCATTACAGCAATATCAAAGCCTTAAGCCTACAATGACTTATACATTGTGTAACAGAATAAAGGAAAGTCTCTTAATGTTGAAGAGCCTCCTTGGCCCAAGATTTTTTTCTTAATATGGTACTTAAAGAGAATGAGTGAAATTGGATAACTCACCTTTTGAAAAATTTTACTCTGAATATTCAACTTTTTGTTTGAAGGGGGAAAGGAGAAAAAAATAAAAGCAAAACCAAAAAAAACCTACAAAAACAAACTACAGCTTTTATTATGTTATTTTGCAGCTGTATTAACTTACAAACATCTTGAGAGTTTCAGTAAAATTCTACCCATCTATGATGTTCAAAAGAAAAATTACATCATTAGCAAGTATTCTTCAAACCCACGGTGTACATTGCTATCACAGAATGTAAGAAAAAGGATGTAAGTAATAGGAGTGTCTCATGTGTTTGAGACACCTAGAGCTACTCATCACATCTTTGTCTTAAGCTTCACGGTTCTTCACAGAATCCATATGAACAGAAAAAAGCAATATATTATACTAGACAAATAAACACAGACATTGCTAAAATAGCTTTGCTTGCCCGTTACACACCTGTGCTTTATAAATAGAAAAATATGACATTGGCAACATATAATTGCACAGCATGACCTTGTACGAAAACACGATTTGCCCTCAAACATTGAGATGATTTCTGTAATGATTCCTGTTTCCTCTAAACTTATGTTTAATTATTTGTCTCTGACAGCCATTTAAGAGGTCAATCATTGGCACTTAAAGAGTGTTACAGGCGAGTAAGAGGTTTAACTGTCCCCTGATGTGGGTTCCAAATAGATATGGGATTACAGAAGCTCAAGAACAGCTATTTTTTTTTGCATGTATTTTGCAATGCTCCTTGAAAATTGATCATTACAAAGCAAGCACAACTATGTGAAGATAAGAAACAAGCTTTCCCACATTATGCAAATTCCCACCCAAGTCAGAGAATTTCTGAAGCTGAGAGGGTTTGCCCATTTGAACTCACAAATTCCAGCTCAGCTCTTGGTCCTTTCCAGTGCTTCTCAGTAACTATTCTTAGCTTTGGTATTGTCACTCTAAGATATATGTAAGCAAATGCATACAAAATTCGTCTTTAGTCAGGCTTTCTTTGGATTTTTTTTTTTCTCTTTCTATTTCTCTCACTAATGAGTAGATTATGACATTTAAATACGCTTATGCGGGGGGTTCATCTCAGTCACTTTTAGAGGTTAAGGAATCATTTAAAATATAGGCTGTGGCAAAGGGAGTCCTGTGACTGAGACTAGCTCCTGTAAGTATTGTTTCTATTTACTGTCATTATAATTGTGGGAAAAACCCCAAATTACTAAAATAAGGAAACCTTTTTACTGACAGGATGACTAATATTTATAATGTCTGACAATATACAAACATCAAATGACATTGTTTTATTTTAAAATATTTTAAATCTCAAAGAAATAAATGAGAAGAGATCTGAAGGCTACTTTTGATCACAAACTGCAAATGTGCTTCAGCAAGATATCACAATCCATGAAATATACATGGAAAAAAGCCTGATATCGATAGGACAGCCTGTCTTCATTTGCCTTTGTGAACAAATGTTGTTTAACATCTTTGTTGCAGCCATGGACAGTGGAATTGGGGGCACCCTCAACAAGTTTGCAGATGGCATCAAACTATATTATGTGGTTGAGGCGCTGGAGGAAAAGGATGCCATCCAAAGGGACCTGGACAGGATTGAGAGGTGGGCCTGTGCAAACCTCATGAAGCCAAACAAGGCTAAGTGCAAGATCCTGCACCTGGGTAGGAGGCAATCCCAAGAACAAATACAGACTGGGCAGGGAAAGAATGGAGTGTAGCTCTGAAGAGAAGGACTTGGGGTTGCTGGTGGACAAGAAGTTCAACATGAGCTGGCAATATATGCTTACAGCCTAGAAAGCCAACTGTATCCTGGGCTGCATCAAAAGAAGTGTGGCTTGCAGGTCAAGGGAGATAATTCTCCCCTTCATTTCTTAGGAGACCTTACCTGGAGTATTGTGTTCCATTTTGGAGTCCTGAGCGCAGGAAGGACATGGATCTGTTACAGCAAATTTCAAAAAAAGACCATGAAGATGATCAGAGGGCTGGAGCAATCTCCCATATGAGGACAGCCTTAGAGAGTTGGGTTTGTTTAGCCTATAGAAGAGAAGAGTCCAGAAGGACCTTATGGCAGTTTTCCAGTACCTAAAGGGTGGAGAGGGGCTCACCATCAGGAAGTGTCGTGATAGGATGAGGACTAATGGTTTTAAGCTGAGAGAAGGTAGATTTAGATTAGATATTAGGAAAAGATTGTTTTCTGTGAGGGTGGTGAGGCACTGGAACAACTTGTCCAGAGAAGCCCTAGAGATGCCCCATCCCTGGAGGTATTAAAGGCCAAGTTGGATGAGGCTTTGAGCAACCTACTTTAGTGGTAGGTTTTCCTGCAAATGGCAGAGAGGTTCTATTTAGATGAACTTTAAAGTCCCTTCAAACCCACACTATTCCATGCTTCTAAGGAAAAAAAGAAATAAATTAAATTGAACTTTACCAAAGATATACAATGGAAACAAGTAATTTTTATTCTTTGGCTAGGCCCATTTTGGCTGTCCCCATTCTTGGGCAGCAGTCAATTTCTTCTGCTACAGAGAAGAAACTTGTAGAAGTAGAAGGGTTGACCTCCAAAAAGACGGATGTCCTGTACCTGTTGTGGGTAAGGAATGAGATCATCTACTGATACTGAAAAGACTGTACATACCTTTCTCAATCTACTTTTGTTTGTAGAGCAGACTGATTTTCTGGGGTACTAACACAAGCAAAATAGATGCTTAGGGGCCATAGACTAAAAAAAAAAACCAGGCAGGTGTGGAATCACCTGTACAGTAAAACAGGATAAAGTAAAATTAAATGGGAGAATAGTCAATTATATTATTTTTTTCTCCTGAACCAGTTAACCAGGCTAAATATATATATCTGGAAGAAACTGCACTATCATAAAAAATGCACAGAACTTCACTGAGCTGCTTTCTGGAATGTTTGCCCTCTATCAGCAAATTTTTGGCAGTATGATTATAAGAATCAAAGAGGCCTAAGTCAGCAGTGGGCTTGGAGACTATGTCAAAGTGTGAAATAATCTCATCTGTCTTTAAAGGCTGCTATCAAAAATGGAGAAAGTAAAATGCAACATGAATATAGCAGATCTGAAGAACTGCCTACTTTTTATTTTTTTAATTTAGTAAAAAGATTAATTTACATCTTACTTCCTGAGTGAGAAACATTTTCTTCTTTCAAATTCTTAACAACTGAAATTTCTTCCATATTTTCCTAATTCAATGAAAACCTACTGAAGTGAATGTTGATACATATGAATTTAATAAACCTGGAAAATTCTAGAGCTGCTCACTAAATAAAGTAAACTGCTATTGGTACCTGATAATTTACTTAAAACATATAGAAGTCTTAAATTTCTTCTGTAGCTGACCTGTATGGTTAAGCTGCAGTTAAATGGATAATGTTACAGAAAAGCAAAATCATTTGAACTGCGAAGTAAGACATCAAAGCAAAACAATTTGCAATGAGCAATAAAAGAAATCCATTTATTTTAATCTTCACTCACATTATCATCAAGTTATGCCATAAATTACAAGCAATGAGTTCAGTACATCAACTTCTCTGGAACCTTTATGAACGCAAGGTTGGATTTGTTGTTTTTTTCAACATTGAATGTTAGAATATAATTACAGTATTTTAAGGTAATAGCTCAAAATGCTCAGGTGTATCATCAAGGAGAATATATAAATAAAACCAGAGTTTACTTCAGATTTCAAGATTTCACAGGTCATTAATAGTGAGAAATTTAAATGCATCTTGGAGTAGTTTGGACAGTACTTTTGGTTCCAATAACCAGCGGGCTTCTGAAATAATAGTTCTAGACCCTTGGATATATAAAGAAAGACATTGTCCTAAAGGATGGCTGGGTGGCTTTTCAGTGTTATTATTTTTCAGCAGGCAAGAAGAAGCTCAAGGTCTGCTATTGTCAACTAAATGCATAAGTTAGATGTGCCATTCTTAGTTCTTTAGTGGAAAAGGTGGATATAAAGTGAAAATAAAGAAATGTTCACATCTCTTTAAACAAAATCATAGCCTTTAAAATTTCGGATGTATCCACAGAAGAATGAACAAAAATAATCTCAAAGAGGCACAGGAAAACTCACAGAATCCATGCCAGTCTTACAGATTTACTCTTTTACTTTTAAATTTTACAGCCTTACTCTAGCACTAAAAATAATAGTTGTATTTTAAATGCAAGAAAAGATAGTAAATATGCAGAAATAGAAGACAGAGTTTGAACCATTTAAATTATTCACACAATATTGCTGTAATTTGCAGAATAGACTCATTGCATTTACATTGACTTAATGAGGAAACCTGTTAAAAAATGAAAATCATTGACATTCTAATCACATCACTCAAGGCTGTATAGAGTAAGAAGAAATATATAGGCAAATGTTGCGTGTTTTATATTCAATATGTGATGTTTGAGTCCACTTAGGAAGCTTAGAACAAATGCATATAAACTGTTACTAAGATTGCTATTGCATTATTTTCCAAATTATGCATAATAGCAAGAGAAATGTACTTCAAGGAGTTATTTTTTTGTTCTGTACAAACACAACAAATGAATACTTCAGACACAGATGTCAAGTAGGTGAGAGGTTTCAAATGTTGCACATGAACTGTTTAAATAAACCCTCAAATAAATAATTGAAGAACAAAATATTGGAAACAAAGGAAAAGAATTCAAAAGAAGTAGTGAGAACAGTAGCAACAATACGGCTACACAAACCATCTGTGCTGAAGATAACATTGAGACATCTCTCAAAAGTAAGCACTGAAATTACAGAACAGAGTAGTTCAGATCTGAAGGACTGCACAATAATGATGAATGAAAATGTTACCCTACTCAGTCCTGACTAAAATGGATATACTAAAACCAGGAAGTATTTCAAGAATATATTTCTTAAAGATTTCAAAATGACAATAAACAAATACAGGTGATAAGAAAAATATCTTTTTTCAAATACAAATAAAGCCAAATTTTGTCTTCCTTCTTCACTTCCTCTGTTATTTCAGAAGTATTTATTAATAATCTAAGAAATAAACTGTCTGAACAGAATTCCATTATGTGAAGCTACATTCATGCTGTGCCTTGCTCAAGCAGTAAGGAAAAACTTGACCAGCACAATATAATTTGTTGTTGTCAGTACAAGCAAGCGACTTTAGACTGAATAGTGTTATATCATTGTGATCAGTCCTCATCCAGGGAGTTGTCTCAGATATTTTTGTTACTCACTTATTATAACAAGTAGATATGCCTTAAAGATATCTATTCTACTTGCTATTAAAATTTTAAAATAAGTAGGCTCATATAGGAAATAAAACAACCACAAAATCTATACACCATGCCTTTATGACAGCAGCAATCTTAATCAAGAAATGCCAGTCTTTAAAATCCCCAACACTCTTCTTGAATTTTCATTACTTACTCCCATTCTTAAAGAATCCAAGCAATACCTGGGCACCTGTTCTTTCGATATTACTTGAAAATATTGTATTTAATTTTTTTCTATCTTTGACACGATTTCATAAAACCAGAAGCTTGGAATGAAAAAAACCCCATTATTAGTTAAATTTCATCATTATAGAAAGCGTGAATTAAGGAAAAAAAATGTATAAAATTATATAAACACAAAATCAATATCATAAGGCATGAAGTTGGTTAAAATTCTTTACCAAGTAAAGTGAAAATAACTTGGAATGAAAAGCATTAAGATGCTGAAATTCATATTTCACAATTTATATTTCTCTGTGGAATATCTCTCACACAGTCTTCAGATTGTCTTTGAGTATCAGAGGAGAATTTTGATTTCTGTTGTCTGATTCACATGCAATTTAAAAAAAAAAAACAAAACACCTACAGTCAAAGTGAGTTTGGGATTCTCTTATTGAAATCCTCAACATTTTTCCCTGTCTACAAGAAGAGAGAAAGAGGGAAAAAGTCAATTGTTAAAACAAAAATAATTAGTGTCTCTAGTTTTTCTCCTTATATTTGTTCTCTAAGAGTATGTGATTTGAGTGCATCTAAGCCAATGATCCAATTCAGTGAAGCAGAAAGCAGAAATTTATTTCCTTGTAAAAATTTTGAAAATAAAAAGGCAAATGATAAATGATCTACAAGTCAGGGAGATGTTCAGCCACGTTTTTCACTAGGAGTATGAACTTATTTTATTTGTCCAGATGATTTAATTGCAGATTATGTATTATGGTATGAAACTGCTAGACTGGAAACTTGTTGATTTTTCTGGGAGAAACACAGGTGTATTGCAGAAAAATAAAGTACCAAACCCAAATACATTTCCTAGAAATCTTTAATAAACCACATATAAATATGAAAGGAAACAGAAGAAAATATATTAGGATACAGATTAAATAAAATCATACACACATGCCTATAAAGTGGAAGTGGAACTTGAATGTATAAAAGCAGAGATGCTGAGTAAGGTAAACTTTTTTTTAGTATTATATCCCATGACGTTTTACGAAAGAAAATTGTCAACAACCAAGAGAAGTGTTAATCCACCAGTGTTGACGCCTGCCCAATCTAAGGTACTTTTCACATCTCAGTGATTAGTTCTGTGATGTTATGAATTAATCTGTAGTGTCAGTTGTCTATTCTTATTTTTCTCTGTTATGATGACATTCATCTTACCACAGCATCCACTTACTTCCTGATGAATTTTTTCTCATAGTTCTTCCAAAAGAGGTTCAGCATTTTGCAATGTGTAATAATGCTAAGAAACACTTTTTTTTGAGACTGGACACTCAGGACTACAATTCAAGTAAAGGTAAGCAATGCACTGCTGTTCTAAATATACTTAGGAATCCGCATAGAAAGTTACTCTGAAAACTGAGTTCTCCAGCAAGCAGAAAAAAATAGCGGAAGAATTAAACATATGTTTATGCTATATATATGTAACAAGATTCTGAGGCTCATTTGTCCTTATCCAGCCTATCCAGGGATCCCTCTACCCACAGATCAAGACCATATTTCAGCCACCCAGGGCCATTAGCCCCAGCCTTAATGTTGCCACAGCAGGGCCGATCTCCAGCTACCCACAGCACTGCCCTGCTCTGCTTGGCCATGAGCCCCAGTGAGACAGGCTTAACTTCAGCCCCATGTCCCAGGGCTTACTATCTGTCCCTGTCCTCAGACCCAGGGTATCTCCAGACCACAATGCACCCTGGCAGTCAGCTCCTGCCATGTCCAGTTCTAAGCAAGGAGAACCACTGAACCTAATCCATAGTTATTCAGACCCTTTCCCCTCTAATACCTCCTGAGGTACTAGCCTGGTACTGACCTCCAAGTGCCTCTACCCAGGAGTACTGACTCTTTGCCCAAACCCAGTGATAACACCTGGCCTCTAGAAGTCATCATGAGTGACCTGATACCACCACCTCCAATTCCAGCATTGAGTGCCCCCTGATATTCTCCTTTCTCAGTTTGTTTTCCCTGCCTTGACTCTGTGTGCCTTGGGAGGGACCGGTGACAACCCACAGCAATAAAACCTCCCTTTGGAACTAAGGCTATTTTATAGGGGAATGACACTTAATGTTCCTAGATAAATGAAGACAAATTAAATTATCATAGTTTCTTCCTATTTGTGGTATATAGTCACAGTAGGTCTCCTGCAATGTGAGTAGTACTCCCTGGGAGTAACATAGAAACCAGTTATTCAGCCAATGACAACAGATAAACGGCTTCATCCTTCTCTTAAATTTGTAGGTTTATTTGAAGCTTTTCATATAGTTATAGCGGTTTGGTTAAATGACAATTCATTTCTTGCACCACAGATAAGTTCCTGGTTTCATGTGAAGCCTGAATGATAAAATAGGACCATAAATGAGCTGGGTGATCCTGTTCACGGATGAGTATTTCAGTTAATGGAAGTCAGTTAACATACTAGCTCAGATATGAATTGTCAATTTGTTGCACCAAATTTTCCTTATAAAGTATTACTCCTAGTTTTCTCTTTTATGTTCTTAGTGGGTTTGCCCATAGAAGTGTTCTTCACTCTTACCCATAAGGCTCTGAAAATTTCCTAAGATTTTATTGTGGAGATTATCTTTCAATACAGTCCATAACATGCATTGTTTAGGAATCTTGTCTTTAAATCCAGGAGATTTGTAATTAACTTCTTTAGGTCTAAAGGTAAAAATAGAAGTGCTGTGATGACTGGTCTCTCTTGGAAAGGATTTACAAAAAAACAAATGTTCACTAGTATTTTAATGCAGAAACCATGCTACATTTTGGAATCATTCAAGCCAGGAAAATGCATGAAGAGGCAGAATTTGTAGTTGTACATATATGGACAGGATGAATAATTGACCTGTGTTTGTATTGAACTCTCCTTGGATTTTATTACCGTTTAGCTCCAAGATCAAGTCATTTTTCTTCCTATGGTAAAGTCAGCTTTATGGGAAAAAAAGTGCTTATACTGCCATTTTTTAAGTTCTCATATAACTGAGCAACATGGGTCAGACTACATCACCTAACATTTTGACTTAATACAGATGAAAAGATTATTATTATGGAATAAGTTTTGCTAGGCAGCATTTGTACAGTGAAGAGGAAATTATCCTTACCCCTTTTATGCAGTGCATGTGAAGGCAACTTGTGCTAATGGGTCAGCATTCAGTGACAGACAGAGACTGTTCTCTCTTGAAATAGCTTTCATTACAGCTAAAGTCCAGGGAGTTCATTGTGACACTATGAGGACTGTGCTTTATTATACTTATCTGTATTTGAAAGAAAAGAAGCCTAGGATATATAGGTTTGTCTAGAAAATAGAAAACCGAGTCATTGACAGGATGAAAACTTCATAAGGAAAACAATTGCCACAAAGGGTTAAGCTTTTCCCCTTCACTCGGAACGGAAAAATAAGTACTTGAACCCAGTCTTAGAACTGTTGCTGTAGATAATAGTTGAGGAAAAAAACCCATATTTTTTAATAGGATGCTTGATTAAATCACTTAACAATTTTTTTAATAGTTTTGGGTGTTGAAGAGGTAGCTGTCATGGTTTAGCTCCCCTTCCAGCCAGGGCAGAAGATAAACATGGGAACTTGTGGTCTCAATTTCCCCCATCACAGAGAAAAAGGCAAGGGAAATGAGAGAGACTTGTGGGTTGCAAACTAAAACTAAACCAGCTTTAATGAAGCAATACTAGTAAAAAGAAAAGCAATAATATTAATAAGAAAATACTAAAATATATACAAATATACAATCTTGAACCCCTCAGTTACCATACATCACCACTGATGCTGCAGGGCAGGAACAGGGAAAGTCCCAGGTGGGACCCAGCAGCAGATGAGAGCTGGATTCAAGAACTAGATTCTGAAATATGTGTTAGGGTAAGGGCCACACAGATGGATGAGGTCCTCACTGGATGCTGGCAATTGAAGAAGGCTTGACAGCCATCATCTGTCAGTTTTATATTGAGTAAGATGTATATGGCATGGAATACATCGTTAGTCAGTTTTGGGTCACCTGTCCTGTTCATTCTTCCCTGCAGGTGCAATGCTTTTTCACCCTATTGACTTGTGGTTTTCAACCAGCTCAAGGATGCCCTTGATTTCTCTAGGAATAAGTATAAATAATGTCCTTTCTGCATACAAGTGCCCTATTACTTCGGTTATAACTATAAATGTTAAACATTATCTTTCCTAGAGACAGAGTGAAAAACATGTTAACTTTCAGAAAATGCAATTGCTTAGAAGAGGCATAGCTGAAGAAAATTGGTTTGCTTTAGCTCAAACAAGAACAATAACAATTGAAGTATTTTAAGATATGGATTAAAAAATTCCTGTAAGAACGAATTTACTTACTTAAACGTACTTGCTTCTGCCGTGAGCAAGAGATGGACTAGATAATATCTTAAGGTGGGTTTGGTTGTTTTGGTTTTTTTGTTGGTTTCTTTTTGCAGAGCATGTTCAATGTATTTGACTTTAATTTTGGTTTGTGTTTGTTTTAAAAGCTGTCTTTACTTATTGTTCTAGATTAGTTAAGATACTCAATATCATAACTTGGACTCACTTGATCTAAGTAAAATCCCTTCCAATTATTTCCATAAGATTGCTTGCATAGCAGTTTGAGTCATTGTCCTGAGTGTGGCTGGGATAGTAAATTTCCTAAGAAACTGCAGAAGGTATGCAGTTGGGGCAGTTGACCCAAACTGGCCCAACTGCATATTCAATACTGTGAAATTGTAATCTGTATATAAGGTAGATACTTGGCCAGGATGCACAGTTCACAGCTCAGCTTTGCGGCTCAGCTTGTGTCTCCATTTTTTTGGCTTGGTAATTGTGGCTTGGGACTGCAGCTCAGATGTGCACCTCAGAAGCAAGACTAGGGATTCCATATTGGAAGCACACGATGAATTGGTTTTCTGAGTAGTGAGTGGTTTGGTTTGTATATCATTGTCTTTGTATATTCTTCCATTGCTATTGTTATTATTGCATTTCTCCTCCTTTGCTGTCTTGTTGAACTGTTTTTATCTCAACCTATGATTTTTACTTCTTTGTTTCCAATTTTCCTCCCCATTGTACTAGGGATGGGAGGATGGGGGGTAAGAGGAATGAATGAGCAGCCACATAGTGTTTTGTTGCCAGCTCAGGCTAAACCATGACAGTCATTAAATATTTGATGGGCCTTTGTATTTTGCCTCTTGGAGGAGTTCTGTGTGGGATCAGCATGCTCAGGATAAGACACTGTTCATAGTTTTCATTGCATAGGATGGTTTTATATCTACAAATTGCCTCTAGGCTAACATCTGCATAAATCTTCTGTCACAGTCCTAGCATGTTTAATTAGAAAAATAAATGGGAAAATAAATTCTACTGTGACTGAATTAATAAGGACTCAGCTAAGGACAGAGTGCTGCTTATTTCCTTAGTCAGTGAGTGGGAAGAAAGACAAGGTCTCCAGTCCTTATATTGTTTATGCATTTTTGCATTTGACAATTCCAGAAAAAAAAATTTTAAAAATCTGGGCACAGAAACATTGTACATTTTCGCCTATGTAAATGACATAACTATTCTCCCCATAACTAGTTTCCTTCCTTCCAAGGACAGAGTGCTCAAAGAATTGCTGCTCAGCACTCTCAAATAACACTGTATTTGTCAAAACCAGTAATTTATTGTATGCTTGGAGTTCATTCCTCACGGAGGGTGAACTGAGTACTGCCATTCCTGTGGGCAATGCTTAAATGCAGTATTCTATGCATCATCATCATCAATTTTTACCCACTAAAAAAATGTTCTGTAGTTGTATTAACTTGAGCGTAAATGTCCATCCAAGGCTTTAACCTCACAAAAAGCTAATGTCACAAAGACATATTTTTCTGTCTTCTTCACTACATTTTCATTTTCCTTAACAGACAAAGCATAGGCCATAAAAAGAGATATTGTATCAGCTAAAAGTAGCTATAGCTCTACCCCAACATAGTCAGTCTTCTATTGCAGTGTCATCTCATAAAAAAAAATCATAACTTCAACTGAAAATAAAATTCCTTGTTCCATGCAGAGGCCACCATGATAAAATTAAGTTGGTAGGAAAAGACAGTGCAGGAGGTAGAATGCTACTTTTTCCTTCATTTTTTATTCCAAAAGTGATATATCAGAGAGCGACAGTATGATTTTGCTGAAGAAACAGATGATAGAGTTCTAATTTAAGTGTCTATGAGAATGTCACCAGTGCAACTACAAAAAATACAACCATCACATTGGAAAAAGCTTGTAATTTACTTTAAAAAAATAAAATGGAACAGTTATTGCATTAAGTTTAACCTCAAATCTCTCTATGCACTAATCTAAAATCCTGAAAGAAAGCACATGGTATGGATATATACAAAAGGTGGATTGTGTTCTTATTTCTTTTTTTTTGGTAACACAATCAGAGCTGTTCCACTTCACAGAAAAAATTCAATACACAGCCAACAATAGAAATAGTATTTCCTAATACAAATAACCTTCCAAATGCAAATAGGAATGGGGTCTACACAATGTCATAAAATATTAAATTTTTCTCCTCAAATCTGTGCAAGATAAGTGATGTTATTCAAACCTGAGTCATGTTCTATGCCATATTTCTTTAATAAAACAAATTTGTCTAAATTTCAGAATACGAAAAAGTTTTCTTGAATGATGCCCTTGGTTTTTTGCTAGAAGTAGTCCACTTCTGATTTGCATAGATCTCCTAAAAAATCAATGTCATCTATACAAAAAAAAAAAAAAAGCATGATACCAAATTTCTGTTTTTTTCCCTGCTATGCTACTGTTAGTGATCTATATGCAACTGGTTGAGAAGGCAGCAGTATTAGCAGGCCCTTATAAAAAAAAAAGTCTCAAAGATGATGTAGTAAAGTGTATGCATATCATCAGACAGACATGTTTCAATCTGTTAAAAGTTTTGAAAGAAATCACTGGAGAATGCTTAGCAGGAGCTACAAGTGTTGAACAGATAAGGGTATCCAAATCCTTTAATGCCACCTCCAGAGACAAGCCTGAGAAAGCTTGATTGAGTTCAGAATATTTTAGCTTTTATATTGACAAACTGATGCTACTAGAACTGTAAAAATGAGGCTTAGCTGACAAAGTTGGCAACAACAGTGTTTTTCACAGCAAAGAAAGCATTACCTGCTTGCTATATCTAAAAGAATAATGAGCAAATAAGAAATAAAGTAAATCTCAACCTGTCAAAGATTTAAAAGAACATTTAAATCATACAGTCTGTTCATTCTCACATGTTTTCAGCAAGAATTTTAGTGTTAGTTGCACCTGACTTTCTGAGGTTTCGGTTTGTGGGTTTTTTTCCTTGTTTGCATCAACCTTGAATGAAAACACAATGCCAATATTGAAACAGAAAAAACCCAACCAAACCACATATGGAAATTGGCTTAAGACTCCCAAATATTTGTTTTTGTTTTATATTGCCGTAAGCTCTGCTAGGATGTCTAAGATTGTTTTTCATTTTTTTTCTGCCTGAGTCAATAACTAACTGCACTCCCAAAGAGCACCCACCAGTGTCATAAAACAAAAGCATCGTGTTTTGTATATTGTGTAGCTCACACCCTTCCACAGTTGACATTTCATTATCCAGTTTGTTGCATCAATGACTTTAAGGGAATTTTTTTAAATGCACAAATTCATTTTAAGTTAGATATATAACGTATTTTATGATACCTGTAGTCTATCATGGTTGGACTCGATGATCCGATGGGTCTCTTCCAACCTGGTTGTTCTATGATTCTATGATCTTTGGTAGAAAAACAAATTAGTAAAATATATCTTCCATCATCTTTTCTAACAGCATATTTCTATATATGTGGTTACAGTATGCATCAGGAATTGATTCTATGTGTAGGCCATGAAGACATTTGGAAATCAAGTTAATGTGCAAAAGAATATCTGCTTTCATATCTGCCTTTTTACCTGGAGGTAAAAAATTCACAAAAACTATCCATTTGTGAAGAAATTCAAGAACAATTATAATCAAATGACAGTTATTTTTCTAGGTTCTTCCAGGAGAGAAAAATTACAAATAGCACCTTGTAAGTGTACAGCTATTTATAGAAATAGTATGTCAAGCACGATTATTTTAAATTTATCCCTGCCATCTGTTCCAGGCCCAGAATTCAAATTGGAAAGAGTCTACAGTTATGATACATGAGTCTAAGATAAAATGTGTCTATGATCAAAACATTCATGTCCAGCCTAGTCTAAAAAAATTACATTCTTATTAGCCATATACCTCATGTTTGCATCACAGAGAGGAAAATTGTTGTGCCTTTCAAATATCAACAGTAGCTTTATTAAAATGACAAATTAGTGCATAGTGCTATTAGGGAGCAGGGAAATAACTTTTATACAAGGTAACTACAAGGTTCCTAGGAAGAATGAATCTCCAGCATTGTGGAGTCTGGAAAATCCACAGGCAAATTATTCTTTGCAAGAGGTTACATTCTGATTTGAGAAACCTTTCATCAATTACAGCTCATAATAAAAATAAATAAATAAAAATAAAAAGAGTAATCAGTTTATGCAAGCAATTGATTAATTCAAACCTCCTACAATTAATTACATGTGTAAGTTCTGAGAGAGATGTACCATCCCCTCCTTCAATGGTATCATGAGCCACCAGGTATTTGGGGGTTTCTCACCACACACTTGTAATTACAAAAGAAACATGTCTGGTGTTCCCTCACTTGCAGAGAAAAGCTTCAGAAATTGACTTGTTTAGATCTGTGAGGTCCATTCTGAAAGAGGAACAGCATATGCAAAGTATTTGTGCAAGTGTCTTATTGTTGAACTACAAATAAGTTCATGTATATATGACAGAAATACTATCATAGCACTTTAAATAAGATGCAATCAAAGGAACAAAATTGCTGAAAACAAACCATGAAAACAAACCATGAAAACAAAAGGAATAATAAAAAAAAGTACGTTGATCCTTCTGATAAAAATTCCAGGTTTATTTGGTGAAGTTACATGATTTGACATTTACAGCAATGTCTAAAAGAAGAAAAATACTGGAAGAAAAGTAGAAATAAATTGTGTCTTAACTTTTGTTTTAGCTTATGGTATTAGGCTATAAAGTCTCTTCCAAAAAGTTATTTATTTTCATAACAATAAATTGTTTTACTGATGTTATAATTTCTGTAATTTGTATTTAATTTACTTTGTTGGGTTTTTTTGTGGTTTTTTTGTTGTTTTTTTTTTTTTTTTTTTTACTATTCCCATACTGCTTTAACACTAAAAACCCGATCTCAACTGGTTAATATACCTTTATGTGTATATATCTATGGTTAAAACACAAACTCATCATAATTCCCTATGAACAAAGCTGTGATTACGAAAACTTTTGCTTGTAAGTCACTTATTCTGCAAACTCCTAAATTCCATTGCACTTTCCACATGCGCATATATAGCCTACAAGCATCACCAGATCTTGTGATTGCATCAATTTTTTTTATACCAGATTTCCTTATTCTTAGTATTGAAGAGCAATTCAGCATCTAATACATATCTCAGTATGTTTATAACATCTAAAAGCTGTAATTCTTAGAATATGCCTCACAGCATAGTGGACTGATGGGGCTCTTAGTAGTGGGTTTATTTCTTTCATATAGTAATAGCTTATGAACAGTGATTTACTTCTCTGCGTCAAAAAGAAGGGTTTGTGCAAGAATGGCATCTATTATTATATGCACTATACCTACTGTGCTCTCTTCCCCTTCATCTATCCGTTGTGTAAGATCTCAAACCTCTATTTCAATGCTCCTCTCAGTGTGAAGATCTCACCTCCATTATCCACATGAAAGGGCTCCAGCTGTGTTTTCAAAGAAAATGGCTGTAACTGCATTTTGCTGGGAAATCAGTCTTTCCGTGTTTTAAATATTTCAGCTCTAAGAACACCTACAGGTCCCCTAGTTGTATTGTCATAAACATACTGATTTCTGAGAAGGTAATCCCTGTAACACTCAGATTTGAGCAGTTCTTAGTATACAAGTACTCAGAAACTTCGAAGCTGAGCATGAAAGCAGCTGCCAAGCTGCTGGTGAGTAAACAACAGTACAACAAGTTTTTTCCTCTCTGTGTGATTTTTAATCTGAACACTAAAATACCCAGGAGGTTAACTTTAAGTCCTTAAATCCCTTGGTGGATCTAGCACGCAAAAATGACAGAACAGAGCAAACCTAACGTTGCAGGAGTACTTTAACTGCTGTTATTACTGTGAACCTTCACTTGACTGGTATATTCAGTTAGGAAAGATTTTGGCGTTTTCCAAATTACATTTCTTCCTATGTAAGGATTTTGTAGGAAATAAAAAAAAAAAATGTTTTATTCATCGGCTGGATTTTTTCAGAACCATTTGCAAGAAGAGATAATAAAATGCATGTTAAGATGGCTCCCTCTAGTGGCTGCCTTTGGAGAATCCAAGACCTTATTTTTGCTAGGTTCATTTGGAAAGGAGCAACTCTGGTTTGCACCTCCGAGATACTTTTACTCACGAAACATTTATTTTTCACACAATAAATATAAAATGCACGGAAATGCAGGTTTTCTGAAGTTTCTTATATCCTACAAAGCAAGGACTTTTTTTTTTTTTTTTAAATGTTGTTACTTTTTATAAAAGAACATATTGCATGCTGCCCAACATTTTATTTCTAGAAGTCCCAAATTTCAGTCCACTGTTTGGGTACTCATACTACTTTAGAACAAGCTTTAAGGAGCCTCAAAAGTGTGTCTAACAAGCTAATTGTCAGGAGACTTACATTTTATACAAAGTGTCTGCAGTACCATTTATTTAAAAATGTAGAAATAAAAAAATAGTAAAAGGTTGTAAACTACCAAACAGATGGCTGAGGGAAGTCAGTAACTAATAATGTTATTCTGGAATAAGTCATTTATTAATACAAGCTCACAAAAAAAAAATTCCCAAAACAAAACCAATAATCAACACTCCTCAAAGTTAGTGAGAATATCGCTTTTCATTTCATGCTTGAAAAAACATACGTAATTAGCAACAATCACTTGAGGAGTGATTTGTCTCATTCATAGATATCTTTAATGTAGACATACATTTGAAGGATAACCTAAAGGATTTTTTTATAGTCATTCTAGGGAAATGATCAGAGTAGCAAGAATGAGCCTCTGACATGTTTAGGTATCTTCTTTGCCATAGGAAGAATTGCCAAGCTTTTCTTTAGCTTTTCATTGACTAACTCATAGACCGGGTTAGCTACCTCATATGTAAATATTTATATTATAGAAATCTAAAATTAGGTAAAATAAAGTGTACCTTAGATCTGTGTTTTATAAAAAATAATTCTGTAGGCAAACAGTAGATCATGTCCTATGGGTAACACTATATTGTTACCTTGCACTTCTCAATTAATCTCATATTGGAAGATGTAGTGCAGTGCAGTTTTTCATGCCGATGATATATCATCTATACACTACTTTGCAAACAGAATACTGTCAGCTTAGTGAAGTATTGTTTGGTTTTAAATTAAGATGGAAATGGAAGAATACTAAAAAGCATATTTTCAGGATGATATATTTTCTAGAGAGCAAATAAAAACAATACTAATTTTTAATTTGCATTAGAAGAGAAGACCTCTTAGGTCATTAATTGCATTTCATTTAAACTTCTGTATAAAGATACAAGCTCCAGCCTTAGACTATCGAGAACTTAATTGATCTTGTGACTCCCAGTAGAAACTTGTTGCAAAAACTCACTTATCTGAGCAACAGAAAAATGAAAAATAGGAATTAGAAATAATTTGGTTTACAGTATTTATTGGTTATTCTCATAAAATAAATATTAAAGATATCAGTCAGACAGCCCATGTATTCTGAACTCCCACGACACATGACATTGGAGGGGGGCTGTGTTCCAATATTTATTACCAATCTGAGAAATGTTGTACATTCACATAGGTGTGTATATATATGTTTATGAGAATGTAATTTTATAACAAGGGTGTAATAATTTGAAAATTAGAAACCTTCACAGAGTAAATTACTCATAACTAAAATTATGAGTTTATATTTATTTAAATTTAATTTTATTTAAAATTATTCTTTTGACTTAACTTTGTTGGGATGTTGAAGAGAGGGGAAACAGAAGAAGATGAAGGAAATGAGAAAGAGTTATAAATGTTTTGTGTGTTTCTGATGTTTTGACATTACAATAAAAAAAATTGTATTGACATTATAAGCTTCATCAACTTCATAACAGTGTGACAGTTTAGTTTAGTTTCTACCTTAGCATGATTCCAAAATGAAAGATTGTATTTTCCTTTTCATCCCTTGTTTTAGAAACCACTTGATACACGTTATGGGCATTTCTTATCATGACTTTTGTTTAAAATGCTACTATGCATATTCCTTTTTTATAATTCATAGACTCACAAAATTATACAATAACACTATGTGCCCAAAACATCACAGATGTATCTTTGTATATAGTTATGTAAGATCCAAACTTGGAGTTTGTGGGGGTTTTTTTTTGTTTATTTTAACATTATCATCCATGTTGTCTAAGAACTTGTTCAAAATTTGACTATAGTTTTGTTAGTATTTTTTCTCTTTTTCCAAGCACATTTCAGTTTGCTTTTTTGCAACCCAATAGTACAATAATGGCTACCTTAAATTCTGAATATTCCCATTCTTTCCAAAATCTTTGAGTAGAAGTAGTAATTCAGGAGCTGCAAACCTTAAATTGCATAATGAAGCGCTATGCTTCTTCGGGCAGAATAGAGAATATTCTGTGACTCTTGTATACAATACTTGTATACTGTTCATTATGTTTTGTTCTTGTATTCTTCAGTTCCTCTAAATCTATTGTTATTATGCTGTCTTTAGAGTATCTGTTACCATAGTGATATGCAACATGCACCGAGCTTTCTCTTTTTCTATCAGTGATATAAATGATCGTTCATTTAGTGATATGGATATTGAAAAATTCTCTGCTTAAAGTGCTTCTACATTTTCTCTGCATTACATAAAAGCCCCAGTTCAGATTATAGCTTAAAACTGCTGATCTTTGGCTTCCGGATTCCTCAGGTAATTTATCTGAGTTTTCTCTAGGC
Source organism: Coccyzus lansbergi (assembly GCA_033558105.1). NCBI lineage: Eukaryota > Metazoa > Chordata > Aves > Cuculiformes > Coccyzidae > Coccyzus > Coccyzus lansbergi. The sequence continues at coordinate 275,751 of JAUMJK010001112.1, forward strand.
AATGAGGTTACTTCAAGTACTAGCCTCTATACCATAGATGCTACTAAATCTTCCCTGCAGTGCTGTCAGTTCCAAATGTTCTTCATACCTGCAGCTCTTTGTGCAGAAGGGGAATCTTAACATCCATTAGGTACTTTTGCAGTTAAAACTGATGCAGAAAATACAGGAGTGCTTGACTGTTGTGATGTTAATACATTGCATTATTCAGTGGACCAAATTCAGCTCTGCTAAAAGTAACATGAGCTATAACCAAGACTATAGATATTTATGAAGGTCTTGTTGTTTATAGTCATAGCTAGACAAATGCAGGAAGATGCAACACATCTCCAAGAGAATGAGATTTTCTGTAAATTTGAGTAATAAAGAACCTGGTTAATTTTAAACTAATAAAGAAGAATTTTGAAAAGTAAAAATAACATACATTAAGGGTAAGAAATATTTATGAAGGAAAATTCTAAATTATAGAGACTTCTTCAATCAAAAAGTGCGCAAAATAATAAAACCAAAAACTTTATTCACCTGCTCTGCATCCTAGCATTATCACAGAATCTGATTTCCTCAAGTATATATACATTTATTTGTGACATGCAAGTATTTTATAGGTTTGGAGATCATTGATGAGTTAGCACTTTCATTCAGCATTAATAACTTGGAAAATAGGATTGAAACTGCAGAATCATGCTTGTCTAAGATTCATAACTAAACTAAATCAATTTTCTTTGTAGAAATGCAGCTCTCCCCCACAAACTAAAATATTCTTGCAAATTGTGAAAGTTTGACTCTGATAAATCTTTTAGTATCTGAAATTATATGGCATATGCAGAGGAAGCATAGCACTTCACTTGGCAAGATGGATCTAGGATTTTTTTTTATCAGATATTAGTCAATTCTTTTCTGCATTTGAACTCAGAGAAAAGAAGGGAAAGTTAAACTGAAGTTGTATTTACACATGCAGGCTTACCCAAAATAGCACATATGTAGATGCTTTGATTAGAAGCAACAGTGAAAATACAGGAACATGTTCAATAGGTAAAAGATTAGGAAAGTAAGCTGAGAAAATGTAATTATAAAAACAAAATAAAAGTAGCTCAATAAACTTCTAAGTCTTGGGAATTACATCTGAACAAAGGTTGCATGCTTTCTATCAAGGGGTGAATGACATGCCACAAGACCAAGTGTACTTAAGAAAAAATTAACATATGAGCACATTTCTAAAAAAAAAATCCACTATTATTAAATTTACTTTCAAAGAAAGGGAATATTTTTTAAGAGTCAAGCTAGGCAACTGCCAACTGAAACCAAAAATAAAGTCATTCAAGTAATACATTTTTAAAGAGTAATGGAAAAGATGAGGTTTTCACAGAGGATCTTCAAATGGATGGAAGAATCAGGATGGATGCAGAAATAATACAACATTCACTTAAAAATGACTTATAGTCTCAACTTGAAACTTATTTATTTAGCACAGATTCACAAGGTAAATCTGAACTTAAACAGTCAAACTGGGACTAGAAGTTATCCATAGTCAAATCCAAAAGTGTATTTTAAAATGTTCATTTTACACTATACCCACAAAAAATCATGGTCTGATGAGTTAAATTGTTTTAAACTGTTATGCCAAGTAAAGTTTTTAACACTGTCTGTCATAACGTTCTCATAGACAAACTGATAAAGTTTGGACTAAATGCCTGGACAGTGAGGTGGACTGAAAGCTACCCGAGTTCTTCGACTGAAAGGATTGTGCTACCTGATACAAAGTCTAACTGGACATCAGACACTAACACTGTACGTTGGAGTTTGATACTAGGGACAATACTGTTAAACATCTTCATTAAAGACATGGATGATGGGCACAGGATACAGATCCCCAGTAAGTTTACAGATTGTATAAAACTAGGAGGAGTGGCTAATGAGCCACATTGATGTGCAGACAATTTGAGGAACATATTCAAGCTGGAGAGTTGGTCCAACAGGAATCTCATGAAGGTATAAATCCATGCAGAGTTACACATTTTTAGACAACTGGCTAGAAAATCACTTATCAGAAGAGGACTGAAGGTCCATAAGTCATCAATGTACACTTGCAGCCAAGAAGTTCAACAGCCACCAGGACCTATTAATCCTTCCTCTCTGCTGAGCCCTGATGAGGCTGCTTTCAGAATGCTGTGTCCAGGTCTGGTCTCTCAGTTCAAAAGATATACAAAAATACTGGAATGAGCCCAGCTAAGGGTCACCTGAAGGACTATGAAGATGGTCCAGGACTTGCAGCATCTTTTGTATGAGGAGAGTCTGAGAGAGATGGGACTGTTCATCCTAGAGAGAAGAAAGTCAGGGGAACATATCAATGTGTATAAATACCTGATGGGAGGGAGTAAGGAAGGTAGAGTTAGTCTCTTCTTGGGGGCACCCAGTGGCAGGACAAGAGGCAATGAGTACAAATTCAAATACAAAACATTCAATCTAAACACCACCACCCACTCATTTTATTTTGACAGAGCTCAAGTATTTGGACAGGTTGATCAGAGAGATTATGTAATATGCATCCTTGGAGAAATTCAGAACTAGACTGGACATGGCCCTGAGCAACCTATGTTAGTTAACTCTGCTGTGAGTTGGGAGGCCAGACTAAATGCTTTCTGAGATCATTTCCTACATGAATGAATTTGTTATCTTGTGACATGTATTCACGGAATCATAAAATTATTTAGACTGGAGGGGATCTGTTGAGAGGGAAAGAGAGCAGGCCTCTCTGGCCAACCTGTCAAAAAACTTGAGCACCATCATAGTGAAAAGTATTTCTTTTGTTCAGATGCAATCATGGTCAGTCAACATCCACTAGTTATTTCTTCATAAGTGCAAAAAAGTTTGCTTGCAGTCAGCTTTGTTATGTACTGTTTTCAAGATGGATGATGTGGATTTTAAACTATTTTCAAGCTAAGTGTATCAAATCCTGAGCGAGTTCTTTAATTGCTAGGCTTTTAATTGCATGCACATAGACATATTAGCTGCTTTGCATTGTGTTTTAAAAGTAAGGGATTATATGGACCATTTTTGCAAAGATAAAATAAGACTGACTTTAGAGGCTTGTTTCTGTGTATTGCGATTGTGTATTGTGATTGTGTATAGATATCACTGAGATTGAGAGATGATTGCTCCATCCAGAAAAAAAAAGTTATATTGAGCCCACATTCATAATGGAATTGTCAGAGGTAGACCTGGTAGAATACGTAAATGACTAATTCCAAGGGGGTTATTCACATAGCATTTGGCTATGTGAATCCCGCTAACATTCGAAACTCAAAGCTACTTCCACGTTAATAAGTACCTTTCTTTTACAGGAACAGTCAGTTTTGAACTGAGTCTAAGATATCTTTTACCATATCTTATAGGCAATGGCTATAGGTGTAGATTGGGGAATTAAATAAAGTAGGTCTAACTTTACGTAATAGCATTAAATATCCACATCTTGGCCTTTCCCTTTATGTTCTTCACTGTATGTCACTAGAAAGAGATGCAAAGAATTTTTAAAAATTAATGTGTTGCTTTTAATGATAAAATTGGTACAATGTGTAGATATGCTCTTTGCATTTATTTCATGTAAGGGAAAATTGCAAATGTTTCCTGTTTCAAAACTTTTAGATGATGGTTCAGTACAGAGATAAACACAGCTGACAGAAAGATACATTACTATTTACAGCAATGATTTTTCATGCCAGATGTGCTCCATTTTAAAAAGTGGGAAACCAAAATTAATTTCTCCATACTTCCGAGGTTAGCATCATGTCCCAGTTTACATTAAGCATTTACAAAGTGTAGGAGAGAGAGAATATTTGTAATTAACTTCTTTCTAATTTAGGATAATATTTTTTTCAGACTCTTATCCAGTCCTCTTTTTAGTATCTCTGAAAAGTCCTGCAAAACTTATCAAAAAAGAAAGGAAAAAAAAAAAAAAAAGAGTCACCTTGCTTCATGAAGTGTCACCTCTGATGCTATCAGTCATTGTATTGTGTTAAGCAAGTTGATTTTATGAGCTGGAGGAAACCTATGGCTCATAAACTCAGCAGAGGTGAGTGAGTTATGACATTCTTTCAAATACATTAATGAAATCCCTAAAACATCAGTATGGTACATTAGTCTTCCTAACATTTACCTTTATTAAACACACAGATCGATGAGAAGCTGACTTGTATACCAATTGTTTAGCTTCTTTAAAATGGCATCAATTTTTAAACTACTTTTATCTCTGTAGCTGGAAAGAAACTGTAATGGTCCACTTTCAAATTTAGGATTAATCTGAGAATTTTATAGGTGTACATTAAAACTTAGTCCAACCTGTGGATTTCAGGAATTTACAAATATGAAGACATTTGCTCACTAATGTTAGTTCTAACATTATCTCCACATATTGTTTATCTACATCTCTTAATTGTTATTAAATTTGGAAATGTTCGTCTGTTCTAGAAACAACTTTGGAAATATCTACACATACTTTTCTTTTCTACCCTTGTGAAAGTGGACTATGATGTCATGATACATATTGCTAAGGTACTGACACTTCGGTGATAAAAAAGTAAAAGAGTTTCCAGACACAGAAGAATGATGAGTTTTTGAGATTTGAAGTATATCTGTAGTAAAACATACAAGAAATTCAGCACATTGTAAATAAAATAAACAATATTTCTGTTCTGAAATTATCAAATCACAATTTAAAATATACTTAATCTTTGTCATAGAAAGAGATTTAAGTGGAATACTTACTGATCACATCAATACAGAATGTTTAGGAAAGAACGTAATGCTTTGCATTTGAATTTGGAGACATCATTAAAAAAAGTTAAGTAATTTTGCCCATCACATATCAAACCAATTTCTCCATACTGGAAAAATGCTTTCTCTTTGTACTGGTTTTAAACAATGGACCGCACTGTTCTTCACTTTTCACACACACAAAAAAAATACTTCTTAGTTTGATTTTTATGTGGCTTGTTCTTTTGATTTATTCTGAATACAGCAAAACCAACAGCAACAAGAACCCATAGAAGAAAGACAAAAATCTTCTGTTTCTTGTGGTTACAAATGAAAAGTATATAAAAATTCTCTGCTTCAGATGCCTACATCATGTCCTTTAAATTTGTGTCAATTGTATTAAATGATAAACTACTGTAAACAGTAAAATTCTGGAGTCATACAAGATCAGTAGATAAAAAGATGACTAAGTGACAAATCTAGAACAGTAATTAGTAGCACAGAATCATTATTTGTTGATGCGTTGTCTAAAAAAAAAGTGTGAAACAACCAGTATTGGACATTTCATAGTAATTAAGAGAGTCAATATTTCTAACAATGGATAAACTGAAGGCTGATGAGTCAGAAATAGTAGAAGTAACAGTAATAATATATAATAGGGTGAAAGAGTTGAGTCGGAAAGAATAGTCTAGATCACTGGCTAATTTTGAAGTAAGGCATGACATTCAAATAAATTGTTCAAATTCAAATAAATATACTCAGTAAGAACAAACAAATTTGGAAAGCAGTGATTCTGAAAAAAATTTAAAGATTACTACAATTTACCACGAGCACCTATTGCAATGTTGGCAGAAAAGAATATTGAAAGGTGTTGCCAGGAGACTGGTTAGAGAAAAAAAGGGTGATATTACATCTACTCAGCACAGCAAGACCAATACACAATTCTAATATCCATATGGTGCCACAGCCAGGGGTTCAACTACTAAGATCAAGGGACTTTCTCTGAGAAAACTGGTCTGTTGGAGACTGACAGGGTCCATCTTTCAGACAAGAGGAAAGGCTTCTTTGGTTGTGGGAGGTGACATTTTGAGTGTTTGTGTAGCTGTACTAGAGGCTTAATCTAAATTCCAGTCTTTACTTTAAGCTCAATCAAAGTCACAATTCACAAGAACTTGGCAAAAGTCTGGTCCCTTACAAAACAGCAACAGCTTGAAACTATACACAGACAATGCAACTCAGCAAAAGGCTGGTTTGCTCAAGACCCAAAAGTGCCAAGAAGTGAGGTAGATTTAGGGAGAGTATAAGGATAGAGAGAGAAAAAGAAGAAAAGTAACAGAAAAGGCGGAATATAATGGAAAAATAAATACCACCCCAATGGATTTTTCAGCATAAAACATGGTGCAAGGGTGTGCATGTGGGCTTTTTGGCATGTTATTTATAGAAAAGGATTCACCTCCTATTAACATATGAGGTGCCTAGAGAAGGAGTCTCACCACATATATGCAATACCCCTGCTTGGAAAGTTCTTGAAGTGGAGCATGCGTAGAAGCCCATTTTAGAAGGTTCCAGCTGTGAGTCACAGGGAACACTCACAATTCAAAGAATCCTTGCCAGAACAGTTGCTGCTTTTACCCTTGGGAGTGCATGTGCAGTCATGGTGATTCAGCAGTTTTTGCCTATTCACAAAGTGCAAACTCCTGGTCCAGCCCAACGCAGCTTGTCCAAATAGCCCTGGCAGCCTAGCCATAGACACTGGAGTAGGGGGGAGGCCAGAGCCTCTCTCTCTCCTCTGCTGCTGCCAAACTGATGAGTGTTTAAGACACAAAAGCAAATCATAATTCGACTGATATTTTCCTGGAATGGAAGATTTTTAGGAAGGACAGGTAGGGAAGACAAGGAGGCTCATCATCCTCTATTAACTGACCATCCAGAGTACAGGGATCTCCCCCTGGGAATGGATGAGGAGCTTATCAATCAACTTACTGGTCAGCATTAAAGAGAGGGCAGGCATGGGAGACATGATAGTGAGGGTCTGCTACAGGACACCTGTCCAAGAATACCAAGTAGATGAGGCCTTCCATAGACAAATAGGAAGAGTCTCATGTTCATAAGTCCTAGTCTTCATGGGAGACTTCAAACACCCTGGTATCTGTTGGAGGGACACAGCAAGGCATAAGCAATCTAGTTGCTTCCTGGAATGAGTTGATGACTACTTCCTTCCACAAGTAAGACAGAAGCCAATGAGGAGGAGTGCTATTCTGGACCTTATTCTCACCAACAAGAAGGGGCTGCTGAGGAATGTGGAGCTTTCACAGTTTAGCCTCAATACAGCTAATTTCAACAATAAATAACATGCAGTTGGGCTCTTGGTTCCCTTCCCCACACTCCACACCCCAAGGGAAGAGGAAAAGAAAATGAGATGAAAAAGGCTTATGGGTTTGGAAAGTAAAACTACAGCTTTAATGAAATGATAACAATAAAAATGATGAAAATAACTCTAAAATAATAAAATATATACAGATATATGAGATCATGCCCCCACCTCACAGCTCAATGGTTGTATGTCACCACAAAAAATCTAGAGCAGACATGAAGGAATGAAGCCACAACTAGGGGCAAGCTGGATTCAGGAACTTTGAATGTATGGATCTGGGATCTGGAACATCAGACAGACAAGGTCCCCACTGCACATTGTCTATCAAAAGATAAGTATGAGACCCTTGTGTTCTCTTAATTTTATACTGAGTATGATGTTTATGGGATGGAATACTCTGTTGGTCAATTTAGGGTCACCTGCCCTGTCCTCCCCTCCTTGCAGGTGCCAGCTTGAGGATGACCTTGGTTACTGTTGGGATAAGTATAAACATTGACTTTTCTGCACACCAGTGGCCTGTGTTATCACTTTTAGAGAGAAACTCTCTCTCAAAAACATGTAGTTACTTTTCAGATAATGAAGTTATTTACAGTGACTGAGTTAAGAGTCAGAAAAAAACGACTCTAATTTAGCTCAAACCACACAGAACTCGGAGGCAGCCTTGGCTCCAGTCAGTCTCACCTCTGTGCCCAGCAGCATCATAGAGAAGATCCTCCTGGAAACTCTACTGAGGAACATGTTAATAAAGGAAGTGATTGGTGACAGTTGACACAGCTTCACTAAGGGCAAATTATGCCTGTCAGATTCAGTGGCTTTCTACAATGAGGCTACAGTGTTGGTGTATAACAGAAGAGCAACTGATACCATCTACCTGGACTTGCTCAAAGCATTTAACACTGTGCCACAAGATGTTTATGTCTCTAAGTTTGAAAGACATGGATCTGATGGATGGACTGCTCAGTGAATAAGGAATTGACTGGAGTGTTGCAGTCAATGGCTTAATGTCCAATTGCAAACCAGTGATGAGTGGCATTCTCTAGAGGTAGATGTGGTCCTCATGAAGTTCAACAAGGCCAAGTGCAAGGTCCTGCACATGGACTGGGGAAATAGATTAGATTGAGATTGACCCTGAAGAGAAGGACTTGACTGTGTTGGTTGATGAAAATCTCAGCATGACCCAGCAATGTGCCCTTGGAGCCCAGAAAATCAACTGTACCTTTGACTGCATCAAAAAAAAGTGCGACCAGCAGGTTGAGGGAGATGATTCTCCCCGTCTACTCTGCTCTTGTGAGACCTCACCTGGACTACTGCACTCAGCTCTGGGGCCCCCAACATCAGAATGATGTGGACTTGCTGAATTGAGTCCAGAGAATGGCCACAAAAATATCCACAGGACTGGAACACCTCTCCTGTGAAGATAGACTGAGAAACAGGGTTGTTCAGCCTAGGGAAGAGAAGGCTTCAGAGAGACCTCTACTACCTAAAAGAATTCTCCAAGAAAGCTAGAGAGAGTTTTACAAGGACTTGTAGAAGTAATGGCTTTAAACTGAGAGAGGATAGATTTAGGTTAGATGTAAGGAAGAAATTCTTCACTCTGAGAGTTGTGAGATTCTGGAACAGGTAGCCCTGAAAAGTTGTGGATATCCCATCCCTGGAATTATTCAAGACCAGGTTGATGTCTCTGCCCATAGGAGTAGGGTTGGAACTACACGATCTCTAAGATCTCTTCCAACCCAAAACATCTATAATTCTATAATTTTGCATTTTTTAAAGATGAAAAATTGTAGAAGTTACAGAAAAGAGACATATCCAGGAGCTGAACAAAATGGCTCCTAGTGAAGATTTGGAGTCTGTCTGGTTGATTAAAAAGATTAAGTGGTTTGATTGCATTCATAAGGATTTACAGAGGGGCAAAATACTCATTACTAAAGGACTTCAATCTTGCAGAAAAAGACCTATTAAGGACCTATGCCTAGAAGCTGAAGTCAGATAAATTCCAATCAGCATTTAGGCACATTTTTTTTAACAGCAAAGGCAATTAATCACTGAAACAAGTTACAAAGGGATGAAGTAGATTTCTCTGTCTGTGAAAACCTTTAAATAAAGAATGATTGCCTTTCTGGGAGATACATTTTAGTCAAGCACAAGTTATTGCCTACTCAGATAAATGTTATTAGGCTCAGAAGAGGTATAACGGAGAAAAGTTTAGAGTCTTGCAATAGAAAAAAAAGGCCAGGACTGATGATTTAATGCTGCTGTTTGACCTTAATGGGAAAGATTTTGTGGTAAATATCCTTAGCCATTTGTCTGCCTCTTGTAATTTGTTTATCCACAAAAAATAGTGGACCAGAATACTGAACCTAGGACATGAAATATCACTATTTTTTTTGTTATTTACATTTGCAGAATAGATTTACTGCATAATTGTTATGAAACTTTGTTGGTTTTAGTGGCATCAAGAAGAGGCTACAAAGTAGTGTTTTGCAATTGTGTTCAAATATATACGCATTTCAGGTATACATATGATTTAAATATTAAAAAAAAAGAAAGAAAACTGTAGAGTTTAAGGCATCCTAGAGGTGGATAACTTCACCAAATTAGGTAGCCCCACTTTGAAGTAAGCCAGTGAAGTCAATGGAACTGATGCCAGTTAAGTATGTGTATAAATCCTTTAAAGATCAGTGTTTTAGTTTTATCACTGTAGCGCTTCACCATGATTTGGAATATACACAACTAATGGGCCTATATAAAAGAACAAAACAATGCAGTGTTTAAACCACCACTAAAAATGAGAAATATCTTTAAAGAGATGGAGTTTAGGTAGAGTATAGGTCAAGGCAGCAGGCATCTCCCTGGGGACAGGGACAAGTAAGGCCAGACTGGTTCGTGGGAAACAGACAGAGAAGAGTTGTAGGGCAGCCAGAGACTGGCCCTGATGTAGCATTGCTGAGGCTGGGACTGGCAGCCCAAGAGGAGCTGAAATTGGATCTTCGGCTATTGGCAGTTTTGTGGGGACACTCAGAGGGGCTGGGCAGGTGCATTCAAGGCTGGTGGTGCCTGCAGGATCCCAACACTTGTCACTTCCTTATGCATCTCTTCTGCTTTTGCCATCTGAAAATGTTATTCCTGGAGATCAACTAGGTATCCCAGGTCTCTTTGCCCTTCAAGGCAGTTTCCCATGTAATCTTGTCAAACAGATCCCTTAACTAACCAAAAACTGTTTCCTTGAATCATGTTGTTCTATTTCTGCTACTCTGGTATTGCCTACTACTGTCAAGAACTTGAATTCCACCATCTCAGATTCTCCAGCATCCACCACAACCAAACCTGTCATTAACCTACACAACTGTGGCCAGCTCTGGGAGCAGTAAATCTAGCAGTACACATAGTCCCCTTAGTTTGTTGATCGCTTAAATCAGGGAATTGTCTTTTATGTTCTTCAGAAACCACCCAGGTTGCTTGCACAAAAAACTTGTCTTTGTATGATGTATTGAAACAGTTACTTTTTCCCATGAATACTATGGCCTGCAACTGTGAGACTTACTTTGCTGTCTAAATAAGACAGTCTCATACTTTTAAATATAAAATCCTGAAATTATTTTACTTTCAACAAAAATGTTCAGTTACATGTTGGGTGAACACTAACTTTTTCTTGATGTGGTATATTGGGAAAAAAAAATAAAAGCTGCTGAAAATTGTAGAATAATGAGATGATATATACATCGGAGAACAGGTTTTCAAAAATTTTTTACAATCTAATTGGTAATTATTTTTTGGTTAAAAGAGTCTGAGTTTTTTTTTCCTAAATGCAAATGATAACGCACACCCTTGAAAACAGTCAATTAAAACATGCTCTTTAAGGAACACATAAATTAGGAAGATAATATGAGGAAAATAATGAGGAATTGTTTGAAGATTTACCATAAAATGAAAATTAATTTACCACTTCTGCTTTGAGATAGATATTTTTAGAGAAAAGTGAACAAATAACAAGGCTCTTTACACACACTATTGAATAACAATAAAACAAACCCCCAAATTCTGAGACAACATTTCTTATTTCTGTGTTCTGAAAACTATGATATTGATTTTTATTCATACTGTGAATGTTGAATAGTGATGATAGTGTTTACAACACTTATTTATGTTCATTTCTTCTGGACTTGCTTTGTGATATTTATTATTTTTTTTTTTTAAATTTACACTATTTCTGGCAATATGAGGTGTACATTGTAAAAGGAAATTCGGATTTTGGAGTCTTTCACATATAAGGGCCAATCTTGCAGTAAAATAACATTATGAAATCCATGGAGATTTTACTTGTGATCCATGTGGCAGGGATTATCTTTCCAGAACTATACAAAAGTACAAGAGAAGGAAGAGGTAATATGACAAATCTACCCTTGAAAGGGAGGGAAAGAACAGAAGTAGTATCCTCCTTCACAGTAGTCTCAGAGCTGATTTAAAGATAGAGAAGTTATCCTATATCCTTCAAATGTCATTTGTTAGATGTCACTGAAGTGGATTAAGAAAAAAAGTATTCATCATCACATTGACAAAGAAATATATAAAATTTCTTTGATGTTCCAATTGTAATAAGACATTTCTAAATCAAGAATTATTGCACAAAGTATATCAACTGCATTCATAACTCACTGCTATTAACTAAATATATTTTTAAATACTGAAAAAATGCATACTGTTGTATATGGGGATTCATAAACCATTTTATCCAGTTTCTAATTTAAAGATATGAATATTTAATACGTATCAATAATCCGTTAAGTAAAAATATATCTTAAAAGCTGAACACGATGATAATTCTCTCTATTGGAAAATGGATTCTAAATAGCTAATCTCTTTAAACAGACACTTTGTAGAAACATCTTTGTAAAAACATCTTTGCAAAACTGCTAAGACTGTTTTGAATAATGCAATCTGTCTCTGTTTCCAAAAGAGGAATATGGTATCAGAATTCACATGTAGCATCAGTCCTCACATCTGGCTTCAAATAATCTCTCTGTTTTTCAGAAAAGTAGTTCAAGTATTAAAAGATAACAGACATGCTGGCATGTGCATATACACACAGATACAGGTATTTTCTCAGTGTGAATGAAGATGAATTTATAACTTTATTTTGTTTATTTATTTACATAGCTTACATAACATAATGCATAGCTTTATTTCTAGAAGAATTCTGCATATACCTCTTGATATTTAGATTTATTCAATTTTTTCTTTGACAATCTATTGATTTACATAGAAAATGATGACATGTTGCTGCTGACAATTGTTTCCACACCTATTAAAAAATGCAGTTGAGTTTTAGAGTTATTAGAAGTAAAATGTTCAAACACAGAAATAATTCAACTTAAAATCTAAGGAGGCTGAATGAAAAGGCGATTGGTATTATTTGCACTATAAGACTGCTACAGTAGCTTAAGTATACAACCACATTATTTCTACATAAATTATTTTAAATTGTTTCAAAGAAGACTCTTACTAGACCTATCAGAAAAAGGCATGGAAAGAATATAAGATGTAAATGAAATACATTAACAGGATATTTGGATAATGTAGATTTTATGTGCCTGATTCACCTATGACTATTTTTGTATGTTTTGACCACAATATTTATGATTAATATATTGGTTCTTGCACTTTCCTTAACTCAGAAGAATATGTGATAGCATTCAAAATAATAAACCCACAAACTAACATATTTTACAAAGATTAAAAAAGAATTAATCAAGTTTTTTTATAACATGAAATTAAAAAATATTTTAGCTATAAGTATCTTAGTGAAACCGTAAAATTTATGAACTAGATTTTCAAAACCGTCTCTTTCAATCTTTGATCTCTGCCACAGTCTTGAGAGCATAGATATTCTAATTGTTAACAGATCTATTTCTAAAAGAGTATTTTTCTTGAATATTTTACTTTAGGATAATATGGATATTACAAGTGAAATCCCTTTGTAAACGTCTCTTAGAAATGTCTGCAAAGAAGTAAGTCAGAAGCCAGTTGATTAATTGTGAATTCTTAAGAAAAGCAATCCGAAGTATGTTTGTAATGGCTTGAACATTTATCCACTTTCTCTGAATATTAGTTATTACTTCTTGATTGGAATTTTTGGTCTTACAGTGGTACTCTTCAATGAAAACTGAGAACAAATTTATCGTATTCCTGAAGCAATAAAGCTCTTAACCAATATAGCACTCTCTTAGCTGTAGAAGGAGGTAAGGACAACAAAGAGCAAATTGAGGCCAAATTTTCTGGTTGCCCTGGAATCCAATTTCATGCACAGATCAGTACACAGCAAAACAGGATTGCCAAAGGGTATCCTTTCTGTAGCCCAGGAAAGTTGATGTTCTTTTCATTACTTGTAAAAAGCCTCAGGCTTCAATTTGACCCGGTGATGCTCTCTTTCAGGACGCGCTCACACTTCCTTGTCCTCAGCTGATGTCAGCTTTCTTTCCTTGTGATAGCAGTTGTCTAACAATCAGGTAACTGTTGCCTAAATTTATTTAATGTTATGTAGCAGTAACACATAGATGTTCTGCACCCAGGAAACTAATAGTGACACTGAATTTAAATATAGTGTGGATACAGGATGACACAAGAGATTTCAGTTTGCAAGAAGAAATCACAGAGGTCAAAAGCTGATCAATGCAGTCGTGCACCTGTGTCAGCCAGTTACAGCCAACTTCAGAGAAAAAGTAGAGAACAGAAAAAAATGAAGACCAAGGTAGAAGAACTCCCCACAAGTAGAATCATAGAATCACCAGGTAGGAAGACACCCACCAGATCATTGAGTCCAAACATTCTGACCAATCTTTAAACCATGCCCCTCAATACCTCATCGCCTGCACCTCAAACACCTCCAGGGAAGGTCAGTCAACCACCTCTCTGGGCAGACTGTTCCATTGCCTAATGATGCTTTCAGAGAAGATTTTTTTTCCTTATGTCTAGCCTGAACATCCCCTGGAAGAGCTTGAGACCATTCCCTCTTGTCCTGTCCCCTGTCACTTGGGAGAAGAAGCCATTACCCTCCTCTCCACAACCTTCCTTCAGATATTTGTAGAGAGCAATAAGGTCTCCCCTCAGCCTTCTCTTCTCCAGGCTAAACAACCCCAACTCTCTCAGTTGCTCCTCTTAAGGCTTGTTCTCCAGCCCCTTCACCAGTTTTGTCAGTCTCCTCTGGACTCGCTCCAGAGCCTCAACATCCTTCTTGTGGTGAAGGGCCCAGAACTGAACACAGTATTCAAGGTAAGTCATGACACTGATGGGTTGTTCTAACCCCTCACTTAATGATAAATAAGACTAATTTTCTTGACTTTAGTACCCAGTGGAACATTGGAAATCTAAGTATAACAGCAGAAGAAAGGGATACACAGTAGAAAATTAATGTTAACCATTTCTATTAAGTCAGTGTTCTCTTGCTTAATTTTGACTTTTACTGAGAGAGTTTTTCTGGTTTTACTGTCACCAGGATTGTAACTGTAATTATTTATTGTGATTTGATTAGACTGCTGAAACATTGTTACATGTAAGTTCTTAGCCCCGCATATAAAGTGAATTATCTTTTTCCCTGAATGAGATTTCAATGCATGTTTCTCATCTCTATTCTGTGAATGTCTGTCATATGTCTCCTACCTAGGACTGTGCTGTGATGCCTATAACTCCTAGACACTGATTTTTACATATTGCTGAAGCTTGGCCATCTTAATCTTGTGGACTCGAATTGTTAAATAATAGCTGCTATTAAAAAAAATGTATTAAGTTGGATAATAGCTAAATAGGCAGAAGGATGTTATTACTGCTTTGCACGGGAGGACAGCTGCAATTTTGTAATAAACCCAATCCATTTAGAAAGGAAATGGAACTCAAATTAAAAGTTCAAGACTTTTACTTGAATAGTTAAATAAAAGAAGATCAATAAAATTCTGGTTTTTCTTCAGGAAATGCCCTCTAGTGATAACCAAGATACACTCTACTATAAAACTGATTTAGTTAAGTATGTTTTTCATTATATCTAGTATTATTATAGTTCAGTAGTGACTCATTCTGTATGGAATAGAGAGATTAACATATCCTTTTTACTGACTGGAAGGAAAAAAAGAAAACCAAAAAACACCCAAACAAACAAATCTTAATGTCACAGAGACAGAAGAGTTGTACTTGGTCATATTCTTATCTGCTGTGTACCAAGTTAGTTACAGAGTCAGTGTAATTGACATTGCAAATGGCAATCTAATTGCTAGATATAACCTACCTCTCAAACCCCTTTGTAAAAGTGAATATCTGTAAAATAACAGAAGCTTTTACAAACTGTGTCTGAGGAACTGTGAAACATAATAAACAAATACAGAATTATGTGATTTAAGCATAAATTAAAAGAGAGTATTATTCATTGAAGAGTTGTTAATCACTTCTTTCTGTAATTGTGTAAATGAAAACAAATCCTTAAATAAAACTCTTATTTATTTAGTGCTCTCCAAATAAATGCTATAAAGGGTATTTATTTTTGTTACACTGTTTAAATAAGAACAAATTCATTTCCATAGTCTCAGTCATTTTAATTCTGTGGATTTAAGATAAATATTTGTTTGCTTATACTGTCAAGTAATGTACCAGTTAGTGTGCCATGAAAGCATGCATGAGGTTTAACAAGGCCAAATGCCAGGTCCAGCACTTGGGGCACAACAACCCTATGCAGGTTGACTAGGAGAAGTCTGTCTGGAAAGCTGCCTGGAGGAGAAAGTCGGTTGACAGTCAACTGAACATGAACCAGTAGTTTGCTCAGGTGGTCAAGAAGGTCAATGTTATCCTGGCTTGTATCAGAAATGGTGTGACCAGCAGGTCCAGGGAGGTTACTCTCCCTCTGTACTAGGCACTGATGAGACTGCTCCTTGAATACTGTGTTCAGTTCTGGGTCCCTCACCATAGGAAGTAGGCTGTTGAGGCTCTGGAGTGAGTCCAGAGAAGAGCAACAAAGAAGGTGAAGGGGCTGGAGAACAAGTCTTAGGAAGAGTGGCTGAGGGAACTGAGGTTGTTTAGACTGGAGAAGAGGAGGCTGAGAGGAGACCTTTTTTCTCTCTACAACTACTTGAAAAGAGGTTGTGGAGAGCAGGGAGCTGGCCTCTTCTCTTAAGTGACAGGTGTCAGGACAAGAGGGAATGGGCTCAAGCTCTTCCAGGGGAGGTTCAGGCTTGACATTAGGAAAAATATTTTCACAGAAAGGGTCATTGGACACTGGAATAGGCTACCCAGGGAGGTTGTTGTATCACCTTCCCTAGAGGTGTTTAAAGGACAGGTGGTAGTGAGGAGCATGGTTTAGTGATTGATAGGAATGGTTGAATTCTATGATCCTATGGTTTTTTTTCCAACCTATTGATTTGGTGATTCTGTGTGCTTATTAGATACATATGGTAATGAAGTTATTTTGCTCCTAGTTCTCTGTCCATTTTACTGTGGATTCAACATTGCCACACTTTACTTCTGGAAAAGTAAAATTTTTCATTCAAAGGACAATAGAAACTCAACATAAATAACTTCTTGTCCCAGCTAATTTCAACATTCAGAATTATTCAAAGATGATAGGGTACGAAACATCCTCACCAGCCACATTGTATTCTCCAATTCAACTATTAAAATCCCAAGATCTTTCAATTATTTAAGGTTCTATTTGCTTCTTTTTTGTTTGGTTGGTTTTTTTTCATTGTTTTTGCAGTCTCCGCTCAGTTTATGAGAAGTCATCACGTAGTCAGATCAAAGAAAGACTCTACATTTGAAGAAATTAATGTAGATAACTGTATGTAATCAGTAACATACAGAATTGATTTGACCTTCATCTCACCTAACTGTAACTAACTGGAAGTTTTGTTCATAATCTAAATTATTTTAGTGTCTCTTAAAATATGTAAGAAAAAAGAATATTTCAAAGATTACTGTACATGAGCTATCTAAGGATACTGTGAGAGTGCCTATTCATTTTTATTGTCCATGGGAGCAAGGTAAGTTCAGATATTTTAAACCCCTTCAGTGATGGGCACTCCACCTTCCTGGGCAGTCTCTGGCAGTGCCCAGAATCCTTTTCAGTGAAGAAACATTTCCTAATGTCCAATGTAAACCTCCCCTGGTGCAACTTGAGGCCATTTCCTCTAGTCCTATTGCCTGCCATTTGGGAGAAGAGACCAACACCCAGCTCATCACAACCTACTTTCAGGCATCTGTTGACAGTGATAAGATCTCCCCTCAGCCACTTTTTCTCCAATAACCCCAAGGCCCTCAACCACTCATCATGACCCTTTTTCTCCAGCCCCTTCACCAGCTCCAATTCTTTTCTCAGGAATTCTTTTCTATAGCCCATCAATGTCCTTCTTGTAGTGAGGGGCCCAAATCTTAACACAGAATTCGAGGTGCAAGAGGAGTGTGTAGCACACAGACCCAGCCACTGAGGCAGAACAGTAAGCAGGCAGGACCACATCCTCCCTCCTTACCTACCATGTACAGCATCGTGCAGAGCTGCTCTGGAATTAGAGCCAGTGATCCTCACTGGATGTCCATTTGAAGTCCAAAAGTTGTTAGTGATCCACATAACAACTATCTGGTCCAGGTCTGTTTTGTCCATTGCAGTGCTGTGCTGGATGTACAGTTTGACCTTCAGGACATTACTGTGCTGAGCATACCCCTTGTCTGCAGAATAAAATAAGTCACCTCATTGTAACAGAGAAGCTGCAGGCAGCTCCCACTTGATATTGGCAATTAAGCCACATATATGTCCCTGACTTACCTAAAAGTGCAACAAGAAGTTCTCATGAGAACATAAATTCTGTTAGATAGTGGAAAAAATGAATAGAGTTGCTTTCTTGGAAGAAAATAATACAATAACTTGAAAAAAACAAGATAAGGTAACCCTTTCCACAAATGAGGTTTTCATGCTGGCTGGGATATTTGTCCGATGTTGTATATCTCAAGGTTCCCACCATCTAAAGAGATGTATGATTGAATATATAATTCTCTTTCTTTATAGGGTCAGCACTAATAATAGCATTTTAAATTAAACTTTGCAAAATTTGTATGCCTTTCTTGCTGTTATCATAAAGCCACAGCACCTCCTGAGGTAAAAGAGATGGTCAGAAGTTTATTGTATGACCACATAAAATAAGGTATTGTCTAATAATTTAGAATTTTAAAGAATTTAAGATATTTAATTTTCCTATAAACAGAAAATTCTTATAACCTGCCTCATCATTGCATTGTCTGAAAACTTGCCAAGTTATACGTTAAGTAACATGTAGATCTTTCTTCTGTGAAAGAAATAGTGCTGGTCTGCAGTTTATTTTTTTTCAATATGCACAATTATCTGTCTGTTTAAAATGGTTGCTTTTATGAAAGGATGCCAAAAGTGTGTTCATACTTGCCAACGTGTCTGGCAGATTTTTCACTCTGTAAAGGGACTCTCATCATTGTCTTTTGCACAGGGAAGAATTATCCTTCCAGATAAAAATTCTGCTGACTCAAGGAACAAACCTGGCTGCTCTGATTGTCTCTTGAGAGGCTTAGGTTGTTATTTTAGGTAGTGCTTGATCTGCTAATTTAAAATGGAGTATTATATTAGATGTATTTGCAGGATCTTCCGCTGTTTAGAAGTACATTGCAAGGGGTTTCAAAGATATGACGGTTTTACCCTCAAATGCAGCTAACAGGTTTTATTCAAACTGCAGTAAACAAATACACATGCAACTAAACAAATGCACATACAATCAAAACAGGTCTGTGGAATCTTCTCAGTAAAATAGTGACAATAGCGATAACATACGGGGATACTCTGAGAGTGAGAGAAGGTGATATTTTCTGAAATAGAAGTCTAGTCTTTTCGTTGCCCCAGCTATTAAACTTTTTAGGGTAAATGAGTAAAGAAAATAGCAGGATGTATAGTAATAAGTGAAATGAAGTATAAAATTGCTCAGTACTTTAGCTATAAAAGCTCTAATGCTAATACTATTATTTCTCTGCTCCAGTTGTTCAAATTCTGAGATTTATTTAGCTCATTATCTGAGCTTAGAGTTGCTTATGCTAAAACTGAAGACATTAGAGTTTTGCTAACACACATACTGAGGTTTTTCTGGGCTTTGTGTCTATTCAGTGGGTAGAAAAATTCAGTTGATTATTAAATAACCTTTGTTGAATTTTCAGTCTTAATTGCTGAACTAGTGTTGTTTTAACCTGATTATAGGAAGATATTTAGACACTTATTGCCCTTAAGCATAAAAGGAAGAAGTTCTCACTATTTGCATCTTTACTTTTAGGAGGTGCTGTGGCTATTTCTGGAGAGAAGCAAAAGGTAATTTATGTCATCTCTTTATATAAAGCACCATATTCTCAGTCTTCTGCTAAAGTCTACTTTTTTTTTGCTTCAGATTTAGAATGAAACAGCAGCTGATGTAAGAGTATGTACAGTCACCATTTATGAAGGTTTTAACCAAGAGCATATGGATATGTATAGTTCTAAATAGGTCTGGAATAACAAACAGAAAGAACTCGAAACGGCCTCATCAACTGGAGAAATCAACTAGACTGGATACTTGCTGAGACCACATGGCAGACTTCTCTCATTAAAATGGTAACAAACTAAAGAGCAATACAGAGAATCTGACCTCACTGAAAAAGTGGTAACTTCAAAAAAAGGAAAATTGTTGATTACAAGCCAGAGTGCTGATCTTCAGTCTTATATATGTCTCAGCTCATTCCGTTTGAAATCAAAAGATGCTTGAAGACTTTTCAGTTACAGTTTGTTTCAACCTATGCCTACAGTAAAAAAACTCACTCTAATTTAATTATATAGCAATAAACCTTTTCCTGTTAGAGCTGCAATTATAAATATATGACTCATCAAAACCTAAACTCTTAATAAACAGATGTTATTTTAATATTTACTTGTATTCAGAAATGTTTATGTTAAATTCTTCACTTCTTCAATTATAATGTTAAAATCACAACTCTAACTGTAAATTAAAAATTTTAGCTGTTAAATTCAACTAGATTATGTTGTTGTTGTTATTATTATTATTACTATTACTATTATTGCTATAATTTCTATTTTATGTTTCCTGGTCACATTCAATTTTCTCCTTCTAAAGAGGCGAACTTCATAGTTTTTATTCATCCCCCTTCATAATACTCTTAGTTTAAAGTCTTTCAGAATTTGTGAGATTGTTCAATAGAGGAGAAAATCTGGGCAGATTCCCCTCACATCTGAGACATACTTAGTGTTCCGTCAAAAGTTTTATATATATTATCAGAAATTATTCACCTATACTGTTTTACAAATGCACATAGAAAAGAAATGCACAGTAGAGATCAATTTTATTACTTTGACTAACAGTTAGTAGCCCATGCTAATTTCTAATAATCATATTACTGATCTTCACATGTCATCACATTATAGAAAAAAATATATGTAGGGGACCTTCTTGTAATATGTATTTAACATAAATGTTAAAAGAAGATACTGCCTTGAAAAAATGAAGTAATGAGATTCACTTTGAGAAGTTAGTTAGATTATTTTCTAGTATAACTCTTGAGGATTTGATAACAGCCAGTAAAAGATATAATAATATTATTTCTTTATTGCTATGATCTCCAAATTGGTTAAATTGCTTCTGAATAGAGTGAGAGAGAGAAGTTCTGGAGCTGAATGTTTTGAAGTAGACTTTAATGCAGTGCTGAAACTAGGACATTAAAATTAACATGGCAACTGTTCCTATCCATAAACTTAATGTGAAAATGTGGTATTTTGTTTATTTGTCATTGATAAATGTTAATAAACTTCTCAATATCTTTCTTCAGGACAGTTACTAACAGTGAAAAATCTGAGTGGAAAGAGAGAAACACAATACTCTTTCAATTGGTATTTACGTGTTCTGATGCCTTGTTTTGGATATCTAGAAATGTTGTGCTGGTTTGAACCTAGCCAGCAATTAAGCACCCTCCAGTTGCTCCATCAGTCACACCCTGCCCCTCTCTCCCTCGACTCCTGCCTCATCAGGGAGGATGATGGAGAGAACTGGAAGAACAAAAGTCAGAAAAATCTAGTAGGTCAGTTTAATAAGTGAAGGGGAGTGGAGGGGGTGGGAAACAAAAGAAACCCAAGTAATAAAAAAAGTTGCCCACCTCCTATGAGTAGACCAATGCCTGGTCAGTATCTAAGATAAGTCTAAATTGGAAAGGCTCCAACCCACCCCCCCACCTCATCCAAGTCTTGTTGCTGAGCATTATGTTGTATGATATGGATCCAGCTGGACTTAACACCATTTACTACCACTCTCTGGGCCCGGCCATCCAACCAGTTTTCCACCCAGGAGAGTGTGCATCTGTCCAGGCCAGAGGCTGACAGTTTCCGTAGCAGAATGCTGTGAGAAACTGTGTCAAAGGCTTTACTGAAGTCCAGAAAGACCACATCCACAGCCTTTCCCTCATCCAGCAGCCGAGTCACTTTGTCATAGAAGGTGATCAGGTTAGTTTGGCAAGACCTACCTTTTGTGAACCCGTGTTGGCTGGGCCTGATCACCCGGTTCTCTTGTAAGTGCTTCATGATAGCACTCAAGATCACCTGCTCCATGACTTTTCCTGGCACTGAGGTCTGACTGACAGGTCTGTAGTTCCCTGGATCCTCCCTGCTACCCTTCTTGTAAATGGGCACAACATCAGGCAGCCTCCAGTCCAGTGAAACTTCCCCAGTCTTCCAAGACTATTGGAAGATGATGGAAAGGGGTTTGGCCAGAACATCCGCCAGCTCCCTCAATACCCTAGGATGAATCGCGTATGGACCCATAGGCTTGTGGGTGTCCAGTTGGGCAAGCAAGGGTCTGGCCACCTCCTCTTGGATCATGGGAGTCTCATTTTGCTCCTCTGTTTCCGGGGTTTGTACACAGGGGGAACAACTTTCTTTACAATTAAAGGTTGAAGCAAAGAAGGCATTAAGTACCTCAACCTTTTCCTCACCCCCTGTCACTGTTGTTCTTTCTGCGTCTAATAGGGACTGTATGGTCTCCCTAGTCCTCTTTTTATTATTTATATATTTATAGAAAGATTTTTTGTTATCTTTCACACACTTAGCCAATCTGATTTCTGACTTAGTCAATCATAGATATTAAAATTTAAGCAAGAACATTTTAAAGTCACTTTAGGAAGTGAAAGGTTGATTTTTCATCTTTTTATTCTCTGTCTCTCTCCTTCTTTTTTTTCTCACTTCTGATAGAACTGAGGAGAAAAAATATTTCTTTTTTCATGGTGACTTCCTTGGAAGGCATTGTAAATCACTGGTATATGCCTTACAGAATGTGACTGTCTAAATGAAGGCATTTCCATCACAGCATTGTTTCCTTGAAGAGTGACTTCCATAGAGTATTATTGATTTGCTTGGTGTATGATAATTCAGAGGTTAGACAGCTCAGAGTACAGGTGTTTTAGGGCCTTTTGTCAATAAACTCAAACGTGGTTCTGTAAATGAAAAACCTTATGTATTTTCTGCCCTCTACTGAAATTATATATATATTTTTTGTTCATTTTTGCATAGAATATTTCTTTTGACTCAAAACCAAATAAATACAAAACAAGAAAAAATAAGTAGTTTACACTTGTTACATATACTGCAAAAACCTCTTTCAAAAAAGTATTTGTTGAAGATAATGTTAGCATTTCTAGGATTTAAGTAAATTTAAAAATATAGTACAAGAAATACAGCCTCAAACCTTAGTTTTTTGGGTTTTTTTGGGTTTTTTATATAGCTCATTGATCAGTAACAGAAACCAAATGCTCACACTTTTTCACCATCAATTGTAATTGTCATTTTGCATTTTCGTAGAAGCATCCCATACAGAACTAGTCCTTGAAATGGAGAGTAATTTATCCATGAATTTATTCACCTAAGACAGAGAGGAATCCAAAAGTCAGCGTAAATCTTTTGGATTCAGAGATAAGTCTTTTTTCACACCAGGTGGGTAAGTACTGTGTACTCTGTCACTCAGACTTTGCAGGAGGGGTCCTGAATCAGGCACAGCTGCCCTCCATATGGTTTTGCTCCCCTGCTTTGAGCTATATGACACAATAAGAACAAGGCTGGCACAGGAGTTTATTACTACAACTAGGTACAGACACTGTAGTTGCTATATGCTTCTGCTTTAGGAGGCCACCTACCAGATTTACTCTCTTGGCAACTTGGCCAGAAGAATCTGGGATAGAAGCTCCTAGAGAATGTAGAGGAGTTGCAAAACCGGAATTAAATGGGCTGCACACATTCAGTTAATAAATGTTGAGTTTAATGTTAAAGAAGTCAAAAGGCTCTTTAAACTTCTCATCTGTCTCAAATCCCTCTTCCAAATCACACAAAAGAGAGAGATAGGTCAGTGTATCCCTTAAGCTAGCAGAATGCTCTGACCCTTTATCTAGTAACTGTTCATATTATTTTTCAAAGTACATTTTTGATACAGTGCAGTCCCAAACTCTGTAATGTAATAATTTTACTTTGGAAAATGAAGTCCTTGTTTTTAATCCAATCCATACTGAGATGGTGAAGTAGACATTAAAATTAACTTTAGGTTTGGAATGTTTGTTTGCATCTCTAAAAATCTACCTAACACCAAGATTATTAAAACCTTTGTTTTTGCAATAGTGTTTGCTGTGACTGGGTCACATAACTATAATTATCCTGAAAGAAAGAGGAAAATACATGAAGTTGATAAATCTCTGTTAGACTTTACAGGGCAAACAACTGAGGTCCATAAAAATTCAATTCAAAAAGGTCAGAGACACAGACAGAGCAATTCAGAGGCACACAAATCACCAGTTCTTCCCATTGTGTTCTGTGTCCTAGGAGTAAGTGATTAATATAAATCTGAGCTTTTTTCTTACAGTGATAAACAATAATAAATTATTCACCTCCTTTTGTTAACGTTGCAACAGCGCCAATTCTGATCCCAGAAGAAACTATGAAAATGTAGTGAGGACAGATGAGGGTAACCTCCTTGTGGCATTGCAGGAGCACTAATAACAGACACATCTCAAAAGGCAGCAGGAGGTAAAGCAGCTGTAACAAGATATCACAGATTGGTGACTGGAAGAGAAACACATCTTCTAGCTGACTGCAGACAGTTTATTGCACAATTCAGAAAGTTCAAGGATGGCATATTTTCTCTATTTTGCCGGTAATCCTGAGATAAGATTTCTCTTTCATGTCATGTAATACAGAACCTGTCTCACAATATTTCTGACTTATAGCCATCACATATAATCGACACAAATAAAGCAAACCAAAAGATAACATAAAGCTCAATAGGGCTTCACAAATCTCATAAATACTGTCTCAGAAAATTAATTCTCATTGTCACTCATTATGGTGTCAGAAAAGGGCCACTGGATCATACCAGTCCCCTCTGTGGGGAATATTGGCTGGCCGGGCCCAGAGAGTGATGGTAAATGGTGTTAAATCCAGCTGGAGGCCAGTGACAAGTGGAGTTCCCCAGGGCTCAGTGTTGGGTCCAGCCCTGTTCAATGTCTTCATCAATGACCTGGATGAGGGCATTGAGGGTACCCTTAGCAAGTTTGCGGATGGCACTAAGCTGGGTGGAAGTATCAATCTGCCGGAGGGTAGGGAGGCTCTGCAAAGGGACCTAAACAGGCTGGACCACTGGGTAGAGTCCAATGGCATGAGGTTTAACACGGCCAAATGCCAGGTCCTGCACTTGGGGCACAACAACCCTATGCAGAGCTACAGACTAGGAGAAGTCTGTCTAGAAAGCTGCCTGGAGGAGAAGGACCTAGTGGTGTTGGTTGACAGCTGACTGAACATGAGCCAGCAGTATGCCCAGGTGGCCAAGAAGGCCAATGGCATCCTGGTTTCTATCAGAAACGGTGCGACCAGCAGGTCCAGGGAGGTTCTTCTCCCTCTGTATTTGGCCCTGGTGAGATCACTCCTTGAATCCTGTGTTCAGTTCTGGGCTCCCCACCACAAGAAGGATGTTGAGGCTCTAAAGTGAGTCCAGAGAAGAGTAACGAAGCTGGTAAAGGGGCTGGAGAACAAGAACACTATCTCAGTACTATACTTTTAAAAGTATTTAGTAAAATTCCCATGAGCATACATCTCAGTGAAAAACAGTAAAGTCCTCAAAATAGATAATGTGTTTATGGATTGAAGGACTGATTTCTGGTTATTAGAACTCACTAACAGCTGAGGCATTTTTACCAGATATGTTCTTAAATTTCTTTGCAAAACAAGTGTTTTTATTTCTTCTACTTCTTTAGAAAGATTTTTTTCATTTTTTAAGAGAAAAGCAAAAGAAAACTATCTGTCAAGCAGTAAATAATTCTTGTCAATTCTGTTAAGATTATATCAGCATGTTAACTTTATAGTATATAGTTTTCTTCTGCAGTTGCTTTTGTCCCTGTTTTTATATTCTCAGAAGAGCAGGCTCCTTCAGTTATGAACTCTGACTGTGAGCTTTCTGAATTTAATGTGTCAGTCCCTAAGTAGTGCCTCAACAAGTCTTTGTACACAGAAACCTTGGTGACTTTTAAGTACTGAGGTCAACAAATGCTTTTAATATTTTTCGTCCCTCTAGTTTTTATTCATAAAAAAAAAAAAATCCAAACAGAATAAAAATCTTCAGGGGGATGAGTAGGGTAGAGATAAGGAGATTGGAAGAGGAAGTCAAGTCTTTAATTTTTTTAATCTTTTCCTTGGAGTTGACATCCTTGACTCCCCTTTGTATCTTCTCTTGCAGGGTGTCACTTCCTCGTTGTGCAATGAATAACCATGGAATATGGTTTTTTTATTAGTTTTGGGCAAAATGAAGAAAAATAGCTAAATACAGATAAAATGATACTGAAAGATGTCGATGTACACAATGTAGACCTCAGACACAAGACCCATTGATTATTCAAAGGGAATATTACTCCTCATATTATTGCTGATTTTCAAATATATTATTTTACTTCAAGTTTCTTCTTCTGTTTATGCAGTGTACGTGTCAAACTTCAGTTCTTTAATGGAATATTTTCATTCCTTCCTCAGCAAAATTAAATTCCTTTAATCTGCAACACAATTTTAAACAGAGTGAGTACTGCTAACCAGTGGGAATGTATCAATTTTGCATTTAATCTGTTACCAAAGATTAATGAAATAGTGTCCATTTATTTCAAATGACAAAATAAAAATACTACATTCAGATAAAGAACGAGTTCAGATTAGAACATACCTCAATCCACTGTGGAACTGACTCTTCACTTCACTGCACATTTAAGTGCATAAATTTGAAGTGGGAACAGGAGAAAGTGACTCTGAGCTTAGCTTCTCCCCTCCAGAGACTCTGCTTTCATCTACTTTCCAATCCTTTATTTCCTAACCTAAAAACCTGATCTTTATCTCCCCACTTCGGTCTTTCTCTTCATAGTCCATAATAGTATATGTTTCATGACACCTGATCACGGCAGAAATACTTTAAAGAAATTAAAATTCCCACTGTCACTTTAGTACAGTCTACTGCCTTGACTCTGAAACCTTCAGGTAGAAGTGAATTGAGATTGGATTAACCCTTACTTGCTCTCTCAGCAGGACAGTAATCACTAAACCACAAGAAAGTTATATTTTTCAGAAGGGAATGAAGATTCTAAATTCTGAAAATTATTGATATGATTTCAAAAAAAATGATATGATTTCATTTTATGTTAAGGAGCTCTTACATGTTTAATGCTTCTACATTAACTATCCCTTATTTATAAGTTTGCAAAATAAAAGGAAACACTATTTAAAGCTATTAAATAGAATGTGTGTACAGAGGTTTATTTGAGCTTCAAAGTATTTTCTTGAGTTGACTGCTCATAAATGGTCCTAAGTTATCCTATTTCATCATCAAATTTTGCCAGTCTACAACTAAAATACATTTCTATTTTTATTTAATACAGGATAAGGAGAAATATGTAAAGATAGGATCATATTATGTGTACAAATAGGGATGTTTTTATTCAAGTTGCATTTTTCTTTAATACCTATTAAAGTTCTATAAGATATTAATATAGATTCACATTCAAAAATTAATAATCACTTTTCTGTCTAGGTGCAGCATCTACATGACGCTCCTTGAAGGATATTTTCTAATGGGTAAATTTCTGTTACTGAAAAATGTGAAAATGTCCTTACAAAGATAAAGCAAGATGGCCACGGCCATTCCATCTGTGCTTGAACAAAATGGAGACACAGAATTAATCCTGCTGAATCCTGGAGGATGGCTCCTTGTGGCACTGTCGATCCCTCTGAAGGCAGAGAAACTGCTTTAGCAGGGCAGGGTACTGGGATGTGAGGCTTCCATACAGGGCAGTGTCCAAGCTGAGAAGCAAGGGTCACAAAATGTGCTCTCAGTCCCTGCAGCAGTTTCTGAGTTGCCAGCTTAGATGAAAAATATAAAATGGCAAGCTTCATATAGCAAAGTTTTATGTCATTTATGATACAGATTACTCAGATTTAAAGTGGCACTACAAGATTCAGGAGATAATAAAACTGACAGAATGCATTACTGAAACACATCAAAAGCACCTACTTCAGTGACTTATTTCTCTCCTCTGAAATCCACGGGCAAACTCACAGTGAACTAAAAAGCAGAAACAACTCTTAATGCTTTAAGTTAAATGTTACTTAGAATGGGAAAATAGAGTGATAAAGTGCCTTTCACACTTCTTCCCCCACAACCAAATTCTGTATGACTCCATTCATCATGCCAGAAAAATAGCTTGGAGAAGTAACTATTTTGATCAAAGCCAAAAAAAGGCATAGTGTTTTCAATATCCTGATAAATCTCTATTTTTTCGGAGGTAAAAAAAAATATATGTTTTTTTACACTCAGCTCTAATGATTCTTGAAAATAGAGAAGGGATTCAGAATTTTTCTGGACTATTAATATTAAAAAAAATGTCTGAGTGTTAAATGAGCTGTTTCCTCTTGTTTTTTATTCTTATGGAACAAGTATAATAATTACATTTATATTTCCTTCAAAGAACAGCCATTCTCAGCACTGACTTATCTTCTAACTACTTCAGGGATAATTAAAAAAAATCTCTCCTTTTTTCTGCTCTATATTTAACCTTCCTATTTCACAACTGAGAAGTTATGTTGATGTACCATAGGCGAAAGAAGTTCAGTGTAAGTAGTTGCAAGATTATAAAGTATTTTCCCCAACTCTAGTCATACAGAAACTTCAGCATTTTGTCATCAATTTCTACTTAAATTAAAAAGAAATTAAAACAAGAGTACCCTAAAATTACTGTTAATTTCAATTCTATTGGCTTGGTTTGCTTTGGTGTTTAGTTTACTTTTTTTTGGTTTCTTTTTTTTTTCTGGAGGAAGATTTAAAGAAAGCAAAATTAGTGAATGTAATAATTTAGACTTTGAAGATTATTTTAAATGTATTTGAAATTCAAGTCCAGAAACAAATATTTGTGATGAAGTTCAGAGAAAGGGCATGACCCTCTATAGATGTAATCAAAATCTTTACACACCTCTGACGTTTACAGATGCTTTTACTTAAACTTCAGTGACACATGTCACATTTTCACATACCAAACCCCCTGTGGATTGGCCTCGTGGAAAGATTTATTTATTTTGCAGTTGAATAGCAAGAGATAAATATAACTAGGAAAATGCTAATGGGAAATGTTAGTACATAAGGGATTAAGTAAGTATGTAGTTATCTGCCTGGACATATGTGTCTGCTCAAAACTAACAAAAAATTTAGGTACAGTGACCTTCCTGTGCCTTTAAACAAGGACAGAGAGCAATAAGAATGGCTGAGGGTGGAGAAGATTACTGTGTTTTGGTTTTTTTAAAGGCACTGAGTATTAAATGTTTTCTTATTGCACCTCTGAGAAAGCAGGAATAAAAAGTGAAAGCTGAGCCTAAAGGGGTGTTTGCAGAACAATAATTTCTAAGTGGGAGGAACAGCATGTTAACAAAGCCACAGACAAACTAGATTAATTAGCAGGAGATCTGTGCAGCAAAATGTTTTTATTTTTTAGGTGGAACAGGCAAACCCACCTTTCTTGTGTTTCTTAGATTTCTTTTTTAGGGTGGATCATTGTAATAGTTTTTCCTGATTTCTGCATTCATTAGTGCAGTCAGCATGCAAGAACACTTCACTGAACAAATACTACATTTGTCAAAAATAGGCTCATGGATTAGCTAGAACCTTAATCCGTATTTGCAGTTTTCTACAATTTGCATTACTATACCTTGTTAACTCTTAAAATACAGAAACTCAAGCTTTTATGATAACACAGGCTTAATATTAAAAGATGTCTGACTGCTACATCCTTATCCCTGTTTGAATTTTCCATTCAGCAATTTTAACAGTTTTGTGTATTACAATAAATTCCAGGTGGGATCCTTTTTCTCCCTGAGATAGCCTTATCTTCATTACTTCTCAAGGTGACTGAGGATCAGCTCCCTGATATTATAATATTCTCTTTTCCTCCTAGAGGCCTGCAAACGTCTAACATAAATTCTGTCTTCTACCATTTAATACAAAACTTCTTCCCCTTAAGCATGTTGTTATAATCTCAGGGAAGTGAAATTTCTCTCAGTAAAAGGCAGTGGAGCCAAAGGAACCAGTAGGTTTCTTCCGTAAACATCTTCTAACAAACTATTCTATACATACAATATGTGTACAGACAACTGTGTATACACATAACAGTATATATGTATCTTATAAGTGATAGTTGACCAGTTCTACCACCCATCCTTATAGACACTGTCTAAAAAAAGAAATGAAAAATAAAAGGAAACAGGAAAGCTAAAGGAAAGAAAAATATTTACAAATGTTATGACTTAAAAAATTAAAAATAATTTGAGCTCTTTGTGGTGAATTGTCAAAACATAAATTTTGAAATGTAGAAATTAAATCTCTTAAATTTCATTCTAATGCTATGAGATCTAGCTACACAATGTTATTTTAGATCTAAATTGAGTTTCTCACAGTTGACTCTAAACTCTGGAATCAAATTTAGTAAGCCTTCTGGGAAAAAAAGATGTTGACAAGACATATGTTGGTACTGCAAAGTGCTGTGGAGACACTTGAGCTACCCATAAATTTCTGCAGAACAGTTAGGAGTGCTTACTCAAAGATCCTTGCAGCTCTATCTTGCAACACTGATTTTGGTGGTTAATCTTGTAGGTAAACTGTTAGTCTGGACAACAATTTAATTAATGTGACTGCATTGGAGGCCCTAATTTTCCTTTCTACTGCAAGTTAGATTCTTGAGGCAGAGCTACCAATTATGGCACCTTAATAATCCAGAAAAGGACATGCTCCAGGGACATGAGTTTTAAAAAATTTTTTTTTTTTTGAGGTGATGGAAAGAATGAATATAGTGCTCTTATTTGGAGCAATTTTCATTTAAAGACTGACTTGCTCTATGTTTTCAGTTCAGGGTAGTCACCTGAGTGCAGAAGCAGGTAGAGCTTCACCTGCACTTGCAATGTAAATACCTATGATTTTTTGTATCTGAGAGTGTTGCTTAAGGACAGTTACTGTTGACACAGACAACAGTTAATCTCTAGAGTGATTCTGGAAGGTCAGGGAAAGTGGAAATTGTTCTTTTTACATTTACCTGTTATCAAATTCTTCCACCTGCAGCCTGTGCAAAAGCAGCTCAGGACTCTGGCAAGTTACCATCTCCTGTGTGTTGAAAGCTAGACCAAGAGACATAGTTGCCCCAGTAACTGTCTTGAGCAGCATCCAAAGGACCACAAAGGAGAGAATCTGTTTCTCTTTTCCTGGTCTTTGTGTTGATAAAAGCCTATGATATTTTTAACATCTAAAAAAAATATTTTGGGATCATGAGACAGGCAGGAGGTTTACACAAGATGAACTGCAGTTAATTGTTATCTTTTTTAATTTTTATGGCAGGGGATCAGAGTTTGTTCAGCTGCATGGATAGATAATAGTGAGATTTAGTAGCATAATTTTTTTAATGGGGAGCTGGGAATTTAATTAAGAAGTTCCAAGCCAGTGGTTTAGAGACACTGCCAATAGCTGGGAGAAGAATGGGAGAAGAATGGGATGAGTGGACTGATGGGTGAATTTTGCAGGTAATTTTTGCAGTGATGACTACCAGGCTCCCCTAAAGATCCCCTTGAAGCATGTGTTAGAAGGTGCAAGAAATGACTTGACACCTATTATAATTACACGTAAATGTGTGATTACATTCTTTATGAATAACTTATCACTTTGTGTTACTTTGTATATAAAAGAAGACAACAAACCCCTTGAGGTGTGCTTGATCTGAGGAAAACTCCTAAGCACCTGGGATTTGTACAAATCTGAACAAAACAATGTCTGTTTTTGTGATGTAGTGATTGGTTTATTGAACACTGGGTAATGGATCCAACTTGGAAGATCAATGTTAGCTTTTGATTTCCTGAAAAATATTTTTAAACTGCATGATGAACCTTTAGAATTCAAAAATATGAGTAAAATATGTATTAATAACATTCAGCAATGTGCCTTGTTTCCTGGAAAAAAAGCAAACCAAACTATCCTTTCATCATAATCAATTTGATCATTCCAAGTTTGGCAAAAGCAAAGGTCGTTTAGTGCCTGGGCCAAATAGAAGGAACATGGGGGAAGATGGAGTCTGAGGAAGACAGTACGTGGCTCTGCTCTGTGTAAAAGCACTTTACCACACATGATCTTACAGAAAAAAAAAAAAAAAAATTACAACTCTAGTTCAACGAGGCATATGTCTGGGGATGTGGAGGGAGATGTGGAAAACCCTAGGCATTCCCTTGCAGCAGCTGAGACAAAATTGCCTATGGAACCATTTGTGTAAGTAAATGCTCCATAAACATGAACAGTGGTTCCCAAATCTGCTCAATTCAAGTAACTGAAGCAGAAGGAAATATCTCTGAAAATATTTTTATCTGAGTTTGATTTTATATGAACAGTGACATAACTATAGATTAAAAAATCTCAAGATATTTTTACTCTTATGGCCAACAAGCTTTTTATAAACAAAGCCAAAATTCACTAATTATTGTCACACAGAAGCATGTAAATCCAGATCACCCAAAGGTACAACGTATCTCCTAAAAATGTGACAAGTGTTGTGGAAACAACAGAAATTATTGTAAGATGCATGAACACTGCTGTTCATTAATCAATGAACTTGAGCTTTGTTTTTTACTTAGAGATGAATTCTTTATGCCATAACACTTTCTTCACCTTATCCTTAGCTTTTTCTCTCTAATTCTGTCACAGTTCTGTTTTGTATCTTCTCCAGGGGACATTTACTCTCATCAGAGCATCATTAATTAGAGTTTGTTTGTAGCATCAGCTGTCACTCATTATGAGGTTCTGAGCTCCTAATAAAAGCATTTTTTCTCATACCCTTCACAGTCTTTCTTTTAAATCTTTAATGTGCCACCTTGTTTCTTCCTAAGGAAATAAGGCAGTTGCAAAAATAAGGCTGTTCTTTTTTTCCCTAATGTGTATTTTTTTTTATTTTTTTATAAAGTATTGTCAGTCCCCGCTTACATAAAGAAGACTATTATTGCCAAGTTACTGTTTCTTGTGGAAGCAGATGCAGATAGTTCTCCTGAAGAAGAAAAATGTTATTTTACAATTGAGAATCTACAGAGAGTATAAATAACACTCATGACATGAGACTCAGTGTAAAAGCAGTAGTACAATTTTTTCCCCTAGGAAATATAAGGTGAGACAGACCATGGGTAAGCTGAAAGTGCTCCACTTAGAAGTAAAATATAGATGTTCTTTTGTATTTACATTCTGCAGTTAGTCTTTTTTTCTGTGTGCTGAAAAGAAATTTATAATCTCCTTAGAAATAAAATCCACATAAATAAATTTGAAAAACAATCCTAGTTCAGATCATGACTTGTTTAATAATTGCAAGAGAAATAATTGCAAATGATACAAAACCTTCAAATGTGGTAAGATTATATATTTTATGGCCTAAATGGTAGCTATCCTAGTCTGAGTATTCCTCATCTTCTAGCAAATTTTCAGTAAACTGAGTGTCTCATAAGACATAACTGAGCATTATTGTGTGAGTACACATAAGGGTAAGTACTAAGTAAATAGTGCAACTCTAAAATAAAATCAATGTCTTGACTTGGCGTGTCGTGATGTCTGTTTGCATGTGGGATAATGAATATGACTTTTCAGACACCACTTTGTTAATGAGTGACACAAAGGGATGATGTGGAATGGAATCTCTGCTTATGGATGACCACTGTATATTCAGCTTCAGTGGTTACTTATGAGAGTGCTGAGTAGAGATTCCTGTTGTCTTCAGCAGACCAGGGACTAGAAATGGTGAAGTAACCAATCTCATACCCTTAGGCAAATTGAAAAACTTCAGTTCAACAAAGGTGACAAATGTCACTTCATAGTTCATACAATAGTGTAAATCCTTGATATCTGCGATTTAAAAGTTAAAAAGAGACAATCTAGCTACTGATGCCGCCTTTCTGATAGACAGAGGTAATCTTTGATAATTTAATCCATTGCTTTTGACATCAAAATTAATAAATGAATGCTGTGTGCAAAAGATGCTATTTTTAAAGATTTCAAAGGTAAAAAAAAGGAAAAAGTAAGGGCTGCCTGAAAAATGGATGAGATTGTGATAGTGATGCACATAATTGATGATGAAATATTTAAGAGAAACCTAATGTATAAAAATACATGTAATTGCCACACACAAGTAGATTTTACTAACAATTTTTACACTAAGGTCATGCATCACTCACTGACTATATATTAACATTGCAGTAAAAAAAAAAACATGTAATTGTAGACGGAATCTCCGACAGTTTAAAGTTCACAGCACAGCTTCTGGTCTTCACAGTCTGATATGTGGGTCAGCACCTCAACACCTCTCCCATCTAGCCAGTTTTCTCCTCAGGCATCTGTCTCAGAAGGAACATAGAGATCAGTTTATGCATAATTTTTTTTTTTTTTTTGGTTTAGCCCCTTTAAGTAGCTAAGCACCACAGAGCTCATTACTTATTCCCCCATAGTTTGAAAGGTGAACGTGAGATGATTCATGAATTGTGACACAACATTAATATGTAAAGCAAAACTTGCATACACAAGCAAAGCAAAACAAGGAATTTGTTCACTACTGCCTGTTGGCAGGCAAATGTTCAGCCATCCCAGGAAAATCAGGGCTCCTTCACACCTAACAGTTATTAGGGGAGACAAATGTCATCACTCAAATTGTCTCCATCTGATCCTTCTTCCCCCAGCTTCATATGCTGAGAACAACATCATATGGTACAAGATATCCCTTTGGTCAGCTGAAGTCAGCTGTCCATCTGTGTCCATTCAAAACTTCTTGTACACCCCATGCTACTCACTGTCAAGGCAGCATGAGGATCAGAAAAGACCTTGATTCGGCATAGGCACTGCACAACAATACCTAGAACAGGGTGATTTTATCAACATTATTTTGATCACAAATTGAAATCACAGCACCGTATAAGCTCCTATGATGAAAATTAATTCTACCCTTGCCAAAACCAGTACCACACTTAAACTAATTGTGCTTGTATCATCACTGTTGGAGCTGAACTTGATCCTACTCTCTGTAGTGTAATTAAGACGTATTTCTACCAATTTATTCCTACTGGTCCTATATGATCACCTCTCCAGGCATCCCAAGCTATTTCCTGTCCTCAGTCTGACAAGATGATTTTCTTTATACACATACTTGAAACTGCTGTTTTTCTCTTGGCCCAGCACAGCAATGTCCCTCTACAATACTCTCTTCTGCACATCTGTTGGGAAAGTGGTACGTAGCTCTGCAACCTAGAGGAAAGGAAGCAAGTGAGCATCAATGTGTACTTGTGTTCAACCAGAGACAAAACATCACAGCAGAAAGCACTATCCTCTCACCAGAAGTGGCAGGGGAATAACTGAGTGACAGCACCTTTGAAGGATTTGAGAGTGGCCTAAAAATACAGCTGTACTTATTGAGAAAGACATATATAATAGACTGCAGTTAAAAATATTACTTGTGTACATGGTGCTAAAATTATGCTTGCCTGTCACAATGTTTTTTTCTAAACTGCAGTAGGATTTTTTTTTCTGAGAATGATTACATTTGATAGGATTTTGACGGGAGGTTTGTTTGGGTTTTTAAGAATAAAAATTAGTGCATAGAATCCTATCCCTAATTGCTTCTCAGAAACATTTGAAAACCTTAATGTGCACTTAGCTTGCTAACTTTTCTAATTTCATTTAAATGTTTCTGACATAACTTCATCTCTTTTAAGACATCAAAGCTTCTATTTAAATAGCTAAAATGCAATTATGTGTACAGATAAAAATCTTTGTTAGAAACAGCCGGGTGGGGAAAAACAAACAAACAAACAAAAACCCCCAAAATATTTTCAAGTACACAAACCTTCTTCAGCACTTTCCCTCAGAATTAATCAGGCAAAGATTTAAGTGCTGTCAATTTTTGATCAGGTTTGGTACACTTTCACGAGCCTTTCTTCAGAAATATATGATAGCAGCCTACTTCTTACTTGTAAACTTAGCACTTATTCATGCAATGAAGGACTTGAACTTGCATAGATATACTGTGAAGGAGATAGGTTGTTGTCCAAGTTGGAAAGCAAGGGGGTTAAATTCTGTTCTTAGGCTCACTCACAGCATGGCCTGGCTTCTATTCTGTGCAGCTTGTCTCTGCTCTACTTTCCCTTTGGCTGTTGTTCTAGTCTATTGAATGATCTGTTCTTCTCATACTTGGGTTGTAGCTAGGATTTTGACAGTGTACACACTGCCAACAAGAAGTTGAATCTTCAATAACTGCTTCTGGACTCAGTGACTTCCTGTTGAGAAGAAAAGACTCAGTGACTTCCTGTTGAGAAGAAAAGTGTCATATGGCAACATCCAATAGATTGAACAACCTGATCACCTTCCTGCAACAAAACAGCATTTTCTCTAGGCATGGAGCAAGTAGTGAGTGTAGTTTATCTGGACTTAAGTAAATAATTGAACACTGTTTCCCATAGCTGACTCTTACACAAACTGGCGAGTTTGTCTGTGGTGGCAACTTGATGGTCTTTGAGACTGGCAGGATACTTCTCAACAAGCCTCAGATCAATGCCTTTTACTCAGACTCACAGTCTGCCACAGCCATTAATACTGGACTTAACACTGTTCAACATCTTCATAAATTAGCTAGAGGATGGGATTGAAAGTATACTCACCAAGTATGCTGATGAAAATGAACTGGGTAGTGAGGTGGACAGGTCAAAAGAGAGAAATACAGAGAGAAATAGAGAGTCTGGAAAAAATGAGCTAGCAAGAACAATATGGAGTTCTACAAGGTACTACACCTGAATTGATAAAAAGACCAGTACAGACCAGGATCTCTGTGGATGGGGAGCAGCTTTGCTGAAAGGGACGTGGATGTCCTGGTGGACAACAAGTTGTACGTGGGTCAGCAGTGTGCCGCTGCAGCAACAAAGGCGAATTGGATCCTGGACTGCATTCATGGGGCTGTTACTAGCAGATATTGAGACATGATCATCCAACACAGTGCTTGTCAGGTCATATCTTTTACCACAAGAGTTTAGACTAGATGATCTTTCAAGGTCCTTTTCAGTCTGGGCTGTTCTATGGTTCAGTGATTTTATGATTTGGAGAAGAATCATGCCTTGACTTGGAAAGCAAGTGAGGATGTTTCCAGAGGAGAAGATAAAATTTCAGAGCATTAAAAGGGGAAAACTAGAAGAGTTACTGCATGAGGATAGACTCTGCACTTCAGGATAAGACTGAGATCGCTGGAGGACAGAAATGAGACAGCAGATTGCGTGGCCATGAGGACTGTAAGGAGGAACAGGAACATCCCAGATACTGACAGTAACCAAGCTTAGATTGCTGCAGTTCCAAGAGAAACAAAATCAGAAGAAAAACTATATTGATAGAAATCCGAACCGGAAGTAAGGGGGTCATAGAAGACAGAGGGAGGGTTGATTGTTAGTTCCTTAATCATAAGTAATCACATTAAGCTTTTCCTACATACACAATAAAAGGGAAAGAAAAAGTTTCATTTTAAATTTTAGAAAAACTTATTTTCTGGTAACTCAGAACCCTGCATCTGGTGATCATTTCTGAGGCACATACCTACACAGTAAATGATGGCTGCTGTGCTTTCCAGATTGCTGGTGATGTCTGTCTGGCTTCAGATGTGACCCAAATAAATGGTATCATGGAAAAGACTACTGAGAAACAAAGCACAGGATTCTCTTTTACGTGCCAGGCTACATTCCTGAAGCTTGCAGGTCCACAACTTGTGCAGGTGTTCATTGGTGATGGAGCTAAGCTGGTACGTGATGCTTTCGCTCTAGCCAAGGAGAAAGCTCCTTCAATCATCTTTATTGACGAACTGGATGCCATTGGCACTAAAAGGTGAGGTGTAGGCCATGTTGCGAAGCTCTTGAGGGCAACCTAGCAGCCCCCGTTGCCTGTGTATGTGAGGAAAGCTTAGCTTAAAGCATAGGCCTATTCAGAAACAAGAGTATAAAGTCAGTCACAGCGGTTTCCACAATACTTGGGCTTATGAGTGAAGTACATGAGACTCAGGATCCATCTGATCATTTCCTGCTGTAAAAAAAATTTCTGATAACTGTATCAGGCATACAGAGACTCTGACAGTTATTCCAGTCACAGTCCAAGGTAGGCATCTTCCCTGGAGGTGTTTAAGGCACGAGTGGATGAGGTCCTGAGGGACATGGTTTAGTGTTTGATAGGAATAGTTGGACTCGATGATCCGATGGGTCTCTTCCAACCTTGTTGTTCTATGATTCTATGATTCTAAGACTGAAACAAGGCCTTGTGGATGGATTTGGTTTGTAATATGCCAGTTGGCTCTACTCAGAAGAAAAATGTGCCATGCAATGTGGTTTCCCCTCAGCCTCCTCTTCTCCAGGCTAAACAACCCCAGCTCTCTCAGCCGTTCCTCATAAGGCCTGTTCTCCAGCCCCTTCACCATCTTTGTGGCTCTTCTCTGGACTCGCTTCAGAGCCTCAACATCCCTCTTGTGGTGAGGGGCCCAGAACTGGACACAGGATTCAAGGAGCAGCCTCACCAGTGCCGAGTACAGAGGGAGAATAACTTTCCTGGACCTGCTGGTCATGCTGTTTTTGATACAAGTCAAGATGCCATTGGCTTTCTTGGCCACCTGGGCACACTGCTGGCTCATGTTCAGTCGGCTGTCAACCAGCACCCCCAGGTCCTTCTCCTCTTGGCAGCTTTCTAGACAGACTTCTCCTAGTCTGTAGCTCTGCACAGGGTTGTTGTGCCTCAAGTGCAGGACCCAGCATTTGTCCTTGTTGAACCTCATGCCATTGGACTCTGCCCAGTGATCCAGCCTGTTCAGGTGCCTTTGCAGAGCCTCCCTACCCTCCAGCAGATTGACACTTGTTAGTTCCTGTGTTATCTGATCGAGATCTTTCAAACACAAGTAAAAATGTTCTGTTAAATATGTAAGAAATTAGAAAGACTTAAGATTCTCTCAGTATCTTCTTTAAGAAACTGTATGCAAATCTTTAAAAATACTCTTGTTGGCTTAAACTGGAGGCAGAGAGTGTATTTTCCTAGCCTTTTTTAAAAATACTTTCTTTATATTTTAAAATTAATTATGGATATATTTGCAATTCCTTTTTATACTTAAAAGTTAATGACAGTGTTACATGTTGTCCAATTAACCACTAAGTGGAGCTCTAACCTAAGAAAAGAATTTGTGCTCTTAATGTAGATGGCAGCAGTATTTTTTCATAAAGCAAACTTGAACTCAAAAAGAAATAAATAAAACCAGCTGCAGACTGTGCAAATTACTGCAAATTGTATCTGCTTTATGTCTTGACGATCTGTTTTGTCTGTAAATCACAGTTACAGACAAGTGCTGTAAAAATAAGTCTGATTTCAGGTAAAGCAGAACAGTGATTCAAATTAACATGGAATTATACTTTAACAGACAAGATTTTCCCTCAAAGCAATTATAGGTAATGAAAATGATGCTCAATCCCTTAAGTACTTTGTGCTCATGGATTCAAGTTACACATAAAAGAAACTGACTTAAATTGTACAAAGATTAAAAGAAGTGACTAAACTCTTAATAATACACATTCAATTGCCCTGATTAGATTGAAAGAGATTTCTGCTTGTATTTTAAAGCTGGATGACCTATTTTAGTGGACCATGAAATGTTTAAATAAACTGTGCCAAATTCTAATGATACACTTTCATAAAAAAAATTCTTATGGATTGATTAGTTAGCTGATTTACTTTATTATAAATTTTGTGATTACTTAAAATCATGTTTGGAACTGAAATACTGACTTACTGTATGTAATACCGTGCATTGCATTTAAGTTGTTTGGTTTGGGGTATGTTTTTTTGGGTTTTTTTCCCAGACATGTTCTGTTTATTTATCAAATTTATTTTAAATTCTTCCACGGACAAACTATGCTCTGTTGCATGTATTCAGTAGGCGTATGAGAAAAGAACCCAGGAGAGCTTTGGACTTCCCAGGTCAATTTGAGTCAATTTCTGACAACACTTCCATCTTTTCCTCTTCCCTTCTGTTCACATGGTTATTTTTTCTGAAGGCAATCTTGAGGTCATGCCTTGCAGAAAGCCATGGGGCTATAGTTGTTCCATTATGGGTAAGTGAGAGACAACGACGGAAGGCATTGAAGAAAAACTTACTCTGCAAGGGGTGAGCATATTACTTGCACAGGTTCACATGGACATACATGACTGTCAGTGATTATCAATCTGGATTAATCCTCAAATTGTATAAGCAGTGTGGGAGGCAGCATCAAAGAGGCTATAAACCTGTGCCAAATACAGGAGAGACCAGAGGTTCCTCAAATTGGCTACTGAACAGACCAGAATTTCCCAGCCAAGTATTGAGGTTCCCAGGAGTTGACTGAGACACCCACCTGTCTTTGCTGTCTTTAAGGAATGTGAAATATTCTTTAAGGAATGTAGCATATTCCTCCCAAGTAAATGCAAGTAATTAATACATGACAAATATGTGAAATAAATTCTATAACAAACTGTTGCATTAGGAATCATCTAGGAAGAAACCTGAGACACTCTCTATAGTCTTAATATTACCCTAAGCTTAATCTGAGTTTATTATACCAACTATACAAATAAATTACACTTGAACATTAATTTTAATAATAATGCTTTGGTGTGGTTTTCTTTATAATTTCTATTTAAACTGAACTTCTAGAACTCACAACTGCATTGCCTACTTCCACTTCCATTCACTCTGAGGTGAAGAAAAACCTTGAACATCCAAACAGATAGTAGACAGAGGGTGTGAGATACCGGCACAAAATGAATGGAAGTAGTTTTAATAACAGAAGTTTTACCTCAGATGATATTCCAGGAAACTTGTATCATCTAAACATTTTGATGATTATGGTAATAACCTTTACTTAATGTACACTTTCCAAGAGTAGTACTTCATAAAAGCCTTTCCTAGGCCCTTATGCTTCCAGGCTGACAGTCATTACTCTCTAACAGATAACCAAAGATCATAGAAAGAACCTGATTCCTGGGGTCTCTGTGAAGAAGCACAGGAACTCACCAGCTGTGCAGCTTGTAATTTTCTGTGGTAGGCAACCTGATACCTGCAGCAATGTTTGCTGCCTTGAATGTATATATTGTAGAAGTGTCAGGATGCACAGCAGCATTCTGCATTCAGTTAGATATTTTCTGAACACTACTTTAAATTTCCTAATGATTTCTGCGAAAATACTTCAAGTAAAATTCTGTAGTCTTAGTGAATCCATGCTCTTTATTAAAAATCTCTTTCATCATGCTTCCCTAAATAGCTGTTGTTGGCAGATCTCCAGTATCTCTTTGTCCTCCACCAGGATA
This sequence comes from Coccyzus lansbergi, assembly GCA_033558105.1. NCBI lineage: Eukaryota > Metazoa > Chordata > Aves > Cuculiformes > Coccyzidae > Coccyzus > Coccyzus lansbergi. Next base: position 316,848 of record JAUMJK010001112.1, read on the forward strand.
TCAAACACTTTCTGCTGTGTAGGTAGCATTTTTTTTTTTTTTTTACATCTTGCTTAGATTTCTTTTAGTCATAACTGGATTCATATGTACTCATATGAGTCATAACTAAAGGATGTTTAAATTAACTGATGCCATTACCAAGAGAGGCAATCTCAGTGGTTCAAGGTCCTAGTGCTTTCCCATTGTTGTTACCCTGAATGAGGCAGTGACTGAGTCTGGTTTTTTTGAAGCTGTATTACAGCTCCCAGGAAAATGTAAAGGTAGAAGACAAAACTCCAAATAGTTCTCAAGAAAAGGAGAAAATAACTGAAAGACCTCCTGAATCATTTTATATGTAGGGAATACTGGAAACTTCAGATTATACCATATTACTACACCCTAGAATGTGCCACGCATCACGACATCAAGTGATACTCCCTAATACCTTTTCATTCAGAAAAAAATATTGTTCAGTCATGTAATTTTCAGTGTTAAGAAGATTATCTGGACAACTTCTGAATCATTCAGTATAAATACTAAAGTAATTCTATCCTATGACTGTGTGAAAATTATGTTGTTCTATATTGTCATAAACACTTGTGAAATAATGCTCCATGGGCTATAAAATCATACAATCATAGAGTTACCAGGTTGGAAAAGGTCTCTTGGATCATTGAGTCCAACTGCTCCTACCTGCCACTAAACCATGTCCCTGAGCACCTCTTCTACACGTCCTTTAAACACCTCCCAAGATGGTGAATCAACTACCTTCCCAGGCAGACCTTTCCAGTGTCTGATGACCCTTTCTGTGAAAAATTTCTTTCTGGTATCTAGCTTGAACCTCCCCTAGTGTAGCTTGAGGTCATTCCCTCTTGTCCTGTCCCCTGTCACTTGGGAGAAGAGGTCAGCTCTTCCTCTCTACAACCTTTTTTCACGTAGTTGTAGAAAGCAATAAAGTCATCCCTCGATCTCCTCTTCTCAAGGCTAAAAGGATTAGAAAGAAATTCTGTATGACACAGACTTTCACTTGCTTGCACCCTTCAAATGATATTGAGTTTCAAACTGATTTTCAAAATTTTGTCCTCCAGAAGTTCTGTAGCCTAGTGGTTCCACAACTGTTACTCCTCCTTCTGCAGAATGCTGCTCCCAGGATCTCCCAAAAGCCCCTTTCCAATAGAACTTATTTGTTACTGATTTAAAATTAAATTAGTACATTTTTCAGATTAACCTGGGATAAAAACATTAATTAAAAAAAGCAAATTTTTCATATTATACATTAAGTTGTATTACAAAAAAGTCTTTCTTTTTTAAGCAAAATTAATTTTCAAATAGTTGATTATTTCGAAACGCAGAGGAAATAACCCAGGGGCTAACTTTGTTTGTCTATACCCTGTTATGGAACTTTTTTAATTTCTCAAAATCAGTAGGGGGAGGGAGGGTTATATACTTTTTTTTCTTTGCAAGTGTTTACTTTAATATTGGTTATTTTTTTTCTGTCAATCCATGACCTTGCACCAGTGTTTCCCCCATGCATAATGTTTCAATTCCAAAGCAAAAGTTTTTCACAAGGCCTTCTAGGATATTTTACGGGCTGCAGCAGCTGAAATAACTGCTTCAGTATATCAAAAGTGTGAAAGCTTTTAAAGTTGCACTAACAGTGAAAATGATATGTTCTTCAGATTTCATAAGTTGTGCAATATACATATCTGGCTTTATTGTCTCAGATCTCAATGAAATCTTCAACTCTTCCTTCTCTTGGACAAATTTTATTAGAATTTCGATTTATTTTTGTGTTGTCAAGATGTAGCAGAAAGCTGTGTTAAATACTCTGGTACTAAGCACTCTAAGCTCTGTCTTGTTACTCTTTCAATTAAAGACCAGTGTGTCTACTTGCTTAAATTATATTCTTGGTTACTGTAAATTATTCCTAATCATTGTAGTAGATATGACCCTGAGCAAGGACATGCTTTATAAATGCACTCTGCTGTAGAAATACTATTAGGGACATTTTATCTGACTATAAGAGCTTTGACTACCCTTGAAATCAGATTCGCTGTTAGTCCAGTTAGCAAGCCTGCAGATACAAATGAAGGTCATTGCTAAAATATGTAGCATCCTGTACGATATAGAGCTTTTAATCATGTTCACAAACCATGTTCACCTTAATATGCTTGCTGGCATGCCCTGGGAACCTATCTATATGCTGCTCACAAGACCATGAGTTATTATGGGCATAATATTGGCATAACAATTTTGCCTCCTTCCTTTTTGTGCTTTGCAAGTTTATGTATTAATACTAATACTTTTCTCTGCTGCCTCTACTCTCTCTGACCTCACTACCCTCTGCTACATTACTTTCTCTAGCAAGTATATAAGTATGAGTAGAAGGAAGATTTGTGGGATCTTTCTACTTCTAGAAGCAGAGTTCTTCCAGAATAACGTATCTTTGTTTAGTATATATCCCATATTTATACCTGAACGTGAGTTATCCTTGTATTTGTGCTTACTGTTTGTGTAATTTTGTCAGCAGTGGTGGATGCAGCCTTAAACATAGGAAAAAGACTTCCATCCTTGCACAGTCTTTTTGCTACATTGTGGATTAACGATGTAATGTTATACTGTGGAGTCAATGATCCAGGAAACGAATAAGTAAAAATCCTTTATCACCTTGTACTTCTCCACTGGATCAAAATTTTTAGACTTCAAACTACTACAGTCCTTCCTTAAAAAAAAAATAGAGAAGGGAGGAAGCAGGCTTTTAACATAGTCTCTCTCTGTATCATTGCCAAATAACTTAGTAGACCAAGTTGATCCCAAAATGGGATCAATTTCAATATTAGAAGAAAAGAGATTCTAAAGAAAAAAACCAGATGGATCATGTTTCAATTTTTCTCTCTGGCAGACCCAATACACTTTCTAGTTAACTAATTTGTTTAAAGTTGAAATCACAAACTAGTCCTAAGCACGTAAGGCTTTATTTGATTAATCTTCCTATGTATTTCATGCATACATTTGCATCTATTTCAGTTTTTTCCATATGCATAAAGAAGCTCCTGAAGCCATATCCCAGTATTCACAAAACTATATTGGGAGGGAAAAATAGTTTATCTTGTTACTGCTTTTGTAATGTATACTTTTTTTAAATAATATTGAAATACAATGAAAAAATAGGTACTTGCCATACACGTTACAAATGCAAAGCAAAACAAAATCATATGATCAAAATGTACTTCAGAATGTAAATATACTGATTTTAAATCATATCTTATTAGAAATGTAATCAAAACCTTAGTATAAATTCTTTAGGTTCTGACAGGTGGTTTATTGCATATGTGCTTCCTACTATCTTTCTACATAAGGACTGGCTAGGAAGTGCTTATTTGCTCAATTAGTAGTTCATTTAGATATTGACTAGCAGCAGTACACCTAGAAAATTAAAAGGAGCTTTCTCATTTACTTCTGAAAGTTTTGAAGCAAGGCTTTGATTCTCTAATTTGTATGAATAATTAATAATTTAGGCTACTAAATACTATTACAATGAGATAATATTAGATTCATGAAACAATAAACCAACTCGTATTTTCTTTGGTACTTAAATATAGTAGATATGCATTTATATTGTACATTAAAACTATCTTTCATAGTACTAGGAAAACAAGTAAGAGATTACCTTTGGAAGACCCTTGGGCAGCAGAATTATTCAAAATTATGCATGCTAGCAAAAGGGAAAAGAAATCTTGCCAGATAATCACAGATAAATAATCAATCTCGAGTTAGTTAAAAAAATTTTCTTTTCCTCCAAAAAAAAAAATCTCAAAAGTAGATAAATTCAATCTAAGTTTTTATTTAATGAGAATATATTAATTTTTTGCCTAAACAGAAAGAAAGAAGACAGAATTAAAAAGAAAAAAAAGAGAAGAAGAAAAAAAGGAAAGGAAAAGGAAGAAAAAAAAATCCAACACTCAGTGCATATTTCCATTTACCTTTCCTTTTCCATCATTCATACAGAATCGCTTATATGTAACTGACTTATATTTCCATTTTGGATGTTTAAAATAGCTTCATACTTTAAATCATCTCCTAGTACAGAGACTGTTTTGTTTGAGATCACAAAGGCATAGTGATTTCTGCTGATGTGTTGGTTGATATACTTCTCAGTCCTTTGTAGTGTTTCTTTATTTGATGCCACTGATCAGAGTTGTCTTTGACTAGCTCAGATTCATGTCTGAAGTGCACTGAACAGCACCAAGCTGTTGTCACACCAGTGAAATGCAGGAATATAACAAGAGAAAACTTGTCTTTTGCTTTTTTCTTCCAAGAGGGTTCCATGTTTTGAACTGCTGTTACTTACAGAGTTTAAAGCTGAACTTTGCTTCTTTGAATCCCTGATGTCTGATAGCCTAACTGCAGCTAGTCAAATCAGAAAAAGTTAACTGATTTTAATTCTGTATATCATAAAGGCCTCTGGCCAGGACAGACGCACACTCTCCTGGGTGGAAACTGGTTGGTTGGTCAAGCCCAGAGAGTGGTGGTAAATGGTGTTAAATCCAGCTGGAGGCCAATGACAAGTGAGGTTCCCCAGGGCTCAGTGTTGGGTCCAACCCTGTTCAATGTCTTCATCAATGACCTGGATGAAGGCATTGAGGGTACCCTTAGCAAGTTTGAAAGATGACACTAAGCTGTGTGCAAGTGTGGATCTGCTGGAGGGTAGGGAGGCTCTGCAAAGGGATCTGAACAGGCTGGACCGCTGGGCAGAGTCCAATGGCATGAGGTTTAACACGGCCAAATGCCAGGTCCTGCACTTGAGGCATAACAACCCTGTGCAGAGCTACAGACTAGGAGAAGTCTGTCTAGAAAGTTGCCAGGAGGAGAAGGACCTGGGGGTGTTGGTCAACAACCGACTGAACATGAGCCAGCAGTGTGCCCAGGTGGCCAAGAAGGCCAATGGCATCCTGGCTTGGATCAAAAACGGTCTAGGGAGGTTATTCTCCCTCTGGACTCAGCACTGGTGAGGCCGCTCCTTGAATCCTGTGTTTAGTTCTGTGCCCCTCACCACAAGAAGGATGTTGAGGCTCTGGAGCAAGTCCAGAGAAGAGCAATGAGGCTGGTGAAGGGGCTGGAGAAGAGACCCTATGAGGAGCAGCTAAGAGAGCTGGGTTGTTTAGCCTGGAGAAGAGGAGGCTGAGAGGAGACCTCATTGCTCTCTATAAGTACCTGAAAGGAGGTTATAGAGAGGAGGATGCTGACCTCTTCTCCCAAGTGACAGGGGACAGGACAAGAGGGAATGGCCTCAAGCTCGGCAGGGGAGATTTAATCTAGACATTAGGAGGAAGTTTTTCACAGAAGGGGTCATTGGGCATTGGAATAGGTTTCCCAGGGAGGTGGTTGATTCACCTTCCCTGGAGGTGTTTAAGGCACAGGTGGATGAGGTCTTAAGGGACATGCTTTAGTGTTTGATAGGAATGGTTGGACTCGATGATCCGATGGGTCTCTTCCAAACTGGTGATTCTATGATTCTATGATTCTTCTTCTGGACTGATTTAGAGAACTGAGCTATTACAAACAAACCATATTATTATCAAAAGGTATTAGGAACTCTGTAAATTACAAGCTATATGCTTTATTTAAAACTAGGTATTCTAGCCACTAAATTTCATATTGCTTTGTTTTGAAATGTAGTGTTAAGTATCAGAATGTATAGGTGATGCCTGGTTCATTATATGAACAACAATTTCTTCTAAAGCAGTCACAAGTACCAGAAATGGACTTGAAATATACAGAACCTTTTAGGGGATCTAACAGTGAACTATGTGGAAAGAAGATGTGTTTCTCTAAAATAGATATCGTCAGTAGAGATTTTGAAACTCGTTATAAACTGAGGAGAAACCTAACAATGCAAGGCGTCCAATGAGCTGCTGCTGCTGTTCTGCCAGCTTTCCCTTAAATAATAAAACAACCATTATAAAACATTTCTCTCTTTTGTACTGGGTAATTGGTGACTCTTCCTTTCATGTTTGTGCTAAAACTTAAGGAAATAACACAAATAACGTCAACTCCTTAGCAACCGAAAGTCCTGTTTCTGTTTTTATCCTTTAAAACTGTAAGTCCTGCTTTAAAATATTAAAAGACCTGACTAGTGCAGAGTGAGGAAGGTCATGCTTTAATTTGGGCCCAAAAAGAGGGATGTTAGGATATTCTTCTTTTCACTCCTTACTACTTTTTTTGTTCGTTTTACATAATTAATGTTATCTAGAAATGGGAGTTAAAGTTTTAAAGAAAGATTCAAAAATAGTGGCAGTGTGATAGACACTGGTCAAAACAGTCCTAAATCATAGTATTCTTTCTTCCTCTTCCTTTCCCATTTTTGGCTTGCTTGCAATATATTTTTATGAGAACAGTTATTGATAGAAAAAGTAATATTGTTTATTTTGTTTCCTAGTAAAATATTTAAACAGCCATTTTTTCATATAACTAGTTCCCTTCAGAAGTGTAGATAAACTCTATGTGTGCATGAGAACTGTGGTTTTGTGTTTATTTAGTATTGAGGTCATCTTAGATGCAAACCAGGAGAGTCAAACTTCCAAAGTTATCCAGAGACATGTGGAACTTCTTGGTGAAGGGGTAACACTGCTTTGCCACAAAATATGATGTCTGACTAGGCAGGTTCACTGAAGAAACACATTTTCTAGGATACTAGTTTTAAAATCATCACCTTTTCCAAGAAGATAGAACAATAAGTCTCCAGTATCATCTTTCATCTAGTGAAGTGACAGTGCCATAAAAAGTACAGCTTCAATAGCTACTATTTGTTTTTGAGGACTAGCACTAGGCTGAAGAGCCTCAGTTCCCTCAGTTGTTCCTCGTTATACTTGTACTCCGGACCCTTCACCAGCTTCATTGTACTTCTCTCAAAATACTCCAACATCTCAATGCCTTTCTTGTAGAGAGGGACCCAAAACTGAACACAGCATTTGAGGCACAGCCTCAATTGCAAGGAATACAGTGGAAATTTTATTTGCTTCATGAAAAAAAAAGAAAGATAAAATAATCCAGTAAATTTTTATTTTTTTCGTCATTAGCAGAAGCTTGAACAAAAGTCTCGACTCTCCTATGCAACAATCTTACACCAATATTTCACGAACATCTACTTTCTACATTAGTGAAAATGTATTTTCTTAGGCATTTTCAGAGGGAAAGAGCAAATGTAGTGATTAAAATACTTTCAAAAGTTATATAACTTCTGCCTGGTAAATTCAGATACATTGAAACATTTTTTTTTTACTTGCAGTTTGTAATTTAATAAAGACTGTATGGACTAGAGTCTCCTTGATCTGGATGGAACCATCTCATTAGAATAGTTTGTGCTTCGGTGTTCTGATTTACTCAGTGAAGGTCAATTACAAGAAAATAAATATGTAAGTTGAAAATAATTAACCACTAAAGAAAAACAAATAAAAAATCAACCCAGTACACGAGAGAGGACTATCACCATTTCAGGGTATGTTTCAGGAATGTTCTCTCATAGGTCCTTTTACGACTTCTTTTTGATTTTTGCAAAAGTAATTACCCGTAATTAACTCAAAGAGTTGTTTATTCCTGTAGTACGATGAAATTTACTCAGGAAGGAAAGTTGTCTGGAAACAACAGAAACATAAAAAAAAATAAATCAGTGCCTGTTGGAAGAAATGAGAGTAATTAAGCAGGAAATACTTGCTTTCTTCTCTTTATTCAAACCAAGAGTGGGATTGGAAGTAGTATAATTCACCTACTTTCACAGAAGGATGTTAACTGATATAGGCCAAAATGCTGGGTCTGTTAGTGTTTAAAATTTTAATATTGAACAAATTTAGTTTAGCCATTTGGGAATCTTTTTGAAATAAAACACGGTTGTGACATCAAAATTTAATTAAATACTTGAAATCACTCCCATTATAACTGCCATATAGTTGGAGAGCTGAACATAAAGAGCAATTAAAAGAATCATTCAGAAAACTAGATTAAATATTAAGGGACATACCCTCAGCCTGTGCAATTTGCCTACTTCAGCTACATTTGATGAACACGCATAACATTCAGCCCTAAGGCGTTATAAGCTCATGAATTCAAAGCAAGACCTTGACTCCTAAAAGTAATCATGTTCTGTAATGATACAATTTTAGCAGAATTTGAATCTTTCTTGAAATCACATTATTTTTGTATTTAAATGTATGTAGCGAAAAACTTCAAAAACTCAAACAAGTGACAACTGGATTCATTTATAGATGCATGACATTCTGAAGTATATATTATAATATAGGACACATTAAAGAATCTCTGAACACTGTTAAAAGATCATCAGGAACTTGAAATGATAAGAAAAATATGAAAGACGAGCATATTTTGTTTTGACTGGTTAAACAGAGTAAACTAGGCCTGTATCTATCTTGATGTTTAATTTTTTTGTCTATCTAGAATGCAAATGAACTCATTGACTTCTAAATTAAAACTAATATATTAATTTATAAATACACATATATTCCTTTCTACATCAAGACTTCAGTTAAGAACTAACTTTCAGTGTAGTATATATTTTTTCAGTGTTTAGAAGAGTGTCAACTTTTGTAACATCAATAAAAATAAAATAATTGAAAGATGATCACAGCAGGATTCTCCAGACATAATAATATAAAGAGTCCTATTCTGATTCCCAAATAATGCCTTGAATATAATAAAAGCATGAACTGAAATTGGGAAAAAAATACTGAAATAAATACAGTACTTTTCATCTCCATTTAGGAGACATATTACTACAAATCTATTTTAATTTAAAAAAATCCAACAAAACAAAACTGGAGGAACATAAATTTGCCCTTTGTGGATTTTCATAATCCAGTTAATCCACAAGAAATATTAAAGGTCATTAGGACAGATAATGAGGAGTTCAATTTCACAACAGTCATTTGAAAACAAGTGTTAGATTTCATCAAACTTCCTCTTATTAAGCAGTCTTTGACATTAACTTTCAAAATTGTCCCTAGGACATGCTACACATCAGTTAAGTGATTCCAAAATACATGTAAGGCAAAGGAGATGAGGTTAGTAAAGTGGTCCAGAACTCCTGATATTCAAATCCAGTTTTGAATTGTCACCTGACTACAAATTACTTTTCTTCTACTCTTGTTCTCACTAGCTCAATAATTTCTTTGGATTATTAAATTTTCTTGGACAGGAGCTGTCCTTGGATATGTGTGATTTTCAGGCTTAGGGCATTGTCTTGAGACTTCTTATAATAATTTACAGTGTGTTCCTTATGATTGCATCGGATTGCAAAGTAACCGACTAACACTAATAAACTAGATGTCTGATTATTCTGTTAAATTATTTTCTATGAGTAAATTTCAAAGTCAAGTATGAACAGTTAACAGTTTTGCTGGATTTCATGTTGTAATTAATTAATTATTGACAATTGGGAGTTTAATTCTGCTTTTAGTTGCTATAGAATACAGCCTGTTTGTTTATTTATTACTAGATCTGATCTTTATGTATATTAAACCAGATCTGCACTGATCAAACACATATGGAATTGAGGCAAAACACTTATTAAAATGTATGTGTTACTGAAGAAATCTAGGGAAATCTAACATGCAGAAACTGTGTGCTGATTCAGCATTTTGTATTTATTAAATGAACAGGACATAAACGTAAGTAAAAAAGAACAGAACAAAACAAAATAGAAACCCCAAACCAAAAGAAACATCCAAATCCTGAAAAATTATGTAGAGATCATATGACATTATTGTGTGTGAGAACATAAGAACCCTGCCATCTATATTATTGTCTTTCTTAGAAGGACACAGAATGATAGAGTGAGACATTACCTACCCAGATCCCTAAGTGTTCATTGACACATGATGTAGCTTTTATAATTTTCTTTTATGTCTTCTTTGACCTGTGCAAAATGGCTCACCTGTTTGAGATGGTGTATTAATCAGAAGGTTTTCCAAAAGGTATTTTATTCAATTCCATTAAAGAAGAAATTACAGTTTGTATTTTTTCTTTTGAGTAGATTCACTGAATGTGAAAAAATGGACTAAAACATGAAAATGTGATGAAGTTGCAAGCAATTTGTTATTTTACACTAAAAATTTTAAGAGAAAAATCTTGTACATTCAAAGTATAAAAACTCAAATGAACAACCTCCCACTCTGTGCCACCCGAAATAAAGATATTTCATGATATTATAAGCACTATACCTACCTATAATGTTATGTATTACTTAATTTCTCTCCATTTTAATTTCTGCTCTTTTTAAGGAAAGATTGGTTCTCAATTTTCTCTTTCGTTCCAAATGTGAAAACCTAGTTACTAATGCATTCTGTTAAGTTATCTTTCAATAAAAGAATATCACCAAGAAAAGTTACCCAAAGTATAGGGGTGTTGTATTTTGAGGGGTTTTTTAATCCAATTAAAGTTTTCGTAAGATTTGTTTTAGTTTTGTTTTGAACTCTTCTCTAAACACAGAATAATTTGGTTTGGAAGGGACCTTGAAAATGGTTTAGTCCAACCGCACTGACATGGGCAGGGACATCTATATCAGGTTGCTTAAAGCCCCATCCAACTTGACCTTGAACACTTCCAGAGGTGAAGTATTCACAACTTCTCTGGACAGCTTATTCCAGTGCCTCACCACCCTCATCATAACAAATATTTATGTCCACATTGAACCTACCATCTTTTAGTTTAAAACCGTTACCCTTTCTCCAGTCACTGCAGGTCAGTAAGAGTCTCTCTCCATCTTGCTTGTAATCCTCCTTTATATATTGAAAGGCCACAATAAATTCTTCCCAGAGACTTCTTCACATTGAACTACCCCAATTCTCTCAACCTTTCCTTATAGAAGTTCTATCCCTCTGATCATTTCCGTGGCCTTCACCTGGACCTGCACTAACCTAAGCTGGACTATTACATGTCTTTCTGGCTGATACAATACTGAAAAATTAGTTACTACAACATACTTCAACTCAAATCTGTGCAGAAAAAGAACCCTGAAATATTTGTTCAGCTTTTCTTACTTATATGAGATTTTTTTATTTTTCTTTTTTTATATTTTTTTAAAATCCAAAGCTATCAGAGATTTTAAGCATGTGTTTTGTTTTACAGAACACACTAAAGGCATAAAACTACTGTTGCTGGGATATTATAAAGTGAAAACAGTATTAGGAGTTACAGGGTGTAAGGTTGGAAGGGACTCTAATGTTCATATATATAAGGAATGTCAGTACAAAGCACAGTTCCACTCAGTCACTAATTCCCTGAGTCAACTTAACATAAGTACCCAGCAGGGTAGGAGTCCTATTTAAATAAAAGTAGACAAGTATTTTATACTTATTGCAATGCTTCTGATACATGACAGAAAAATGTGGGTTAGCTTTATGAAACCTTGGATACCTCCAAGATGAATGGATAATGAAAAATACCTCTTTTGCAGCTTAGTGAATAGACAGTCCACTGTTTGGTAGATGTAGTATACACAGTATCATATAATATCCTGGGAAGATTAAGTTTCGTTATCTCCTAAACTTTCTGTTGCTCTTTACTTATTTGTATGGCATCTGAGTGCAAAATTCCCCTTTTTTAAGCAGAAATGCCTTCTTCATTCCAGCATTCCTCCTCTCCTTCCCCCTGGGTAAGTTTTAACAGGAATTCACTTCAACTGAGTGAGCCAGTAATTAATTAAATAAAATAAAAGCGTAAACCTTAAGGTTTGACCTGAGAGCGGAAATTGCTCTGACTGCTTAGTGACACAGAATGTGATTACTGAAAGATTAACAATAGGAAATACAGCTGAATAAACCAGGAGAATAGATAGTCATGAGATGCATTTCCACTCTATTAGACCAAGAACCGTCCAGCTGGATCTCAACAGATGGTCTCAGTCTCTTGTAAAATATTAAAGTACTCCTTAATTCTATCATTCCTAATGAAGAAAGAGCCTCAATTTATTGTACTTTTACTGCTGACAGCGATAGTCCATTGAAGTGGCAGTGAAAGCACAGGGGGACATTGGGGTTACTCTATTTCTCTGGCAAGGTGCCTACAGAGGGTAGGAGGTCACTGCTATTGTAATGCAGATGACAGAAAACAAGACTCATGGTGCAGCTGAATTAATTGAAAGAAATGAGGTGCACACCCAAACAGAATTTCAACTTTAAAAATATGTTTTGGCATAATAATTAATATCTCATGTTTCTGAGAGATCAACACCCAACTGAATAATTAAGCTGTGCTGAACAGAATTGCAGCATTTTAAAGTGATCAGAAATAAATTTATGTCTTTAATAAAATTAAGGGGAAGGAAGGGGTCAGTAGAAGGATTAAATAAGGAAGTGTTAGTGTCCTTTGTATTTTCTCAACTCTTGTTCCAAACAGCACTCGGTAACCAAAGGATTTTTAAAGTAAATGAACTGTAATGATTAACTTAGTCCACCTAAAGAAATGACCTGAGGCTTTAAACTGCATAACAGCTTTATGAAAAATAAGTTTACTGATTTCAGAGAAATTATTCTTTATTTATATCAGCTTAACAAAGAACAGAATTTCTGCAAGACCATGCTAAACTAAGACAACTGAGTTTTGAATAATGACCTCTTTTCAGCCTTTTGTTCTTACTACTGTGCAATCCAACAATCAAAAAAACACATATTATACATCCTTCTGCTTTCTGAGATTTTAATATCGATTGAAAACAAAAGAGTTAACCCAATTTTAGAATCAGACTATTTTCCCATGTTACTCAAACACTTCATTGTTAAAAAAGTTTAATAGACAAACAAGAAAAATAAAATTCTTAATGAAAAAGTACAGAGTGTATTTCTCTGTTCCACACTCATACAGTTAACTTTGACATTTTGAAACACTGAAGTCCCTTAGACAGATGACTTCTAGACACGACCAGTTCAATCTGTACATGTATTTTGGCAACAAATACGATCAAATTCCATTTGTTTTGTTATACAGTGTCTTTTCATCACTCTCGGTTCCTTATCAGTAAAATCTTGAGTAACCACATAGACACCAGAAGCTCATGCAGGCATATCAGTTGTGAAGATCCATTTCATATATAAGTACACCCAAGTGCACATAGTGCAGATGTTTGTAGTTCAGAAATGTGTATATATATTAAGAAAATTGTTAGATTTAAAATAAACAAACTCTGCATTTTAAATAGAATTTTGGGAGTCCGGATTTTCTGAGAAAAACTACAAAAACATCCTTCACATTTTTCCATCAAACGGTATGCCTTGGTACTGAAGATACTTAAAGCATTACTTACAATAGAGAAATCTATGCAATCACGTGTTTTTAACTGAATAGTCTGAATCAAAAAATAAGAGTGCGGCATTTCACATTAACTGAAAAGACTAAATTTGATGCACTGAATTTGAGGTTTATAGTGTTATAATTTGAATTTCAGTTCTCAATCTGCAAAGTTTCAGAACCAAGGGTTTACAAGATACCGCTGTTATAGCTGGATGCTACCTCTTGAGGGAAGAATTATTAGTATACAGAGAATGAGGTTTTCAGTTAGTTACTGAAGAAGCAGGAATTTGCCACAGAATTTTAGTAATCACAGGAGAATTTGGAAAAGACCTCTGGAGATTGCTTGGAACAGCCTGCTGTTCAAAGCAAGACCAAACTGAGCTCTAGCTCATGACAAGCTGAGCTGTGATGACCACCAATGATGAGAACCCCATGCCTTTCTGGACAACCTCTCCTTGTATTTGACCACCCTTACAGGGAAGCAGTTCTAATTCAAACTTCTTGTTTTTCTGTCATGTGTCTGTTACTTGTTATCCTTCCCCTGTGCTTTTGTTAAGGAACAGTGGCATCAAGCAGTTTCCAAGGGTGATGCTGAATGTGAGGACAGGGCAGTGACTCACCAAGGGATGTAGTTCCATGGTTTCTGGCCAGGAAAGAAGAGCTGGTATACGGATGATGACTTGAGTCAGCTGGGAGCCCACTGATGTCCTAACAAGTTCACAATGACCAGCCAGAGCTGAAGACAAGGCTGGCAGATGAGCAGTTTCAGAACACGTGACATGTAGCTCATGGAGAGACCAGTAGGAGCGCATGAGCAAAAATGCAACTCCCAAGCAGAGTGGGAAAGGGCTCTTGAGTCTTCATCGAGCTCACTATCACCCTCCTTTTCCCAAAGTCATTCATTTTTGCTGTACTGTTGCAAGCTGGGGGCACCACATCTGAACCTTAGGATGGGTGTCCTGCAGAGCCCATCAGCATTCACAGCCTTCACAGCAGCCTTCTGTGGCCATCACAAGTTGCTGATGGGCAACAAATAAGCTTTATGGGAAAAAGTTCTTAGCTAACTGCACAACCTTTCATTCTGATTTTTTTTATGGTACTTGAAAACCACCAGTGAAAATACAATGGCAATTAGATTTCCCATTAATTATGCTACTGTATAGGAGATCTATCAAATCTATTCAAAATTTCCTAATCACAACTCAATACAAAACAACCCCCACACACTTTAAATACAAGTTCTTCTCCTCCTGATATTTTTGCACTTAATATACCTGGGTATTATTCCTCATTTTTCAGTCATGTATAAGACAATATTGCCAATAAAAATGAAGAACAATTCTTTCAGTGTACAAGTGTCCCTTTGTTTAGAAATGTTCTAGATACATCACAGACTATAAACACATTTTGATGAACCATATTAATGTTGCAGTCAATAACTTACTTATACTTATGTCCTCCTAGTATGTATTTCTACAGATCCCTTATTTATCATTGTTCCAAATCAACCTGGTTTTTATGTAATTCTATTTCTTGATTGAAGAAGTATGAGTAAAAACTATGTAAAATTTCATTCCATTTTCTGCAAGGAAATAAATCTAAAAGTAGCCTGTAAATAATATTTCTTTTTAAGAAGAGATTAGTACAAAGGGCATAACAGCTAATCTTTTTGATTATTTAGAAGTAGGATAGAACAGATTAGCTGAGTTCAGCACTCTGAAGGTGAGCACTGTAAAAAAGAATAAAAAGCAACAGTCTTTGACCATGAAAACTATGCAAAGTCAATGAGACTGGTCCTTTGCAATGGAGAAGTATGAGAAAGTAGTAAATTCTCTAGCTGGAGTACAAAAACTTTGGACCATACAAATTTAAAGTTCAGACTTCAGAGGACACTAATTTCTTTCACATAAAGCTTGTAAAATGAAATGTTATGTTAAAAAATATTTGCTAAATACACTTACTAAAACCAATCCAATTAAAAGCTGTGACAATCTATGCAATATTTACTTTAAAAAAATCCAATAGAAAACTAAAACACATATTAAACACTTGGCTAATTTCCCAGGAGTTCATTCTTGCTGGTAGTTGCAGCTGCTTTAATCTTTTAGTTAAGAATTATTTAATCATAACAAACAAGTTTTCTTGAGGGAAAACAGGAATATTCAATTTTTGATATTTCTAAAAAATCATTGCTTGCATTTGTCTGCAGATGGCAGCAAATACTCACTGAATAGCAGAGCTCTTTCCTATAAGATTAAACAAACTGCACGTACTACATCATACTTGTGGGAAGATCAAGTTACCTGTAACACATCTTATTAAGAAAATTATTATTATATATATATATATATGTTTCATATATACATCCAAAAGAATCAATTTAATTAAAGTATTTTCCTCTAATGATTAAACTAGTGTAGAATAGGGAGACATCATATGTAGAAGCAGTTATATGTAGATATGTAGCTTTGTAGGAGTAAAACAGTTATGGCTTTACTTGAGAAAATAAATTAGAAACGTACTGTTGAAGTTAGTAATCAGTGGGTGAAGTTTCTTGTGTCACAGATGATAGTATTTCTCATATACTTCATTTACATTGTTCCCATATTGAGAAATCCCCCTTGTTCATAAATTCATTCTAACAGGTACCATACAAACACACAAAAAAGGTCCTCCTGTTCAGGCTCATTCAGGGCAGAATTGTATTAGTGAACCAGTTAAGATACTTGTGATCTTAACAAAGATTTTTTTTTTCTTAAGTAGAAACTGGAGTTTCATATATGTTACAAAAAGTAGATATAATTTTTAAGGTAAATTCTGAAGGGTCTAAGAATACACAGAGCTGCAATTAGAATAATTTTTTCTCAGTTGGGTAATTGATAGAGTTAATTTCTATCGCTTTCTATTTTTCTATAAAAATATGTGGTCTAGGTATAACACTACCTCAGACTTCCTTTGACTGTTGCAAGAAATGAGGAACATGAAATATTGGATCTGTTGATCTTTCAAGGTCCCTTCCAACCTGAGCTGTTTTATGATACCGTAAACATCAATACATGAAAGTAGAAACTTTTTGTCTGTTTGTTTTTTCATGGGCTTTCTCTGTGTTTTTAAGTAATTTCTTGTGGTTTCATACATGTCATATCAGAGTAACTGGGATTTTTTATCCCATACTGTCATAAAAATGTCAAATGAATGTATGTGAAAACTGGATTGCAAAAAATCCCTAATACAGAAACTTTTGCCTTTTACTTGATACTTTTAGAGCTTCTCATTGATCAGATAGCCCGTCTTAAGAAATATTATTTAAAGAACATCTTTGTGGGTGAAAAACAACTGAAACAATTTGTTCTGTTATACTGAAATTCAACATAATGAATTCTGCCAATCTGTTGTAGCCTAAAACTCATTATGAACTTTTGTCTTTATGTAGATTACTGTCAAAATCTTTAATTTACCTTGTCACATTCTCTTTTTTTTTGGTAGTATTTTTTGTGGCAGCATTCTTCTGAAAAGGTTTAGATTATGTAATCTGATAAAAGTAAAAATTTTAAGGAGAATTAAAGAAGGTTGTATACTTTTAGATTGCATGCATTCCTTTCTAGACCATTTATTCCTTCCTCTTTGTTAATAAAAAAATATGCTTCAACATAAGTTTCTTTATAGCTTTTTCTGATGCTTTCCTTTTAACACACTCATTTCAGAGTTTTTAAGATCCTATTAAAATTATAAACAAAAGTAGTTCAGGTCATATGATATTAATCTACATAGTAGTTTTTGCTTACTCAGTCCTTTGAATATCGTATATACTAAGCCTGAGCTGATATTACTAGTTCCATTGCAGTCGCATATAAGCAAAAATTCATACAGTTTCCATATGGCCCTGATTCTGTTTTCACTTTTCATTTTCTTTTAATTTTTTTTTTCTGGTGCATTACTGTACATATAATTAATAAATAGTGGTGTTTCCTAATAGATTTTCTTGAAACATTAATTTATAGTGAATTCAAAGGGATAAAAAAACACTAGCAAATATTGCTGTCTTATAATGAACACAGTGAAACTGAGTGCAAACAATTAGAACATCGCATTTGAACATCTGTGCATACTAATACTGCAATTCTAAGCAAAAAATGTATTCCCTTGAGTAGCTACCAGAAAATCCTAGAAACACTTAGATGTTCTACATCTTTCCCCATTGAGTTAGAAGTTCCCTAGCTGTTCCTCTACTTAGATGCCCTGACTTGACTTAAGTTATAGAAAGGGAGGCAATATTAAAAGAATCCCTTTCTGGAATATTTACTCTTGTGGATAACACTTCATTATAGAGCAACTTCCTTTAGATGATTATTATAGGACTTTTCTAAAAGAACATATTTGTGCACGAGGGGAAAATAAGAAGTCTTCATATGGAATTCTTTGGAGTCTAGCCTCTGACTAATAATATTATTGTTTCTAAGGAGCCACTTATCTAGAAGTCAGCTTGTCAAATAAATTACCTGATATGGATGAATCATAGAGGGAATGTTTGCCACTTAAAGAAGGTTAGCTTTTGTGTCTTGACGTTAGTTTTTGTACTATTTGTTGCCATTTTTTTTTCCAAAATGAAAGATTTCAGGATTCTCAGCCTAAACTGAAAGATCTTATGTCTTTTACTAATCTGTGTATTTCAGTTAAGCACCCTAGCTGCCAGGTAAATACTGGGTGGTATAGTGACAGTTTTCTCCCATGAGGGAGAGCTCTTGTTTATAAACAGAGCAAAAAAATGAGTTCCAACAACAAATACCTTCCAAGCTAAATTTTAATTAAGGAAATATGCATCTGACTAGGTCTTATGGTTGTAGACTGATGGTGTGGTTTGAGCCACAGTAAACTAGAATCCATTTTCTAATTTCACCTGTCCTGTCCATCCCTCCATGCAAGTACGATCTTTTTTGCTTCTTTGACTTAAAAGAAAGCTTCTTCAGCTATGAGCTCTCTCATTATAGTTGCGATCTCTGTTGCAACTATAATGAGTCAGAAAATGGAACTACTGAAAGGTACCTATTACTGTATCCTTTATTTTGAAGAAAATAAGGCAAATAAACAAAAATATAGGAAATTATACAGATAATAAAACCTGTTGAATAACTTTAAGACTGCAAAGTCTTAGGAAACAAGAAAATAAAACTTAAACTGGCTTGAGAAATTTTAGCACTTTCTTCACATATATAAATACAATATTAAAGCTCTTAACTGCATGTCCACAAATTGCTCCAGATGCACACATTCACAGAATCGTTTACGTTGGAAAAGACCTTTAAGACCATCAAGTTCAAGTGCTAACCTAACACTTCCAAACTCATCACTAATCCATGTTCCTAAGCACTACATCTACATATCTTTCAAATGCTTCCAGGGATGGTGACTTGACCACTTCCCTGGGCAGCCTGTTCCAGGGCTTGACAAGCCTTTTGGTGAAGAATTTTTTTCTGGCACCTAGTTTAAACCTCCCCTGGTACAAATTGAGGCCATTTCCTCTTGTCCTATCTTCTATTACTTAGGAGAAGAGACCATCACCCATCTCACTATGGTCTTCTTTCAGGTAGTTGTAGAGAGCGATAGTGGCCCCATCACAGCCTCCTTCATGGCAGTCTGAACAATCCTGTTTCCTTCAGCCACTCTTCATAAGACTTCTTCTCCAGGCCCTTCACCAGCTTTGTTGCTTTGTTGCTCTTTCTCTGGACATGCTCCAATAGCTCTATGTCTTCCATGTAGTGAGATATCCTAAGCTGAACATGTTATTTGAGGTGTGTCCTCACCAGTGACAAATACAGGGGCACAATCTTTTCCCTGGGCCTGCTGGCCACACTGATTCTGATACAACTCAGGATGCTGTTGGCCTTCTTGGGCACCTGGGTACACTACTGGCTCACATTTAGCTGGCTGTCATCCACATCCCAGGTCTTTTTCCTTTGGTCGTCTTTCCAGCCAGCCTTTCTGAGGCCTCTAACATTCCATGGGGCTGTTATGACTCAGAATTTAGCCTGTTGAATGCCATACAGTTAGCCTCAACCCATCAACCCAGCTTGTCCAGATGCTCTGTAGAGCCTTCCTTCCCTAAAGGAGATTAACAGTCCCCCATAGCCTGGTATCATCAACAAACCTACTGCAGGTACATTTGATCTCCATGTGCCGATCACTGATAAAGTGATTAAATAGAACTGGCTCTAATCCTTTCCGTCATATACAAAGTGGATCATCTTGTTATAGAAGGAGATCAGGTTGATCAGGCAGGACCTGTTCTTCATGAACACATACTAGCTGGGCCTGTTCACCTAGCTATCCTGTAAGTATCATGTGATAGCAATCAACGTGATCTGCTCCATAACCTTCTTTGGCACCTGGGTCAGTCTGAAAGGTCTATATTTTCCTGTTTTCTCCTTCAAGCCTTTCTTGTAGATGGGTGTCACTTTTACTAATCTCCTGTCAAGTGCGACCTCCCCAGTTAGCCAACCAACCTACATTCTCACAAGGACAATCTCTCATTTAATGCTCAACCAGAAGTCTGCCTTTTTCCCCCATTATAGAAACTTATTTTAGAGCTGAAATATTTTGTTTCCACGTGTCAGATCTCTGGATCTGGAAAAGGGAAAGTTAATGATAAGTATTATCATATTATAACATTTCCTTAAAAGGTAATCTACTGCCCACAAAAAAAAAATAAATCTGTAAATGGTGGAATGCTATGGTTCAAAATATAAAAATGCAGAGGTTCAAAATATAAAAAACTTTTTTCTTTCTCTTCCTTCCTTCCTTCCTTCCTTCCTTCCTTCCTTCCTTCCTTCCTTCCTTCCTTCCTTCCTTCCTTCCTTCCTTCCTTCCTTCCTTCCTTCATCCTTCCTTCCTTCCTTCCTTCCTTCCTTCCTTCCTTCCTTCCTTCCTTCCTTCCTTCCTTCCTTCCTTCCTTCCTTCCTTCCTTCCTTCCTTCCTTCCTTCCTTCCTCCTTTCCTTTCCTTTCCTTTCCTTTCCTTTCCTTTCCTTTCCTTTCCTTTCCTTTCCTTTCCTTTCCTTTCCTTTCCTTTCCTTTCCTTTCCTTTCCTTTCCTTTCCTTTCCTTTTCCTTTCCTTTCCTTTCCTTTCCTTTCCTTTCCTTTCCTTTCCTTTCCTCTCCTTTCCTCTCCTCTCCTCTCCTCTCCTCTCCTCTCCTCTCCTCTCCTCTCCTCTCTCTCTCCTCTCCTCTCCTCTCCTCTCCTCTCCTCTCCTCTCCTCTCCTCTCCTCTCCTCTCCTCTCCTCTCCTCTCCTCTCCTCTCCTCTCCTCTCCTCTCCTCTCCTCTCCTCTCCTCTCCTCTCCTCTCCTCTCCTCTCCTCTCCTCTCCTCTCCTCTCCTCTCCTCTCCTCTCCTCTCTCTCCTCTCTCTCCTCTCCTCTCCTCTCCTCTCCTCTCCTCTCCTCTCCTCTCCTCTCCTCTCCTCTCCTCTCCTCTCCTCTCCTCTCCTCTCCTCTCCTCTCCTCTCCTCTCCTCTCCTCTCCTCTCCTCTCCTCTCCTCTCCTCTCCTCTCCTCTCTTTTCCTTTCCTCTCTTTTCCTTTCCTTTCCTCTCTTTTCCTTTCCTTTCCTCTCTTTTCCTTTCCTCTCTTTTCCTTTCCTTTCCTCTCTTTTCTTTCTCTCATCTTAGTTTCCTCTTGTCACTTTCTTTACCAACATATATGTGTTGTTACTGAAATTCACTATCACTTCTGACAAGTTCACCAGCACAGCATCATTAATTAGTTCAGTTCTAAATTAATGTCTTGCATAGGACCTAGCAAAAACAGCATTGTGATTCAGATTTACATCTAATACAGATTGCAGAAGAGCATCTCATTTGTCTGGAACTAAAGCCTAAAATATAACTGAATAGTGTTAAAGATGAGGGTAGGATAAAGAAAAAGTAAAGCTATTCTTTTTATACAGTTATTCAGAATTTCTGAAAAAAAAAAAAAGTTAACATATTCTTTAGCAATCTCAAAACTGTAATATTCTAGTCATTGGTATTCATCTTCCTAAATAGTCGGGGGGAGAAGTGAAGGCATGTTCTATGCTGATAATATAAATTCATTATAAAATGCAAATAAACCATCACTTTATAGCAACTTGTGCTCCTAAATGCAATTCCCTTTGACCTACAGCAACCCCATAAACTGAAGTCTTGACTGCATTTTAAGCAAGTTAGCAGGTGTTTCTGTTATCCCTTCACTAAAGTTTCACTAGATGGTGCTCCAGGTCAAATGTCTTTGCAGTTATCTTGAATACTTCAAAGTGCCAATTTTGGAGGTTTGTCTTTATATGCTCAGTTCACCATATCAGTTGACATATAATGAAGTGCAGAAACTGCATTGAATTTATTCTTTTGTCACCTTATATTTACTGTTTATGCAAGAGTATAATTGTAGTAGATGATGAGAGAAATAAATAAAAAATCTCAGAAACTGTCAGCCTAATGGTACTGTTGATATAATTTAATGACATACAGAGAAATATCAGATATGTCATAGTTCACATTTTTCTTACCTATGGTATAATGTTCTGCATTGGTGTCTTATTAAAAAATAATTCACAAAAGGAATTTGAAAAAATGTAGTTCTTTAGGATTTAGTGAAATTATTGATCTGCCTTAATTATGTATAACTGATGACCTGACGCACTATAAAATTATAATAGGTGCTAGTTGTAATTTTTTTTAATTAGCATAGGCATAAAAATACATGGTTTATAGTGATTTTTTCAGAAAGGAATGAGAGCATCAACATAATTTTATTTTTTTAAGTCACCAAATTAATAGTCATAAATCAAGCTATTGAAATTACTTGAGATACAACTTCACCACTTTGTTTTCTAAAATACATTTTTTCACTATCATATAAAATTGAGTCCTTGCTTTGTCCTTAACTTGACTGTTTCATAGCATGTTTCTGCCACACAAAGCCTTAGGAAAAAAAAAGTTACTTATTGCTATAGTCCTGGAACATGACCTCATTGCAAAGTAATAAGAATCACTCTACCATGTAGAAATATGGGTTTTTTTCAGTGTCTCCTCACAACTTTACTCTCCTGTGCAAGAATGCATCGGACTCAAGGACACACATATCCATATGTGAATGGGCATAGGAGGAGAAGGGTGAAATAATCAAGTCCTCATTCTATTATTTACCTGTTTAGCCAGATGACATTTTCAGTGCAGAGTTGTAATAGCTGAGAGAAAACTAAAAATAACAATTCAAAATATCAGCTGTTATTTTGTTTGTGAGCAAAATACATTTACAAAGAGAATGTTAGAGTTAATTCTGTGATTACTTAGAATTATGTCAAGTTGTAACTTGAATAGTTTATTATGAGTGTACCTTATTTAAGGCATTAAGTGAACTAAGTTAGCATGAATGACAAAGCAGGAGGGGAAATGGAGAAGTATTGGATGTCCTGCACAGGAAGACAAAAGGAACCAAAACTATGACTCAAGGAAAAAGACATTCAAAACCAGGCAGAAGACTACAGACAAAACCTTGGTACAGATAATAACACAGAATCACTAGGTTGGAAAAGACGTTTGTGATCATCAGGTCCAATGGTACCTATCCACTACTAAATCCTATCCCTAAACACTTCATCTACCCATCTTTTAAATCCTGCCAGGGATGGTGACTCAAGCCCCTCCCCAGGCAGCCTCTTCCAGTGCTTGATAACATTTTCAGTGAAGAAACTTTTCCTAATATACAGTTTGCACCTCTCCTGGTGCAGCTTGAAGCCAGGGTCTGTTGTCCTAACACCTATTAATTTGGAAAAAAGACCCACACTCACCTCTCTACACCCTCCTTTAAGATAGTTGTAGAAAGTGATAAGGTCTCGCCTCAGCCTCCTCTTCTCTAGGCTAAACAACCCCAGATTCCTTCAGCTGCTCTTCATAAGGCTTCTTCTCCAGTCCCTTCAACAGCTTCATTGCTGTCCTCTGGAAATGCTCTGGGACCTCAATGTCTGTCTTGTAGTGAAGGGGCCCAAAAGAGTACAAGAGAAGGGGACCAAGAGTATAAGAAAAAATATAAAGTGATGAAAACTAAATCCACACACAGTAAATTCAGTAAGCATAGTTTGGTCAGAAATATGAACACAAAAGTCTTTATTCTCAGGTGAATATCTCATTCAATAGGAGATGAAGGCATGCTTGTTTTCTGCTCCTACAAATCTTAACTTCTTCAATGTAGTATCACAACTTTACAAGGGCCAGTGAGTAGTCCTCTCAAACATGATTGTTATGAACTGTCAGTTAAACACTAAGTTGAAACATGGAGATTTGAATGCTTGCAGGCAGCAAAGAACACTGATCTTTGTTTCTCCACTTTTTGTTTGAGACTTAGGTTGAAAATTATACAAAGAGTGTAGGTTTAAAAAAGCATCAAAATTTTTGGGTTAAGCTTCATTTTTTGGTTGCTTTCTACATGTAATTCAAGAACTGACAACACAGAAACTTTTCAGCTCCTTTCAATTAATCAGAGAAAGAAAGAAACCTGCATCATTAAATGCATTAATTAATGGCCAAATAAGGCCCTCAGTAATTAATCATCAGAAGAAGTGAAAATAGGTGGAGGAAATGAATGCATAGCTTGAAAAAAATGTGTGTTAGATACATGCGTGTTAGATAAAAGTGTTTAAAACAAGAGCAGATGAGTTTTTTCTACCTCATCACTATAAATTAATGAGTACTCAACACGTAATATTTTCTCCTTTAAGACCACCCCTGTAATCAAAATCACAAAGCTCTGGAGCTTGGACACAACTTGCAAAGTTTAGTAAATGACTACCATGTAAAAACAGAGATGTTTCAGAGGAACAAGAAACGACAACAACTAAAATACCAAGCATACACTCTAAACCATCTGTAAACTGTAGATTTGTATTTGTCCTACTCTCAGAGAAGGTTTTCTTTTTCTGATTTTAATGAGTTGAATACTCATCTGCATGAGCAATATGTAGCTTTGCAGTTAAATCAGAAATCTTTTCTGCATTTGACTTTTTACCACTACTATAAAAGTTTGCATGGGAGGTGATTTGCAGCTAGGTGTCCAACAGCACCATATTTCTCAAACAAAATTAAACACAGATGAAATAACAGATGTGTGTTCAAAGGTGAAATTCTCTGTAATATGCTCCTTCTAACCACTGGCCAGACAGATAGTTTGAATGGTATCAGGATTAACAGAACTCTGTACAATATACAGACAGACAAACAACTTTTTGACTCATATTCTGACAATCTCAACTTTCATATAATTACTATGACCGTATATACTTTTTTTTTCTTTTGAAGGAACAAAAAAATGATAGCAACTTTTTAAATGGACTGTTGGTGAATTGTCTAAGTATAAAATTAGAATTCCAGATTGAGATACCCCACAAGGCTTGTACTACTAAACATAGATTGTCATTCTGGTAGCATTTGCCTAACTCAAATAATCATGACAGCAATTAATTAGATACAGGAGGGAATTGCTATTGGTTCATGATTGAGGTACTGATATTTGGATGGATTGTGAAATAGACAACTTCAAAATTAATCAGATTGATAGAAAAATCAATTTCAAAATTAAGGATAAAGATTTTCCAATTAATTTTTAAACTGAATGTCAAATGTCGTAAGAGACTATGAGGGCATCTTTTTCGCAGACTTCCATTTCTGTAACCTTTTCTACTGTGTATGAAAGGTTAGGGTCTAAGTACATCATAAGGAACTACTTATTCTCATTTTCTTAGAGGCAGGCTTATCTTAAACTATCCTGTTTATTGAGATGCTCTTTCACATTTGTATATTACGTTTCCATTGTATAAACTACCATAAGGAAATAACAGTATAGTTCGTTTATAATTTCTCAGTCTTCAAACTGAATAATTGAATGCTTGAGGAAAGATGCTTTAATATTAAGACAAGACAGGTTTTATAGTACTGCTTATGTAGTGGATTTTTTTTTTCTTTCTCATCTCTTCATTTGTATTAGTACTTAAGTAACTATACTTAACCAACACAGTATTTCTTTGGATTGTCAGATATTACATAATTGTATGAAACAAATTTAAAAATGGAGGCCACAAAACCCCAAAATAAAACTTATAAGTAGTAGTTCAGAATCAACATAAGATTTAGCAAACTACATATTTCATTTCTGCTAAAGTAGTGTACTATTTTCAATCTCAGTGCAATTGAAGTCCAAAGGGACCTTCTAGAGGTTATCTAATCCAGTCCTCCAGCTCAAGGCAAGGTCACATAAATTAAGTTTCTCCAGGCCATGTCCAGTTGGAATCTGGTTATTTCTAATAAAGGAAACTCCACAAACTCTGTTTGAAACCTATTCCAGTTTTCAAACAGTCTCACAGTAAAGAAGTTTCTTCTTCCACTTCTTTATATTTGGGCTTGTTGGCTCTCATGCAGCCGCTGGATACTACTGAGAAGTGTCTGGTTGCTTCTTTTTTATTCTATCCATCAGATATGTATAATCTTTGATAAGATCTCCCCTGAGCCTTTTCTTCTCCAGCCTTAACAGTCTTGTCTCTCTGAGCCTCTCCTCATATAACAGATGCTCTATTGCCTTTTGCTGGACTTGTTCCATTACCTCCATGTCTGCCTTGGACCACAGAGCCCATAAACTCTCATCTGGCTCATCATCTCTTTCCAGGCACATGTCCATGCATTTCCACTGCTGTACCATAAGAAATGCAATTACTCTCCTTGACTTCTCACCTTATCTTCATCCATCACAGCTCTGCAGTCGTGTGAGGTTTCCCATTACATCTCTCTGATCACAGTCAGACCATACATCTACATTTGCACACAGGAAATTTTGATTTCCTCTGTTTATTTCCCATGTTTATTTTCCATTAGTACATGATTATTTCACAGAGACACCTAGCCACAATTATTTCCCCAAAAAGTTGGTATAACTTTCCCCAAAACACTGTCCTGTGGGCACTTCTTTATTATGTGTGCATTGAGGTGGCTCTCCTTTTATTTTATTTTGGTTTTTTATAGCGGATTTCTCATCCTTGCTATTTTCACCCTCCGCTTTCCAAGATGCCATAACTGATCAACTACCTCAACTCACTATGGTTCAACATCTTCCTGTCTTATTTTTCCTAGTTTAAATTTCTCCTCACCATGTCTGTGGTTTTGCCTCACTTGATGAGGTGGATACCACCACTTTCTAGCAACTTTCAGCCCTTAGTGTCCCATGCTTGAGTCGCCATCCATGGAGGTATTTAAAAGACGGGTAGATAATGTACTCAAAGGCATGGTTCAGTGGCAAGCAGGAATTGTTTGTCTTGATCTAAGATGTTTTTTCCAACCTAGGGATTCTATGATTCTATGGTTCAAAAATACAAATCCCTGGTTTTCACATCACCTGTGCAATCAATTATTGACTCTCAGGATCCATTCACTCCCCCAAAAGCCCTTCCACTTCATTGTCAAGGAGTCCACGTACTAGGTTCTCATTGGCAGAGCCACATAGTTACTCTCCATATGCTCCAGGTCTCCCCTTGTTGTACCTTGGGTGCTCATGTGAAAAATCAGCAGGGAGTAACAGTCCAAAGGCTAGACAACCTTCTACACCTTCTCCATAATGTTCTGGAACCAAAACACAGCAAGCAGCAGCATCCTGAGGCAACAAGTTGGAATGGTAAGTGGAGGATTCTGTCCATGGTCACAGAGAGTCACCCCTACTACTAATATTGTCCTCTTCTTGCTGATACTGCAAGGATAAGACTCAGCAGGCTGAGTTGCTTTTCTAGACATAGCTCCCAGTCCCCTTCACTGTGCTATCAGGGTACTGAACCTCTTCCGTACGTACAAATTTGTAGGAAGGGCATCTTCTGGTGCCAGTCATATACTTTCAACCTTCACCATCACAAAAGTCAGCATTTCCCAACCCTATTAGAACAGATTCAACTCCTTCAGCAGAAGTGAGGGACTGGGACTCCTCCTGTAGCTGCAAGTCCTCAAGAAAATATCCATTCAGTCTTGTTTCTGGTGATCTCTAATGCTGTACACACTGCAGATCTACTGCGGTAGCTGCTTCACTTGGTGACACACAACCTTCACCAGCACTGAGCTCCTGCCCCATTTTCACCACAAAGCGCTAAATCTGTGGGTTGCCTCTGCTAGCCAAGGTTTCTCACTAGTTTATTAGGGTTTTGGAAGGAAATCAAGTGAAAGTATTGGAGAGTAAGAGGTGTGCATTTCTTTCAGTGGACCAGTAACAGGGGAAAAATAAGAAGACAACAACAAAAAAGCATGAATTCCAGATGCAGACTAGGACAGATTGAGACAACTAAACGTAGATGTCTCCCTTAGATGACCTATATATTAGAATTCCCACCATCGTTAAAAGAAATTTAAGGTTTGATCCACTGTCCATATACTAGCTCCTGTCAATTTTCTGTCACATACAAGTTAATCCATACATCTCAAACACTCAAGCATAGGAGACACTGTACAAGGATACAGTAAGATAAACACAGGTACTCTATGGCCTGAAGGCAGCTGAAGCATGCTCATTTCAGTATAGTCAAGGCAGCAAGGACAAGAATTCAGTTCATGGTAAGGCAAGTATCAGTTGCCTAAGCCATCATTCTTAAAGATTTTTTTAGCTATTAGTTTATTTGCTTTAGGCTATGCTGGTTTGAATGAAGGGCAATCAAATTTCTGCTTGTTATTATTATTGTTACCTGAATTTTTGCACATGTTCTAGAATCTCAATTCAATAGAGTTAAGAGACATCAGTTGACTAAACTGCAGCACCCAGACTGTTATTACAAATTAAACCCTAACTTGTAGAAGACATATAGGTATTCACTAATTGAATGCATAGTCTGTTTCTGCCATCAATCAAAACAGCAGTTTGTCATTGATAAGTTTCTTGTAAAACATAAGCATAAAACATATAATAGCATTAAAAACCACAGATAATCAGTCTTCTTGGAAATATACAATATTTTGTTAAAGGTTAGATTTGCATAGGTTCAAAACATGTGACTTGTTCACCATTAAACTTGTTCTGACATGATGATAAGCAATCATATGAAATGTTGAATAACAAATTTCAGTAAATTCAACTGAGAATAGTACCACTTGCCGTGTACAGTTAGCTTTTGATATCGATAAAGTAACTTGGTTACATGTTAATAGTGGTAATTTTAATTATCACAGTCATAAATATCTTCTTCTAAACCACCAAAACATTTTTTTTTCACTGTATATTCAATATTTGGAGACAATTATAACATTTAGCAATTTTTAAAATGTGCTTGTGCTCCTTTTTTCTGCTGCATTTACTTGAGAAGTTGTCTTAGTAGTAGTAAGATTTTATGACTTTATTATTCATGTTGGCTTCGGATATGTCTATAGAAAATTTTCATTAGTCTAAGTAATTAGGATTGATCATAAAACATATCTGTTCATGTAGCTGAAAAATATCATGTAGTAAAATTTACAGTTTTGTAAATAACTGCTTTACACCTGTCTCTTTCTGAGTAGACACTATTTACACTGTTTTAACACTTTCTATTACTTCAGCTGTGTTTTTAATCTCAGAATGGCAAATTTTATTTTTCCTTAATTTTATCTTTTACTTGAACACTTAAGTTATATGTTATAATGAGTTGTTTGTTTTGGTTTTTTTGGGGTTTTTTTCAAAATTGAGCAAATATTTTGTGAGGCAGAACTTTCTCAACAAAGAAATGCAGTGTTGTGCATGGTTGGCTCCAAGGTTTTTACTTATTTAGACTCTCAACTCAGGACTTTTACCTGTTGTGGGTTTGGTTTTACAAGTCAGAAAAGATTAAAGGCAAACAAAAGAGATTAACTAATGGGTAATATGGTCAGGCTGTGAAATAAAAAGTGACAGTTTTTTAAAAAAAGCTTGAAACTTTTCAAAATTATTTTATTCTCTTGTACTTATAATGCAGATGACTGAAATTTCAGAGGAATCTATTTAAAAAACCCAGTCAATCAATTTGTAAGTCAGCAAAATCCTGCAGAACCAAATTTCTAGGCTTTTTAAAGTTTGTAGGGTGCTAAAGATTCCTGTTTCACATTCTCAGAGCTTCTTCTTTGAACAAAATTTCTCACTGAACAAATAAGAAGAGGTCAATCTATGAGTCACTAGTCATCTAATCAGTTACTACTTATGGAGGCTAGTTCTACTCCCTGAATTTATTTCTAGTGAATTATCAGTAATTTAATTATTTTTTTCTCTAATATATAAATTTTAAAATAGTATGATATTATTATAATAACATTTTTTAAATCCCTTTCATTTTCACCTACTAGTGCACTGTCAACTGTGTGCCTCATTTTTATTGGAAATACACAAAGAATTACATCAGTATTTAAATAGATACATACAATCCCATAGTAACTGCACAGTTTTCAGATGTTTTCATATGTACATTTTTATTCCTAGCAAGTGCTGAACTGAGATTAAATGAAAGCTTTAGTGATTTCCTTATGTTTATGAAGGAGCATATGACATATTCAGGAAAGGACCATGTTTTTCTTTTTTGTAATGCCGTGTTTTGGCCATGAGCACTCGCAGTCATATGGCCTGATGACACCTGGAATTCAGACTACAGTATATTTTAGCTGTAACCAACTTAGCTTTGCATCATCTAGTCTTAGGAAAGAAGTAGACCATTTTAGGCAGTTTCTAGGTTATTACAACCTGATCTGACATGGTAACTGGACAATAGTCATTATGTTACTTTATTAACAAAACACATAGGTAACTTAACTCTTACTATACTATATAGTGTAGATATCCCTGAAGGAATCTGCACCTCGAATGCTGTGTTCAATTCTGAGGCCCTCACCACAAGAAGGATGTTGAGGCTTTGGAGTTTGTCCAGAGAAGGGCGATGAAGCTGGTAAAGGGGTTGGAGAACAAGTGTTGCAAGGAGAAAGTGAGAAAGCTGGGGTTGTTTAGGCTGGAGAAGACGAGGCTGAGGGGAGACCTCATTGCTCTCCAGAACTACCTGAAAGAAGGTTGTGGAGTGGAGGGAGCTGGCCTCTTCTCCCAAGTGACAGGGGACAGGACAAGAGGGAATGGCCTCAAGCTCCAACAGGGGAGGTTCAGGTTTGACATCAGGAAAAAAATTTTCACAGGAAGTGTCATTGAGCACTGGAACAGTCTGTCCATTGAGGTGTTTGAGTCACCTTCCCTGAAGGTGTTTAAAAGACAGGAAGATGAGGTGCTGAGTGGCCTAGTTTAGTGACTGATAGAAATGGTTGGACTCAATGATCCAGTGATTCTGTGAATCAGCTGAAAAAGTTAGTAAAGCGTAGGTAGAAATCTTATTTAGAAACTAAACCATAACTTTATGAACAGTGTGGTACTGATTTGTTACCATTTCTTCATAGTTAGGGTAGCACAAGAAAGCATAATATATTTCCTTTGAATCTTTTCCATGCTCTACCTTCTTCATACTGTTCTCTGACCTAATGTAACATGGATTGCTTATATCTCTTCTGGATTATTTCTCTGCAGAGTTTTATTATAGACAGGCAAATAGATTTATAGACTGATCACTGAAGTCTTATATTCTAAGCGTTTTTGGACACAAACTACTTGTTCTCAGCAATGTACAAACATGACCCAATGGATCATAACTACAGCTATATAAATAACTATAATAATAAGTACTGGGAGTGACTATGACAAAGTATGTATAAATTTCTGCCAGCAAGGGATTGAATTTTCTGCCTTTAATCATAAATTTCACAAATTCACCTCTAGTCCTGAGTTTTCAAACTATGAGTTATTATACTCAAGAGCATCACAGGAAGTTTCAAAGAAGCTTACAGAGTGTTTATGCTATCTGGGTAGCATTAATTACCCAGCTGTTTCCAGCAATTAAATGCAGTTAACTGTTCCCAGACTAACAGTACACTTGTAGGTAATAATTAGAACAGCTTCTGGGAGCATCTAAGCAGCAGTCCTGTGTTTTGAGAGGGAAAGGAGGAAAAGATTTCATCTGAAGGATTTGTCCTCAAAACCAGAAGAACTTCAAAGGGATTTGTATTATTAAAAACATTTTGAAAATGCTGATCTGCTGCTGTGAAAATTAACAACAGTGATGTTACCTTTTTAATAAATATGTATTTAAATGTGAAATTCTGGTCTAGCTTAGGTCAGACAATTAATTTGAAGCAATTAGTAAGAGTAATTTTCTTCACACAAACACTTTCATAATCAGCTCACAAAAATCTCTTTTTATTTCACTTTTTAGAAAATACTTTATGTTAAGTTTATCCTAAAGTGTATCATAACTTCTGCAATATAAAATCCAAATAAGAAATCTTACCACAAAATCAAGTCTGCTGCAGCTGTTTATAAAGTATCACTAAATGAGAGAAACATTTAGATATCATTTACTTTTCCATTTCATTCTAGTAATGCGATCTCTTATGCTTCTTAAATGGTATTTACTATTTATAGGACTTTCTGCTGTGTAAAAATCTGATGTCCAATCTACTATTTCATGTTAGATCTTAAAGTGATTTTTAGTTTTAGTAAGTAGTATTTTTTCTTCCTGTGCCAATTACAGCAACAGTTGATATATATTCATTACAGTGTCTTATGCTGAAATGTAGGAAAGAGTTTAAGTGGCGTTTGCATTATTCTATTCTCCTGGAAGTTCATATTCTCAAAAGCTGTTAGGTATGAAGTCTCTAAAAACTGAAGGGAATTCATAGAATCATAGAATCATAGAACAACCAGGTTGGAAGAGACTCATCGGATCATCGAGTCCAACCATTCCTATCTAACACTCAACCATGCCCCTCAGGACCTCATCTACCCGTACCTTAAACACCTCCAGGGAAGATGAATCAACCACCTCCCTGGACAGCCTGTTCCAATACCCAATGACCCTCTGTGTGAAAAACTTCCTCCTAATCTCTAGCCTAAATCTCCCCTGGTGGAGCTTGAGGCCATTCCCTCTCACCCTGTCCCCTGTCCCTTGGGAGAAGAGCCCAGCCCCCTCCTCTCTACAACCTCCCTTCAGGTAGTTGTAGAGAGTAATGAGGTCTCCTCTCAGCCTTCTCTTCTCTAGGTTAAACACCCCCAGCTCTCTCAGCCGCTCCTCATAGGGCCTGTTCTCCAGCCCCTTCACCAGCTTCGTGAACTCTCTAGGGTTCCAGTTCTCAACTTGCACAGGATCACAGTATTGAGTTCAACACACCGCAGGTCTAAATAGATGCTCTTTCACTCTTTCATACAGTAATTAGAAGAATGCTTTATATTTGCCAATAATAAGTACAAGCAATTTCACTTAAAATAGTGGTAATGTTGCACAGATTTTACAAAATAAGATACTCATAAGTGGTACCTAGATTTGATTTTCCCTTCAGTTTGTACTTCATCAACCACATGCATGTCCAACTGCCTGAATGGATGGATTTTCTATTCTCTATAAGCTACTTTGAATGGACTGATGAATTATTTTATATAGTTATCAAAACAAAAACCATTTTCTAGCCAAATGAATGGGCCATTTACTCTGGAAGCATGAGTCCCGAATTCCGTTACCTGTCCTATGTTTCTTTCAGTTTCTGAATGGGTATCTTAACTCCAGTAATATAACCAAATCATTACACACAAAATATTGAGTACCACCATCTCCAGCAAAATAAAACAGCAAGCAAATAAAAGCAAAACAAAACAAAACAAAATAATCTTTTCATAAAAAAGAAAGAATCTGTCATTTGTAAAATAGCAATATAGCTAATTTACATCCAGGAATGGATTTGAGACTGTAATTTCAGTCTCAAATGGTGATCTGTCCTATGTTTTCCTTTATTAAATCCCTAAGAAATTACAGATATCATCTGCTACATACAGGCTACCAGAAGCACTCTTCTCAGCAAGCTTACCATCAGTCTCAGAAGGCTGATTGATTGCTAAATTCCATATAGATTCAGAAAATACTCTGACTGGTCCTTGAAGTTAAAGACTTTCCATTGAAATCAGTAGACTCCTTATCTGTGTCCATTCTGGAGGTCTTCTGCAAATGTTATGAAGAATACAGTTTTATCTCCTTTGGTAGCTGTAGGGAAATCCTGAAAAAAAACACTTGAACACTTACACAGATCCTTTAAGCACTTTCTCCAATATACCACATAGCTGCTGCATCCTTTCAGGACCAACTGTGCTGGGAACTTTGCTCCCGTGGTTATGTCCTGTGGTTATGCCAAGGTTATGCATGATAGATACTTAGGTGAACATCAAGTCTGAGTGCATACCAAAAAATGACCAAGACAACACCAAAGTGACAGATTATTTTAACTGGAGCCTTCCAGTCTTCAGAGAAGGTCTTCACCAGAGCCTTCAGTTCTTCACTTTCCAATTAAGAGACCATGCTGCCTCATTCCTGCCTCCAAACCAAACTCAATATTCCCTCACACGTATGAGAATAGCAGGGGATCCTCTGAGTAATCCCACACTGCACACTTGAATGTATTACCTAGGAAAGTGTTATTATTTCTTTCATTTGAGACACAAGAAAGTGAATGTAACTTACAATAGATCATCATTCTTTTTGCCTGAGAAGAGAAACTAACCCTCCAGAAAAAGAAGATATAAAGAAGCCCTACATCTCAAATAGACTAGTCTGGAAAGAATTAATGAGGGTTGTCATACTGGTGCTGAGTGCAGAAGGAGACCTGGCTTCTGTGTTGTCAGTGTGCTGCTGGCAGGTACGGGTATATCAGTGACAAACTGAGAAGGAAGATTTTCTTTCAAATAACTTACCTTGAGCAGATATGTGAACACATCTGCTGGATAGTTATAACTCCATGCAGCATGATGACCTTCACAATAACGGGCTGAAGTTAAATTTCTGTAAAAAGTATTTGCTACTGGCTTTGATGGATAATGGTCTTACTAACCTGGCCCTGATCAGAGAATGTCGGGATCATCATAAGGATCTTGAAAATTTTTTATGAAATAAATGTGAAGTAGATGAAACTGAAGTCAAATACTAGGAAAAAATAAGAATTCTAGTGCCATGAAATTGTTTTTATTTCTCCTTAACAGGGTTTTGCATGGCTCTGTTTTATCAGAAAGTGAGAATAGGTCTAAAAGCATGCACATATATGAAGCTGAAAATGGTGACAGTTTGCTTTGTGTGCCAGCTCGGAGCTTGGTGGGAGATGGGCTGAGGGGCTCTGAGCCCCTTCTTGTTTAGCCTAGAGAAGAGGAGGCTGAGAGGAGACCTCATTACTCTCTACAACTACCTGAAAGGAGGTTGTAGAGAGGAGGGAGCTGGGCTCTTCTCCCAAGGGACAGGGGGCAGGGTGAGAGGGAATGGCCTCAAACTCCACCAGGGGAGATTTAGGCTGGAGATTAGGAGGAAGTTTTTCACAGAAAAGGTCATTGAGCATTGGAATAGGCTTCTCGGGGAGGTGGTTGATTCACCTTCCCTAGAGGTATTTGGGAGACGGGTGGATGAGGTCCTGAGGGACATGGTTTAGTGTTTGATAGGAATGGTTGGACTCTATGATCCGATTGGTCTCTTCCAACCTTGTTGTTCTATGATTCTATGATTATGTGATTATACTGAACTACAAAAGGTTCCAGTTTTGGAGGCCTGACCTTCAATTTTCCCTAAAGATATATAGAGCAATTAAATGACAGTTACAGAAAAATAAAGCCTATGTGGAATACTGTTTCCAAAAAGATGGAAAATGAGATAGGGTTAGAGTTTACTTGAGACTTGGAGGTATTTTTTCTCTCAAGACTGGTAGAGTCATAAGGTGATTTTACCAAAGGTGATTTTACTCAAGACTAGTGGATGCTTGAACAACATATAGAATTAAATTTGTACTAATTACAACCAAAGCAAAAACAGTCTTCCAAAGACATTTTGTAGGAACTGAATCAAGAAAATTAACAGAAAGTAGGAGAAATATTCTAAAGAAAAATACTTTTTTTTAACAAAAGAAACTGACTGTCATTTATCCATTTATTTTTTTTGCTGTGCTCAGATTTGGCCAGGAAAAGGACATTCTACTTTTTCATCATTCTTAAGTTCACTAAGCCTAATATTGCCTCTATCCATTCCCAATGTCTTGTAATGCTCAAACCATTTCTGTCAATTTTATTCAAGATAAAGGATTTCAGCAACATGATACTTACACCACACCTATTCCTCAGGGAGCAAGAGTCTCTATGGATTTCACAGCATGTTAACATTAGTCTGTTGGACAGGTTCTCTTCTCTTTCTCTCTGTATAAGCAGCAGTAAGATTTCTATTTGCCCTGGGGTTACTAGATGAAATGAAAATAAACTTGCATCAGATGTTTAAAATCAGGAAGTAGAAGCAGTGTCACGTCAGAAAATATTAATAACAATTTGCTATTTGAGGCATTATTCAGAAAAAACCCAAAACTCTAGATTCAGATTTTTTTATTCTCCAAATACATTTTCATTGTGGTTCGTTTTGTGCCCTGTATAGTACCTTGTCTTTGGAACAACAACAACAAAACAATGATAACAACAATAACAACAATAATAATAATAACACTTCTCATATATTGTTTGTTAATAAACAAAACTAATCTCAAATGCACTCTAGCTTAAATAACTGAACCAGCATACCATTATTTTGAGTGAAATATATTATGATGCATGCTTTCTATGAATGATACCTCATTATTGATGAGACAAAAATATATATTGAGAAATGCAAAAATCTTTTTGGACTTTCTGAATTTTACATATACAATCAATAAAGCTTTAAAAATTGGAATATTACCTATTTCTCAACATTGCTCAGACTAACAATAAGAAAAGACAATCTCCCAGTAGTATTTCTAGTATTCTTTCCTTTTAGAGAGCAGTTATTTGTTTCATAGCTTTGATCAGCTATATTTATCCAGTTCTGTGCTGATAATTATGGATGAAGGAATTTTGTGATAAGGTTATTTTTTTCACTTGGGCATGATTTCTGTAGGAAATAAGAGGCAAAAGATAACATCTATTCTAGTCCTATGATTTTTTGCAGTTTTGCAACCACAGGGAACATCCTACAGACTTAACTACAGTCAGGGCCATTAGATCAAAATGACATATATCATCACATTATTCATAATAGTGTTACTCGATTAAGTGTCTTTTTTATGTCACAAAAAGAAATTAAACAGCAAACTAGTGAAATAATCTTCTAAGACTGACAAATAATAGCGTAAAATAGCACAGAAATATCCATAAGTGACTAAGTTATGACTAGTTCTTCATCTCATTCTCTGTATTAGATAATTCTGCCCTACCACAATGGAATATTTTCTGATGATTTTGAAAACTTCAGTAGAAACTGACAGGTAGTTTATATATTTCACCCTTTTTTATTTCAATTTTGTATAGCACATTTAACATTAATGATCTGTAAATTCACATGTGAACTATATACTGTTCTTCAAAGTAGTCTGTGGTGATGTTTACAGTATGGTTGTACATGTATGTACTGCATAAGGAAGTACTAGTTTAGCTATAATGACTTCAAAACTCAAGACAATTGCCTTTTAGTCACTCACTGACAGAGTCTAAGAAATATTTTGGAGACAGTAGATCCTTATAGAAATTAAATTTAAGAACAATAGCTGTTGTTTCCCAAATAGCTAATTGGTATCTATCTCAACTATAATTGTAGAGTAAGCCTAAGTGAACACGACTAAAAATCAGCAAATTATTCTAACACCAGTATAGGTGGTCAGGGTCTCTTTGAATTTTCTAAGAATTGAGGATAGAATCAAATTCTTCTATCCAACATATTTGAGAAGTTGTGGTAGTTTAGTGGAGTTCCCAGTGACTGGAAAAGAGGAAATATAACCTCCACTTTTAAAAAGGGTGTTAGGGCCCGCTCCTAACACCAGTACTGTTTGGGTCCACCCCAACCTGCACAGTCAAAAAAGGAGGGTCTTTTGATATCTGCACGGCAAATGGAGATTGACAAATTTCCCAGGGTAAATTCAAATGGACAGAGTCAAAATAGTAAACCAGACGCTTGTGCACACTTCCAAGTTGCAGCTTCTCAAAGTTGCAGAAACAGACCCCAAGTCCGCTCAGATCATAGTCTGATGGCCTGAACACACCCAAGGTTGCTAAACAAACTACAATACAACACAAATTCCATTTGACACACCCTAGTGCCAAGGGGAAAGAAAGTAAAACAAAATGAGTAACAGAAAGGGAGAGAAAGAACTAACAAGGAAAAAGCAAAAAACGTCACCACTCCAATGGGACATGGCAGTTCCTCTGGAAAACATGGTCCATCCAGCAGCAACTCATCTTGCAGCAGTTCTTCAGGAACATATGGTCCAGTAGTTCTTCAGCAGCACTTCTTCAGGCAATTCCATGCTCTATTAGCATGTGAGAGGTGTTCTTGCTGTGAAAGATCTCAAACTGGGGCATGCACAGAAGCTCCTTTGGGAAGGTTCTGGAGTTGGGGTTGGGGGCTCCAGGGTCACTGGCAGTTCAACAGACCTTTGCCATATATATAATAATTTCTACCTGGACCCTTTGGATGTGCATGAATAGTCAGGTGGCTGAGGGGAGGGAGAGAGTTGGCAGCATCCACTGCTGCACCTCCTTCCCCAATTTGCATTTAGCTCATCTGTGGGTGGGAGAGGGAAGAGCAGTGCCTACTCCTACATCTCCCACTCCTGTTGTTAACAAAGAGCCACAGAAAAGCCTCTAAGGTGCATACAGCCCTGCACTCAGACAATGTTTAAGATACAATACAAGTAAAAGTCTTTACAAAGGAAAAAAAGAAAGACACAGGGAATCCTGAGCCATTCAATCCAACACCTGTTCCCATCCATATAATGGAGCAGATCTTCCTGAAAATTATGCTAAGACACCTGGAAAATAAAGAGGTGATTGGTGACAGGCAACAGGGCTTCATTAAGGGCAAATAATGCCTGATTTAGTGGCCTTCTAGAATATGATTACAGCATATACAATAGTGGAAGAGCAATTGGAATTATCTACGTGGACTTGTACAGAGTGTTTGACACTTCTACATGACAACCTTGCCACTGAATTGGAGTGACATGGGTTTGATGGGCGGACCACTCAGTGGATAAGGAATTGGCTGGATGGTCACACTCAGTGAGTTGTGTTCAACAGGTCAATGCCCAAGTGCAAAACCTGTAACAAGTGGCATTACACATGGGCCAGTATTCAGACTGATGTTGTTTAACGTCTTTGTTGGTGACATGGACTGAATGCATCCTCAGCAGGTTTTCTGATGACACCAAGCTGTGTGGTGTAGTTGACATGCTGGAGGGAAAGGATGACATCCAGAGGGACCGAGACAGGATTGAGAAGTGGGCTTGTTTGATTGTCATAAAGTTCAACAAGACTAAGTGCAAGGTCCTATACGTGGGTTGAGGCAATCCCAAGCACAAATGTAGACAGGGTAGAGAACAGATTCAGAGCAGCCCTGAACAGAAGGACTTGGGGGTTCTGGCAGATGGGAAGCTCAATGTGACCCAACAACATGTGCCTGCAACCCAAAATGCCACTTGTATCCTAGGCAGCATGAAAAGATTCCCCCCTCTACTCTACTGTCATGAGAACTTACTGGGAGTATTGTGCTGAATTCTGGAGTCCTCAGAACAGGAAGGACATGAGTCAGTTAGAGCAAGTCCAGAGGAGGATAATGGTGGATAAGAAGTTTAAAATGAGCTGTCAAAACATACTTGAAGCACAGAAAGCTAACCATACACTGGGCTGCATCAAAACTGAACAACAGGTCAAGGGAAGTGATACTCCCTCTCTACTCTGCCTTTCTGAGGCCCTACCTGGAGTACTGCATTGAGATATTAATTGTGTACAAATAATTGCTGAAATTAAAGCTTTAACATTTATTCTGCTGTTGGAAAACAGGAAAACAAATGTCAAGAAAGATAGACTGCATTTCTCATACATAGTAGCATTTTAATTTGATTTTCTTGTACATCCTTTTCCAGGATAGATCATCATTGCTTATAGTTGAAAGAGTACAGAGACTTGATCATAATTTTTTTTTTCAAACATTTCAAAGAGATAAAGAAAACCCAAACATACTTTGGAATGATCTACTCTCCTAGGTCTCTGTTTCCATTATAAAGAAATGAAAAAAAAATTGTAAGGATGACAGTTTAGGTCAATGTTTACCAATATTTACCATTAAAACCTACTATTCTTTTTTGGGGGGTTTTGTTTTAATTAATGTCTTGCATCAAAAGCTCTTTCATTCACATACTCTTTTATTTAACTTTCCCGAGAAAGCATTATAAGGTTGCAAAGAAGATAGTTTTGTTTAATGAGGCACAAGCTTATGTGAAGAGGGGAAGGTGATTTAATATGAATTGTGGTGCATATGCTACATTAATTTCCATGAGGATAATGCCAACTACATGTAAGCTGAAAACCACGTATAAATCTGTGTTTATCTGCTACTCATGTAGATCAAATTTAAATATGAATTGCTCCAAAATACTATCACAGTCACAGGTTGTGGTGTGTTGACCTTGGTTTGCTGCTAAGTGTCCACTAAGCTACTCTGTCATTCCTCCACCTCATCACTACAGGTGAGGATAATATACAATCTCTAGTAGTTTGAGTTAAGGACAGGGAGGTCACTCAGCAGTCACTGTCACAGATAAAACAGAATCAGCTTGGGGAGATGAATTTTTTGCCAACCAAATGAGAGTAGGATATGGAGAAATAAAACTAAACCTTAAAAAGGACCTTCCCTCCACTCTTCCCTTCTTCCCAGGCTCAACTTACCTCCCAAGCCCTGTTTCCTTCCCCCGATCAATGCAGGGAAACAGGGAGTGGGAATTGTGGTTGGTTCATCTCATGTTGCTTTGCTTCTCCTTCCTTCTCATGCTCCTGCCCTGCATCATCATGGAGTTCCACCCACAGGAAGCAGTCTGCAATAGAGATCCTTCCCATCAGTTACAGTCCTTTAGTAACTCCAGTATGGGTCCCCCATGGAGCCAAAGATCCTGCCAGGATCCTACTCCAGTGCCAGCTTCCCACAGGATGACAGACTTCTTCAGGCATATCCACCTGCTCTGATGTGAGGTCCTTCATGAGCTGCAGGTGGATATCTGCCTCACAATGTACCTCCACAGGCTGCAATGGGACATCCTTCTTCACTATGGTGAACAGGTTGCAGGGGAATCTCTACTACAACACCTGGAGCACCTCCTCTCCCTCTTGCTTCACTGACTTTACTCTGTGCAGGGCTGTTCCTTTCACATATTCTTACTCCTCTCTTGCATCTACTCTTGTGTAGCATTTTTTACCTTTTACTTAAGTATGAGTCGATGGGCTCAACTTTGGCCAGAACTGGGTTTTTCTGGAAGCCAGCTGGAACTGGCTCTGTCAGCATGGGTCCAGCTTTTGGTTTCTTCTCACGGAAGCCATCATTATAGCTACTTTGTTACTAAAAGCTTGTCACATAAAGCCAAGCCATTGTTATTTATTTAGTGTACAGCCTGAGTTGTTTTGTTTTGTTTTGTTTTGTTTTTGAAAACTTGGTACAAAAAAAACCAGTGACATTGTACCACTTTTGTACTCCACCTGAAGTCATACATTGAGCACAGTGTATGTATCTTGATCAGAGCTACTGAAGCACAAACATCCTTAAATATAAGACAGAGGATATGATCTACAGAATCATAGAATAACCAGGTTGGAAGAGACCCACCAGATTATCGAGTCCAATCATTCCTATCAAACACTAAACTATGGTCCTTAGCACCTCGTCCACCCGTGCCTTAAACACCTCCAGGGAAGGTGAATCAACCACTTCCCTGGGTAGTTGTCCCAGTGCCCAATGACCCTATAAGTCTAATCGCGCTTAAGACCATTTTTAACTTCCTTGGATAAAGCTGAGGTGGTCACTAAGGACCATTCATGAACAATTAATACAGAGCGAGTCTATGCCTGAGCTTCACTTTTCCTGTAAGTCCCGTAAGTCACTGTAACTAAATAGCACCAATTCAGCACAGAATGTATACATGACATTAGAAGAGTAAGAATACTTGAAGTATGATGAAAAAATATATCATAAACTATTCCACATGGAAAATTAGATCCATTATCTAACTCTCTACTCCTGGGTTTCTAGACAGTAGCTGTAACTTTGAAGATTAGCAAATGTAATGTCATTTTTTTGATGTTTCATCAGTTTGAATTACCTTTGCACATGTTTTTGTTTCTTCATGATGTTGTTACAAGCATTTATTTTGTCAAGCATTCTTGAAATAACACCGTGTTAGTACTTTCCAAGATGATGATAATTTGACAAAAGAACATAAAGATGATATCAAAAAGCTGCCAAAACCATGCTGGAATGCACTATCTCTCTTTAAATCTGTTAATAATTTGTTTGTGTTGCAGTACTTTATACTGCAGGTTATAAAATCGCTATACTTCCTCTGACTGCCACATGATTTATGATCCAGATCTTCTAAGTCTATAAAAAGAACCGGTTTCAAAGTGATTTTAGTTTTAACAAAAGCTGTGTGGAAACAAAGTTTGGGTTAAGCACTGCATAGACTATCAGAAGAATCTATAAAAACTTACACACGGAGGTGTATACATGATAGTCTGCAAGAAAAGCATAAATTTGCTTTGCAGAGTTGACAGAAGCTTAGAAAGATTGTTGTCTTCTTTTTTTATTTTGTTTTCCCTTACCGTAACTCAGTTTTCTTTTCCTCCTGCATACAGCTAAAGTTACCTGTCTAAAAATGGATAGAAAAATATCTTTCGAAATGCCAAATCAGAAGTCTGAAGTATACCTGATACCAATACTAAAAATTTGTATCCACCTTCAAAGTATAAATGTACGAATGATTATGCCAAACCAATCCAAAATTTTTTTTTCAGTCATAGTATTCCAGAGAAGAAAGGAAAGAAGTGAGACAGGTCAGTAATATTAAATCTTACTAGACATGCAGAATTTATGATGAAGGGAGGTATCATTGAAAACTGTGAGTATGTGAAAATGCTATAGCTTAAAGAAAGACCTGGTATAATCACATACAGAAATAACTATCTTGTTATGTCTGACTCCTGAAAGGATTATACTTCCTAGCTCTCTGAAGTGTGTTAGGTTCTCTATTCCTTGGCCTGCTTAACAGTTGAACATTAGGGCTTTGCTCAGTTTGGACTTCATACTCACAAAAGGATGTTCTTTGGAGAACTACTACAGCAGAAATCAAGAAATGTCCTCTCAGTTCTGCTCAGAAACTGTGGAGCCCGATAATTTGCATCCTTATTTGTGAAAGAAATTGGGTTGAGTGCAACCCCCTTCTGAATTTGTAATTACCTTAGTTATCCATTAAAAAGATATTTTGGCAATATAGTTCTATATATATTTAATTTTTGTGGTTTTAGAAAAGCCACCTACACTATCAATGGGAATGGTATTTTTTTCTGAGAACTAAGGCTTGATACAACATACAAGAAAATAACACAAAATGGTAGAGTAATTAAATATTTCTTCTTCAAAAGAGATTAAACGCTTTGATTTGGCATTATAAAAGCTTGAATAATGTGGCAGGAATAGCTTGCTTAATGGGGGAATGGCATTTCCCATATGTGTGGAGTGCCTAAGCATCAGTCATCTATGAAATAAGGATACCAGCTGTTCTAGGACATTTTGGTACAACTTAACCGAGATGTTACTTGAAACCCTTCTAAAAGATAAAATTCTAAAAAACTGACGTAAGAACAATAAAAACAAAACCAAACCAAAATTATTAATTATCTTTAAATTTGTTATCTTACTGAAATTAAGCAGAGTATGATTAAACCAAGGAAGACTTAATAATTAAAAGACAGTGAAAAACTAAATTATGAAATAAATATTCTTCAAAGAAAGAAAGAAAGAAAGAAGCACCCTTGTTATCTAGTTCAGTTCACAGAATCACAGAATCACAGAACAACCAGGTTGGAAGGGACCCATCAGGTCTTCTAGTCCAACCATTCCTATCTAACACTAAACCAAGTCCCTCAAGACCTCATCCACCCGTGTCTTAAACACCTCCAGGGAAGGGGAATCAACCACCTCCCTGGGCAGCCTATTCCAATGCCCAATGACCCTCTGCGTGAAAAACCTCCTCCTAATCTCCAGACTAAATCTACCCTGGCGGAGCTTGAGGCCATTCCCTCTCGTCCTGTCCCCTGTCACTTGGGAGAAGAGGCCAGCTCCCTCCTCTCCACAACCACCTTTCAGGTAGTTGTAGAGAGTAATGAGGTCTCCTCTCAGCCTCCTCTTCTCCAGGCTAAACAACCCCAGCTCTCTCAGCCGCTCCTCATAGGGTCTGTTCTCCAGCCCCTTCACCAGCCTCGTTGCTCTTCTCTGGACTTACTCCAGAGCCTCAACATCCTTCTTGTGGTGAGGGGCCCAGAACTGGACACAATATTCAAGGAGGGGCCTCACCAGTGCTGAATACAGAGGGAGAATCACCTCCCTGGACCTGCTGGTCACACCGTTTCTGATAGAAACCAGGATGCCATTGATCTTCTTGGCCACCTGGGCACACTGCTGGCTCATGTTCAGTCGGCTGTCGACCAACACCCCCAGGTCCCTCTCCTCCTGGCAGTTTTCCAGCCAGGCTTCTCCCAGTCTGTAGCTCTGCATAGGGTTGTTGTGCCCCAAGTGCAGGACCCGGCATTTGGCATTTGGCATTTGGCATTTGTCCTGGTTCAACAGCTTTCTTCTCAGAGAAGTAACTGTAGTAGAAACATCACAGTTTTCTAGACCCAACTGTGCTGTTATAAGTGAAAACAGCTTCTGTAGGTAAGGCAAGCTGCATTTACCAGCTTCCTAGGGAGTT
This sequence comes from Coccyzus lansbergi, assembly GCA_033558105.1. Classification (NCBI taxonomy): domain Eukaryota; kingdom Metazoa; phylum Chordata; class Aves; order Cuculiformes; family Coccyzidae; genus Coccyzus; species Coccyzus lansbergi. Next base: position 361,022 of record JAUMJK010001112.1, read on the forward strand.
CAGAGACACTGTATCCAACTATGGGAACAATCTTTGGACGAAAGATTAGTATCACTGAAACGAGACATGAAATTCTGACTGTAGAACACAAGGGTTTGCACACTTCTGGGATTCCCTTTAAGACTCCCTTTAATTTTATGCAGCCTAACTTCCCAGTCTATTGTTCTGAGTTTTGCTTTCAGGCTTTTTTTCAGGCTGCTTGAAACTAAGGCTTCCAAATATTTGCAAAGGTGTGAAGAGGGCTTAGATTCAAATGCATAGGAGAGAGGAGGCTGAGTATAAACATATACCTGAAGTGGCTCTCCCATTCCGGCCTGCAGTCTCCCAGCTGTGTTAAAGCCGTGCTCCACTTTGCTTCCGTTTCCAAAGTCCAGTTTCATGGAGTCAGTTTGAGCTCCTGTTTGCACAGTGTATTTCTCTACAACAGCAAAGGAAGAGGAGACAATAGCTTTGCCTTCAGGAGAAGCAGCAGCTTGTGTATCTATAACAGTGACAGCAATCAATTAGATTTTTGGCAGCTTCTTATACAACTCTCTTGTTCTATTCATGCTCCACAATCTCATAAATTGAAGATTTGTTCAGAATCAGAGTGAGCCTCTGCAACAGTATTACCCAATGATAAAGAGTTTACTGTCACTATCAGATCCTCCCAGTGCCTGAGTAAGGTGTTGAAAGCCTAACGAATGACCACAAAACGGCTTTGGTAAATATAAAAAATAAGATGTTACTGAGTCATATTTATACTTCTAAATTGTTCAAGTGAAAGTGAAAAAAAAAGATAGCATGAGGGATTTGTTTACTTGTTTGAAGGTTTTTGAGGAGTGGATGATGTGTTATTGTTCAACATTAGCATATCTTGTTCTTTTCTTTCTGGATGTCAAGTCCCATCCTTGCTAGCATGCCACAGCTTCACATAGCTTTTTAGGATATCACTGGTCCTAGTTCGTAAAAGGGATGAGATGTTCCGGTGTCTTGGTTTTTATCTGTTCAATTATCCATTGCAGTTTAGAGGTAAAAATGGAACTGTATGAGCTATGTGCACCTTCAGAAGAAAATGCAGCAGAGGGAGCCACCCATGCAGAAGAAAACAAAATATCTCATTTCTCCTCAGCTCCCTGCATCTTAAGAGGTGACAGACAACAGAGTAAAGCTGTGTCAGCTGATAGTCAGATACTGTGGAGAGATACAAGTACCATAATCTGAGCTGGCTGAAGCTTCACTTCACCCTTTCCCAGTTTACATTCAAATGTCAGAACAGAGAGAAATGTACAATGTGGTTCACCATATGGCAGCAAACCTCCCAGTGTACTTCTAAATTATTTCAAAAGGACTTCTTATGCTTCCTTTGAACTTTACTGTTTTTGATTTGGCTTTCCATTTTCACTGCCTCCATTTCATTTAGGGTTTTTTAAATTATTTTTTAATTATTATTTTCCTTCCACAACTTTTGGGCAAGTCTGTCTTGTTTGATAATAGGGTGAGACTGAACAAAGCAGATTTAATTGCCCATACTACTTAAGCAGCTCCATTTTGAACCTGCACCAAAAGCCCTCCCTGAGATAAATCTGATATAAAATAGAATAGCTCCAAGCAATGTGCATTTGAGCCAGTTGGTGGTAGATGATATCAAATAAAAAGTCAGTGCTTGCCTGCCTTATTTAGAAATAAAAGCATAGTCTTTCAGACCATATTCACTAAACTGAATTCTTTGCTTTCAGGAAAGCTCCATTTAAATTCCTTTTAAAGATATTTATTTCTCCCTGTTAAACCTTTATTTATCTCTTGCCTATTTTGTATCAGTGCATCAGTATTTCTCATTGCACATATCGAGTCTATCAACCTTTCTTTCATCTTCTTTTTCTAACTTTACTTTTCTAGCTTTCTCTCAATTTCTTCTAATTATCTCTTCCCTTCTGCTTATCTCCTTATCTACAATCTCTTCTACACTACTATGTACTCTTTTATTATAAACTATTCCCTTCTATTTTTAGGCCAGAATCCTGCATAGACAGAAAGGGTAATCCGGTACTGGAACAGGTTGCCCAGGGAGGTGGTTAATTCAACTTCCCTGGAGGTGTTTAAGGCATGGGCGGATGAGGTGCTAAGGGGCATGGTTTAGTGATTGATGGGAATGGTTGGACTCTCCCGGTGTGTCTCTTCCAACCTGGTTATTCTATGACTCTATAATTCTATATTGACATCAATGAAAAAAAATCTCTCTCCACTTCAGAGATGAAATAAGAAATAACGATATAACATTGCACCACAGTTCCACCCGTACATTAAAAGATGATGGTGAATAATGTCTTTGCTGGCCTGTCTCCAATTCAGAAAGTTTGCTGGCTAAGAACAGAAATGGCTGAATAGAGAGAAGATGGCAGGGACAGGCCTAAATGAAACGTTTAACAAACTGACTGTAATATTCTTCCTGACAGTCCCAGACGAGGGAATAAAGCTTTGAGTTTGAATGCCTACAAGAGTTAATGTAATTAATGCTCTAGTCACTGATGCTTGTAAGAGTTCATTATGTGGTAACAGGAGAATTTATTTATTTATAAGAGAAACAAGATGAGAAAATACTCTTCCTGAGGGCTTGGGAATTTAACCCTGACTAACTTATTATTGCTTAAAGGCCTTATGAGTGTTTGACTGTACTTAGAAATATAATTGCTCTAATTTCCTGACTCGTTTACTATGAAAAATATGCATTTAGTAAAAAGGAATGCTACTAATTTTGGTGCAGTTTAATGTTGACACCAATTAAATTAATTCTTGAGGAATTTTGGATGGATGTTATGTAAAAGTGATTATTTAAAAAAACAAATAAACAAACAAACAGAAGTATCACTACCAAAAACATATATGAGATACTGGTGTCTATATATATATGGGGTTTTGTTTGTATAAAAAATATACATACTCATGCATATGGTAAATGAAACAGTATAAGTAAGTATATAATAATATGGAGGTTTAGCAGAACTTTTATCTTAAATGGACGGTAGGCATTCAAAAACTTTTCACCTTTATTTGTGGTGGGTTTAATGCCAATAGCCATGCCTTCTAGTATTTCATTATTTACATTTAAACAGATTCCTTGTGTCACTGAAGCATGAACAAACATTTAAATAACTTTGAAAGGAGGGGCTTTCCTCATGGCATTATTTTGCTGATAAGTTAAGCAAGATTATATCTGAAGAACAAGTTTGAATTTTCTCGAACAACTATATGCTGACCTCTAAGTTGTCAGTATATTCATTCCAACCCTTACCTCTTTAAGATGGCACACTAAAACAATAAGATTTTTAAAATATGAAACATGTAATAACCTTGAATATTAAAAATTATGCAGTATTTAAAGTTGGGGGTTTTTAAATGTCCATACGAAATTCAGAGCGAAATTAATTATTTCTTTTTTTTAAGCCTTCAGTTAGAGCAACAATATAGATTTTTCATGATTACTATACACATAGGACAGAAATTGCAATATCTTGATGTGTGTAGAGGGATAAGTGTTTGAGTAGATCTACAAGACTTAAATCAATTCCATTAAAGAGTACGTGTGTGATATGCTCCTCTAATTCTTTCTTTTCTGATTATGCAGCTGTTCGATATCCTATCTAAGGGACATTGAAATCGATGTCATGGTCTATCCTAAGTAGTTTCATTCTCAGACCAGCTTTTTAAATTATTTTACAACAATATAAGATTCTGCAGTTTGCCACAAGCAAAGGACTGAAAATTGGATTTAAATATATGACACACCTGTTTTTAAAATCTATGTTCACAAATAATTGACATTTTCACAAAATTGTATCTTTAAGGACAGGGATCAATGCACATGCTGTGTAAGAACAAAAGTAACAACAAACAATTTAACTTCCACATTTAGAAGGTGGCATCCGATTCAGCTTATTTAAATAAAAAAAAAAAGATGTGGCAAAAAGTGCGTATTATTAGCTGTAATTCTAATGAAAGAGGGGTAGGAAAAGAAATTAAACTCTTAATGTCTGATCTCAGCTTAAGTCTGACTCTGTTTTGAACAGATCCAACCTGCTTTCTCCAGAACAGCAGTCAGGAAAAATCCTAGGATTATTTATTTTCCAGAATCTCATGGTATATATCCAACATACTAATACAATGCACTAAAATTTCAAATTATTCCCAATAGTCCAAGCTGAAAAAAATCCCACAAAATTATAACTGGGGGCATAGGAACACTACCTGACAAGAGAAGATATCAAATAACTTAGCACTGGTAAAGGCAGTTTCCTCTAGGGTAAAAGAAACAAAAACAGTGACAGCTTGCTTCTTTTGGCCTCTGGGACAAGAATTTATCCTTACTCTATTTTACTTACTACTTCATAGTCTGTGGCTTCCATTCAATCTATTAAGTGCAAACGATATCTGTCAAAGCCTACAACATAGCTTAGTTTGGGAGAATTTCCCTATACCAGCCTTTATTTGCTACACAGAGAATAAAGTACTACTCCTGGTATTTAATATTTTATACTTAATAAGGATGACTAAAGTTAGGGACAGTGACTCACAGACAAACACTGGTCCTGGTTTGTACTAATTTCCCTTTCAGATTATGAAAAGCACCTGAAGAGATGAAAATTAATTAATCTTGTAGCTATTACTGTTGAAGTCAAGTGAAGTTTCTCCACAGATAATTTTTCTTATGCTTTGTAGTTTTCTGTCAATAAAAGCAAATGATAAAAATTATATGTTATTCTCAGCAGAACTAATGAGATTGCTATCAGAATCTCTTCCACATCAGTCATCCAAATCTATTAAAGAATAACATCATCTAGAAGTAGAGCGTTCTGAGAACATGCAATGATCTTAAATAGATTACCACCGAGCTGTCCATTTCTAAAATCTTTTAGCTTACTAATGTAAACTAGAAAGAGAAATAGATGTTCAATATATGAAATTACAGCAGTTTTCAAATCTGCTGTCCCTTTTCTTTTGAAAACATTTCATACAGCTTGCCATGTTACTCCCTAAGCCCACTGCCTCTTAGATTTACTTTTTTGTATTATGGAATATTTCTTCTGATATGTAACTACCAGTTGCAGATATTTCCAGCACAATCACGAGCAATATGGCTGGTCAGCACTGCCCTGATCAGCCACTGAGACTATGATTAATGCATCGTTCCCCTCAGTTTGGGCTCACTTAATGCCTTCAAGCTCTTAGGGCTGCTGGTAAAGACAGTCAAGTAAAACGCAAAGTCTACAGTCACTGCAGCATGCTACTGTGGTCTCTTCTCCAAGCCCTCTCCAGAGTGTGGTTGTGTCTACTAGGTCATCAGCAAATACATGTTATGTGTTAATAACAAAAAAAAAAAAAAAAAAAAAAAACGAAACTTGAACAGTACTTCTAAACAAAAAATGAAATTATTTTATGGTCTAATGTAACTATTTAAAAGATTAATTTTCAGGCTATATGATTTATTTGTCTTTCATATTTTCTCTGATATTTTAGATCTCTTTTATTTGTTTGAAAACACCTACCATATCTAATCTCAGAATTTATTTTATATTTCTAGCTATGTATACATGTCACGTGTATTCAGAGCTTTACTTTGAAGGAAAATTGAACCTGGGTGAGTCCACAAATTTGAGTTTCTGGTCACATTTCTTTTTTATGGAAACTGATTAGCATGCCACAGAAGAAGGAGTTGGGAAAGTATACTCAGTGCACCATGAATACAAATTATGAACTTGCACTGTCATTGAAAACTAAATGTGGTAGGCAAACATTATTTTCTGATCTTGCATCCACCAACCAATTTTAAGTGCAATGTTTTCCATAATTTTTTTGCAAAAAATAAGTCAAAGCATCTGCAAGTATTTCCAGTTTCCTGATATTTGATCCTTCAAATTAGTTATTCAGACATTTTACTTAATTATTAATTATTCGCATGAGAGTGTTATCTTAAGAATTTTCTCTAAATGTATGATGGGAATCACATGCAAGTTTTATGCCCCATTCCTGGAGATGTTCAAGGCCAGGTTGGATTGGGCCTTGGGAGCCTGGTCTGGTGAGGTCCCTGCCTATGGCAGGGGGGTTGGAGTTAGATGATCTTTAAGGTCCCTTCCAACTCAAACTCTTCTATGATTCTATGATTCTATATTTTCCAGTGCTTCTATTAATTTTGCTGTATGGATACATCAATAGATTAATTCATATATAACAAAATCACCTTCTTTATCTCTAAACAAAGTAATTCAGCATTCATAATCTATTCCTGTATTCAAACATCAGAAGACAAAAGACATACAACTATGTGCGTAGATGTACATATACCTTCATACAAATACTTATGCACAATGTCTGTATATGAAAACATAGGCAAGCATATCTACATACATACATGTTGCATGAACAGAAGGGGCATATATACCCACATGGGCATATATACCCACACATATACCACATGGACTCTGACAAGTGTGTTTCATTTCTATTGCAATTAAGGTCTTTATTATTATTAACTGAGATTATTTCTCTTTTTATTTGATGATATGTATTTCACTCCATTTTTTCTTAAATATTTTGAAATACAAACCTTGAAAATATACTAATATCAACATTATTATTGGAAAGAATTATAGTAAGCAAAACAAAGCAGCAATATACATTTTATGCATTCCAAGAACATCATCTTCTGAAATCATGTATTGGACATTCCTAAATTCCTTTAATGTTCTTTTGCAGACAAAACCTTACACCTTTGCAGAAGTATGTTCTTCTAAAAGGACAGAAACATAATCACTGCAGAAAGCATAATTAATACATTCATGACTACAGAAATGTACATCACTTCAGATTTGTTTCTAAACATTTTTGGTACAACCAGTGTCAAGACTCTTTGCAATTTGGATCAATGTTCAGCTATCTGGTGCCCAGCAGTACAACAGGGCAATAGAGAACCGTGATGGACAAGAGTCTGTGCATCATGCTACTCAGCAGTGGCAACTCCAGAATCTATGCACAAAACACCAGCTCAAATCTAACCACATAGCTGGTGAGGCCCCTGGAGCTCTCCAGTTAGTGGGAGGTGGTGTTGGTGGAAATGTAGTATCCATACAGCTGAACCAGTATCATAAAGGAGCCTATTACTGAAATAGCACGGCAGGGCAAGACCTGGCACTATACTTTGTGGAAAATCTGATGTCTGTCCCTCTCCACACTGATGAAAAGTATGAGCCATCTTCTTAACTCTTACAACAAAGCTTATGCTATTAACTTTTCAGAAATGAGCCTAGTCTTTGACCCAGTTGTGATGAAAACAACGTTCAAAATGGATGTAAGAGAGTACACTTTTTCTACCACTTGAGATCTGTCACATTCTTGGGGGACTTCTCTGAATATTGCTACTAAGAAATCTTATTTATGTCAGAATCACTGGAGGGTTTAACTCACTCTGCCTTTGCAAAGACCTAAGGAGCAGTATCTTGTTGGAGACTTCATGTTTTCTTTATTGTGATGTTCAGGTTAGTGGAAATAACAATGAAAACACAACAGTTACACATGAAAGCTGTATGACATGTCATGACTGCCAACACATTGACACAATAAGCACTGAAACAAACACAGACTAGGACAAACATTTCTCATTTTGCTTTGGGAAGATGATTATGGCGGTACATCTTTGGCACTGAAAGTGTCTGATATTTTAAGAACACATGCCAAAATAGCAGTGGTAAAAAACTATGGATACCTGGATTTTTATGTAAATTATTGCAGAGCACAGGCTGGCAAGGGACTCCCTGATGTGAATATGTTCGTGTGATGTATGGTGCAGATGCTGGGAGCCTATGCTGTAGCCTGTATAGATAGGTCATCCCACTTCTGAAATGGTATTTGGAAATTGTATAGGCACAGGTTAGGTGTGTGTTCAGCATACTAGGTGGCAGTAATGTTAGCAACCAGGAAAACTGGATTTTAAGACAGCTACCTAAGCTTGTTTTTATTTGGTTTCTAGGCAAAATTTTTGTGGAAATTGTGCTAAGAAATCATGCAACTTTAAACGCTGTGATTCAAACCTTATAGAACCATGTGGGATAGTGAACCTTATAGATTTCATCAGTCCTATAGCCTTTCTCTAAAGCCTTATTTCATTCCCAAGGATAACAAGTACCCATGAGGGCTTTTTCTTCATCATTGTGTATGTGGAGGGCCTGGCAGATTTCAGCACAAGAGCAGCACAAGGGAAAAAATAGCTTGCCATTTAATACCAGGGGGAAAACAGAAAAAAAATGCCTCACAGGGCATATCTTTGCTTTGACTATCCCAGCATACGCTTTAAGGGCATCAAAATTCCCAAAACCAATAGGAGGATTTTGTTTTGCTGATAAATCTATGACTCTGGTTATAAAGTATAAAAACAGCTCACAGAAGTTTCTCACCTTAAGAACATTGCTGATACCCCTTATGTCAGAAAGACGTTCATCATGTAAAAGGAGGAAAAGTATCAGGAGATCTGAAATTGTTGTTTGGTTTAAAAACCCTTTTCCCTTCAGATAAGAAGATGATGCATATATTAACATGTAGAAGATCCTCAGACAAAGGGATGCCACTCACTGTGACCTTCCCTTGCACAGACTATCACAGTTCATCAGGCATCTCTTTTGCTTTACTTAAACAATTCTGTATTTTTCAAATCCCTCTCTACTGTGAGCTCCAAGATTGCTGGCAAAACAAGCTATTATTTAGGTCAATTGAACAGCATTTTTTTTTTGCCTAATACTTTGGAATGGGGCATAGATGGTAGGACACACATGCTCCCCCTCCAATGACCTTTACAGTATTGTTAGCAAGTCACAAAGTCTAAACAAAACATGGTTCACTTTTACTATATAAAAGAGTAATATCACAGTCTAAAAATTGTGTAGTGTTCATATTGTTTCAAGTAATAGTGAAGGAATAGAGTGTCACACACACTGACAGCTTCAAGATGGAGCTGAGCATAATCATAAGGTTCAAACAGCCACTGTAAATGATTAAAAATGTGTTCTTCACCCTGAATAAATATTTCATAAGCTTCATACGGAGCTACCTGATCTGAACTAACAGATCCGTACTCTTCAAAGTATCACCTAGACCCAGACCTCTGGACTGGCCAATGCCATTGCTGAATATGCCCCAAAGAAGCCAAGGGGCAGCCTTCTTCACCACCTCTGCTACATTTAAGGGTGGGAGGTAAATCTAGGCTTTCAAATTAGTCATCAGGACTTGGAAGTACAGCAGGTGGACAACCCCGAGAAACATCCTCGTTGTGTTTAAAATCCATTTGCTCTGCAGAGGGTCGCAGTAACAACAAATTCCCTTTCAAGGTGTCATATTCTGCTGTTGTGGGAGACAGACACTTCCAGTGATTCACCAGGTTCAGAAAAGCAGTTTCTAGTTAAGAGCCCTTGTGTTTCCCTATGTGTTTCCAATAATCCTTTGCCAACAAGATGCTTGCAGTGATGCAAAATTAGTTTAGATTTCCTGATTAGCAGTCTCTGTGGGAACACTTTATTCTGTTTTGACAGACCGCAAGCCTAACCCAGAACTAACAGTTCACCAGCTTTTTCTTCATTACTATCCTGTTGCTGCTTTTCTGTGCCTGAAAATAATCATGATCTTTTAGAAACTGGTTATTTTCCCTACACTTTTTATAACAGTTCTTCTCATCAGTGCATATGCATGTTTTTGACATCATGACCAGTTTGCTCTGAAAGTAAAAATGCATAATTTAGTGACATATGGTTGATAACTGCACAAACAACATAGCAGGAAAGATCTAGGCTAAGGCTGTGCAAAATCTGAAACATTTTCTAAAAGCTATACACCATCAAGACATGACAACTAGTAGAGGTGAAATACATTATAAATTCTACCTGAATAGGACCTATACTAATTAAGATGTGGTGAGATATGCCTGAATAGTCATTACAATTGTTCTGTAGAGGGCAAAGTCTGTTAATATAGCTAGTAAAGCTCATTTCACAGTGCAGTTCATCTCCTAAAGCAGAAGACTACATTAGTTCAGACTCAATAACTTCACAAGTAGATCTACTTTATCTATTTGGCTAGTTTGGACAACAAGTTCAAGTTTAGACATGTAAAATGAAGTGAATCAATCCCACACTCAATGAAGAGTTCTGTGAATATATGGCTACACAGACAAAAATATTTTCATTATAACAAGCTTAATATCATCTCTGGACTGTGTTATGTTCTCTGTCCGTAGGTATTTGATACCTGAAGGCGAATTCTTTCAGTAGTTGCAACTTTCCCAAGTTTAAAAAAACATCACACAAATTAACTATAATGCAAGTGGCCGCTACCAGTTTTACAAACACTTTCGTGGACAGTTCCCCCAACAAATCCTTGTCATTTAAAAACATTTGTCAGTTTTATATGGTTGGTTATATTCTTCTTCATTAAACATATATGTGTGCTGTCAGACAAGATTGCTTTATAGTAGCAGCTACAATTCCTGAAGTCACAAATATGTATTTCCATTTATTGTATTTTTTATCTTTGTGTTCCTATTTGTTGGCAGAACTCCTAAGGTCCTGCAATAGGCAGGACAATTGATTTTATCAGACACAGTCAAGGTAATGGTTGTGGCACAGCTGACTCTTCTTTGGGCTTTAGCCCCATTATTGAGTCTACCTACTGTCTGTCACAAAGTCAGGGGAATGAAGATAGTAACAGCTGATATGAGGTCAATATAATTTGTTAGTAAGTCAGTGTAAGATTGAGATCTATATCTCAACATTTTTCCCCTCCAACCCTTGCAATAGGGTATTATTCTTTTGATATCCAATCTGTGCCAAAGTTCCTAATGTAATGGTTTAACGAGCTCTAAATCCAGATCAAACAAGAAGAAGTCTTATAGGAAAAAAAGCAGCTAGACCTATGTTTTTTTTTTTACTCTTAGCCATGCCTGAGAAGATAAGACATGTCAGCTAAGGCAATGACCAAATGAAAGTAAGTTACATTCTTCATCTACTTCACTAGTAACTGTCAAGAGACTCTCCAAGCAGCAGAAAATCACTGAAATTAATAGAAGATTTTTTCAAGGAGTATTTATAACAAGTTATATTCAAGGAGTATTTTAAGTTTCAGACTACTTTGAGCATTTTAATTATAAGCCAGTGAAAAGGCCTGCCAGTTTTAACAGGAATATATTAAATAAATAAAAGTAAAATAAAGAAAACAAACTCCCACAATATAAATAAAACCAGATAAAGCAAACAAAGATAAATAAAAATGATAAACCCCCATACCTAATGTGTCCTCAAATGCACTTGATTATGCTAGAAACATGCTATTTGTCTATGCAATTTATAATTCTTGCATGAAATTCTCCTGTCATCACCTGTTGGGTTTCCAGTAAGTCAGCAGATAAAAAGTAGTGAACAATTTTACAAGTTTTTGTCTGCAACAAATGTAATCAGACCGAAATTTATAAATTGCTTTAAAATTGAAGAAGTATTCATATTAATTGATTATTTACATTATTAGTAGAATGCAATACAAAATTATTTTAAAACTTTGTTTTACTCTCTGTGAGAATTTCGCTAATGTTTTATTTAGTTGCTTATGATTTATTATATGTTAAAATAAACTAGTTAGTGTGAAAACTAAGTTGCTGGAAAGCCAGGATGATAGATGCCTACAAGTTTGAAGGCCCTGCTTAAAAGGGTAAAATTCTTAAGAAATAGGAATATTGGTTCTTCATTAAGCTCATGCACAGTTTAAAGTCATTTCCAGATGAAACGGGCAAGAATGAACAATGGAGAGGCATGTGCAAAGGACCAGGCCTTTGAGAACATCAGAAGGATGGTTTTCATCCTTTTCGTTTCACCCATCTCAAGAACCATTTTAGGGTATTATTATTATTATTATTATTATTATTATTATTATTATTATTATTATTATTATTATTATTATTATTATTATTATTATTATTATTATTATTATATTTTCTTGTTTTAATTTGTAGTCAAGACTTATTCCATCCTCAGATTTGTACATTTTCTTCTCTCTGTTACTTCATTTTATATATTCATTTCATAGTAATCACTCTCTTCTCCCTTCAGATTAAATCAGGATGTAATGTACAGATCAGATGTAGACATTTACAAGTCAATCACCACAGATTCCCTTTATAGTCCCTGTAAAGAATTGCATTTGTAAGATTAAGTTAATCTCATCCTCATATAGACACCACAAGACAATTCAGTTACTTCTGTATATGTGTCTAATGACATTAAATGCAGTCTATGATATCCCACCTGAGCTATAGCTGCCATTTTAGAAAGTCACTTGTCCTGTTTTTTCACCTGCAAACCCTGTGTGAATGTCAAAGAAATCCTCGGGGTTCTCAAATGGTACCTGACATAAATGCTGAATTAACAGAATTACTTTGCTAACAGAAGTCATGTTTGTTGTAGAAACTTCTGCTGATTTCCATTGACTGTGATAGGCACATAGGATGATTTTCTACTTGTCAGTGTCTACATGGTAAACATTTGAATTTTAACTTCAACATTTTTTTCTCGATGGCCAAAATTATTTCTTAGTTTCAAGTAATGAACTGTACAGTCTTAAAGTGAGACTGATTTAGGACTTCATTATAAGCTCTTTAACTTACTGAGTAAGTTAAGCTTGTTCTTCCTTTAATACTGGCTGTCTGTTTAGGTTGCTATCACAATGGGTTAATGGCTGTTGCTGTATTAGTAACAGGTGTGCCATTTGACAAGGATTTATCACTCCTAAGACAGAAGAGTTCCTAACACTTATTTTGGATTCTTAGCACTTATTGTTCATATAAATCTTAATCCCTGAGGTTTAGAGGTAGTTCTGCATTCTCATATGTCAATTAAAGTTTTCAGAAATAGAGATAGAGTTCCTTAAATGCACATCTTACTTATCTGAGATCAGGAAAGGCTGAATTTCCAGAAAAGGAAATATATTTCTATTAATTTTTCTGTTGCTGAGTTACTATCAGGACATAATTTCACAGAGATCTTTTGCTTAAACTTTCAGAACAAAATTTGTGTGCTGATTTTATGATATCAGTACAGACATTAAGTTTTATGCATCTTCTTAAAAAAAACTGAACTTATCTGAGGCATTGGGAGAAAGAGCATATAAGTGAGTCACAGGGGATAATCCTTGCCCTCATGTTATTTCTGAGCATGAAATTTCTTTTGCTATGTAAAAGAACTCTTAGGTAAGAAACAGTTAGTTTGTGTTAAATTGGAAATAATGGAAATTATATAGATAGATTCACTGTCTAACTGGTCTATTAAAATTTAAATGGAACTTAAATCAGTATAGCTTTATGAGACAGTAAATTTTCACTACTCAGTTTGTTCTGTCTTCTGAGGAAGACTCAACAGAGAAAACTAAGACAATGCTAACCATTAATACCAAACTCTGATGAAATTTAAGAGATACAGATAACAACGATATAATAATTATGTCTGCTGGAAATTTACATTAAATACAAACATTTAAATTCAGAGACTACTGTCAAAGCATGGAAGCAGGGATTTTATCATTATTTAGGTATGTATCTATATACAAGAACAAGTAAGTATGCATATGTATGCACATATGTATGTGCTATTCCAATTATGTACATAGTAGATAATTTTCTGTCTTTGAATTTGACTGAAAATCACTTTCCTAATACACTATTTCCTGTTCTATACACAGATTATCCTTTTTAAAATGTGTAATTGTTACTATAAATGTAATTACTGAGGACTAAAATTCTAGTCTACACTTCCAATTGACAGGTTTTTATTAGCCGTGTTGAGAACCAAAAATGACCCTTGTTGCTCAGTGCTCTCTGATAATGGGTAAGATTTAAGGATTTAATAATACCATTAAGAATGCAGTTTAGTTCTTTCAAGTGAATTGAAAAGAATGAGAAAAGAATTGCAATTTTTTTCAGCTTTAAAAAACCCCATACAAACAAAAAACAAACCCATAAGACTTCAAGTAGTTTCTTCTTGCAATTTTTATGCTATTCATTTTCTATATTTGAATCAAGAATTGTTTGTACCCCTTTCATTTCCACTTACAGCTGATGCTATGCTAATAAAAACACAATAATCAATTGTTTTCCTTTCTTTTTGACATGATTTTCTTAAAGAATCTCAGAATAAGATGCAAGCATTTCAAGGGAACTGAAAACAAAACACTTCACAGTGCCTTCCTTTGTACTGCTGAAATTGCTCTTTCTCATAAGAAAAGCAAGAATTAGCTTTAGTATTTCTTATTTGTAATATTCATGAAGAATCACATCTAATTGTGCTCTGAATGTTTTTGTAGACTATTCAATAGAAAATGCCACTATTAAACAAGTAGTTAGAATGTGAGGGTCAAATCTGAAAAGTCATAAGGGATTTTGACAGCAGAAGATTTGATTTTTTTCCATTTTCACTAAAGGTGAACACAAATGAGTCACTTCTCTGATTTATTGGGGCTTCTCTGAAACTTCAGCTCTGTAAGAAAAATAGTGATGGAACCACGCCCAGAATTAATGATATGATATCATTGTCTTTTCCAGAAAGAATTAATCTTCAGAGAACATTGATATAAATAATATTGCTACCAAAAGTATATCCTCTATTCCTTGGAAAATCAGAGATACAATAAGCTTTTAATGACCCTCCAAATACTGATGCATGATTGGTATGATTTTCATTAAACAGGAGAATGATGCACATGTTTCTTGTTCATTTTAACAGTTCAGGTTCAACAAAGCTTGTCAGACAATTTGGGAATTTGTCAAATCTATCCACCTTCTGTCCTACACAGTAGAATCACAGAATCAGTGAGGTTAGAAAAGACCTTCAAGATCACTAGGTCCAATTGTAAATGAAACACTGCCAAGCCCTACACTAAATCATTTCCCTAAATGATGCATCTGTAATCTGTTGTGTCTTTAAAATATCTCCAGGTATGGTAACTCAACCGCTTCCTTATTCCAGCATTTAATAATCCTGTCAGCTCAACCCTTTCTTCAAGATGTTGACTGTCTGGAGATTTATTCCCACCATGGGACTGTTTTTGTAACTATTTACTTTCTAACTCAGATGGTAACCATATGCCAACAGTCAGTCGTCTTGTTGGTCACATCACCCCAGAAAAATGTGAAGGAAATTAGATGCAGTTGCTTGGTTTGCTGTTACCTTCCAGTCTACCCCTCCATGTTATCATAATGTAAGTATGTTAAGATATAATTTATACTTCTTTTTTATCCCCTGTACACAGATGCATACCAAGGTTTTTGGTATGCCTCTCCATAATAATTTTCTCTGTTCCGTTTGTTTTCCCAGGGAAGAATTTTGAGCTGGGCTACTGTAGCAAATATCTCACTTAAGTAAGCAGTTCTTTGGGGTACCTTCTGCCCAGAATAATTTCATACAAAATAGAGGCAATATTGAACATTTTTATAAATCTTTTCACTCCAGCTCTATTTATATTTACATATATGAATGATTTTTCATACAATTCTTTCACAAATTACTTATGGCAGCTTAATATATTCAGAGTAACTACCACTCATTCACCTTATATCTGAAAAATCAATAGCTCCCAGATAAACAATGTTTTATCCCTGCTGCTCAGTGAAAATATATTCCCCTATTCAAGTAAATTAAAACTAGTAGGTTTTAGCTACTATATGTCCCACTATCAAGCCCAACATCTCTCAGGCAAATGAGTTTTCATAAATAACCTTTTCTGAGTATTAGCATTTCAAGCTAGAGTTTGCAACCTATATCCATTCAGACATCATAGCAACTGTGTAACATGCAAAAGGAAATTATATTTATCAACAGGTGCCATAACAAGCAAGGGTCTAGTATCAAGACAGAAAAGTGGATTTGATGAATCACTGAAAAGATAAATCAGCTGTGAGAGAAAGACTTTGAAAAAAAAAGATGTTTTCATGAGCCCACAAGAACATAAGCACTCTTTCAAAATAAATCTAGATACTAGAACTTCTTCAATATCTGTTCTTTAAACTAGAAGAATGACTTGAAAGACAGCAATGCGTCAATAACCTCTAAAGGCTAAATTCTACTGATGATAAATTCTGTCTTGTCTGTTATGATATTTTTTAACAAATCCTCCTCAATATTTGAAGATGTTATAACTCTTAATTACTCCAAGAAAGTTAGTTATATCACTGTTACTTTCATATATATTCCAAAATAGGAGGAACAAAATAATTTTATCCATCCTTTACAAATATATTCTTTTTAAAAGGGAAATTTTTTTGGCTGAAGGGAGGGACCTGGGGGTGTTGGTCGACAGCCGACTGAACATGAGCCAACAGTGTGCCCAGGTGGCCAAGAAGGCCAATGGTATCCTGGCTTGTATCAGAAACGGTGTGACCAGCAGGTCCAGGGAGATTATTCTCCCTCTGTACTCAGCACTGGTGAGGCCGCTCCTTGAATATTGTGTCCAGTTCTGGGCCCCTCAGCACAAGAAGGATGTTGAGGCTCTGGAGCAAGTCCAGAGAAGAGCAACGAGGCTAGTGAAGGGACTGGAGAACAGACCCTATGAGGAGCGTCTGAGAGAGCTGGGGTTGTTTAGCCTGGAGAAGAGGAGGTTGAGAGGAGACCTCATTACTGTCTACAAGTACCTGAAAGGAGGTTGTAGAGAGGAGGGAGCTGGCCTCTTCTCCCAAGTGGCAGGGGACAGGACAAGAGGGAATGGCCTCAAGCTCCGCCAGGGGAAATTTAGGTTGGAGATTAGGAGGAGGTTTTTCACAGAAAGGGTCCTTGGGCATTGGAATAGGCTGCCCAGGGAGGTGGTTGATTCACCTTCCCTGAAGGTGTTTAAGGCACGGGTGGATGAGGTCTTGAGGGACTTGGTTTAGTGTTAGATAGGAATGGTTGGACTAGAAGACCCGAGGGGTCCCTTCCAACCTGGTTGTTCTGTGATTCTGTGATTCTGTGAATACTGTTGTTATGGAATTAAAGCTGCTATGAATGGAGAATAGAAACTGTTTCCTATATCTTTCAACAACAAAAAAGAAACCTTAATTATTTTTTTAAATATCACATATCAAAGACAAGTGCCAAACTAAAAGTCCA
Source organism: Coccyzus lansbergi (assembly GCA_033558105.1). Classification (NCBI taxonomy): domain Eukaryota; kingdom Metazoa; phylum Chordata; class Aves; order Cuculiformes; family Coccyzidae; genus Coccyzus; species Coccyzus lansbergi. Next base: position 378,157 of record JAUMJK010001112.1, read on the forward strand.
CATTTTTACAAGTGAGTGAAAAATTATAAGAGTTGTCTGAGGCTGGAATAAAACATCATATAAGCATTATAAAATTAAAAAAAAATAAAAGAAAAAAAAGAGAAGAAAGAAAAGAAAAGATAGCCCAGCTAGGTAACATTGAACATTTACACACAGAAAAATACAAATTAAATAATAAAGAATTCAAAAAAGATAATCTCAATGGATGTATTCAGAAAGAGTCTGGAGAGTTGCTTCATCAACAAAATGCAGAGGAAATCATAATTGACAGGCATTGTACCTTCCCTGAGGTACTGTTATGATTGCCAAATACAGGTCTTTCAGAGAAAGAGTGGAACTCAGTGTGACATTTCCAAGGTCATATAGTAGAATAGAGAGAGAATTCTCTATCGTGATCTTCAAGACGTGTAAGGCACCAAATGCAATAAAAGCAAGCTTCAAAGAAACAGGGTGATGAACACTATTAATTTTACTAGATCTTGGTCATTAATAAGTCTAGCATACTAGCAGGAAAAAGGAGACACTGAAATTTCTTATATGGGTTTTTAAAAATGAAAGTACAACAAGAAAAGTAGAGAAATTCATCCAGAAATGAGACAACTAGAGGTACAGGCAGCTAAAGGAGCCATTTTTAACTATCATGTATCTGGAGGAATGAACAGTTTTAATAAACAGATTCCCTCCATTTCTCTCAATTCTCTTCATCAAGTGAGTTAGAAATGTTCCTTTGTAACAGTGTTCTGTGTTTCTCTTTACGTTCAGAAACACAAAGAGTTTTTTGTATTTAAAATTACACATATTTCATTGCATCATTTAATCCTCCACCTAAGATGTCCAGTGAATCTGCTTATTCCTAAATTTTTAATGTCAGCTATTTATATTTCAGGTAAACATGTTTATTCTGAGTGTTCTTTCTTATTAAATCTTTCAAGGAAAGATAAAGACAGACAGCAGGAGAAAGTGTAATTCCTCTGTTTAGAAAACAGTTCTGTCACTTACTTCCCTATTAAGAAACAAAAAAATAGACTAGTAAAGAAGTCATTATATCACTGACTGTTTGCCCCAGTTTGCATATGCAAACCCTACTTGGAAACATTGCAGAAAAAAACTTTGAGTACAGTAGTATGAAAATAAATCCCACAGATCAAGAGTAGTGTGTAGTCTACATTCATAGTTTCTGTTAAGTTTTTCAACTCTGAATTAAAGGAAGATGGAAGGGGAAAAAAGAAGAAATTTTTCTTCTGTTCAATAGTGTAATCAAAAGAATGGTTTACTGAGGAGTAAAGATGAGACGAGCTGAAGATTATTTACAAAAAAAAAAAAATAAAGTAAATTCTTAATCCAGAAACCACAGTTGGCAGTATCAAAAAGGAGGGAGACATTCAGCAAAATTCTTGAAGTAAATCCAGTTAAGCAAAATAGTCTTGAATCATGTCACCCATATTTCAAGCAAATACTTTATTTTCATATGAAGGAAGAAAGAATAAAAAAGACGACAACAGTGTTTTTTCATTAATATAATTCTTCTAATGAATGGAGTGCTCTTCTAGACTAGATCCTGTAGATGAGTTTGGTAGTGAAATGTCAGGACCAGCACATGACCTAATCACAATTATGTTATTATTCTAATAAGCAACAAACAAGTCTATAGTAGGTTTTACTGTAAAAAAAAAAATGTAAGTAGCTGAAGAATTTATGCACTATCATTGTAAGGGTCATAATTTTGTTTAACAATGTTCAAATTTTAATTACATACTTATGCTGTATTCTCTCAGCTCACAAATCAAGCTCCATGTTACAACCTCTATAAATTTAGTATACTGGGAGGTTATGATAAAACTTGACACCTAGTAATAGACGCCTCAGAAAGTCGGTGACTAGGGTAAGGCCACAAGCCTTTCTGAAATTTCTGGTTTGACATTAGTGATATTTTTTTAGTATATATGAAGACATGATGTGTTCAATATCTGTACTCATTTTTATTACCTTGAAATGGTTCCTCAGTGATCTAAAACTGTCTCAAAATCAAAAGAATTTAATAAAATAAACTGACAAGGACTGATATGGTCCAGTTTGAGGTAGTATGGGACATAATCTTTATTCACAGTAATTAATAAATGTTTCAGAACATATGGAATAGTTAGTGCTATATAATCAATTTCTATTTACATGTATTTATCAAAATAGTAAAGGCTTTTTTTTCTGCTCTATGATTCAATACAACCACTTAAAATACAGGAAACTTATACTTGTTTTTCTTCACACAGGGGAACATATCACAACACATGAAATGCTGTGATAACTCTTATGAATTCCATAAACAGTTCAATTAAGTTTTTAAAGCACTCTTTACAACTAATAAAAATGTAAATTCATGTTATATTGCTTTATTCCAAGAGGAACTATATAAACGTGGGTAGCATTTTATGTCCTCTTGATTTTCTAGTAGAACTGCTAGTAGAACTCAGTAATACATGTCCCTGTGCAACATTTGGATAGTGAAAACTTGACTCTATGTTTTGCTGTATTGCAGTTGCAGAATATCTGTACAATTCCTGCTTATTGTCAAGTTTTAGTGTAGAAAAAAAGCTGTACCTTCTACAAGACATTTGCTAGGATAGACTTCCAAAAATTTAATTTTTCTAGTTTGTTGTTTGTTCTTTTTAAAGTGATCTTCAACTAATAGAGAAAGACATTCAAGAGAATGAGAAAGCCTAAGATATTACAGAATGAAGAGTACATTTTTTCTGATTTTATCTACACTTTAGTACACATCTAATGTTGTATGTGCGAGTATTCAGTCTGGGAATATCTCATTGAAAGAAAACAAAATAGTGTCTTTAATTTACCTGTAAAATATATTTTATGAGAGTTCTATTATTTTGAAATTGAATAGTTTTTTCCTTTTTTAATTAATATTTGATCTAATTTGGTTAAAATTTTAATACCTAAAACCAATAATACCCCTCCATATTTAAAAGTTCTTAATATAATGGGACCATTCTGATTGCTCTCCCTACCACAATGATGACAGAGAATAAAGAATTTCTTCTAGAAAATTTCCTGTGTCAAGTCTGAAAAAGTATCCAAAAGGAAAACAAACCAACCAGCTATTAATTTTGTCTGCCTACCTGGCATTGAACTTTGTGTTATTTCCTTCACAATAGATTTTTTTTAGTAGTTCACGCTTAATTTCCTGTACGATTTCCAATTATGATTGTGAATAATATTTATGATGCAGAGTGCTAGCGACTTACTAATTACAGTAAAAGAGCTCTTAATATCTGATTCAATATCACACACAAGAAAAAGGTGTAAATGTATGAAGTAAAAATAATTTATAGGAGTGTAGGAGAAATTTCTATAAAAAATAAAATATATTATCTTGGTGTGTTCTACACTGGAGAGTCTTTTTTCCAGATCTTAATACAAAAGGTACAACAGTATAACAAAATTCCTTTCATAATATGATCAAAATTGGAAGACAAATATAAATGATGAGCAAATCTTACAACTCTTCAACTGTTTGGAACCCCACTTTCATGCAGTTTTGCATAGAATCATAGTGGATGGAAAAAAAACTCTACAAATGATTCCCATCCATGGAGAGTTTCAGTGTCCCTCCCATTCTATGGTGCCCCTATTTAGAGTAACAAAAAAAAAAAAAAAGATATTTCTTGTCATGAAGTATAGGAATATCGTCCTTTTTCTCTACCAGAGTATATCCAGCTACGTGTATCCAGGAGCTATATTCAGAAGCAGCACATATTCTAATCATCCTAGCATGTCCCTTTACATTGTTGCATGGGAAAGTCTATACAGCAGTGTGAGGAGCTTAACTGGGACATTTTTGTCTCAAAGATTGTTAGTTGTTATCAACTGCAACTGCAACACAGGAACTGTCAAACCACTAGCCAGCACCCTACAGAAGCTCAGTAGAGCCACATGACTTCCTCATGAAGAGCTGAGGGTAGTAAGTACGCATGCACAGGTGGATGAAGATGTGCATCATCTGTGGTACGCGCTGTTGTTATGATAACCAGAGCTAAGAAGAGGTATAAAAGGACCTGGTGAAAGTGCCTTGTGTGCCTTTTCCCAGCACTGACTCTTCACAGGACCCTAAGGAGACACTGCAGGTCCATGCTAGTGACTAATCTTGTAACACTATCCCAAAAGCTTCTTTAATTTCTGTCTCTGTTCCTCTCGTTCATATTGTTACCACCCTGTCTTTACTGACTTTGAAAATAAAAAAATATTTTTGATGTATGTCATCCGACTTCTGTTGCAACTTAACCTTAACCTGGGTTTTTTTATGGAAATCACTAAAATATTAACATGAATGAGAAAATATGAAACAAGCATAATTTAAATCACTGTAAATTTTATAGCAAGAGCTCCAGGCTTATTATAATTGACAAAGGTTTGTATCAGATATTAGCAGCAGAAGAGTGAAAAAAATCCAGTCTTTATTCATAACAAAAACTTTTACTGTATGGATTAAACTCAGCTTGGTTTAGTCATATGTAGGAGGAATAGGAAGCTTCCTTGATTGCCTGTCAACAACTGTTAAATCAGATTTTATTATTACATTATTATATTGCATGGATTAATATTATAATATTACACTCACTTGTACAATTGTGTATTATAATATAAGAGTACTATAATTATAACATATAGTACATAATAAATATATACTATGTTGATCATCACAGATAATTTAACTATTACAAACAATTTTAAATTATGTAAATAGAAACAATTTTGTGAGCATTTTAACTAAAGGAGAACAGGAAAAAGACTATTCTGCTTATTTATCTTCCTTTAATTTGGAGATTACAAATACCAGTCACTCTCTGACAGTCATTTTCAAAGGCTTCCAAGATTTTTAACTCCCTTGTCTCTCTCCTAAAAGGCTAGGAAATGTATAGTATTTTATTTACATTTGTAGTACATATGAAAGGATAATAAGAATATATTTGAATGGATGCTTTTAAAGATGTTCTAAGAGAATGTTTCATGCTTGTGGAGCTGCAGGCCAAGAGTCTCTTAATGACAGCAGAAAACATAAACTGCTTCATGGATCAATACTTTCTTAGACAAAATGTTAAAGAAGGATATACGGTTGTGACCACATATAATGTTCCATATCTTGTGTCTTGCTGCCACATTCATGCTAACAGTGCACTACAGCTGTTAACTGTTCAATTCACTTCTGACTAGTCTCCTCACATTCGTGAGAATAAACCAGGAATTCCAGAAGTTATAGTCTAACAATCAATATTGATGGATAACAAATGTAAACTCATCCATCCAGAAGCACTTCATAGATATTCCTCATTTATCTATATTTGGCAATTTTTTCTGCTATTTCTAGTCCAATTTATGCATTTGACAGATGGTCAAAAATACTGCTAAAGTTAACTCTTCTTAAAATTTTGTCTGTTGTGGCATGGCAGAACAAATCTAGAGTTATGCAAGTATTACTGTGCAAGTTACAAATTTGTTTAAGATATATTCAAAACACATTGCAAAAAAAAGAAGCTTCATTTGAATTCTGTGCTGATTTCTTTGATAACACTATGTAATGGAATAATAGCAGTAATAAGTATCTTCACATTTTATATGCCTATTATTTTAAAATGTTACAACAAATATGCTTCTATTCCTCACGTTTTATTTCATTTTAATTAGATTTAATTCAAGATAATGGGTTTTTTCACCAAGAAATTGTACCCATTAAACTTCTAAATATTCATTCAGCTGTTATCTTTCTGGTGCTTGTCAAAAATCATGGACAATAACAGCAATAAATAATGTCCTGCATAAACTCTTATTTTAATGGCTGTCATTTAGATAAAAAAATCCAAAAGATTAAGACTTCAGTAAACAGCACATTTTCCAGTTGCCTTTCCAACATTTTTCTTTATAGTTCCTGGTTGGGTGATGCTTAAATGAACTGTGCATTTTTACTTATCTAAATTGAAAACAATAGAAGTCTTTGAAAAGTGGAGCGACTACCTTAGTGGACAAGGGAAGAGCTATGAATGTAGTCTATCTGGACTTCCATAAGGCCTTTGACTCTGTCCAACTCAACATCGTTGTTTCTAAATTGGAGGCAAATGAGTTTGATGAGTGATGATTCTAGGCTGTAGGAGCCATCATCCTCATCCTCAGGATTGCATTACACTTGGAGCACATGGTACTTGTTCACCAAGGGGATCTGGGGTTTTGCTGTCTGGTTAACAGGAGCAGGTTTCCTTCATCTGGCAGGAACTTGTTGCCATTCCTCATCTCTTGTAACCCCAACCTTGCAGTTTGCAGGTGCATGGTGTTTAGACATACCAGGTCTAGCAGGCTGCTGAGGTAGTGAAAGGGCACTACTCCACTTATCTATCTCCCTCTCACACTCCCTGATAGTCCTCAGCCTCTTTACCTCCTCCCTTAACTCCTCCACCATACAACAGAGCAAATAACAGAGACACGAGCTGGTCTGGGAGGAGGGCACTGCCTGCAGCTCAGGGTCTGGATAGCTGCATGCACCCACTGTGGCTCTGTCTGGGTGCCAGCATCCATCCTGCCTGCTGCAGCACATGGAGTAGCTTTAATCTTCTGCTGGGTGACCACCATGGTCTTCAGTGTCTTCTGTCTAGTCTCTAGGTCCTCTCTGCACCCTGCCTTCTCACCCTGCCCACTTGAACTGCCACTTGAACTGCTGCTTGAACTGCTGCACGAACTGCTGCTCGAACTGCCCCACACCTCTTTGCCACAGTCCTTGAATCCTGTGTCCAGTTCTGGGCCCCTCACCACAAGAAGGATGTTGAGGCTCTGGAGCAAGTCCAGAGAAGAGCAATGAAGCTGGGGAAGGGGCTGGAGAACAGGTCTTATGAGGAGCGTCTGAGAGAGCTGGGGTTGTTTAGCCTGGAGAAGAGGAGACTGAGGGGAGACCTCATTGCTCTCTACATCTACCTGAAGGGAGGTTGTAGAGAGGAGGGAGCTGGCCTCTTCTCCCAAGTGACAGGGGACAGGACAAGAGGGAATGGCCTCAAGCTCTGCCAGAGGAGATTTAGGCTAGAGATTAGGAGGAAGTTTTTCACAGAAAGGGTCATTTGGCACTGGAACAGGCTTCTCAGGGAGGTTGTTGATTTACCTTCCCTGGAGGTGTTTAAGGCACGAGTGGACGAAGCTAAGGGGCATGTTTTAGTGTTTGATAGGAATAGTTGGACTCGATGATCTGATGGGTCTCTTCCAACCTTGTTGTTCTATGATTCTATGATTCTATGATTCTGTGATAATGTAATTCGACACTGACACCAAATAAATAATCACATTCTTTTTCCACTGAATGTATTATCCGTTTTTTGGGTGGACTGGGTGAATACCTGTTAGTCACAATATAATGAAGATAAGAGTAGATATGTGAAAACACTGAGAGTTACTTACTTAATCATGTTAGATTTCTTTGGTTTATCTGTATTCTTAGATAATCTATAGAGTGTATCATATTGTAAGATAAACGGGCAAAAAATAACCCTTGTGGATTAATTATTTCCTTTTTCAAAGTGCATCTCTTTGTTATTTTGCATTTCATTTTTTAATAGTTCTGTGATTTAATTTGGAATAATGGAATATTAGTGCATATTGTACCTCTAAGCTTGGTCTACTTTTGTTGACAAAGCAAATCGACTTACTTGACTAAGTGTATCTAAACAAGTCCCTCTGATTTTTTTTGTTCAGAATTATAGATATAAAAGCAGGGAACAAAACAACCCAAAGAAATCCATAATTATGATGATATATTTTAGAAGAGAATACTGTGATTTGTGTCGTTCAAAGGGGGGAAAAATTAAAGAATAAGTTAATAATTTACTTCTGTTAAAGTGAACCTTACTTTTTTATATCTTCACAGATTTTTTACCTGTTATACTAATAATCTTAATGGCATATATGCATTAGAAAAATTTGAACAAGGTTAATTATATAGGTTTGTAATTTCAATGTAATGAATTTATGAAAACTCAGATTAGTACTAGTTTTACATAATCTGATTAACTATCTGTAAATTGCACATGTAATATTACATATTCTTTCTCACAATAATGTAACCTGCACCAGCAAGTACTGGAAATAACTACATACATCAGTAGATTCAGAGGACTAATCCAGCTCTGATGAACTACATTGCTAACTGGGAACTTTAGAAACCTTTTCTTTGTTCTGGAATACTTTACAATTATTTTATGATACTATGAACTCAAGATACTCAGTGTTAGGGACATATATCAAACCAGGAATAACATCTCAGAATATTTTTAAGGCTATTGGTCATTCATTAAAGATAAAGTAATTTACAGAAAATATTTTCTTTTATAATCACTGGAGGATTATAATTTTCTGATAAATACTAATTAACCATTCAGTCAGAATTGTGCTTCTTAGAAAAAAGAATTTTGTTTACACTATGCTGGTATTTCTGAAAAGGAATATGGAGGGACAGAGGAAAAGAAAGAAAATAAACAGAACTTTAATGTTGACCTGATATTATTTATACCATTTATTTGTATGACACTTCTCAAAGTTTTTGGTGTTTATCCCATACTAACCCACAAGAAAACCAGGTAACCTAAGGGAATTGCATATGTCTAGAAGCTTTTACCAATGGCTTGTGTACGTTAGAATGTTTCCACACTTGAGGGAGGGAAGTTTCACATTACAAGTACAATCAGTGTTCAGTGAAAAACTTGCTCATGAGTTGAGAAAATGGATATTGTTTTGTTATAATTGCCAGTCAGTGAAAACTTCATTTTGAAGTTTGATGACTGGGACTACTGATGTTCTTAAAATTGTTTTTCAATTTTATATTGAGCAGCCACCCCATTTAATGCATAGACTGTCCAATGAGTATTGGCCAAAAATCAGATCTTTTCCTTTATCAGAAGAAAGATCTCTTTTTCTTGCTATATAACATGGTCTCTCTTCAGAAGAACCTTTCCAATAGCCAGCGCATTCACTTGGGTTTTGAGAGGTGAGTGTGGATTTAACTTCTCCTTTATATGCTTTGTCTTCACTGCTTATTTCACACAACTTTCTACACTACCCATGCTACCTCAAGTAATTTGACTTTTATTTGGAAGATTTGTTACACTCATGCTGACACAGTCACCCTCAGAGTTCTTAAATCCTCTTTTTACAAATTGTGGCATGTGGTAAACACCTGATTATTATAAATATCTGAAATTCACTTGAGATAATTTGATTAATCAAGCTGTAATGAAAGTATTATTCTAAAAATATAGTAAAAAATTATGAATGGAACTATTGTGTATACGTCATATTTTCCTCTTGCTGCTGCTTACAAGAAGAAGTAATTAAATATTGTATGAATTGCTAACTGTAAATGTTTGTCAGTAGCAAATGCATATTTAACAGCTGTTATTTTTCTTTTACCATTCTTAGAGTTCCACCAACAGTTTTCTTTTATGGAGACTGTCAAATGAAATTACACAATGCAATGAAAGGTAGCTTGTAAAATGCACTGTAATTTTAAATCTACAGTAGTCAAGTTTCTGACAGCCGTTATCTCAGAAAGCTATTTTTAATTACTTTTACATTAGATATAATAAACCAGTCCAACCAAACCCCACGAAATATAAACATAAGTTTTAATCCACCTCTACTCAATTAAGAATTTGTGTTCATGGTTATTATTTATATGTAGCTTAAGAAAATAATGTAATATGTAATATGGCTTTGGGACTGAAGAAGAAGCATGGGAGCGTAACTAAGGCAATGCTTTACACAGTGGAAGAGAATGAATATACATCCTATGTTTCCTTATCTGGTAGAAGCAGGCAGAAGTTGCTATTAAAATTTCAATCAAGCAGACAAAATGTGGTGTGTGGGTATAAAAGTACCCCACAAATTATAATCAATTTGATAGTTCCTTGAATTTAAAATAGAGGATTAGTGTCATTTCTACAAACTGCAGTCTCCTTCAAATAAGGACTTTGCTTGTGTTCTGGAGTAGCTCAATTTAATCCCCACACAACTCAGTGAATAACTACCTCTGTATACAATACATGATTTTTCAGTGCACTTTCTTTTTAGACTTGATTAAATAAGACCCAAACAGTTTCTTATTGGTCACTATTTTATTAGCAGTGTTATGTTTCCCTGTAGCAGAACACAACAGGTGCTACTCTGTGGAGGTAGCAGTAAGAAAAGGCAGGAGTAAGTTCCATGATATTTCAGTAGGGCACTGAAAGAGAATATCACCAGTGGTTCTCCTATATCCACTTGACAAAAAAAGTGAAGTATTCTTTGCCTAATTTCGGCATATGGTGTTAACCTGATGTGCAGTATTTTCATGGCAATCTTACTGCACTCATACCAGTAATATACTGATGATCCAATGCCTCCTTTTCTGAAGCTCTAATCTCTTTTTTCTGTGCCAGTAATGACTCATAAGACTATGAAATAAAAAATATAGAATTATGCATAAATAGGGTATGTAATTCGTTGCATTTTCTGCAAGGATAATCTTGTGCCACTATTTGAGCTGAAAAATGATACTGAAATGGGACATGTGATTGTCAGTATATAAAGAAACATTTTTCCCTTTAAGAAATTAAAACTCTTTCAAAGAAGTCTAGAAGAATTGTTATGAAAGGTGAAATACTTTATAGTGTGTTTGACCTTGGCTGGTTGCCAAACCCTCAATCTTGCCAGCCTCTCACTCTCTCTCCTCAACAGGACAATAAGAGAAAATAAGATGGAAAAACTTTTGAGCTGAGATAAAGGCAGGGAGGTCAACTATCAGTTTCTATCATAACAGAAAACAGAGCCCACTTGAGGAAAATTCATTTAATTAATCACTCATTAAAAGCAGAATAGGATCATGAGAGACAATAACAAAAATTAAAACAAGTAACGACTTTCCCCCATGATCCCTTCTTCCCTGGCACAACTTTGCTCCCAATATCTCAACTCCTCTTCCTGAAAAGTGCAGGAGAACAGAGAATGAGGATTGTGGTCATCTCATTATACTTCATTTCTGCCACTCCTTCCTCCTCACATTTTTCCCTCCTACAACGTGGTGTTTTCCCCACAACATACAGTCCTTCATGATCTTCTCTAACATGGAACTTTCCCATTGCCTGCGGTTCTTCAAGAACAGCTCCATTATGGAACTTTCCATGGGATACAGTTCTCTGGGAATGTGCTGCTCTGATGTGTGTTCCTCATGTGTTCGTGAATCCTGCCAGAAAACCTACTCCTGTGAGGGCTCCTCTCCACACCATGGGCACTCTGTGGGCTACAGCTTCCTTCAGGCCATATCCACTTACTGCAGCATAAAGTACTCCACAGATTTCAATATGGATATCACCTATTTACTATGGTGAATAATTCCCTTATTTATATTTTAAAAAATAAATGTCCAAAGTCCTCCAGTTTTCTCATGACATTCAAATATCTTAGGGTGCTAAACCATGTGAAACTGAGAAATACCAGCAGGCATCTTTTATTTAAACCAGTAGCTCAAGGTGAAGAACAAAGTGTACGAAATATATTGAATGAGCATTTTTTTGTGAAGCTTGGTTAAATGGTACAAGTTACCGATGGGAAACTCTATGTGCATTTGTTGCTTCCATTTCTTAATTAGTGCATCAAATACTGAAATGTTCTGAATTTGTGAGTAAGAAGATACCTTTAATGACTCTTGTACATTATATACACTTCCAGACATCAGCTATCTGTTGAAATGAATGCACAGAATACATCAAAAGAAACAATGGAAAGGTGCCCTAGAGCATCTGACACATAGACCCATGCAAAGAAAGCCTAAGAAATGTGATATACCACATGTGAAACAAAGATTTGAAGAGATAAGAATGGCTGAGAATAAACACGTCTTTAAAAGTAAAATGCACAGACATGAAGACAGATATGAAGGAAATGAGTGAAGGGTAAAGGTTACAACCTTCAAAGCCTTGTATGCATAAATATTACACACTAGTGGCATATCTTGTACATAATCAAGTGAAAACTCCCCACAGTAGTAGCTCATGTATTTATAGTATTATATGTTTACTACATACATCCAAGTTAATTAATAGTGAAAATGCTGGGTTTGGGGTTTTTTTCTTTGCGTGGAAGGAAAGGTTTCTCCACAATTCAATTCACAATAAATGAAGTAAAGTTCTTCCTTGGGGTTTTCAGAACTGTCAGCTGTTAAATGTTTTTGGGGTTTCTTTCAGTTTTCCAAAATGCTCCTTTTCATATTGTTTTCTGTTCCTCTTTGATCTCTTACTTTGTTAATTTGATTGGATTTTTTTCAATATCGCCAAGATAAAGTGATATACAAAGACTACTGAGGAAAACTGTAATGGGACTTCATCTTTCCGGTTCCTTCCCCTTTGCTGTGAGTATTCTTATTGTTTTTAACTCCCTGATAGTGTCTTTTAGAAGCAAATTACAGGAAACGCTAAGAAAAAACTACATTCTGTTTGAAATGGCCTCATCAGTTTAACACTGCTGCAGCTCAAAACATTTCATATATTTCCTATTTAAATGATGTTTTTGTGGAACACAAACTGATTTGCATTTCAATATACAGCTCATATTCAATGAAGAACTATCCCTAAGTATGAAATACAATAATTCACATCAACATCTCAAAGTCTTGCCTATTTAAAATGACATTCACAAAAGAGTAAAAGTGGAAACTGTATTTTTCCTGGTTTGTTTCTTAGATTTCCCTCTGACTTACAAATTACCCTGAATCTGAAACAGGTTGTTTTAGCTGTCAGACAGAGTGAAGCAGAATTAACATGTAATGGAGAAGGAACGAGAGGGCTCATGAATAAAATATATGAAACTTACATATAAATGATGACACTGAAGTGTGCACACAGACATTTAATATTGTTTTGGATTGCCCTACTTTTTTCTGTAAAATACCTTTATTTTTTCCATGAAAGAACTTCTAAATGTACATTTTGAAAGAAGCTTACACGTTGCTTATGTAGTTTGAAGAGAATAAGTCACTGAAATCAGCAAACAAGAGGCTCAATATAATTCCAGGGGGAAGTTTAGTAATATGGTTTTATTACTGTTGGTAGCACTTTTATTTATACATATAGCAAAGTGTATCTGATAGAAAATATGACTCATTAAATAAAACATAATCAAATAACTATTCATATTTGTATTAGTACGTTAAATTCATCTGATACACAGTAGAAAATAAACTATAATTTATAGCTCTAATTAATCTATGCAAATTCTAATATAATTAATTGTTGTGTACATGTGAATAAGTAAAATAGAGCACTGTTTTCCAAAATATTAGCAATGCTAGCTAATAAATTTCCCCTCTTCTTTCAATGACTGAAAACATCTTCTGGAACCCCATATCAGTATTTTTTTAATTCTCACAAAGTGAAAAGAAGGAAAAAAATCCCAAATCACACATTACATTTAAATTTACAGAAATTATTTGTCAGATGAAGTAGTATTACTGTATTATCCTTTTCCTGCTGAAAAATAAGAAACGGATCCTGCAACAGTAATGTTCCTTCTTGGATATCTACTAAAATGAGCAAATCAGAGTTGTTGGTTGGGTGATTACACTCAACATTATAGTATCTGTTCACTGGAAATAATGTGGTTGAGATCAACTGCACATCATCTGATGCAGAATATGATTTTGCTGGCTCAGATCATAAAATTTTCTGGACATTAGCCTTTGCTAGTGGATGGTAAACTTTCCTATTCTTAAATCACAGTTTTCTGTGCTGACAGTTAGCTACAGTGAGTAGCTATTTCTAGATTAAGTCCTTAATCTGGGAAAATCCTGGATTTTTCTACAGGATATCAAATCCTAGTAAGCCATTCTACATTTTTATTTCGTGTCGTTCTTACTTTGACACTGAAAGTTAACATGGAGAAAATGACTACTTCCTTTTAATCTGACATTTACTTAGCAATTTTTAAACACAAAAGAAGAAATGAAAATGCAACATAACACTTGTCACTTAATACTGGTCTTTAAGAAGGTTTCAGGAAACTGCAACACCTTACAATACTGATATAAATAAAATATCTTACTTAAGCTATTTAACCAGCAATACTTAGTGGCTATCTTTTACCTTGCTGACGTAAATAAAATGTCTGCTTATTTATACAGAGCTCCCTACTGCAGCACTAAGATGCCATAGAAAGAGAAACTAGAATTATAATACTTATAAGACCACATTTCAAATCTCATTACTATTGCCACTGGCTTTACTGTAAAGTTACGTTACATGGATCAGAAAACAGTGTAGAGATAGTTTTAGAAAAATCATTGGTTTTAGTAAATACTTTTTTTTTTCAGCATACATCTGGCTTTTATGTCTCTATCACTGACTTAGATAAAGCTTTTAATTCTTATAACACCCGTGAAGAAGGGAGAGGTAGAATTTAAAAAAAGCTGAAAAATATAAAACTTGAAAATTGGGTTCTATCAAGTGAACCTTATACTTGAAGCAACTTTGTAGTTTTTATTCCAGACTGTCCAGGTAGTTTAAACAAATGCCAGTCTTGTTCTGATTAGCAGTACTTTTGTTGTGAGTCCACTAAAGTTTCAGTGGCAGAGACTGTCAACACGATTAGTACACTATTACTATAGCAAAATCTTTTGTATAAAGGATGATCTTTGAAAGGGTATTTTACCACAATTTGGCACTTTTACATTGCCAGAGTGGCATTAAATATACACACACTCACAGAGCTGAAAATTCACCCAATTGGAATAAACATGGAAGATTGGCAAGAACAGTGTCAGGTTGAAAATACAGGTTTTGCTTGAAGACAAAAAAAATAAGTTTTATATGCCATGAGACTTCCAACTTTTTCAAGGTAGCTCGGGTTGAATCCAAATCTAATAAAATTTAGAGCTCTCTAAATTGATTTATTTTCTTAAGCACTAAATTCCAATGCCTGAAGCGTTCTATTGTCTGCTTAATATTCTTCTTTCTGTACACTATATCCTGCTTATTGTGGATATTTTGGGGGGCGTTGTGTTGTTCTTATTCTTTTGTGATGTTGACTATAATGAAATAATTGTTAGATTTAAGGAATAATGTATCCCAGTAAGAAGATACTGCTAGGTCACTGGATTTCCAAGTGACTAGTGCTTTCTATAATAAGCTGATGAGTGTTCAGTCCCTGATTTTCCAGCTTCAATGGTAACATATATTTCTCCATTTGAGGCAACTTGCTAACATTTTGTACCTCTTAATTCTATTATCTTATTGTTTCTTCCAGTTTGTGTAAATGTACTTTTATAATGGAAAAGGAAATAATAAAACCAGTAATTCATTAATCCACTGAGCTTCCAAGTATTTGTTTTGAATGTCCTTTCTCACCTGAAAATGATTCTCTGTATCACAGACTTCAATAGAATATCCTACTTTTTTTTCTGAATCAATTCCTTTCTTATTATGACTAAAAATGAAAATAGATTGATGAGGCTTGTCATCTTTTACTCACTCAGAATTTACTTTATAGAAAAAAATTACCATTGCTGCAAATGTCCCTATTTATTGTGTTGACTTCAGTATCATAAAATAGACATAAAATATTTGGTTTAACATACTGGGAAGAAGAGCAGTGGACAAGTGGTTTTGTATAAACTACAAAGTAGTATACTAACAAACTGAAGAAGTGAATAAGAGAGGAATAAGTAAAAACAGAAAGGTGAGGAGGCTCCTTACTTTTTTGCGAGTTGCTATTTTTTATTACTTCATCATCAAAGAACATCAAATAGGACTCAATGCCCCAGTTAACTGAAAATAAATAGCTTAATATCTTAAATTTATCAACTTCTCAAACAATCAAATTGCAAACAAAAATATATCAAAAACTTTAAAGTGAACTTTACTGAAGATTGCCAACATTGCAGTTGCATAGTGCATTCACAGTTATTTAATTTTATTACATTAGTTCTGAAAAAGTAGAGTGTGTAGGTTTATGTGTATGCATTTCATATACTCAATTTCAAAGAAATGTTAAGAATCATTTAAATAGCGTCTAATAATGACAGTAGGATTCTTGTCTGGCATATAGAAGATGAAAAAGACAGAGATAGAAGAAATAAATTAAATAGGATTCTATTATTACTGGCAAATACCAGATAATTTTAATGAAAGAAGTACATATCATGAGAAACAGAGGTCATAATGAGTGATAAAGTGGAAAGAAGTATGAGTGAAAGATTTTTTTAAATCTATTTATTTTTTATTAATTTTGGTTTTGACTGATAACTGGATGGAATATCATACAATGAAGGGTGATTTTTTTATTGACTGAATGCAGTCAATAAAAAAAAAAGTAGATCTGAAATAAGTTTTGTAGTTTCAGGTAAGGAATATTTAGCAGAGACTTTGTTCATTTTTCATCAGAAATCTTAATCACTTCATTTGAATTCAACTCTTCAGTATCTGAACAGTATTTTGGGCAAGCAATTAAAAATTACATATCATATGTCTGTCATTTTTTCATTACTTTTGTTCCATTAATATACATAATTTTTGTCTATTTTGAACTCACTTATTATTTCTTCCATTTCCTTTTATTTAAGAAAACACTTTTTTTCTTGTTAACATCAAAAAAAGGTTCTGTAATTGCACCAGTTATGAGGGGAAAAATTACTATTCTAACTATTGTTGGAAATATATATAGATATTGTTGGAAATAGAAATGAGGTTCATCAAGGCCATGTGCAAGGTCCTGCACCTTGGTCAGGACAATCCCAATTTCAGTAGGGCACAGGGAATGATGTGATTGAAAGCTGCCCTGTAGAAAAGGACTTGAGGGAGTTCCAGTTAATGACAAGCTCAACATGAGCTGTCAATGTGTTCTCACAGCCCAGAAAGCTAACCGTGTCCCGGGCTGCATCAAAGAATTGTGGCCAGCAAATTGAGGGAGGTGATTCTGTCCCTCTGTTCCTCTCTTGTGAGAACTCATCCGGAGTATTGCATCCAGTCCTGGAATCCTGAACATAAGAAGGACTGTTGGAATGTATGGAACTTTTGAATGGGCCCAGAGAAGGGCTACAAGGATGATCAAGGATGATCAAGGATGATCAGAGGGCTGGAGGACCTCTCATATCTGGACAGTCTGAGAGAGTTGGGCTTATTCAGCCTGGAGAAGAGAAGGCCCTGAGGAGATCTAACAGAAACCTTCCAGTACCTGAAAGGAGCCTACAAGAAAGCTGGAGCAAGACTTTTCACAAAGACTTGCAGTGATAGGACTAGAAACAATGTGTGTAAATTGGAGAAGGGCAGATTTAGACTAGACATAAGGAAGAATTTCTTCACCGTAACAGTAGTGAGACGCTGGAACACATTGCGCAGGGAAGTTGTGGATGCCCCATCTTGGAGGTGTTCAAGACCAGGCTGGACGGGTCCTTGGGCAACCTTGTCCTGTGGGAGATGTCCCTGAACTGTGGCAAGGGGGTTGGAACTAGATGATTTTTAAGGTCCCCACTAACACAAACTATTCCATGATTCTATGATTCCACAATTCTATGGTAGATGAATAAAGAGGTAACTAAAGTAAAAAGATTGTAACTCTATAAGAAAAAAAGAGGGAGAGAGAAAAGAAGGAAAAACATTTCTTTCCCCTTGAAATTGCTGGAATGTCCTTGCAATCTCTTTGTCTTCTTCGCAATTAGTAAAGAAACGAAGGTCTTTTAGCTCCAGGTAAACACCTTAATGACATGAATTTTATTGGGGGATAAAGTAGGTTGAAGATAATAATCTATTAATTATGGTTTTTTTACTATAATTGTTAATTAATAAATGGGAACATTGCTGTAGTGCGCGAAGTGTTGACAATTGTAAAACAAAACACAGCTGGCTCTGCTCTGAAATAGTGGGAGTACTTTCCCCATTTGGTTTCCCCTATTAATATTTCTCTTCGTAAGTTGCACTATAAAGTTACTCAGTTAAACCTTATTAAATTGTTCTTTACAGGTTCACTGCTTTTCATTCAACACTTGTGTTTAACTATCTAGGCTCTTACCTTGATGTAGAAAATTAGTTCAGAAACATTATGTTACAGCTACTGTTGTGGTCTTAAATAATAACTGGGAAACAATTTTTAAGCGATAATTTAAATGACATATTGCTCAGCTCATGCCAAAATTATGAATATCTCTTTAGCTTAACAGCCCCATTGCTCAGCTTCAAAAGAATTGTCTGTTTTCAGGAGGACCTCACTGACTTCTTCATAAATGAAAATGCAAAAACTAATACTCATAAAAATATATTTTTTAAAAAAACCCCTCTATGGTGACAGATAGAATTAACCATATGGAGATCAGGTTCTTCAAGTGGCATTTCCACCAACACTTAATGCATCCTATTACTTGGCAAAAAAAAGGTGTTTGATGCAGTGCTAGTTCCACTTCACGAGGAAATAGTTCAATTTCATGCTTGTCTAGTTTTGCAGGTAATCTTTTTAAACAATGTTTCACAGAATCCTTTAAAGTGTAACCAACACTGTTAGGCAAGAAAACACAGTAGACATACTGGGAAGTGTAACGACTTTTTGTAACATGATGTACTCTTTGTTTTTCTCCAGTTTAATAAAACAGGTTGTGTATTCTTTGATTAAAGCTACTGTTTTTCAGCTATTTTCTTTACTTTTTTTTTTTTTTTAAAGAATGACTTCTGATTTATTTAATTTAGTTACAAAGCATTTATTGAAATATACCTTCTGTGTAGAATTTAGTTCTGTTAACACAACAACTAAGATTCTTTCTAAGTGCCAGAAACCTGATGACACTTCAAGTGCATTATAAGCGTTAAATGCTATACATCATCTTTCAAAGTCAGACAAAACCTTCAAACTTGTTTTCAAACTTCTTGCCTACTTTCAAGTCAAGCTGTTTGTCCCACGTCCAGACTGATGGAGGGTACAGTAACATATATGAGGAAAATCTGTTTAATTTTTCTTCTTAATTCACGTGCAATGCTAAATCGTAGATCTAATTGTGTACAATTCATTCTCCCTTATGTTTTTAAATTAAATTATCAATTAGTATTGGATATTTCCTCTCTTTTGAGCCTCACAAATAAATAACACTCTGCTGAAGTGTCCTCCACATGAATACACGTCACTTGATGCACTACAGTGTCTGTAGCTAAAATGAAGAATATTCTGTTAGTCCTTTCTCCGAGCTCAATGCCTTGCTGTGATAAAAATGGTGAGTTGCAATGCAGCTTATGGGATATCCTCCTGTGGAAGAACTAGCAAAATCAAATACCTGTCAGGTTTAATTTTGTGACACTAAACTTTGAGGGAAATGTTAAGTGGGAACAGAGCTCATGCAATGAATCCAGGGGCAATTACCAACTAGACAGTATTCTTCAGAATGTAAAACAGTTGGAAAGAGGAAGGAAAAGTAACTTTTGCAATACTGAGCAAAAGTCACTCTATAGGACAGTAACCATAAGAAAGACTGGTGACTTAGGAAATTCTATCTGAAATCCCTGTGTAGGTCTACACTGGAAACATCAAGAGGGCAGGGTAAAAACTCAGCTAAATTATGAGTATAAATGCAGTCTTGTCATTACTCAATCAGGCTTAACTGACAGATGGTTCCCAGTGTTGGTCTTGGCATTTGCCATTTGCTCTCCCACAGTTAGAAGATGTCATAGACAAAGGAGAGTTCCAGTTTGGGAATACATATTTGCATTAAAAATTAGCAATCTTGGTACTAACTGTGCTCTGCCATTTTCCCCAGGAGTAGTAAACAACCCCTAGTTCATTTTAGTTGCTAATATAGGCAAAACTTAAGGGACTAAAGTGGAAGGAAAGATGTGGGAATAAGGTTGTTAAAGAGCTCACGAGCTTCTGTGAGACTGGGAAGTTTCCTGCATAAGGGAGGGACTGAAAAAGTTGTAAATTAAATCTTGGAACAAAAACAATATGAAAACCTCAGGAGAGAAAGATCTGGAGATGAGAAAGGAAGGAAGATTTATTTATAAAGATAGGATTAATTAGATTCCCAAGGATAAAATGGCTTTTTTTAGTCTTATGTACTGTGAACATGCAAGAAAACACTGAAAGTCATAAAAGGCAGCATAATGTTTTGTGTGACAGAGGAGTTTGGTAGTATTTGTTTAATTTTGACAAATCAAGGTCTACTCCAATGTTGTATGAAGTGAAACTTCCCATATACTTCAGAAAGTTGTAACTTGTCTCTTAAACAAACAAGGTTTCACACAAGGTTTCATGCTGACTAAGAATTTCTAATTATTAACTATAAGATGAGCTTTACCATCCATGGCAGAGATGACTTCTTATCGGAGGCATCATATTTTGACAGATAATTTGGTTTGGTGAAATAACTCTGTATTAAATTGTGGGACACACTGTGGAAAAGAAAATGAACTGCTATTGAAAAAGCAACTGTTACATTCATTAATTTTCATATGTGAAGGATTGAGAATAATAAGCATACATATTTACGGAATCATACTTACTAGCTGGCTGCAACAGCACTACTTATAAGCTACACTTAATTTGTGAGAAATTTGATTTGGTTTAGTCTCTAAGCTTCTTGCATTAAGCCATTTATGTATGATTCTGTTCTGACACCTTTAGAATTCCTTGCAAACACATGCTTGGGGAAGTTTTATGTGACGACACACACAACTCATATCTTAAGCTACATTCAGCTTACATTTCTATATTACACTTGGGCACTAATTGATACTCTACAGAAAACCCCTTCAGGAGCTGAACTCATGTTTGTATATTATTCAGAACCTTTAAATTCAGGGGTTTATACATTTAATATATATTAATGATAAGACCTGGTGGTCTGCAAAGATCAGAAATTGATATTTTCCAATTAAATGAATCCATATTGATAAAAATTTATTAAAAAAAAAATAAGTATTTCCATTGTACCATAGTGGCTTAACTTCTTCACCATAACAAGATTGAATAATCTAGAACCAAAGAGGAATAAACTACCTAGGAAGAGATTTTTTTTCTTGCTACAGGACATAAACACCTTCATTGGAATAAATGGGATTATTTTGTTTGTACAAACACTTCCTTTTCAGCATGGGAATTTGCAATTATTGTAATAGGGGATTTTGAACAATTTTGGTTTCCTGAAGAAAGCCAGGCTAACAAGGCTAGATAATATTTTTTTTTTACAACAGAACAATTTATTAGAGTCTCCCTGTTATATTCTTAAGGATTAGAATTCACAGTCAATGTGTTTTCCTCTTTACATTCTTTCAAACAAAACAGTACAGTCTAATATTATTTTTAACTGTTCAAAATCTGAGAGGAAACTATATGCAAGTCTATAGAGCTTAGATTGCAACAAGAAGTTCAGGAGTGTATATGCTTGATTTTTCCTAGTTAATTATTCTTCCTGTCTTTGTAGACAAGAACCCATCGAATCATATTGCAGTTTCTCTTAGATGTGCTCTGAAGATCACTAGTCTATTTCTATTTCATACAAAGATTACAGCAACCATAATATTTTTGGTCACTCTTTGCTATATGTGTAATGTTTTGGTTGTGGTGGGTTTCTTTTGGTTTTTTTAATTCAGTAAGTTTTGGAAGCATAAAGGAAAATCATTTGCCTGTCTTGACTTACATTCAAGTTGTGACTAAGTAAGGGTGAGTAAAAGGTTGTTCTTTTTTGGAGTAACTTAGGATAATTCTGTTCATAGAATATACTAAAGTGCAAAGTGGGACAGAGATACAATAAGGCATAAAAAGTAGGGATCCTGCAGCACAGGCAAAGACAGGATAGTTCTTTGGTAAGGAGAAATATGGAACAAATCTTGGAGATGGGAAGAAGCATGGTCCAAAAGGAGACCATATTTTTTTTTTGTTACAACCAAGAAAGCCAAAGAAGATTGTTGAAACTCCACAAAACAACAAAAGATTTACTTTCAAATCTTTCTTATTCAAGGTTTTTTGAGTGTTTCCAATTTAAAAAAAAAAATCAGTTTGTATTCTGACACAAACTAGGGATAGAGGAGGAAAGATATTCTGCTGTTTTAAACAGTCTCATTTCAATGATTTTCTCACTGACTTTGTTCTAGTCCTAGTCAACTAGCTTTTCAACAGGAAGAACAGATTTAAGGAAGGGATCTTGTGAACTATGCAACTTGCTTTTTCCTTATCTCCACTCTAGGTAGAACACTATTAAACCTGTGAAGGCTGTTCTAGTCAGTGTCCACCTGTTGTTCCTCATTTACTTTTCTGACCCTTTTAACAATATCCCCTTCCTCAAATTTATTTATTTATTGTTAACCTCATCTCCTATAATTATTTGTTTTCACTCCATATTCCTGTAGAGATGGTTTACTTTCATTTTTACAGGGGAAACCAAAAGAAATTACAACCAGAGAAAAAACTTTAATCCACCTATTTCCTACCCTACAAGGAGAAACCGCTGGCCTCAGTAGTAATAAATACAACTACTGATTCTCTTAAAGTTGCTCCTGAGCCTTCTCCCATCAAAGGAGAAAGTAGAGACCACCATGGCAAGGACTGACACCACCATAATGCCACAACTGACCTTTGTTGCTGTACCTGTCATCACCATCCTATCATCATTACTGTCTCAAAAATAATATACAGAACAGGTAGTAAAATGGGTAGCATTCCTTATACCTCCTTCATAATCACCACCTCCAACCATGGTCTATGCATGGTCTAAAGATGTCTATGCGAAAAATTAAGGGTGACTATTTTAATTATATCCTTATCATCCAATGTTTAGTCATTGTGAGAATCAAGAAGATGGAAGAAAGAATGAGATGAGATTCAGTCTAACACTCACCAGACATTCAGTATGGAATGCATTGCTCTTTCTGGAAATATTACATCTAGGCATTTTGAGGAAAACATTTTTTCATGGAAAGAGTTGGTAGTTCATTCATATTCTGTTTCATCTCGTTTCCTACAAGGCAGCATGTTTTAACAGTAAAGCATTGAAAAGGAACTTAGAAACCTTGGTCCTCATCTTTGCCAATAAGAATCCTGCGTCCTTAAGCATTTCAATTTCTCTTTGTTACATTTAAATTTTAAATAAGATGAAGTTTCATTATATATCTCACCCAAAAATAGTATAATAATAAATAGAGGCCTGATTGCACAGTGCAATTAATATTTCTTAAAAGCCCGACTTTAAAGTTTAAAGCACAAAACCAATTCTGCTAAGTCTTTTGACACTGCACTTTCATTTTTAAGAAACTGAAATGTTGAAATGATTTCACAGTAATTCAAGCACGTCTAATGGAAGGATAAACAGTTTAGATTTAGATAAATCTAAGAATGTTCTCATTGTTAATATGACTTAGTGTCCCACCATTATAAACTGAATCCAGATGATTCTAATCTCTTTCCTACCACAAACATATTTTTTCTATAAGAGTACATAGCATAGGATTGTCTGGGAATATTTTAATTATCATAAATATAAAGCTATTTTTATAGAAGAGATACTTTAATCTGAATGCATATTTGGAAAGAAGACAAGAATCTTCAAATGAAATGGGGTTTTGTTTAGAGATAATGTTGATATTTTCCTCCCTTCTTCTCAAGAAAAGTTTACAGAATGTGCAATAGATGGAAAGAAAACCACAGAATGTATTTCAACATGATCTGTAAACACAAGTTCAAGCTTCAGTCTATTTACAGCACTTGCGATAAGTTCTTGACAGTTTACCTTTATTAAAAATTGTAAAAATTGCTTAAGACGTACTAATGTATGTAGTATGAGCATCACATAAAATCAAAGGTTTTTAAACAGAGAAAAATATTTCATAGAAAATATAATTTCTTAGTTAAATTATCTTTATTACAAATCTCAAATTTTTGCACTACAGACTGTAGGGGGCTGTTATAAAACTCTGAACTTCAGTCTGCAAGCACTTAAACAATGTATGACTTCATGCATTTGGACCCAAATACAATGAAGTTACTAGGTAAGAACAACATTTTAAGGATAAGTGAGATCAATGAAAAGAAATTCCAAATATCATTTGGCTTTTAGATTGGGTCATACAAGAAGGCATAAACATTTATCTGTATGTTTTTACTTACATTTGATTCTGGGTTTTCTCCAGGCCCTCTATGTATAGTAGATATAGTATATATATAGTATATATACTTTTTGTCTTCAGTCTTATAAAGCGGCATATTATAAAACCTTGGGAAAACTTTTCATAGATAATTTAAAAAATATTTACTCTTAACATATGATGTAAAAGTGATTCATAAATCACTAAGAATGTTTTCTGATTGAAACCTATTTTTCCCACATTTTAATTACATAGAATACATCATACTGTTTCCTGATATAACTATTTTGTTTCTTTCAACTTACAGCAGGGTTGCCCAGTAGCATGATTTTAGCCAACAAACATCAGAGGAGAATGATTATCTGAAATAAGAATCTGAATTTAAATTTGTCATTCTTTCATAGATTCTTAGTGATGCCACTCACTATTCTACTACACATGTAGTAGAATATGCAGCTTAGTGGATAACCATTATTATATTTGTATTCACACAGAATCACAGAATCACAGAACAAACAGGTTGGAAGGGACCCATCGGATCATCAAGTCCAACCATTCCTATCTAACACTAAACCAAGTCCCTCAATACCTCATCCACCCGTGTCTTAAACACCTCCTGGGAAGGTGAATCAACCACCTCCCTGGGCAGCCTATTCCAATGCCCAATGACCCTCTGTGTGAAAAACCTCCACCTAATCTCCAACCTAAATCTCCCCTGGCGGAGCTTGAGGTCATTCCCTCTCGTCCTGTCCCCTGGCACTTGGGAGAAGAGGACAGCTCCCTCCTCTCTATAACCTCCTTTCAGGTACTTGTAGAGAGTAATGAGGTCTCCTCTCAGCCTCCTCTTCTCCAGGCTAAACAACCCCAGCTCTCTCAGTCGTTCCTCATAGGGTCTGTTCTCCAGCCCCTTCACCAGCCTCGTTGCTCTTCTCTGGACTTGCTCCAGAGCCTCAACATCCTTCTTGTGCTGAGGGGCCCAGAACTGGACACAGTATTCAAGGAGCGGCCTCACCAGTGCTGAGTACACTGTACTAAACCTACTGATAAAGAATACAAAATAAAGAAAAGGAAGGATTGTTCTACAGTGGCAAGCAAGTCTTGAATAATAAAAGATAAAGGTCGACACAGGGATGACAAAGTTCAGCTAAAGACCTTATTTCTTTCTCTGAACTTCTGGGTTAAAATATTAGGACAACCTTTAGCTTGCCTTCATTTTCCAGGAACAATGAGAAATTTGGGAAAAGAGTCAAAGAAGATGTAGGTGACATCATACTAAGTGCTGCAATGACTGAAGTTTAGGAACCTGGATTACAGACCCCTGGGCCTTGCACCTGCTCTTCCTGTGCATGTGAATCTCAAACAACTCCTGTGCACAGTGTGAGAAGTTACTCAGTGTGACTGCTCAGGAAATATTTGGGAAGAATAGCATCATCTACACCTTCAGCAGATAATTAGAAATACCCCCGTGCATTTAGGATTTATCCTGAAGTCATCCTCTCACGTCCTTTCTTTAACAAAGAAAAAAAGTGTATTGCCATGTCTGTGATTGTGCTTCCTTATTAAACAGTAATTAGAAGATAAAACACTTACCTAAATTCATTTTCCTCTCAGTGCCAAGATACACCTGCTCAGAATAAAATAGAAATAAAACAGTTACAAGCAGACATAGCAGTTTCTATTCTTATTTTGCAGTTGTTTGTTCCTCAATTTTTTGTGTGCAGGAAATGTGAGGCTTGACTACAACAACAGGTAGCAAGATTCCACAAGTGAAAGTATTTTACATTTGCTATGAGCTGTAGTTGGCATTCACTGAAGAATATTTCTGTACATTAACGTTACATAGATATTAGAAAAAAACCTGTACAAATACTTCTTGGAATGGTGAACAAAACTTTCACATTCCTCCATATTCTAATTGCATTAAGCATGAAACGTGAATTTTAGACATTGACAGACTTTATTCCTCTATATATGTAGCACTGTATCTCAGCAAACATAATATTTCCATTGATATTGAAAAGTCGGAGACTTATCCAAAACCTCCATGGCTTCAGGACAATGAGTATGCAGGACTGCTGCAAATGCACTTGTCTTTGCCTGATTGGAACTTTATTTATCTTGCTTAGTTGTAACAACAGCTGTCAAATGTTCAAGTGATTATTACTTAATTTGTTTAGGTTTAACTAGCATTTGTACAACAGTATGATATAATACCTATCCTTGTAATAATTTTGACATATATCAGTAACAAGTTAATGCTAAAATCAAATTAGTCTATGTAGGATAAGCCGTTATCCTAGAATAAAACACTATGTAGAGAAGCGAAGACATGATTACAGAGGCCTTAGAAGAGTGTGGACAGGATGATGACAGAGGCTCCAGGGCTGTGAACAACTCACCAATAAACAACTTGCTATTAAAGGAATGCGACACAAGCAGCAGGGCAAAGCTGGTTTAGGGGTTATAAATTCAGATACTCTATGGAAATGAAGACCATTGAGGAAAGAACAAAGTTAATAAAATTTTAGAAAGTGAGTGAAACTAAATCCTAGAATGAGGAGGAATAAATACCTTTACCAAAATAATACTTCCCCCTTGGAGGTATTGTGGTTCTGATGACCCTCTGAAACCACATGCCCCAGCTCCTTCTCAGTGAAGACTGACGTCTTTGACCCTAAGGCCAATAGGGACATGGAAATATAGAATCATAGAACAACCAGGTTGGAAGAGACCCATCGGATCATCAAGTCCAATCATTCCTATCAAACACTAAAGCATGTCCCTCAGCACCTTGTCCACCTGTGCCTTAAACACCTCCAGGGAAGGTGAATCAACCACCTCCCTAGGCAGCGTATTCCAATGCCCAATGACCCTTTCAAGTATGAATGTAACATTGGATAAAATGTATGTGTGTGTATGTGTCTGTCTAATAATATAAAACCTTCTTGTAAGTGAAGATTTGTCTTCTTTCTTTGAAGTAACAACATCATTTAAACTCTAAAGGTTAGTGTCATTATGACTGGTCTCAATAAAAAATCTCAACTAGGTTAGTAAGACTTTAATTAAACTTATAACACATTTTCAGGTTTGCACAAAATTTGTGTTTCTTCAAGACCCTTTAACTTGCACTGATGTTAATAAAACATCTCTGTCTTGTGGCCTCTCCTCATCTACTTCAATTCTTAAACATATATATAAAATAAAGACCCCTTTTTTGTGTCTCTGGTGTGCCTGTGTTTTCTGTTAAGGTGAGAAACCCAGAAAGATTAAATGCTTTAAAATTTAAGTAGCCTCAGTTCATTTAGCCACAAGTTAGAAATTTAACTATTAAATAAAGAAAATTCAAACCCTCTTCATGTTTTGAGCTGTGCATTACTTATACATCTGCATTAAGAAATGGGTTGTGTGACTCTGTGCTTGCTGTTTCCATAGGGATCCCTCTAGAAGGAGGAGTGAGAGTTGTCATCTGAAGTTTCATTATCTTGCATCAGATTGTGTTATCTAGCACACTCCCTGAATCCTTAAATTAAAAACATCAAACCAAACAGAGTATATTTCTTCCTAATTTATTTCAAAATAACCTAAGAAAAAAGTTTATTTTAATCAGCATCTTCATCATTCAAAGCAGTTAACCACTGATATTCATTTAGATGTTTCATCATCTGACCCTACTGACCTACTATCTGACTCTTGGACTTTTTCATTTCAACTAACTGGACAATGTTTTCAGCAAATTTTCTCTAAATTATACCTGTCTAGAACACACTTACATGGATTTTATATTTTAACAAAATCAATAAAATGCATGGAATATACAGAATTAGTTTGTTTCAGAAAAGACATGGAGAGAGGACTTAACTGCAAATTAAGTACTGAGGCATATCTGTCCATGCACAAGACCTCCAAAAGAACTCACATGTTTAAATCTTATGTCACAAAACTCAAAACACACTAAGTTTCTACTTACCTTTGATAATACCTTAGATGTATATCAAGTGATTATGGCATTCTAAGAGAAGAAATGGGGAAATGTGTTGTGTGTTAAGGTTGCTGTTTCAGTATCATATCTATTTTCTTTTTTGTTTTGCAACAATTTTTGAGAGTTTTGAGTAGGTTGATGTTTCCAGGAATGGAAAATCTCTGAGACACAAGTTAAGAAATGTGAGACCCAGACCCATATCTCACTACCAGAAAAAGCAAACATCCAACGTAAACTTTTGTTTAAAATTCTTTCTCATAAGAAGGCCTCTGCATTGGACTACTCTCAAGAGACAACTTTAAGGCCAATCCACACAACTTTCCTAATCTGACCACAGGAGCTAGGAAAAAAACCCCCTAACTTAGTGGATTTAAAAGTCAATGTGACAAATCAAAAGTTTCAAAAGCATAAGAAGCAGAAAACAGAGGTTGATCTCAGGTCTAGTGAAACTAATTGAAACCAAGGAGAGTATTTCTAAAGTCTGCTTCTTGTAACAGCACTGTTTTACTTTATCCAAAGCATTTTATCAATTCAGATGGAAAAGTAGTCAAAATATTGAAATTGAGGAAATTACATAAGCTTCTCTTCTTAGTTATTTACTTGGGGAGAAATAAGTTATCAAAAAGACATTCTGTGATGTTTTTAAACTAGCTAATTATGATTTTTCATTTATTTGCTCTGCAGGTTTCTGCCTTTTTCTCAATATCTAAGAGTATCCGATCATAATAGTAAGTACTGAATCAATTATTTGTATGGATAGATGATGTTGCGCTTAACATTTTACCTCACATCTGGTTCTGTTTTCACCTGCCCAATGTAAAAAGGCAGTTCTGCTGGTCAAAAATAGACATGAAAGTAAATTTAAATCAAAACAAAGGAAATAAATGAGTAGAGAACATATGTGAAATAGTCACGAAGCCATTTGACATTCATACTTTTGTGACTTGCCTCAGACTTTTTCTACAAGAAGTTGCCATAGTAATCTTACACATTATATTATATCATTTTAACATTATATTAAAGCTTTCCATTTTCTTGGTGGAAGATCTACAGTCAGTCATAAGGCTGTTATTTAATTATGATAAATCAGGATTTGATAGAACAGTTCCACTACGTTCAGAATATTTCTTTAGGGATTACTGGAAAAGCATGTAAGTACTGCTTCTCTTTCTCATCTAATCTATGTCATTTTGATAGCTTTTATCCATTGTTTAGAAGGTAGAACATGTTACAATAATGGGACAACATCAGCTTCTTTCCTATACTGAAGTTCAGTTTTCCATAACTAAGGGATGTTTTTATTTTTTTCTTTTATTAAATTTCTTTGTTTAGTAAAAGTGTTTCCAGTTATCCATATTTTTAACTTAGGAAGACAGCGAAATAAAAGAGCATTAATGAATTTTCCCAACAGATAGAACAGAATTTGTTTTTAACTTGTATGCAAAGCAGTATACTCTGGATGAATACTGCCTGTGTAGCTTCATTTCATACAAAAGCAGCTGAAATGGGTGTTAGATGAGGCTAGAACTTGAAGAGCACGTATGGTGTTCAGACACATGAAAGAGGACAGAATTTCCTTAGTAAATCTTAATCTATCTAACTCCTTCTGAAACTTTCTCACCTGCTTCTGTCAGTAAATCACCTCAATTCACAATAAAAAGAAACAACTAACAGCTCTTGGTCGTATATTTACACATAGAACTCTCTTCCTAAGAAAACAATGGAAAAATGAAGAAGCAAATATTATTACTATATCCCATTATGTTTTTATAACAACAGTGAGGATAGGAGTGTTTCTCTATACATGCTATACAAATGATACAAACATTGTACTGGGTTTACAGGAAGAAAATTTCTTGAAAATTGTTCAAAAATTGTTCAAAAATTGTGCAATTGTGACTAAGAACTACCAGTTATGAAAAGATAATCATCATTGAAGCATTGTTGTTAGCACTAGACCCACCACCATCTTTTTACCCTCCTCTGGACATGCTGCAGTAAATCAATGTCCTTGTGCACCAAATTAGGGGCATGATCACTTCCCTGTTCCTGCTGACTGCACTGTTTCTGATAGAAGCCAGGATGCCACTGGTCTTCTTGGCCACCTGGGCACACTGCTGGCTCATGTTCAGCTAGCTATCAACCAACACCCCCAGGTCCTTTTCTGCCAGACACCTTTCCAGTCACACAGGGCTGTTGTGACCCAAGTGCAAAACCTGGCCCTTGGCTTTGTTGAATCTCATATCATTGGTCTTGGCCCACCCAGCCAGCCTGTCCAGGTCCCTAGGCAGACCCTTCTTGCCCTCAAACAGATGGACTCTCCTGCACAATTTGGTATCATCTGCAAACTTATAGAGGAAGTACTCAATCCTCTCATGCAGATCATTGATAAAGATATTAAACCAGACTGGCCCAAACATTGGGCCCTGGGAACTCTGCTTCTGACTGGCTGCCAAGTGCATATAACACCACAACTCACTGGGCTTGACCACCCAGCCAGTCGTTTAGCCGCAGTTTCTCCCACATTAATTAGGTTGGTCACCTGGTCATAGAAGGCGGTCAGACTGGTCAAGCAGGACTCGCCCTTCATGAATGCATATTGACTGGGCTTGATCCCCTATCTGACCTGCACTTACCTGATGAGTGCATTCAAGATGAACCACTCCATAATCTTTCCTGCTATCAACATCAGGCTGACAAACCTCTTGTTCCCTGGGTCCTCTTTCTGTCCTTTGTTTTAGATGGTGTCACATTGGCAAGTCTACAGTCATCTGGGTCCTCTCCTGTTGACCTGCTGATAAATGATACAGTATCTTGTCATGCTTCCAACTGCACACTCAGCAATTTTGGGTGAGTGCCATTCTGCCTGTAGAATTGTGAGTGTCCAGGTGACGTATCAGGTTGTTTCCTTGTGGATTATGGGGCATTTATTCTGCCCTCAATCCCTGCTTTGCAGCTCAGGGGGTTTAATACCCTGGGGAAAGCTGACCTGACTCTTAAAGACTGAGGCAAAGGAGGGCGTGAAACACCTCAGGGTTTTCCTCATGGCTATTGCTGACATCATGGATCATTGTAACAGTTCAGAAGAGAAATAAGGAAAAATTGCTGTTTTGCTCTTTCAGGAGAAAAGACATGGTAGGAGGATAATCTTTGAGTGTTGTTAAGTCCAGACACTTTGCATCTTTATCCATACAAGATTTATGGACAAACAAATCATGTCACTCATTGTGGAAATGCATTTACTTACATTTCAGATACAGCACTTGAATAAGTAGGGGAATGTTGAGATAGTAGTCAAAGTTTTTTACAAGAGTGCTATCTATGAGTTAGATAATTTTGCCAGTTTGTCTTCCAATGGTTATATTTCAAATGAAGTGTATATAATCCTAATGTTACACTTTATTCTAATTAAACCTAACTTTTAATAAACAAAGCTTAGGACAGTGTCCATATAATTTCTTTTCTTTTAATTTTTTTTGATAAGTGATATACAGGAAAAAAGAAATGGAACACAGGAAATTCTGAACTAGATTAGTTTCTGTCTTTTGTTTTAAATTTGTTTTTCATATTCTTTAGTCATACCACCTCTAGAAAAAGACTGAACACAGAGGTCAAAATTTGATGTTTTCTTCCCACCTCGACCTCCATATAATGGCCAAATATTGATATCAAAACTTTCCACTACTCACTGGAAAAGGTTCTTCTGGTTCTCCATAGATACATTTGAACCCCAATACTGACTACTACTATCACTTCCAACATCCCTGGACTTTTTTCCAAGTGAAAATGAAAAGGAAGATCCATGATGAGATTCTGCCTTTGAGAATCTTTTGAGAAATACTTTCACGGAGTCAAGATTGACCAAATCAGGGTTCATGAATACATGACTGAGCAGATAAAGAACTCTGGATGCTTTATTTCCACAATGTCTGCAGAGCCCTCACAAAGGTAATCTATGCTATTATCTCAGTCTAGACTAGGAGTGAAATTTTGGAATGATTATCCCAATTATTCCTGATAACTGTGTTTCAGTTTGCATAATGGAGTGGCACCTGAGTGCCACTGAATTGCCTTCAGCTGAAGCTGAAAAACATGATTCTGAATTATACAAAAATGCCATACAATCATGCAGTTTGTGACTCAAAGTGGAAGTATTCTGCACAAAAAAAAAAAAAAAAAAAAAAGAAAAAGAAAAACAAACAGTGAAATAGTGTTGACATTGGGGCATTAGTACCAGCTGTTCTGCTTTATATATCTAGACTTCACTCTATAGTGGTGTATCACCTTGGAATTACAAAAGAAATCACAGAATTCCATTTCAGAGTGAAAATTCAGAGTATTTTATAGACCTGATGGATAGATGCATCCTTCTTCTATGAACACCCTAGGAAATGTTGCTTCTCTTTCTTTAATTTTATATCGAAACACCAATTTGTTCTTTTGTTTTATTCTCCACCCTCTTCCTCTTTTCTATCACTTCATTTCACATTTTGTTCCTAATGGCAAGGCTCTTTTTTTCTTTTCTAATGCAAATATCCACCATATCATAAGATATACAAGAAAACATTTCAGACTATGATATGCTTTAGCAGCCAGAAAGTACAAAGCAAGTTTCAGAAAGGTACAATAATTTGGAGCTATATTCTATAGTTTAGTTTTTCTGACATATTTTCATGATTTTGTTAATTCAGCTGAAGCTCCCTTAGCATTAACATTAGCAGTGCAAAGCTACATTAGTGTCAATTAATTACATTGTGCCTATTTTTCTTATTGAAGCAACAGATCTATCCAATGCAAACCAGTTCTTTTTCTCAGATCTTTAGAGGGAGCACTACAGTATAAATGAGAACACATTAGAAAAGATATATTTTAAGCGTATTTCCATTCTGCATAATACTTTCTTTTCTTCACTTCTCACCTTGATTTATCTTATTTGCCCTGCATCCTTTTCATTGATTTATTTTAAATATAAGCTTCAGTATTTAGGGCAAAAGAATGTTCATAAAGCAATCGTTACTCTTCTATGTTGATTCCAAACAGCTGTACATTAATATGAGTTGGTTTTCATCAAAAAAAACTTAAAGCTCACTCTTTGCTCTGAATAAAACCAAACAGGAGGGGGAAAAAGAGGAAAAAATAAATGAAGATAATTTCATTTACCAAATTTAGAAAGTCTTATTTCCCAAAAGTTCATGTGATGTGTCAATGCATGATTCACTGAAGGTCAAAGAGAACAGTCACGTACAGTTCTGGGTATTCAGAGGATATATATTTGTACTGAACAAATAAATTATCACCTAAAGTATCAAGAGCTAGGGGTTATCTCAATTTCTTAGACAGCAAAGGTTTCATCAGGAAAGAAATTAATTTAAACAATTATCTTCTACTTCTGCAAACTTTGTTTCAGGGGTAAGAATCATAATTTTCTTTTTTGTTGAAGTGTTAGTGGCAGACATGCACTTTTATCTATGAAATATTTGTTAAACGTGAGATGTGGACTGTCACTTTCCAATAATAGGACAGAAATTAAGGAATCAGATAAGCAGAAGACTGAAATCAACAAATAAAATTAAAGGCTTTCAAATTTTACCTCATTTGCCTTCTTCCTAAGTTTTGGGCAACTAAACCTTTGAGAAATTTACAATAAAATCACTTTTATTCACAATATCTTAAAACATATTTCCTTACTGAAAGTTGCTGAAGTACATCCTCTTCATGTACCTTAAACTATCTCAGAAACTAAAAATAGCAGATGCTTACTGTATACAGAATAAGTTTTAAACACAGCAGTATGTATCTGCTATAACTCATTGGTACTTTTTAGTACTTTTCATCAAATGACTCAGTAAAAGAGAACATAGTTACGCTGCAAGTATGTTTCTTTTTCCTATCTGACAACTGAACTCAATGAAGGATGTTCTACGCTCTGAAAGGACTTTGGTCAGTCTCTCATTGGCAGTCAGTGAAATGTAGACATGCTTGATTTTTCCTGGTGCACTGTTGATTTAGGGAAACAAAGAGATAAAAAAAATATATTTTTTAAGGGGAGAAAACAAGCTGGAAAGAATATTTACTTTTATAATTGCATGTGGTACTTTATTTCATTTTTTTTCTATGCCAATTAGCAAAATATTTTATTTCACCTGTCATATTGTTCATTATCTACTAATGTTACTACTCTGTTAATGCCTTTAAAAAAAAACCAAACCAAACCAAAACCAATACCAAAGTATTGCTAGGGAGAAAAAGGATTAATTTTCAAATAGTAAGTATACATTTAAAGAGATAACTTAGTTTATGTTGTTCCTACTGGACTTAAACTGCAAAAACTGAATAAGACATCCTGTACTGAAAAAAAAAAACCTAACTCCATAATAAAGTGGGATTAGCAAGATGAAAGTATATTTTAAAAAGAAGTACTTCAGTAATTGTTCCAAAAGTACTCCCTCAATACAACATTTCTGTTAAAACTATGGTTTCCTCTTCTCAAGTTCTTCCTGGCACAAGTTAAATTGCTTACTCTGTGGTTGTTTTGGACAAATTGTTTCTTTCCACTAGAACTTTTTCAGTTCTAGGACTTCAAAGCTTGACCTACAGATGGTAATTCATGTGTGCAATACTTGCATTTCATATACTGTAACTTCATTTCATGTCCTCCTCCATCTTTTCAAGTGGTTTTTTGAATCGTCTGCAACAAAAGAAATTTGGAGTGTGGGTGGGAGATATTTGAAAGAGCACCCTTTTAAATAAGCTTTGGCTGTCAAAGAAGATGTGCTTATGGTGTGACAAACAACAGTGCTTGTTACTGGAAGGTTTAATTTTATATAATAGAGCTGGTCTGAAAATTTAAAAGTAGGAAACTTTTGGCTGCAATTTTCTTCTGGTACCAGCATTAATTCATTCAAGACTTCTGTAGTAAATAGCCCTTGACTTTTCAAAGATACTGTTGAATGTTAAAATAAGATTAAAATTAAATTAATTTCTATTTGAAAATATACAAATATGTTAAGAGACTTTAAGAGTTCTTATAAGTATAGTTGGTTTTAAGTAATAAGTAAATTAATAGTCTATTTTTTAAAAAAAAAACACTTCAAGAAAAAACGCTTTTTTATAATATGCATAATACAAATATATATATAAAGAGATATATTTATAGCCTCAGCAAGTTTGCAGATGACACCAAGCTGAGTAGTACAGTTGTCACAGGATGTCATCCAGAGAGACTTGGACAGGCTGAAGAAATGGGCCTGTGAGAACCTCATGAAGTTCAACAAGGCAAAGTGCAAGGTCCTACACCTCCGTCAAGGCACTCCCCATTTTCAATACATGATGAGGGATGATGTGATTTTGAAATGCCCTGCAGAGAAGGACTTGGGGGGTGCCAGTTAATGACAAGCTCAACATGAGCTGTCAATGTGTGCTAGCAGTCCAGAAGGCCAATCGTATCCTGGGCTGCATCAAAAGAAGCATGGCCAGTAGGGTTGTGTCCTCAACATAAGAAGGACACAGAACTGTTTGAATGGTTCCAGAGGAGGGCTACAAAGATGATCAGAGAGCTGGATGACCTCCCATATGAGGACAGCCTGAGAGAGTTGGGGTTGTTCAGCCTGGAGAAGAGAAGGCTCTGAGAAGATCTTACAACTACCTTCCAGTACCTGAAAGAAGCCTACAGGAAAGCTGGAGAGGGACTGTTCATAAAAGCTTGTGGTGACAGGACGAGGAGGAGTGAGTATAAATTGAAGAGGGGCAGATTTAGAATAGACTTAAGGAAGAATTTCTTCACCATGAGAATGATGAGACACCATCACAGGTTACCCAGGGAAGCTGTGTATGCCCCATCCCTGGAGGTGCTCGAGGCCAGGTTGGATGGGGCCTTGAGAATCCTCATCTAGTTGGATGTCCCTGCCTATGGCAAGGGGGTTGGAACTGGATGATCTTTAAGGTCCCTTCCAACACAAACTGTTCTATGATTCTATTATAATATATATACTAACATACAAGTATTATATTGTATTACACAGATAATGAAATAGCTCTGAAAGATTTCTAAAAGGCATAATCAAGTTATAAATTTTAGCAGTTCTAGATAAAAAGATGAAATATCTTCATTCAAGCCTCCACGGTAGATATGCCTAGATTTTTAAAAGAGATATTTTGTCCTAATATTAAAATTGCAAGTATATCTGTAGAAAGTTATCCATCAAAAAATCTAACTTTTTTTTTCTAATTTGGAAGACGAAATTATAAAATTTATGTGACAATTTTAAAATTTTGTTTCTGAAGCTATTTGTCTTTTGAATATTAAAATAATTTGGGTTTGCTTGATATTCTTTTTCCCTTTGGGTCATTTTAAATGTCTTACTGAGCTATAAGTTCACATGGATCATAACTGATTGCCATTTCTCTGACGTATAAGCTTCTACTTATAGTACATATGGGAATATACAAACAGCCATTTAAATAAAGGAGGAAAATAAAGAATATATTATATGTACTGAGAAACACTTCCTTTCAGGGGGAAAAAAAAGTGCTTGATGTCTTGCCAGTATTATTTTGAAAGATGGAAATAAGTATGCATGTTCTATTTCAAGGGACACTGCACAGATTTAAGAAAAAATGGTTTTTGGAGAACCATAAGATACAAGAAATATACTTAATACAACAGATTTTCCTCAAGACTAGATTGTTGGACATTGGATTCTGAGTGTTGCATTTTATGTGGGAACTTCTGACCTTTATCTTTGTGGGAAGAAAATCCTCATAGTCTGATTATTTCCAAGCTGCCTCTTCAATTTCCCACCACCTTTTATGTCAGAAGTTTTATTCAGACTTTGCTCTGGAGTCTACACTTCAGTCTTAATTTCTATAATTTGACATCTTGGCTTAGAACACATTTTAAATTAATTTTAAAATAAAAAAGGGTTTTTTTCCATTTTTTTTTTGTGAAAAAATACCCCTTCCCATTTCATAACTAAATAAAGTCCATGCTTCAGTTAATACTGAAGAATAAACATACAGTTATGATGAATATCAGAGTTAACTTAGTAGCAGGACATAGATATTCTAACAAGGTCTATTCCATGATGTTAATGAAACAGTAGTGTGATGAATTTCAAATTGAGTTATTCAGATTATGCTAGATGTTAGCTACTGATATTTTCTCAGAAAGGAATATTTTATCATCTTTAGCTTTTCCTTTAAGATTAAATAAATCAAACCCTAAAAATGTCTCTTTACTTTGACTACAAAGAGTCCTTTAGATGAAGATAGCTTAGGAGTAGATGCCTAAACCTTATAATTCTCTCTTTTTTTTTTTTTTTACTTTAAATTCAACCTCATGAAAAGTTTTAATCAACCATTTCAGTTCTGTCAGGTAGTTCAGCCTGCTTAAGACATAGAGTAATATGGTCTGAGTTTGGCTAATGACAGCTGATGTAATCACAAAATAAGAAATAGAGAGGGTAGTCAATCACTTGAAATAGTGGTGCAAGACAAACAAAAGTATGAATTGAGTCATAGAAGAAGTAAGGAGTCATCTGCACAGTGCAGGAACAGACTTATTTACCATGTGCCACATCATTAGCTTAAACTATAATCCCTTTTTTTAAATCTCACATCAACTACAAGGACTCAAATATACTTGATAGCTGTAGGACATGATTGAAGATAACACCAGTTTTTCATAGCTATATGACAAATCACTCCTAATAGAAATAAGAAGGTATCAAAATTTTATAAACATAGGGTCATATGGAATTCTGAATTTACTGGAAAGCTAAGCTAATATGGTGTAACTTCCTGCAGAGTTTAATCAATTAAAGCTGTCAGAAAATGTAATATGACTACCTGAAAGGAGGTTGTAGAGAGGAGGGAGCTGGCCTCATCTCCCAAGTCCCAGGGGACAGGACAAGAAGGAATGGCCTCAAGCTCCACCAGGGGAGATTTAGGCTGGAGATTAGGAGGAAGTTTTTCACACAGAGGGTCATTGGGCATTGGAATAGGCTGCCCAGGGAGGTGGTTGATTCCCTGGATGTGTTTAAGGCATGGGTAGATGAGGTTTAGTGTTTGATAGGAATGGTTGGACTCGATGATCCTGTGGGTCCCTTCCAACCTGGTTGTTCTATGATTCTATGATTGATTCTATGTTTATTCATCCTTAGCTAAAGTAAATTATTCCAACATATTATTTTCTGTTTATTCTAGAACATGAAGATATCACTGCTTCCATCTAGTCAGTTCATTGATGGTAACCACTTTAAACAAAAGTAGAACCTTTTTCAATATCTTAACCACTAGTGGAACTGCAGATATAGCCCTTAGTGAAGTCTAAGTATGGATTTTTATTTTCTTGATTTTTTTTAACAGACTTCCTAACAAAATACAATTTCCTCTAATAGAATTTGGCCTATAGGTTTTTCCAAGTGAAGGTATACTGCACCTGGATGGGAATAAGAGGGAAATTTTGTTGCCAAAACATAGCTTATACTATTAAAAGAACATTATTTACATATTTTTGTTATGGAGTTAAGACACATAATTAAGATAGAACAAAAAGACAATATTCTGCTATGTTAGGATGATATTACTGGAAGCAATGTCAGTATGAGTGTCGTTTCTTTGTGCGCTTTTTTGGATAGGTATCTGCTACTTGGTTTTAGTGACATTTTCTCAATTTCACTGGCTTCATGCTGAATACCTGGTCATTCTCTGATGTTGCCTGGTTGTGTGGGAGTATTCCTTATGCTGCATCTTGTGTGATCTTTGTGTCTCACTCCTGGAACAGTTAAGATAAGAGGTTTCAGTACTCAATAAGCAATATGTGTATTAAGTATTGCCAGATCACAAGCAGAATTTGGAGAAATTTCAAGTGTCTGGCAAGTGGTATGAGAGGGAACTAAGACTTACTGGATAGAAATGGGCATGTAATAGGCTTTTCTAATTAAAAAGATATGGTACATGTATGAAACTATCTAATATGCTTTCCAAACAGACCAGATTGGAAACATTGTTTGTCTGCCAGTGCTCAGCACGAGTTCTGCCATTTTCTATATTAACATTTTTAATCAGAATCTAAGGCAGATGAGGTGGGTCATTTCCCTGAGCTAATTAAATTCTAAAACCATAGAAAAGGTGACAGAAGTGGGCAGTAAAGGTATGAAATTAAGAAGTAGAAAGCGATAGGGGATAATAGATTAGGAGATAAAAGCTGTTGAGAGATAAGAACTTAAGTAGAATAAAGTGAAATAAGGAAACTATTATCTGTTTGAAGTCTAACACCATGAATACAGGAACTTCAGCAAAGATGAGAAGCATAATGACTGCTGGAGGAACATAGCAAACTATTCAATGAACACGAAGTACTTGGAATTGGCTGCTGCATAGGTCCACAGAGGAAAAAAAAACAATAAAGCATTAGTAATCTCCAATAAGAAAAAGGGAAACTTACACTAGGAGGCTTTGGAAACAAAGGAGTGTTGATTCATATGGCAGGCTCTTCATATATATATCTGTTGAGATGTTGAGGCTCTGGAGTGTGTCCAGAGAGGAGAGATGAAGTTGGTGAAGGGGCTGGAGAACAAGTCTTATGAGGACTAGCTGAGAGACCTGGGGTTGTTTAGCCTGGAGAAGAGAAGGCTGAAGGGAGACCTTATAGCTCTCTACAACTACCTGAAAGGAGGTTGTAGAGAGGAGGGTGCTGGCCTCTTATTCTAAATGACAGAGGACAGGACAAGAGAGAATGGCCTCAAACTTTGCCAGGGGAGGTTCAGGCTTGACATCAGAAAAAAAAAAAATCTCAGAAAGCATCATTGGGCACTGGAACAGGCTGCCCAGGGAGATGGTCAAGTCATCTTCCCGGGAGGTATTTAAAAGATGGGTGGATGAGGTGCTGAGGGGTATGCTTTAGTGATTGATCAAAATGGTTGGACTCGATGATCCTATGGGTCTTTTCCAACCCAGTGGTTCTGTGTGATGTGATATATGTGATATATACAAAGACTAAAGGCCTTATGTGTTAAAGTTATTATTCTGCTATCGCTGAGAAAGTCCATTATTTGTATATTATCACAGGAAACCGGTTTTGATAAAAATCTATTTAAAATGTTTTCACTCAAAAGATATTTATGAATAAATACATGAAGTTTGTTCTCATAAAAATCCTGATTTATTACAGTGTATCATGAGATTATTTCACATTATAGAATCAATCTTACTGAATCTTCTTTTTTTTTTTTTTCAATTTTCTGGTTTAGCAACAAATCATAAAATATTACGCATAAAGTGTGATGTTTTTCACAACATAATACTCCATTTAATGTATTTCCTGCAAAAAAAAAAAAAAAATAAAGCAACCTTTTGCATCTACTCAGCTTCCCAGTACAGCTGTCAGTAAGATGCTGAATTAATGTGTTAGTTTCTAAAGGGTATTAGGTATGTTTTGACTAGTCTTCAGAGAGGTAAAATTATAGAAGTAGCCATTATAAAGTGACCTAAGTATTATTACCATGACAAACACTAATATCAGCAGTGAGAATAAACTTTAAATTGCAGAGAAACATATTAAAACATGTATTAAAACACGTATTACCAGAAATTATCAGGTTTTTAAACAATAATGATTGTAAAGTTACTTTGAATCCTAGTCTTTCTGACAAAAATATGTTTAGTTAGAAAAACAAGACTTAATAGAACTTAAATATGGTAAGTTTTGTGTTGTATAAATTCAGCCTCCCAATACTGTTTTCTTTTGTGAATTAATTAAAACTTAAAAATAAAACAACTTACTGTGACTCCAACTGACTAAATACAAAAACTCTCACTGAAATAAAATAATGTAAACCTTATGGTCTTGTTTTCTTTCAGTGCAGGCAATAAAAATGTCTTTATATAAGCTCTATACACTTTTATGCTACTATGGAACAGGGTTGCTTTTGAGCACAGATCTGTAAACTCCTAATTACACACAACAAATGTTTTACTAGGGTAGATCTTACCTCTTCTTAATCTGTGTTGTTGTAAGAAGTGCTTCCCTAGTGTAGTGAAGAAGGTCCTTCTCAACCACAGGAGGACTGCTGTTAATTTACGTTTTGATTTTACTTGCTTTACTGAATACACATCACTCTCAACGTAGGTGGTGACACACATTATCCTGTTCTCTTGCACAGATTCCCTTCTTGACCATCATGCTACACAGTAAATGGGTGTCATATTTTGATTAGTTGAAATGAAGGTGATAAAAAAGTATCCTATTGCAATATTTGATTCTCTTTTCTCCCACATTAGTAATAATGAAGCATCAGTGTGCAGTCTCTGAAATTAAAGCTCTGAAGAACAGCATTTTACTCTATGAATAGTTTCCTGTTCTTTCATACCACAGTAATTTAGGACAGAATTTGTAGAGACTGTCTATCTTGTCCTCTAGCCCTTGGTATTTTTTTTCCATATCTCATATCTCACTTAGCTCTGAGCAAGGTCGTTGAGATGTGAAATCCTTCCCTTATAGCAGGTCATAGGGGACAGTGAGTTACTTTGCTGAACAAAATTGACACACCAACATAATGACCTTCATTAAATATATTATGCTTTTTTATGCATTATGCTAGGATTTAGAATCAAAACTCTTTCTGCAATCAGAAATAACAAGATCCTCAGACTAACTCTTAATGAAATACTCTGTTCCACAAATATCTAAGGAAAAAATAGACAAACGGTATTCTTACTGGATCATCAAATCCTTCTTACTCAAAGAGTGTTTACTGAACTGTGAATGCACCACCTAAAAATGTCACCCAAAGGACAGGCTATTGACCTCTGTTCATCTTTCTT
The DNA here is from genome assembly GCA_033558105.1 of Coccyzus lansbergi. Taxonomy (NCBI): domain Eukaryota; kingdom Metazoa; phylum Chordata; class Aves; order Cuculiformes; family Coccyzidae; genus Coccyzus; species Coccyzus lansbergi. Next base: position 420,073 of record JAUMJK010001112.1, read on the forward strand.
GGGTACTAAATACAGAAGTTTATCACCATTTTAATTGTTATTGCAGGAACTTTTCAGATCTTTTAATTTCTAAAATCAAGAATAAAAACATAAAAAAAATAAAAGAATAAAAAGCCTAAATCATAGTTAAAAGTGACACTGAGGTTGAGAGACAAGGACCTTTGTGGCTGAATATTTCAGGTGACGTAGTGTCACTATGCATTAGTTTCATGATGAAGTGACCTACGCTATTGGAACCATACTATAACCTTCCTTTATATATTTATTTCTGAAAATAAAAAAAGACAAGAAAGACACACACTGTGTAAAGATTGAAAGTACAAGGTTTAGACTATTTTTTGAGCCACTTCACTTCTTTATTCCCTTGAAACTTTGTGTGAGTTACTCAGATAGTCATATATGTGTGTATATATACATATATATATTTTATTTCCACAGTGCAACTAGTTCTGTTTGAGTTTTAGAATTTTTTTGGTAATCACCTTAATAAGGAAGGCATAAGGGAAAAATTTCAATTTCTAAGGCTAACTATTTCCTAGTATAGCAAATCAATAAAAACCCCCACATGCTGTACATACATATATATACACATGCATACCTTTCTTCTCTGCCTCTCTCTTTGTTTGTGTATGTCTGTCTATATTTCAGTAGTGCAGTTTTCAGATTCTGTTACTAACACATTAAGTTCAAAATTACTACTTATTTCTTAAACATGAATATTCTGAATATTACATATGTGCATGCATTGTCTGTGTTTGAATCTTGGTTGTAAAAATATCCTGCAATGTTAATCTGAGCATGGTTTGAGTCTTGACTATCTGCTTATTGTAATTTTTCTTTGCTTGAAATCACATTTGCTTCCTTTTTTCAGAAGTACCATGAGAATAGAAGCTTCTTATTGTGAAACCTTCTTTTCATTAATTTAGAAATTATATCTGGGTATCAATGCTTTTATTATTTATTATTATACATCCTGAAAATTTCATTAATTCAGCTGTAACTTCTGTTCTGACCAAAAGCTTTGCTGACTAAACCACAGTAACTTGTATTGACATCAACTGCCTTTGAACTATCTTGAAGTTAAAAAATCCTTAAGTTATATCTTTCTTATGATATTTCTTGATCGGTAAACTTCATTTATGGGTCCCAGAAATAGTTGGATCGCTATCTGTGAGATTATTCTTTCCAAAGCTTAATATTTAAATTGATTAATGATAACGTACATTTTTCAAAAAATTGCCCACAACTCGCTGAGACAGTGTTTCTGGACTACAGCCTGTAAAATTCAAACATGAAGTACGTAATAATTTTTTCACGGTAATATTCATATCCGTCTGTTAGTATGGCATTTTGCCTGTTTAGCAGATACAAGACCCCAATTTACAGAACACTAGCCTATCCAAAGATAAAAAGACTGCCTGAAATATACTTCAGGAATCAGCTTCTCTGCCAAAAGATCCTCCTGTTTGCAAATAATGCCAACCAGAAGCGACATGCTTCATTAGATGGAATATCTATAGGTTCTTTTCAGCCTACATTTTCAGCCAATTTTTCTACCATGTCACCATTCTTATCTATTTTTTTTCTTTCAAATCTGGTTCACTGTTTTCACTTTTCATCAAAATCAAGTAAAAGGCTTCTTGCTTGTTAAATGATACAAACATAACATATCCAAGCAGGCCATGAATTTGAGAGTTCCCACTGACAGGAAAAAGGGGAACATAACCTCCATTTTTCAAAAAAGGGAAAAAGAAAGACCTAGGAAGCCACAAGCTGGTCAGACTCACCTCTGTGCCTGACAAGATCATGGAAGAGATCCTCCTGGAAACTCAAATAAGGCACATAGAAAGCCTTAGTAGAATGCTCTGGGAAGAATTTATAGCAGCCTTCCAGCACTTAAAGGGGTCCTACAGGAAAGCTGGAGAGGAGCTCCTTATCAGGTAGTTGTAGGACAAGGGGTAATGGGTATAAGCTGAAAGAGGGTTGATTTAGGTTGGATATTATGAAGATTTCTTTTCCTGTGGGGTGATGAGGCACTGGAACAGGTTTCCCAGAGAAGCAGTGGATGCTGCATCCCTGGAGGCCAGTTTGGATCAGCCTTTGAGCAACCTGATCTAGTAGGGGGTGTCCCTGCTTATGGCTGAGTGTGGGGGTGGAACTGGGCTGTCTTTAAGTCCCTTCCAGCTCTTCTGTGAATTTCTCGCACACTGTTGTCAATTCTATTTTTTTTGTTGGGAAAATAAATAAACATGCTAAAGTTTTCTGAAACTGAATCTTTCTGTTGGATTACTTATCTGGGAATATTTCAGCAGATGATTTGATTATATCACCAAGTTTTTAAAGTTTCTGTTAAAACAAACTGTGTATGTCTACGGAAACAGCAACAAAAATGTGTAACAGAACAGAAATACGAAGACAAAGTTTAATAGCATGTTGTGTCTTAATATCGTAAAGCTATATACATTACTACAGGACTACTTATGCCAAAAGCTACCATACCAGATCAGCAACAAAATCAATATTACTGAACAGTTGGATATCTCATCAGGTCGTTAAACAAGTTTTGAATAAAAAAATGTCAAAACCCAGAATTAAAAACTGTCATTCTGTTTATCTGAGCCAAAGAATATCAGGTGAGATATCAATTAGTCAATGTAAAAGTGTTGTATCTAACAGAAAGGAGTAAAGAGAAAAATTAACTGATTTTTTTTGTAAGCATTTGAGCCAACAGAATATGAGATGGAGCTAGAACTTCATTGAAAAACCTGACGACTACCTGTATACATAATTGTTTCTGAAGTATTATGGAATTTATACTAAAAGCCCCTGGATGAGGGCATTGAGGGTACCCTTAGCAAGTTTGCAGATAACACAAAGCTGTGTGCAAGTGTCGATCTGCTGGAGGGTAGGGAGGCTCGGCAAAGGGACCTAAACAGGTTGGACTGCTGGGCAGTGTCCAACGGCATGAGGTTTAACACGGCCAAATGCCGGGTCCTGCACTTGGGGCACAACAACCCTATGCAGAACTACAGACTGGGAGAAGCCTGGCTGGAAAACTGCCAGGAGGAGAGGGACCTGGGGATGTTGGTCGACAACCGACTGAACATGAGCCAGCAGTGTGCCCAGGTGGCCAAGAAGGCCAATGGCATCCTGGCTTGTATCAGAAACGGTGTGACCAGCAGGTCCAGGGAGGTGATTCTCCCTCTGTATTCAGCACTGGTGAGGTCACTCCTTGAATATTGTGTCCAGTTGTGGGCCCCTCACCACAAGAAGGATGTTGAGGCTCTGGAGCAAGTACAGAGAAGAGCAACGAGGTTGGTGAAGGGGCTGGAGAACAGACCCTATGAGGAACGGCTGAGAGAACTGGGGTTGTTTAGCCTGGAGAAGAGGAGGCTGAGAGGAGACCTCATTACTCTCTACAAGTACCTGAAAGGAGGTTGTAGAGAGGAGGGAGCTGATCTCTTCTCCCAAGTGACAGGGGACAGGACAAGAGGGAATGGCCTCAAGCTCCGCCAGGGTAGATTTAGTCTGGAGATTAGGAGGAGGTTTTTCACACAGAGGGTCCTTGGGCATTGGAACAGGCTGCCCAGGGAGGTGGTTGAATCACCTTCCCTGGAGGTGTTTAAGGCACGGGTGGATGAGGTCTTGAGGGACTTGATTTAGTGTTAGATAGGAATGGTTGGACTAGAAGATCCGATGGGTCCCTTCCAACCTGGTTGTTCTGTGATTCTGTGATTCAATCTTAGAATGTCATTCTTTTTACAGACTCCAAGATATCTTGTAGGTGCTGTCCATATCAGTAACTGTTAACTTAAATACCTTGTCAGAGACTTTGGGTGGCATTTTGGATACAAAGCACAACTTTTTAAACTTAGTCACCTAGTTGGCAGACCTCCCAGAAAAAGTGTGGAGGCTCATCAAACCCTGCTTATATTTAATAAGTAATTGGTTGATCTCAACTTGTTTTTACTTAACTTCCGTATTCAGTACTATGTCTCAGATCTATGTTGAAAAATAAAATATATTTTAAATTGTAAGGTGTTTATCAGTGAAAATTTGGCTTTGGATGTCATAAAATAATATATAGTGATCTAATGACAAAATTAGTAATGACTGGAGGTTTGGGACCTGCTGTATTGTAAGTCTACATACACCAATTACAATTTCATCTATAAATATGTGAATCTCTAATTAATTCTGTCAGACATCCAAAAGTCACTCATCTTTGAAATGAAAGAGCAGAACATTCATCTGCAAAAGATTTCAGCAGGAATTCATTAGTTTAACACATGTACATAGAGTAAACAAAGAGTTTTAAAAGCCAAAGAGGAAGATAAAAAATCCACAGCCATCGGGAAATTGGCATTATATTAGAAGGCGAGACCTATTTAAAGTTAATGCATAATTAATGCCAACAATTTGTATCTGACTCAGAAGCCATGCTATGACCTAAATTATAAGTGCTATTTAATTGCCTTTAAATTCTGTGTCTCTGAAGAATAGAAAGATTAGGATTATATGCTTTTTAAAGGTTGCTAAAAAGTGACGATTTTGAAAGTAGCAAATAAATTTCCCTTAGAAAATATTATATTGCCAAAAAATATTTTATGCATTTATTAAGACTTTTCAATAAGATTAACAACCAGATTAACAAATAAAAGAGAAATGTACACATATGTTTGCATGTTTATGCTGTACATTCTCTGAAACATCTTATAGAATTGCTATTATTCTTGAATGACAGTATCATCCACATAGCGTTTAGGGTGTTTTCTATGTTTAAATTCTTGCATCTCTCCTCCATTTTGATTTGAAGCAATACTGTATTAATCGCATAACTCTGAAGGTACACATCTTTTAGCTGTTACAGGTACTTTTTTCCTATTCATCCTAGCTGTTGATGTTGAAAATTTTAGTCTCTTGAGTAATCTCACTGAGTTCTGTTCGGTTTGGGATATTTTGGTTTTGTAGGGATTTTAGGAGTTTGGGTAGGATTTTTGTTCATTTGTGGGTTTTTGTTATGTTTTTGGTTTGGTTTGGGATTTTATGTTTTATTTTTTTCCAGGACTACATACTTATTTCTGGTGGTTTCTTCTGTAGTTGTTTAGAATAATTTTTTGCTGTGATAATTCATGAACCACCAGATGTTTCAGGAGTTTCTGGAAATGTTAAAGAAACATAAGCAAACTAAAAACCTGCCAGACTAAATGTTCAGAACATTTACACTTAAATTAGAAAAAAAACAAACCATAAAATAAGCCCCATAATGTTTCTGTGATTTTCTCATGATAGGCAATCAAAACAACTGTTTGGTATTGTCTTCACTAAGATGAACATGCCAGATATCCCAACGTCTTTGCCCTGGGAGGAAACATACCTTCTAGGCAGTCATTTAAGAGTCAAGAGGGCCAGTATTTTGCTGAGACCAGGGATTGTGTGGGTATGTGCTGTGGTCTCTAGTCACAGATGGTCTCCAGATTTCTGACTCAAAATAACTGCCAGCAAACTTTTAATTCTATGTTCTTAAGTAAGAATAGCTTTGATTAAGTGAATTTAAATAAACATTTATGAATAGACATTTTAGAGGGATGAATGAATGCTTAACAAAACAATGTGTTTGTAGAGGGGTATTTATGCACATGTATTAGAGCCTGAATTACAGCTCTGTTACTAATCAACAGAACAGATAAACTTTTAGAGAATTTTTGTTTCATATTTTCTGCTGTATTGGTTTACTCATTAATAACATGTGATGTTCGCTTAATAACAGTGTTGGGTCTTGAGGAGCTGTCCAGATATGTGACTAAGAACACTACCTAGATGAGAAAACTGTTTTAGTTAAAAAATTAAAGCAAGGAAAAAAAATTAGTTTCATTTTTAGCTACACCTCAACTAAAACGAAATTCCAGTTCAATCTTATCTTTATGTTTTTATATCACCAATGAAAACCAAAGGAAGTAACCTTGTCCAAATTTGCATGTCAGCATTAACTCTCAGAATCTATTCCTTGCCTGAGGAGTCAGCAGTTTGGAAAGGATTCTTAGTTATTATACAACACAGTTAATGTTTCCTTGGATAGAATGTAGTTCCAGATGGTTGATTTCTAAACTTAGATATGAAATATAGTTGGTTTAGTATGACATATGTGTGTAAACCTTCTTATGTATATTTGAATTTCTCTTCTATTGTCATTTGCAAAGACATCTTATTTACAGTAACTTTTAAGTTACACCGGTGAATTTCAAATATAAGTATGATGCTAGCAGATGCTCATGACAACTGAGGATATTTGAAATTTCTTTAGAAACCTATATATATGGCAGTTGAATTAAGACCCATCTCAGTATATCAACAGACTACAGACATCTTATTCGGACTGATCTATTGGCTTCATGCAGACTGCTGTTATTGTTTTGATGCCATAGCATATTTGTGCTGGTGTCCATCTTCTACTCCAAAGAACATGTACTTTCCATTAAGCCATGGTGTTATATCAGATACCCCTAAACATTTGTTTTTGATGCTTGATGGCATCTTTACACAATTACAGCAAACCTTAGATGTCAAGTCTGAGTTAAGCTGAATTCTGTTGGTTTCATGACTAAGGCTAAAAATGGGTGCTGTAAAGTATCACAATATTCCTCTGAGGTTCTAGTTGTCCTTCATGTCCTCTGACATGACTGAAAAATGCTCTGTCAGACTGTCTTAATATCAAACACAATCTAGTCCTTTATTTTGTAGCCCTTTGTTAGACTCACTCTAATCTGTCCACCTGTCTCTTGTCTTGAGTACCCTAAACCTGTAAATGGCACTCCAGATGTGGCCTCACCAAGGTTGAGGTGAGGGGAAGAATCAGCTCCATCAACCTGCTATCAAAGCTCTTCAAAATGCACCTGGGATGCTTTTGACCTTTGCTACAAGGGCACATCGCTAGTTTATGTTGAACTGCTTGTCCACAAACCCACACTGGTGCTTCTCTGCAAATCTACTTTCAATTCAATTGGTTCCCAGCTTGGAGATCAAGTACATCACATGAAAATGTTCTAAGCAACCTTTTGAGTGATGCTTTGCTAAATCGTCATTTATTTTCTCCATAAAATGTTTCTTACTGAAGGTGGTTTATAAGATTGAATAACAATGAATATCAAATCTGTTAAACTGATTGTAAAGGAAGAAAACGTTAGATTATTTAGAGGGTCATTATAAGAGGAAACATAGGGTCTTCCATTTATCTCAGGAATTTTGTAAAAATGTCCTTGAGACATTACATATCATAGAATCATAGAATCATAGAACCAGGTTGGAAGAGACCCATCGGATCATCGAGTCCAACCACTCCTGTCAAACACTAAATCAAGTCCCTGAAGACCTCATCCACCTGTGCCTTAAACACCTCCAGGGAAGGTGAATCAACTACCTCCCTGGGCAGCCTATTCCAATGCCCAATGACCCTCTGTGTGAAAATATCTGCTGTCATCCTCACAAAGGGAACAAAAGAAAAGCCCACTGTAATGACAGTAGGGAGATCACAGAGATGGATTAGCTGCAGTAATGAAAAATGTCTGTTCTTTCTATGATTCTTCATTCATTTTTGTTTTCTGTCAAGTAATGAATTCTAGATTTCAAAATTCAAAGTAATTTTGTTAAATTTGGCACTTTAGTTCATGGAAAAGGTGAAAATAAATTTACCTCAAATTTACCTCAGTCACTTTAACAAGGTGCCTGATACTCAACTGCACAAAAAAAATCCTAAAATAAATATAGAAAATAACAACTTATATGTAAATTTAAAGCTTGCATTCAATATAGAAAAAGGAAATTGTTCACAAAGTTTAGACTAGAAAGCCATATAGAAATTTGCAGACAAAATCAGGATGGTGAATTTGGTCATCCCTACTAAGAGTGAAAGATATTCTTTTTTTTTTTCTGAGGATAAATGCCATGTTATAAAATTTCTATTTTTATGAGAATTTCATCTAGGTATCTTGCCACTCTGGATTATGGAAACAGTTAAAAATCTAAATAGAAAGTAAAATAAACAACATTGGCCCACTCAAATCAAATATGGAATGTCTTTTGTATTTTTCTACGTGGGCCCTTGCTTCTGTTCAGTGTAACAGTGGAATAACTTCTTGTTTTGCTTAAAAACACTGCATTCATGGTGATACTGTGAAGCAAAATAGAATATTGAAATTTTAATATGTACTTTATCATAAAAAATTATGATAAGCACCAGTGGAGGGAGGAAGTATTGTATTGTGAGTTCCTTTAAGTAATTACCATTATAAGTATCTTTTTAATAGAAAGTAGAGATCAAATTGTATAATTACAGCTGGTTATACATCTTTCGTAATTAAGAAGGGAAGAGGAACAGAATCCATGCTCTGCTCCCCAGATGGGTTGTACTGGTAGCAAGAACAGCAAAATAGTCAAAAGAGAAAATGTGTGTAAAGATAGATCTAGAAAGAAATACTGGATTTACAGTTCTCATCACTGCCATTGTTTAGTTTAAATTAATGGGAAAGGACTAAACAGTTCTGAGATCCAGCTTTTGTATCATTTATACTTTAATCTAGGCTTCCATGGGGTTGTCTTTATCAAAAATCAGTTAAGGAAGTATAAACTACAACCAAGAAAGGATCTGAGAGTCCACAATTCCTCTTAACTTATCTTTCAGTACTTTAGCACATAAAAAACCAATGTAGCAGAATGGCTTAGGCTTTATGAACTGAGTTCATGAATCATAAGCATGAATATATATTCCTTCATATGTTTACATGACTTCCTGTCATCATGTTATTAAAATCTGATTTTACTAAACTACAATATGATATATCAATATACGTTTGATAGGAATGGTTGGACTCAATGATCCGATGGGTCCCTTCCAACCTGGTTGTTCTATGATTCTATGATTCTATAATTCTTTATCCTATGAAGAACATGTCTTTCTATCTTTAATCCACAATCATCTCTATCTGGGAGTTTTTGAATACATTAACATTTTCTTTGTTTACTATACAGAACATCTACTTAAAGAGAAATTACTTTAATGGATTGCTAGTTCAAGAGGCCTGATCCATCCAGTGCCCGAAACACTTTAGGCCTAATTTAATATTCTTGCATTAAAACATACACTAACATTGTTAGTTGTCATCATAAAAAAAAAAAAAAGTGTTCACATGGATGAACATAACCAATACTTTTCTGATAACAATGGAACATTTTACCTCTACTATCTAACACTCTTATCCTGAAAAAAAAAAGAAAGAAAAAACCCCCAAAAAAGTTAAATATTGTTCTTTTCATAATAATTAAGTTTTATAGGAAAACTAATTCATGTCAGAGGTATAAATATCACATGTCAGAGTGCAAAGCTGTTCAAAGTGCCAGGACTCAAGGATATAAATAACATTATTTTAAAATATATCAAACAGAACAAATGAGACACTAAGGCACTGCTGTTACTGACATTCAATTGTTCCATTGTGTGTGTAGTTTTAAGAATGATGTGGTCTAAAGAATTCAACAGTTTATGACATTCCTTGCACCATTTGATGTTTAAATTGTACTTCTGACAAAGCAGAACACCTTTCTAAAAACATGTGCACATAGTAATATTGAATGACATTTTTATTAGTTGCCCTTTGAAAGGAAACAGTTATTTAACAATGAGCAGATACCTCCCATGATGCCCTTTGTTTAACCATTTTTTAAATTTGTCTTGTAGACTGCTCTATACATTAGAAAGAAAAGTAAAAAGTGTCACAAAAGAAAAGAATAAAAAGTGAATGTAAGGAGAAATAGAACAGTCAGATAGTTCTCATAGGAAAATTTCATCAACATGACAATGTTATTATATGGCTTCAATGCATCAAGGTTCATGAATACTGGGACTTGGGTCCTATTGCTACAGAGTACCAGGGTTTATGCATTCATATTTATTTCTTTCAGGTTTTTGATTAGTTCAGTACATTCAGTTCATATAGTTTTGGGCCTAAAAGCAAAGAACACCTCACTTTTATCTTCCTGTAATTGCAGAGTGGATTGTTCAAGATTGCCTGACATTGGTGTTATTTTGGTATTACATGTAATTATTTTACATATTACAAGTGTTTGCAGATGCACAAAAATATGATGAGGGCTTTTTTTTCTTTTTCATCCTAGCATTTAATCTCTGCACTATCTGCCAGAAAAGTCATTGTGAAATTGTAGATCTCGAAATTTAGATTATATCAAATATTGTTCTAAAATAATTACAAAAGGCTTTTGGAAATCACAGATGATTTTGGAAATCACAGATGATATGTATGTTGATATGTATGTATGTTAAAGGATTTTCTCTTTATTTTGCCTATGTGCCTTTTTAGAAAGGCTGAAACACTATGCTTCAGTTTAGAGTCACTGGGAAAACACTTATAAAGCTGAGAAATCTCCTGTAAAACTAAGCTGCAGAAGATTTCAGTGTTACCACACACTTTAAAATATCTAAATTGCAGAATGAAACTTAGAGCAACTTTTTTTTTTCAGAATGTCCTCAGGTAAATCAGTCCTGATGGTCATTACATTTTTCTTCAGATTATAATTATATATATTATTATGATATATGTTATTATTATATATATATTATTGCATATACATTTTAACAGTTTCTTATACCTGCCCTTTCCCTCCATAGGAATCATGTAAACATTTTACTTGAGGAGTCATCTTTTCTTTTGTATGTTGCATGGAGCAAATAGTGAGCTTAACCATTGATTGGCATTTTTCTAAACAAAAACAAAACCAAAAAAGGCAAATAAGTTGAATTATCAAGTTAGTTTTAAACTTCTCTATTGTCAAGCATTTTACTTCTTCAAGCATCAGTTTAAAATATAGATATTTGGTTATCTGTGGAAGTATAATTGTTCATTAGCTAATGTACAGTTTCAGATGGAAGTGTTTTGGTTTTGTATCTTTTTAAAATTATTTATGTTTTTCTTTCAGTTTTGTTGACTCAGAGAAAATTGAAATAAATTTGAGAAATTTCTCAATATGATTCATCTATGTGATAAAAAAGAAACTGGTAATAATTTGTTTACTGTTATAACCAGTGTAAATTATATGTTGATTGGTATCATTAATCATGCTATACGTGGTTTCATTTCTTAATGTGATTAATTCATTAGAAAGAAACATATGTTTAAATATAAACACTGTGTGCCTGATTTCTGAATTTTGTAAATTGAATATAAATGTAAACCACATCAGTAGGATTTCCAAACCAGCATGATACTGCCAAGTAGAATTTTAAACAGCTATCATTTAAATATATTAAATCATATTCTGTTCGGAACTATTAATATACAACTGCATGCTCTTCAACATCTTTTATTTATAAAGTATAGGTTAAATTTTTTTTTAAAAATCCTCTATTCCAAATATGACTATTGCATCCATGCACATCTGCTCTAACTTGAATTTCCCTATAATCAATAATTTGAATCTTTCAGTCAAAGTATAGCTCTCTTCCAAAAACAAATGCCTTCTTTTAATTCAGAATCTGATGGATCCAGAATTGCAACTATGTTAATAAGTACAACTCGTTTAAAACATTGTTATCGTGTACAGCTATGATCCATATATGAATTTAAATCAGTATTCAATTATGTAATTTAAATGCACTAGTGAAGTCTTTAAGCAGTAATGATTTGCAGTTAAGGTATACATAAACCCATGATCTGTTTATACTTTTAAAAATCTGTCTTTATGTTAAATATGAATAGAACAGATTTAATCTACTTCTTTTGTATTCACCATTTAGAAAACTTTACCTGCACATAAACTCTTTTGCTTTCAACCTATCTAAATGAAAACATAAAATTATATGAAAACTTGATAATACCAATGTGCTTTTTTTGATGAACAATTATTTTGCTATCATTTGTAGGCAAAGTTAGGGGAGATTTAGACTGGAGATTGGGAGGAGGTTTTTCACAGAGGGGGTCATTGGGCACTGGAACAGGCTTCTTGGGGAAGTGGTTGATTCATCTTCCCTGGAGGTGTTTAAGGCACAGATGGATGAGGTGCTAAGGGGCATGGTTTAGTGTTTGATAGGAATGGTTGGACTCGATGATCTGGTGGGTCTCTTCCAAACTGGTTATTCTATAATTCTATGATTCTATATGACTAGGGTACACAATTACATCATGACTAAATATGCCAAAGGAATTAGGCCAGTTTTCAGAAGGCAACTGGGACCTGCAGGTGTTTTGTACTGTAAGATCAAGCTGCTATTGCTTTTTTTCTCTCCAACTGAAGAGCAAGCTGTAAATGGACACGTAATATAACAATACACTGCTTGAGAAGAATTATGTCCCATAAATTGACTTGGGAGAGAATAAATAAGCAGATTGAGCAGGCAGCCGTCTATACCTATGGGAGAAACTGAAGATGAACCTCATGTGGTCTCATGTAATGCTTTCAGTGTCTGAAGGAGGTATCTTCATTCAAACTCATCCTGACCTAGCAGCTATGTTCAGCTGGTGATGATGAAATTCGCTCTGATCTCTTCAAGCCTAAGACAGACCTAAAACCACATGTCCTATTTCCACTGCATTACTGGATAAAGTTCAGCAACAGCAACAGTTTTTATGAAGGGTGATTAATTAAGAATATGATGATGATCCTGATATCTGATGTAAGACAGAAAGAAGCACTTGGGAATCAAACCCTCAGAATAAATCTAGGAACAATTATATTATGGATAGAAGAATGAATAAATAAATGGATAAGGACATTTGCAAAAGCTTTTTCACAATCGTTTTGAATGAGACAGGGAAAGGTTTATTTCTTCTGAGATTGTACACTCATTTTTGTACCTATTTCAAAGATTCTATTGAGATCTATGTACCTTTTTTCAATTACTTCTGGGAACAATTTACAATACTCTTGATTTTAACCTTGATTCTTAAAAGGAGCTAAAATCCTTTCAATACTAATTTTTTTTATTTTGTTTGTAACCATTTTCCAAAATATTTTTCAACTTACTTGATTTCTAAAGTGAGCCTTAAATTTTACATAGAACATAAACAGATTAACTCTTAAAAAGGTAATTCTTCACAGAAAAAATAGAAAATAGTATAGTATTTCAACATCATTATAATTTCAAATTAATTGCAATTACATATGAATTTAAATGTACTATATATTTGTACATTATACATAATTAACTATATTTAATGTAAATATTATATATTACATACATTAATGCAAACCTAAAGAAGTATATGTGATTAATGCAAGTAAATATATGAAATATAAGCTAATGTTTCATGTATATTTACTAGTAGTAAGGACATTCTTAGGGTTTAGACTATTATTTCAAGAAGAACAAAGTTTTAAAAATTTGGAACAAGTAAAGTGGCTTCCATTTGCATGTCACAAAATGGTAAAAAAGTATAGATTGTGTAATTCTTACTATGTGCATGAAACACACAGAGCATCTGTATTCTATATTTCAAAGTCTATTTGGTTTACAGACCATGAAAGTAGCAAGTTTCAGGTAAACCTTATGCATAGTCCCAAGAATGCAAGGGATCTTGCCTGCTCTATATATTTGCTGGAAGCGTGTGTCACTGTGTGTTTTAAAACTCCCACCAAATGGTTTAAATTTATCTTCAGGGGAGGTATAGAGAACATCATGCTCTTGGTTGGATTAATGCCTAAAAATTGCAACAAGCCACACTGTCCCATGAAAATTAAACAAACTAGTAGTACTATGCAGTACAGCATGTATGTTCTCAGTCTCGTGACATAGGAGTGGCTGTGGAGGGTGTTAATAATCTCTGGTTTACATTGTTTTCATTTATGTGGACACAGGTTCTTTGATATCACCTCTAACTTCATTTCAGCTCAAATTTCTTTCCTAAACACATTCAATTAGAAATACTGTACTGCTTACTACTAAGTTTAATTTTTCTCTTGGCAAAAAGATCAAAAGCCAGTGCAACTGTTTTCTTTTTCTTGTCTGGTATTTATTATTGATTTAAAAGACAGTGAAGAGGTCATTCTACTTCAGTCAGTAGACATCAATGAGGTGTTTAAAATAAATCTCAGTGAATCTCATTGTTAAAGGTATTTCTTATTTTAAAATACACTTCATAGAAAAGATGTTGCTTTGGCCTTTTTCCAAGGATGTGGCTGGCAGATAACACAAGAAATACTAAAGTATGCAAGGGGGAGTTAATTGCTGCTGGGGATGGCTTTAAACCAGGTTTAGAATTGTTTAATATTTAACATTAAGGGCTGGTTGATATTTAAAACGGGTGATTATGTTCTTTGCAAGTCAATTAAAAACACGTGTCCCCACCTTTATGAAAACTTCAAATATCCAGAGCTTGTTGCATGTAAATTTAGGCATATTCTACCATCTGTAAAGTAGATATTTCAGTTCTGAATTGTTATTACTACTCAACACAAATTTTAAGCAGATATATTTCATTTATAGCTGACTGAAATTATAACCCTATTCAAATATAGTATACTTGGTTTTCAGTAGAATTAACAGCTTGTTGAAATGCAGGGTATATATATTCATGAAACTGTACATGGATCATATGCTATGGATAAACAGATGATGTTCACTTTGCAGTGCAGTGTTCTGTGTCTAAGAAATTAAAACTGTGGACACAATATCTTCCCTTCAAAGGTGAAATTACTGACACAGGAGTGAATTATTTGCCTACTCCTAAAATACTTAACATCAGTTTTATGGATGCATTTATTCTGAAAATGACTGCTATGAGGGTGGTCCATGGAGAACTGTTTAAGTCCATCACATTACCTTTATTCTTTATTTATAACTGTAAATCCCACTAGAAATTATAAAATAATTCCTTAATAATATTACAAGAAAATAATTTTGGTCCTCCAAGATGTTGTTTATCACTCGTAGAAGGAAGTCTTAAGAAAGAAGGTTAAGAAACAGAAAATATGAAGTACCACATTTTAGGTTAAATCAAAAGATTCGACTTAATATGCACATTCTTAGGTGCAGTGATGTCTGTCTCATCTGTGTTAAGATCCTACTTACTGAGAGAAACTTACATACATATCAAAATAAAAAAGTATTTTCTTTCATGTTAATTTTAATAAACATTATAACATTCTCTGTTATTTCTCAGATATATTGCAACATGGATGTGTGATCAACTAATAAAAACAGTAAGGAGGTATAGAAAAGGAGCTGAACAAACATGAAAGGGTCATCAAGGGGAGAAGCACAAAATTATAATTTCTAGTTACAGCACTTGAAATGGTGTAGTCTGAGATACGTATTGCTGTTTGTTCACCATCAGTAAATCTCTCTAGCTGAAGAGGTATTTGCATCATGTACTGCAGCTCAGATTTGAGTTCCTCTTGGCTGCAGAAAAAATTGCAAGCAAAGGAAGCAGAACAGTTCTGGTTTCTTAGACAAATGATTTTGCTGCCTTCCTTTCATTTATGCCTTTTGCTCTACAATGCCTCTGATGATACTTAACTAAAAAGGGGATGGGGGAAGTGTCTATTTTTCTCATATTTAAAATAATATGCAAAGCGAATCATACCCATGACAAATAAAAAGAACTAAAAGAGAGTAAGAGTAGGTGTACTATAGATATGGACATGATAGATATGCAAATGTTTTAATTAACAAAATGAGAAAATAGCAACAACTTAAATACAATTTCCTTGGGTTTTTTTCTTAATAATGCAATGCCAGATTTTATTTATTTGTAACTATAATGCACTTTCTTCCTCATCAAGAGAACAGTAAATCCCTTAAGAAAAAGAAGTCCAATGATGCCATGGGAAGGGTTCATGCTCATGTTCAGAACACATTTCTTTCTCTTGATTCAGAAGTATTTCCTTATGATTTGTCATGGTGCACTACTAATATAGCACTGTTAGGGCAAGAAGCATTATATCAGAATCTTAGGAAAAGTAGAATTTGTATTTCTTCAACTTGTTTACCATTTAGGAATTTGTTCTGCATGCCGTGTGTTATAAATATTCAGATTCACTTTGCAGTTAGTAAACATGCCTCAGCTACCTTCTATTCAAAATAATACTGAACAAGTACTGAAAGAAGGAAAGGAGAGATGTGTTGCAACCCTGTTAAGTGAAAAAAAGGTACAACTATTTCTTTGTACATAATACTTGCAATGTTAGTTACTTCCTGTCATCTCAGTAGCTTCTTCTGTGGGATATAGACCTTAAAGCACATGTTAGGTTGGAATCCTAAAATTTGGGGATATAGACAGAACAGCTTCTGTTACAGATCCAAACTAAATAAAACTGCTCTCCCCTGAATATCTGAGGCTGCAGAATTCCAACATCTGCAAAACAGCTAGGGAATATGGTATGAAGTAGAGTGCTCATTTTTTCCTTATTTTTACTATAAATTATAAGATAAGTTAGAATTCATGTAGAAAAATTATTTTTTTACCTTTTTGCCTTATGGTTATATCTATGTTGTTTTCTTTATCTATTAATATGTATTATAGGCAAATATATGCATAATATAAACATATATGTGTTCATTATATCTAGAAGGAATTGTTACAATCAGATTTTGCATTACCACTTTAAGTCATTTTTTGTTTGTTTGTTTTAGTTTCTCTGGGATATTGTACTTTTGTTGTGACATATTTTAAGAATTTTTATATATTATTTTATTCTAATGATGATGTTGATTTTCAAAAGTGAAGAAGGAACCTCGTCAAGTTCTATGTGATAAACAATGGAGACAGCATTATTTGTGATAAACTACATATTAATTAAATTCTTTGCTTATTGCACTATTATTTTTACATTGACAGCAGCCTCAAGTTAGAGCTACATAGAGAAAATCAGTGTGAGAATTAATTGCCTACACATAGTCGACTGGTTCTCTTTGATCATATTGCAGGCCCTAAAGCATTCAAGATACGTATATGGAGTTGACAGACATGACATAGGACCTACAGGACACTCATGTCATTATGGAGCATCATCAGAAGGAAATCATAAGAGTACTTCAAATGACCCTAGTTACATATTTGACCAAGTGAATCACAGTCTGGCTGCGGGTCACCAGTGCAGATATATAACACACACTGCTATAAGTTAACTCATATTTCTGACTTGCAGTAACATCTAGGGGTTTTGAGTATAATTCAGCTGTAGAAATGTATGCTTAGCACAATGTTGAATGTATACTGATTCATATATATATATATATAAATAAAAATAGGCATGTCCTTCTAAAGTAGGTGTCTAAGATCTTGAACTTTTCTATTCATCTTCTATAGTCTGAGTATAAATATGACATTAAAATTGATGTCGTGCCACAGCATGAGACACACAAGCAGGGTGCTGTAAGGAGCACAGTGCCTTGAGCCATTTAAATTAGATTGTTTACTAATCTTTTCTACTAAAAAAGAAACCAAACTTATTCAGGCAAACAAATAAAAAAAAACCCCAGAACTAGAAAAATATACAGTGCAGAGTGTGTATTCATCAGGTCATAGATGTGCATCCTGAGAAAGTTCCAAAATAAAGACACATTGATGGTGAAATCATATTCTCTCACCAGAAACAACTATTGCATGGCCTATAGGACAAATATAGAATAAGCTAAAGTAATGAAGCAAATCATAAACAAAAGTATATTCATTATGAGGTTAATTTCCAGGAAGATATTTCTCCTGTATCTACTAAAGCATTGATGACACTGCTTGTTTCATCTTCCTCTTAGATGACTTAAATCATCCTTTTAGACTCTTGAATAAGTATTTCATAGAGGAAAAGATGGAAATAGTAATACTGATATGTGCATAAACTCCTTTTCCTTTGAATCTAAATGTAGTAAAACTTTTTGCTAAGTTTTACAGTTCTTAATTTCTGAAAAAAATGTCTCTACATTGTTCTGAATTTTATTTGGGCTGGTGCTTGGGAAGAAAACCTAATAAAGACTTTTCCTCCCCCACCAAGAGCCATAGGGTGATATTTCTTTCCTTATTCTCTAAAAATCTACCTAAAAATATCAAACAATTGTTCGTTAGTCAAACAATGCTAATAATACGCAGAGGATCCTTCAGTCATTTGCATTTTCATCCACAGAGACTCTATTTTACCTTCAAAGAACAGAAATCTTTTTATTTCTTTCCAAAAATAAATAAAAGATATGATTTGTTCAAAACCTGTGAAAGCTTTGTAATAAACCTCTGAGATAGAAAAGTCCAGTTTCCTCAAAAAAGAAAAAAAAAACAAGAAAAAGAAAATAAATTCCTCTTGAAACAATAATTTACCGCATGCTCTACTTTACTTTCAGTAAAGCCTGCGCTTACTAACCATTTCAGGATTCCCAGCTGTTAGTGAGTAAAATAGCTATGGTAATGCAGAGGCTTTCTAAAGGTTGAAGGATCTCACTATCATTTTCGGAATTATTTTTCTTGGTTGTAGGTGACTAACTGAACTTTTCCTTTCATGTGACAATATGAAATTAATTTGTTTCTAAAGAATGCACAAAACTGGAACATTATTGGTTGCCTTTGCACATTTTTTTCCCTCATTCAAAATTCAGTGGAACTTGTTTTGCCGTACTGAATTCTCCAGAATAATCATGTTTATTAAATGAGGTTTGCAAGACTAAGATCAATAATTTCTGTATGAAAAAGTGGTGTTTGTAGGAAATACTAAGATTCCTGAGAGAAAATGACAAATAACAGAACAGAGTATAAAACATAAAACATTGAAAATGGCCTTTTAAATAAAGGATAATTGAAACAAGGTTTGTGTCATTTGAAAACCATTAACATCTCATGGATGTGCAAGGAAGATAAGATAGTGTCATGAGGTCATCTAATGAGTTATTCACATATGAGTACAAAGCAATGAGTCAAAACCCAGTTTTAATTCTTGTGCTGCCCTGAAAATTTGACAGGCTAGGTCTAAGAACTCTGTAGGAAGAACTTCACCACTCTATGTTCAATTTACACAACTAAACATATATCAGTTTGCATTTTGTTGACACTTGTCTTCTTGGGCAGCAAGGATTGGGACAGGATTTGTTACTACGCAATATCATTGTAATTACTCATTTAATTGTGAGAATACCACAAATTGCATATTTGGATTCAAGAAAGTATATCTCAAACTATATCAGATAATTTTCCATAGCTCATTACAGGATACTTGCTGTTTTGAACTAAATTCAGCTTCTTTGAGAAATGCTGCATTTTGACTATAATGAACACAATAACCTTTCTGTAGAAGCTTGATGGCCCCACAATAGTACTTTTTGTTTAACACTCCTGTGCTCAGTTTGATGTTCTCACAGAGATCCTGGGTAGATGACAAGGGTTGTTTCTGGGTCACACATTTTAGAATCTTACCATAAAAATTACTGTCAGCTTCATGCAATTCAAAGAGTTCTGTGTTCTGTCATATTATATGTTTATCACATTACTGTTTTCTGCATGAAATTAACTTAGAAAATATTTCTTGATTACCCTTATTCTCACTGTGGGAACACAGATTATATCTGACTTGAAATGAAAGAAACCATTTGTTTGCTGTTACTGATGAAATGTTATCTCTTAGATTTACAATGCTAGCATGCTCATTTGTCTCTTACTGTATAAAAGGGAATAATTTCCTTTATTCTCTGTGAAGTTAGATTTTGCAGGGCATGCATTAGATTGCATAGTGAAACAAACAAAAATATTTGACCAAGAGCATTGTTAAGTATAATAACACAAGAAATGCTTTTTAGTTTTTCAATTAGTTACAATTTCATATGAAAACTGTAACAAAGATACTTAAAAATTTTATTGCAAAAAATAAAAGTTATTAAAGTTGCAATGAGAGCTACGGCTTTCTTGATAACTTGTAGATTTAAAAATTTCATACATTAAAATAAAATCTAAAAATAAACAAGATTTAAAAGTAGAGGAGAAATGTTGCTAACTCTTGTAAAGAAAATCCATGCTTGTTGTCAAGCATGACAAGGACAGGTATCTCCCTCCAGCCAGGGAACAGTATGGGATCCCCAGGTGGGGAGAGTTGGGTATGACCTGCCAACCAGTACCTGACCCATTATCCCAGCAGAGCAGCCAAAGAACACTGGGGAAACATCAGCCCTGGGTACCGGACACCTCTTTAGGAATGGGGCTGGGCTGTGACCAAGCCAGAGCATGCACTCAGAGATGGATCCCACTTGGTGGACTCATAGATGGCCAGGACAGGAATGTGGAGACCTGAATATCAGATCTGCTGTGGTGCTGCTGGGGCAGGGAACAATGAACTTGAGGAAATGAAATAGTGTTCTGGGTCATGGGAAGGGTGTGTGGAGTTCTAGAGAAGTCTCAACAAAGACAGCAACTATGAAAAACACAGACTGGTTAAGGTTAGGGAGATACTTCTGGAGGTCATCTTGTTCAGTTCTCTGCACAAGGAGGTTCACCTATGGCAGGTTGCCCTGCACCATGTACAGATACCTTTTGAAGATCATCAGGATCTCCAATCTGTCCTAGTGTTCTATCACCTTCACAGTAGAAATGCGTTTCCTGAAGTTCAAGAGCAACCTACTGTATTTCGGTTTCTGTCTATTGCCCCTGGTTCTATCACCTCTGGAAAGATACTGGCTCTGTCTTTTAATGTCTATTATTTCTTTCCTTTTATTCTGAATTCAGCAACAAATGTTTCATTTGTTCTGGAACAAATACTTTTTAACTTGCTTTTTAACGTTTCTGAACTCAAAGTGATACAATCATTTGGTGTATTGCAATGAACAAGTCTTTGACCATAGGCTTTACTGTCTTTTATCCTGTGTGTAAAACAGAGACCTAGATGGTTTTTCATCTAATCTTTCAGTTTTGGAAGTGAACCAAAATATTTCATTATTCAAACAACAACACTCTCAGACTCTCTGAAACTGATGACACCTTTACTTTTCCTTTCCTTTCATATCTTAGATACTGTCAGAACACGTTACTTCTGCCTGTTGGGTATAACTTTCCCTTTTATTGGTGTTTTTCATGTAGAGCTCCTGATGAGCCTAGTCATTTTTTTTATCATCTCTTCATCTGAACTCCTTATTTCTTAATACTTTCATCGCACTGATATCTGTCTTATGAAAAAGAGACTGTCACATTCAAAGCTACCATAATTAGTGTTCAAATCAGCAAGGGAGATTAAAAACATTTTTCAAAGTAACGCAGAGGAGTTCACATCTCAAAAGGGGAAATAGTGAATCTTTCTAATCATATTTGTAGCAAAAAAAATCCATTAAAAATAGAGAAAAATAATAGAAAGCCTTCACAGCAATACATATTACTCATGAAAATATAAAGTTATTTTTATACTGTCAAGAAACTTCACTGTGATTTCTTATGTCAGCATGTAGGCTATTGCATTGTGTTTATGTAACAAGGTTTTGCTAGTTGTGGGACTACAGGGATGGCCTTTGTGATAGGAGGACAGGGGATGTCCCATGATAGACATAGCTGCTTCAGATGACTTGAGAAGATCAAACACAGGACACAGCTGATTCAGTCAACCAAGGGGGTTGCACTTCTTTATGCTGTCATTGGCTGGGGTAGTTAATTCTCTTCACAGAAGCTAGTATGAGGCTATGTTTTGGATATGTGCTGGAATACATGAATATTTTCGTTACTGCCAAGCCATGCTTCCACAAAGTTAGGAACTTTTCTGCTTCTCAGCACCCCACCAGTGAGTAGACTGGGTGTGCACAAGAAGCTGTGAGGGGGTACAGCTGGTACAGCTGATCTCAATTGATCAAAAGGATATTCCGTACCGTATGGCATCATACTCGGCAATATAAAGCTGAGGAAGAAGTGGGAACATTTGAAGTGATGTTGTTTGTCTTCCCAAGTAATCATTAAGCTTGATGGAACCCTGCTTTCATGGAGATGGATGAACAACTGCCTATCAATGCGAAGTAATGAATGAACTCCTCAGTTTGTTTTGCTTGCATGCACAGCTTTTGCTTTACCTGAATCTGTGAGTTTTCTCACATTTAGCCTCCCTCATCCATCTCACTGATGAGGGAATGAGCAAGCAGCTGTATCATGCTTAGTTGCTGGATGGAGTTAAACCATTACACTCCTTGAAAATATATTTAAGATAGCACAAAAAATATTATATAACACCTATGAGAAAGAGAAATGAGATCACAAATTATTGCAATGGTATTAGTTCTTAATTGACTTTATACAGAAAACATTTACATAGGCTTAGTGCACATGAAAGTTGTAGCTATCATAAGAATCAGAAGGAATATATGAAGGATTCATTGAAAAAAATAATAACTGCAATGGGTTAAGTATCACAAGAAAAGGTTGTAGAAGTCAGCACACTTGGGATTCATCTTGGATATTAAATGGCATTCTGTTTAGGGAAGAAAGATCTAAGTATGTCACATCTCTTGCTTTTTTCTGTTCTTGTTTCTTATTAACAAAGACATTTTTACGGAAAAAAAAGAGGTTGATTTTATAAAAATTTATCTACTACTTCTCTTTATTCCTTCAGCTGAAGGTACAGTCCTCTGACATCATAGTCATTGTTAGTAATCCTCATCTTGATGTCACAAAAGTAGCTATGAGAAGACACAATGCAAGGAAGAGATTCTTTATAACTAAAGCTTGCTTCCTTCCCCACAATGAAAATAAAAAAGACATCCACAGAATATATTATGTAATAATGGTTACATTCCTTTATTAGAAAATCTACTCAGAGTTTTCTCAGTATGTTTAACCAATTTTCTGCTTTCTTCCACTGTGACTCTAACCAAAGAGAAGCAGGTAAAGACTTAGTATATCTTTAATGTTAGATGTGTCTACAGTTACCTAAATTAGATCTCGTTACAAATAAAAATTACTGTAAACACTTGTGCTGTACTTATTCTCTGACACTAAAAAGAAGATAATCTAAGGTCTATTAGAAACAAGAATTTGATTTCCTATTTCATTATTTCCTAGCATCAATCACAGAAGATGCTAAGCTTGATAGGAGATGAATTTTTATTTATTTGTTTGTTTGTTTGTTTGTTTTTTGCCTATTACTTGCAAAGTTTAGTATTCAAAACAACATATGTAGATGTAAAAGATGTGATTGGAAAGGTAAGATACAGAAAAATTCATTGTATGTATTCATACACAGTTTTGCCTATTACTTTTTTGCATTATATGCCTGATAAAAATAGAGTACTGATGTAGTAATGCCCTTTGGAATGGTCAAGAACTTTGTCTCAACTGATTTGTTGGCTTTCATGAAGTGAAAATAGGTGACACTGAGAAATGCCTGCTATTCCTTTGACATTGTGCTGATGTTTTTCTCATGCTCATAGCTAACAGCATTTTCACATCTATCATAAGAAAAGGCAAACAGATTCTCAAATTAGGTATTATGCCCTCATACTATGTCCCCAGGCATGTAACATACTAGCAGTTTTCTGTTCAGCATTGCACAGAACTAGTTTCTGATGGTATATATGTACTAATAAACACTAGGGCATTTTAATGCCTTTGACAGAACAGAAAAATTTGCCTAAAAAATTGTAGCCAAAAACCAAATTAGCAAGGAGGATATGACAATAAATCTTACCCATAATAGAAAAACACTTTGGCATATGATATTACAATAAAGAAAGAGTAAAATATCAACTAATTTGTAACACAAAAAAAATTAAGTGGATATTAATCTTTTTTAATCAACACTAAAATAAGTAATTGGAAGATGAATCAGTGGAACCCTTCTTTTTTTTTAGCATAACTAAGCTTTGTATTAGTAAGTCTAGTCTTAAAACAAGAAGTAATAGAAAAGACCTAAGAGTAATTTATATAAAGATCTGAAATATTGAATTATCTTCCTAAAATTCTAAGCCTATTATGTAACCTCTGCAGAGTAATTATTCTGTGGAACGTAGTTAAAAGCCTAAGAAAGTGTTTTGGCAGCTTTCCTACTCTTTCTGTCCGCAAATAAAAAAAAAAAAAAAAACCTCATATCTTGTCTTTTGGCATGGCAAGACTATTCATCCTTTTATTTTTTGTCTCACTGCACATGATAATGTACCTCTGAACAGTAATTTAGTAAAAATGCAGATACTTGATATCCAGCTTCTAAATTCAGGTTGTCTTGATTTATCCCAAAAGAATGAAATCAAACTTCAAAATTGCTTCTGAAAATGTCACCAAGAAGCAATGTGACAGACATTTAAACAAGATTTGTAATGGTAAGAAATAGTTCAAAACTTTTTTTCAATTAATTGGAAGTTTATCAGTCTTATGTCTGTATGTAATATCATTTGCTTGCTTTTTGAAATTTGCATGCAATTTGTCACAACTTTGCATTAAAAAGAAAATCAAAGTCTATTATTATTGATTAAAACTTACATAGAATGATAGATATATGCTGATAATTTTTTTTTATATATCTGAAATAAAATCAATTCCTGCATTTCCCTAGATTGATTCCCATATAGGGCATTAAAGCCTGCTTGAGCAGTATATACACTAACTACTGAACTTTGACAGAGCCAGAGAGATTTTGTCATGTTAAACATGCTTTTTTTCCCCTTTTCTCTATCTCTCTCATAGTAAGTTTACTAAACTATTCTCAAGTGGAAGGCAAATTTGCAAAGAAATCTGTCCTTTTTTTTCAGGTGGTAAAAATGAAGGTGAAAAGAGTCCGCTGAGTGTTCCATAACCTGGAAAGTTACAGGTATATTGCAGCAATATGGGATTTAGGCTCTCTGCCATGTAGCCTGGAGCTTAAAAATTCCAGACACTGCATGTCTGATTGTCATTTAGCTGTTCTAAGTTATCTCAGGAACCCTGGAATCTGTACATTTCCAAAGTTGAGGACAAGGATGCTTCCTATGTCAGATTTGGGATATAGAAATTTACAGGATAAAACTTAATTTAAAAATAACTATTTCCTAGTTCCTTCTGGGTCTTAGTTCCTTGTTCATGTACAGTGGGTAAGAGTTAGCTCATTCCTGGGTCTCTCATGCTTCATTGAAAACAAAACAGAGAATACAATAAAGGTGATACAGTTGATATTGTGATACTACACAGTTTTCACTACCTCTCCCATCCAAAGGCCTTTTAATCATCTCACAGTGGTTTGAAGCCACAGCAACTTTTACTGCATGTGACATATAAGAAGTCTCAAAATAATAAAACATTAGTCTAGTGGACTACAAAACTGTCTTTGCATTATTTCAGAGACTATAAACCAGAAAAAGCAGAAAATAGTAATTGCAGATAAGGCGCATGAGAACATCTACTGGGGCTCAGAGGTACTCATTGGACAAATAAAAAAGAAGCATGCATAAAATTTGTTTGTTCTAAACTTGGACAGATTCAGGACTCTTCTGAATTTTGAATAAGACAAGCCTAGAGTCCCTGACAGGAGTTTACTTTCTTGGAGCTAAACTTCTCTATGGTGTCTATCAAGGCATTTGCTACCATTGCTACAGAGTTATTATCAATTTAAGCTAAAGTAGAACTAGTTTTCTAACTTCAGTTAAGTCTTGTCTATGTAACTCCATTTTCTGAAAGTTAACTGCATGTTTTTTTCAGACAGCACTTCTCTCTAGAAATGATAACATGGGGCTTTGCTCTGCAGAAATGCTTTTGCTTATACTTGGTCTTATAGAAACCAATCCATACTTAGGTTGATGAAAAGCTATAAGTGAAAGAGAGGAAAAGGGTCACAGCTGCCAGGAGGAGTGAATAGGACAGGGTCATCTGTGACCCAAGCTGACCAACAGAGTATTCCATTCCATATACATCAAACTAGGTATAAAAATGAGGGATCACCAGGCCCACACACTCTACTTTGATGGCCAGAGTTGAGTGAGGACATCATTTGTCTTTTTGTCTCTGACCCTGGATCTGTGTGCTGGTGAATTCAGTTTCTGAGTCCATCTCCCTCTCACTGCTGAGTCCAGCCTCGGACATTTTCCCTGAGCCTGCTCTTGCAGCATATGTGGTGACACATCATGGAGGGAGTGGGGGGAATACTGAATATTTTTCTATAATTTATTATTTTCTCATTAATGGTATTATCTTTCCTATTATTATTGTTTCATTAAAGCTATTTTAGCTTTGCTTTCCAATCCTCAAGTCTTTTCCTTTCATTTCCCTAGCTCCTTTCTTGGGAGTATGGGGAGGGAGGAAAGTAATTGGACCAACTGCTGGTGTTTAGCTGCGGATTCAGGACAGGCCAGATTTAAATCACGAAAAAGAGTCCTCTGAAAAACAAATCTGGACCATTTCTTTCCTTATTTTGCCTAACATTTCAAATATTGTGAGCACTCATATGCTGATTTTAATTCACAGAATCACAGAATGACAGAATGGTAGGGCTTGGAAAGGATCTCTCACATAGTCCATTTTATTTCCCCTGCTAAAGCAAGTTCACCTAGAGCATGTTGCACAGAAATGCATCTAGGCATGATTTGAATATCTCCAGAGAAAGAGATTCCATAAGCTCTCTGGGTAGCCTGTTCCAGTGCTCTGTCACCCTCATAGTATGGAATTTTTTCCTCATGTCCAGGTGGAACTTCCTGTTTGTGCCTGTTGCCCCTTGTCTTGTCTCTGGTGACCATTGAAAAAAACCTAACCCCATTCTGTTGACACTCACCCTTTAGATATTTATAAATATTGATAAGATACCAGATTTAACAGTTCTAACAAAAATATATCTTTTTGAATGCATATACCAAAAAGTAAATTTACCCGATAGTGTAGTTTTAGTAACTTGTCAGAAAATATCTAAATCACAGCCTGGACACAGATCCTGCATTCAATCATCTTTTAATTCTGTTTGTTTTCTGAATTGACATTGTTTGAATTACCTCTTAAAAGCGTGTAGCTAAGCACCATTCCTTTAATATGGGCTCTAATTAATTTCCTTGAAATTTTCAGTTTGAAAACACTTACAAATTTTTAAAACCCTTTAATGAAAATCTTTGTTAAATCAATAGCTAAGGAACATACAAAGATTTCTGGTTCTAGCATTTGTCCATTTGATTAAATATTTAGTTTATTTTGTTGTATAATTTTCATACATTTCCCATAAACTGAGGTTCATGTTTAATAAAGGTATCTGCCTTCATTGTAGAGGAATGTGTATTTTTTTTTCCCAAGAATGGTTCAAATCACTCCAGAATCTTATATTTTATTTGACACTTTGTTTATTTGTAGTCTAACTTAAAGACATTATGGATTAGTTTTATTTCTAATTGTATGGTATAATCAAAGAAAGGAGATCATGGGATAGCCCAATTTGAGTCCTGATCAGACACAGTCTTGCCTAAAAGCTTGTTTGAAAAACTAGAAAAAGGACTGGGAAGCAAATGTACATAGAATTTGACTGACACAAAAAAAGTATATACTCAGCATGCTGTATGGGATAAACTAAAATTACTGGAAAGTAGTAGGGATACTGAGAGTAAAATAATTCTAAAATCATTGGACAACAAAGAAAGAAAGGCTGCAATTTAAAAGATAAGCAGTGATGAGAATATGGAAGAAAAAATGGTAAATACACATTTTTTTCTCTATTTTTTTCTTTTCAATGCAAGTATGCTCACAAATGAAGCAAAAGAGCTTAAACAAAGACTGAAACTCAAGCCCTAATTCATCCAAATAAGATGAATCACCTTAATAATGTTTATTATTCCAAATTACAAATTAAGATATTTTTTCTTATTTTGTCTCTATAGCTTAGTAATGTGCTTTTGTGGTACACTTTTATTTGTGAAATACATTTATTTACTGTCTAATAAATAGTTATAACTAGTTTCCATAAAATCAAAATATTTTCATAGCAACTTTTAACATAAGGTCTGTAAGATAACTCATATTAAAATTTCTCTTTCATTCTTATCCTTCAATTGTAATCTTTGCTCCTAGCTTAAGATCTGTTTCAGGATATTATAAAAAAAATGTGCTTTACATTTGAAGACAGGGTTTTTTTTTTTGTTTGTTTTTGTGGTGTTTTGTCCCTGTCATTATGTATTGCTACATGTTTGTCAACTTCAGAATTCAATGCCACGTCTCAGCCCAATTACATATGTGAAAGTCTCTTTGGATTTCCCATGCTGCTAATTCTGAATATATTTTAACACTTAAACTCGATCACTGGTAACTTCTTTTAAGATACTTCCCATCAATCTGTCTAGGTGATTTATTAGTCCCACAGTAGAAGACTTAGTCATGATAACTTCTAATGGAACTGTACTCAAAATGATACAGCAGTTAACTATTTCCTGCATCTTACTCTACATTTTATCTTCAGAGTGGTCCATTATTATTTCATATCACTTCATAGTCTTTGAAAACTTGCTCTTTCTCCTGATTCATAAAAGGATTGTATAAATTTTTATATAGTGATCACATCTGAGAAAACTAATTATACAGAATGCAGAAAGGGATGTACTTAATAAAAGTGATATCTTCTTTGGTCATGAAGATGAGGAACTTTGAAGAGAAGATATGTTATTTTGCCAATACTGCTGAACAACTAATGTAGTTCAAGGATGTGAATACTGCTGCAATTGAAACACTAGCCTTGAGCAAACTAAGATATTTTTGCTGATTATGAAAGTCTTAAAGTAAATTCTCAAGGCAGTAAGTTTATAGATGAACTACTATATAATCAGAAATCCTTTTGTGCCTAATAGCTGCCTCAGTGATAATGATTTGTTATGCTACTGTTCTGAACAAGAAAAGTCTTCATAAAACACTTCCATTTCGGTATGCTGTTGCACAAATGAATTTATTTGAAAGATTCCCACAAAGATTTTACTTGAAAGGTTAACATTCAAAACCCTCAGGAAAACAGCACATTCTTTTAGTTATAGAACTGATGAAAATTAATAAGAATAAATAGGTCACAGCTATGGCTATTACAAAGCTTTTATTAATTGGATCACATTCCTGCATTCCTTTTTTATTTTTATTATTTTATTCTTTATCTCTTTAGGCTAAACATTCTGACTTTTTTTAGAGTCCTCAGAGTCCTCAAGATCTATAAAGGCAGAAAGGATTGTAAGTTTTGATTTCAAGCACTATACTGAAATTAGTTCAAACTAGTTTTGTTTCACCAATGTTAAACTCCTACACTGATTCAGAACCCTTTAAGGTAGCCACTGAGGACAAAATTCTGTTACTCATCCAGTGTATTATAGAGATGTCATTCTTTTGTAAGGGTTTTCTGCAAATGCTAATTTGTATCGATCAACCCTATATAAATACTTAGATGCTTTAGAATATTCTAAATGACACAAAACATCTAGGTAAGAATCCTATTTTAACATACTCTTAGCTATATTTCGCTTTGGCTTCTGTTGGCTATATTAACCAGCTTTCATTGAGTAAAATGGGAATTGGGAAAACTAGCTGATATATAGATAATTTTATGTAGATGCATCTGTTTAAATGTCTTAATTTTTAATCAGATCTTATTGAATCTATTTCTCCACTGAGAAGAAATATTTTATCCATTTGCACAAAACATTAGATGCAAATTACAGAAATTAATGCATTTGACTGAAACTAAATTAAAATAATTCCAAGGCAATGGAATAAAATTATTTCCTCTTCAGGTACAACAGAGGCAGTCTTTAATCAAAATTAAGGAAAGGAAGGAGGTGATATGCAAACATACCTATGACAGTCCTGAAATAGAAACTCAAGACATGGAAAGAATAGTGGAAGTCTTTATTAATTCTGCATACCTGCAAGGAAGGGCTCAGGGGAAACGTTTCCTCTTTAAGCTGAGAAGGAGCAAAAAGTATATGTGCTTCTTATACCAGGTATCAGCATCAAGTGTATGATTAACTGTTTTGTTGATCGAGTTAAAATAGTCCTCTCCTGACTTACAGGAAACATTCCAAAGCATCCTTCTCTTTGTACTGACAATATTGTTTCGGATAATAGATTAACTGGAAACTCCAGTTAACCTTGTGTAAACTCTCACATTTTCTAACTGAACAAATGACTTTTTAGCACTTAGCTGTAAGTTATACTTTAGATCTTACAAAAGATATACAGAGAAATGTTCCTTCTTAGCAAAGCTACCATTTTGATTTCTTTTGATTTATTTTTAAATGTTTTGCATTTTAGTAAAGCCTCCAACACTGTTTCCCATAGCATTCTCCTGGAAAAACTTGCTGTTTGTGGCTTGGACAGGGTAAAAAAACTGACTGAATGGCTGGGCCCAGAGGATCATACTGAATGAAATTAAAGCTAGTCATGGTCAGTCACAAGTGGTGTTCCCCAGGACTCAGTATTGAGGCAAATTCTGTTCAATATCTTTACCAGTCACCTGGATGAGGGGATTTAATGCACCCTCACTAGGTTTGTGGGCAACACCAAGTTGTGTACAAGTGTTAATCTTCTTGAGGAAAGAAAGGTTCTGCAGAGGGACCTTGACATATTGGATCTATGGGATGAGGTCAATAGTGTGAGACTAAACAAGACCAAGACCAGTTCTTTGCACTTCAGTCACAGCAACTCCATGCAAGGTTAGGTGCTTGGGGTAGAGTGGTTGGAGAGCTGCCCAGTGGAAAAGAACATGGGGGTGTTTCACAGAATCACAGAACAACCAGGTTGGAAGGGACCCATCGGATCTAACATCGGATCTTTGTGAAAGACAGTTTTTGATAATGTTTTTGCTTTTGTTACAAGAACAATGTTTCCTTTTTCAGAAATAAATATTTTTTTTCTGTTTCAGAATGTATCCAGCAGAAGGATGACATTGTCTTGACATAAGAACCTGCTTTGATACTGTTTTCTCATGTTTGACATTGAATGGAAAAATACTATTTATTGTAAATAAATCTGAATATATATCCAGTCTTGAATTGCAAGTTAGTAGTAGCTTCCAAAGATCACTTATAATATTTTTCATATCTTGATTTAGCACTGCTTCCTTGGGAACTACATAATAACGTCATGTAGTCTGGGGGAAATAAGTGCATACTTACATATAAAAAAGAAAATTAACTTTTGTATGCTTACCACTGGCACTGCCCCATCTCAATTTATTAGGCGTTCAGATTTACTAAAACTGCACTGTAACTTATAGTATGCACTCAAAAAAACCCCAAACCAAAACAAAAAAACCCAACAACAACAAACCACCACCAGAAATTACTGTTGAATGTCTTTTACAATGTGTGAATTAGTTTGGCTTGAAACCTTGGAAAATTTCAATTTTTCATTCTTTTGTTTCCAGCAGTTTCAAAATTATTGTAACTAGGTAATTAAAAGTAATGGGAATAAAAGCGAAGCAGAAGGCTAAATTGCTGCCTCTCCATGACAGATACTTCACTAGAAGAATGGAACTGTTAATGTCAAGAATGCAGCTGGCATAGTTGGTTTCCTGGAAAAATAAAGCTTAAAAATCTGGAAGGGATCAAGGTGCTATGGAATTCTCTCCTGTCAGATCAAAATGGATTATATACTAACTTTAGTAGTTGCAGAACATAGTAATATTAATGTGAAAATGGCAGAAAAGTCCAGGAGACCCTTAAAAATATACCATAATAAAAAATAATTACATTAAACTAAATTTAATTTAAGTATTTCATTAGTGTTCCTTGGCATCATGCTGTTATGTTAAAAAAAATATTGGCCTGATCTGTTTTTCTAGATGATGCAGTACTCAATTACATGTCTGTTGCTTAGAAACTATTTGAACTTTTGATTTAAGAAGTCTAATTATTTCATGACAAATAAGTGAACACAAACCAGTGTCTTATAATCTATTACGACAAAGTTTACATTTCTTTAGAATAACTTGCCTCAAAATTTATTTCCTAAGTAGTTAATTATTTGTCTCCCTAAGGAGAGAATTATCTCACTAATGGCACTGGATGTAAATCTATTAAAAATAAAAGACAGTTCGAGAGTTCTATGAGTTATATAAACTGCCAAGAAATTCTTAGCTAATCTAACTAGTTAACCTCCAGCTAATCATCAAAATGTTATAATAGAATATTCTGAAGTAAATTTGTCTTTATGAAGTAAACTTACACAAAACATATTTAAAAAAATACAATGATTTTATATTTGAGCCTTGCATGTGAAAAATAATTTTAAAGTATTTTTTTAATGTTATTTCATTAAATAGATGAACTAAAGTGGATTCTGACTACATATTCTATACCAGGTTCTATATTAGTATAATTTATTCAAAGGAAAAATGCAGATTATACCTTAATATAATGTTTACTATAACTTCTTATTATATATGTATATAACACATTGACTTGCTATGTAACTATCTAGCAATTATCTGGGCAAAAATGTTAATCTTTTAGTATTTACTTACACATAGTATTAACACCCTGAGTTATGGGGTGTCTTCCTCTAGTGTTCTAGTCGGAACAGAAAAATAATGTTGGAGCTGAATCTTCAAGTGTGTCTAAGGAACATATGATATATTTATTATTGCAGCAGCAAGGAGTCACATAAAAAGTTACATGAAAGATGAAACTATTGTTTCAGAGAACATGGAATACTTCTGACACACTGAGAGCAACAAACGAAAACAATAAGAAAATAATACATTCCTTGGGAATCTGTGTGTTTTCTTCAATTGGTCTTCAGGATACAGGTGAAATGAATTATAGTCATCTAATTTCAGTGATTTGACATAACATTGGTAAAAACAGTGGTAAACAGCAACTCACACTTCCAGAGTTGTAACCAGAAACTAGTTGATTGGGCGGAAAAAAACAAACCCAACCAATATATAGATAAATTATAATCTTACTATGGAATGAAGTTGTCATCCAAAAAGTTGACATATGACAAAATAATGTATTTTACTTTTACATAAAATGATACTGATCTGGATAATAGAGTAAATTTGGTATTAAATTCTTCAGCATTACAAAATATAATGTATAAATTCCAACAATAAACATATGTAAAATAGAGTCCAGCATACAGATTTTTCTTTTATTTCCTTTTTTTTTCACAGATATATAAGATTATCAGTCTTCTTGGTAAGTCTTAGTCCATCCACCAATGGAAAATCATATATTTTTTCGTTTATACAAATGTTTCCTCGTACTTAATTGGAGATTCTCAGTAAAGTGAGAAAGATTTGATCTAAAACGCTGCTTAATAAACTCATTTTGCATCTGGAAGTCTGTGGATATAACTGGAAATGTGGATTTCCTTTACAATGTGATTTGATATCTGAAAACACAATTCTTGGGCAAGCTCATTACTCACCAAGTTTGCTAAGCATTTAAGAAAATTTAAAATATTATTTTAATAAGACAGGTAATTAAATGAGCAACGAATGTAACTCTTATGAAACTCACTTGATAAAAAAACACAAGCATTTTAGAAGAGACAGTAAACCATGGCTGTAGGTTGTTTACTTAATGTTGTTGCAAAATACCTTCTTCAATAAAACCTTATAATGCACCTTTATTTTTGCTATGTAAAACTTTAGGGGGAAGATATAAATATTTAAGTTCTTTAAAGATTTTACTATATATTAAATAACATTCATCCTGCATAAAAATCAAGAGAAAAAGAAAAAAAAAAAACACCAGAGAAAAAGTCCTTCACTTTGTTTTCACAAGCGATTACTGGAAGTCACCTATGGTGTTGAAGAAGCATTGTATAAAGTCGATGTTTCTTCCTTGGGCCCATGCTATAACCCTACACCGAAAGACGAAATCAGAGTAATTTAAGTTGAAAGAGGCATCTGGGCACATCTAGTCAAATGCCTGCTCGAAGCAGGGATACCAACATCCCAGTCGATCACAATGTTAATTATTTCTGCATGAATCGTGAAACTCTAAGCTGTACTTTCGTCTGTAAAGAATATGTAACTCCAGTTAAATGCATGATGTTGGGTTACACAAATATCTCAACAGGGCACTTGAAGATGATGTTGATTCATTTGGGAAAGATTATCTGCAAAGAATCCTTTGTAATACGGTGCTGGTATAAAATTATCACAGTCTTTTATGATCCTGCTCCTTATATTTCATTGCTTTGTATGGAAGGAAATGGTAATCTTTATACTATGAAATATCAAAAAGAGATTATTAGATTTGGCTCAGGCTAATCTTTGAAGGCATTCAAACTCTTTCTGACCCTCCTGTCTCATTTATCAAATATCTCTTTTCTCTGTCTGTCATCATCTTCCAGGTCATCTGTGTCTTATAGAGTATTTCAAAGTATGTTTAGGTAATACAAAACTTTATTACTGTGTATTGTATAATTCAGTGCTTTGAAGTCAGATATTTGCCCTCCTGCTAATATTGCAAATATTTTGCAAATAATTGATTAAATAACACAGAAATTAAGTTGTAATTACACTTCTGGCTGCAGAGGTGAACCTCTAAGCTATACATTCTAACTTTGAAGGGCAGGGAATGTAATATTTGCCATCAGCTCTTTCTTAATTTGTTAGAAAGGTAACTAATTCTGAATTCTGCAGTTCACTTTCATTACTGTATAGTAGTAACTGGTATTGATGTGTAGTTGGTAGTTACTTTTTTATCACCAGTTCCATGACCATTAGGTCATCCTCAGACTGTCTACTGTGAGCTATGTAGGAAAGTAGAGTACAGGAGCGGGACAGTTATAGCTAATGTGATTCAAGATCACTCTTTTTTATGGAGAGGAACAATAAGGAATATTTTAGAAAAGTTGAATACTGTAGCAGGTTCTGTGTGTATAGTACATTTTAAATTGTACGGAGTCCTTCAAAAATAAGAATGAGTATTTTATCTTGTCTTGGAACAAGAGTTTGAACTAGAGAGCACTCAGGAAGCATTCTAAATTCTGTTTTCTATTATTTTTTTTTTTTGTGTAGAAAAAGTTTTAAATGTTTTAAGTCTTTTCTGAACTGAAAAAAATGTTGGATCTCAGTCAACCAAAGACAATAAAGTTTTATCTGCTGCAAATTTTGAATGTTTCTGAAGATGAAAATTGTAAAAGTAGTCAAGAAAGACATTGAAAAAGAGTTGAAAGACTTTACATAAATTTTGGACATTGCACATAACATAATGTTGCTGTGTATGGATCCAACTCACTAATATTGCCTTCTTTAGTTTTATAAATTAAATTATATGGCTATATATTGAAATAACTTGATTGATATGGTTGAATCTACTGATTGATTCCTTTTACTTTTTCCATCCTATTTCATCTCATCATATATTTGTGCTTCCTTTCTCAACATTGTGCACTCCTCAGAGCCACGCCTTCTTGTGTCTTTAATTTGTCATTGACTCAAGTAGCATTTATCAATAGTCTTATAAATAATTATTATTAGATATCCAGTTGTTACATCTTCAAACCAGGGACAGCATCTGAATAATGAATTGTTTCATTAACTTTCTCACCATACTAACATGACAGAAAGCTGTGTGCAAGTGTTGATCTGCTGGAGGGTAGGAAGGTTTTGCAGGGGGATCTGGACAGGCTGGACCACTGGGCAATATCCAACGGCATGAGGTTTAACACGGCCAAATGCCGGGTCCTGCACTTGGGGTACAACAACCCTATGCAGAACTACAGACTGGGAGAAGCCTGGCTGGAAAACTGCCAGGAGGAGAGGGACCTGGGGGTGTTGGTCGACAGCCGACTTAACATGAGCCAGCAGTGGGCCCAGGTGGCCAAGAAGGCCAATGGCATCCTGGCTTGTATCAGAAACGGTGTGACCAGCAGGTCCAGGGAGGTGATTCTCCCTCTGTACTCAGCTCTGGTGAGGCCGCTCCTTGAATCCTGTCTCCAGTTGTGGGCCCCTCAGCACAAGAAGGATGTTGAGGCTCTGGAGCAAGTCCAGAGAAGAGCAACGAGGTTGGTGAAGGGGCTGGAGAACAGATCCTATGAGGAGCGGCTGAGAGAGTTGGAGTTGTTTAGCCTGGAGAAGAGGAGGCTGAGAGGAGACCTCGTTACTCTCTACAAGTACCTGAAAGGAGGTTGTAGAGAGGAGGGAGCTGGGCTCTTCTCCCAAGTGCCAGGGGACAGGACAAGAGGGAATGGCCTCAAGCTCCGCCAGGGGAGATTTAGGCTAGAGATTAGGAGGAGGTTTTTCTCACAGAGGGCCATTGGGCATTGGAATAGGCTGCCCAGATATGTGGTTGATTCACCTTCCCTGGAGGTGTTTAAGGCACGGGTGGATGAGGTCTTGAGGGACTTGATTTAGTGTTAGATAGGAATGGTTGGACTAGAAGATCCAATGGGTCCCTTCCAACCTGGTTGCTATATGATTCTGTGATTCTGTGATTCTGTGATTATTTTATTTCTCTCAGAACTGGTCATCAGCTAGCGGGATGTTATCTATGTCCAGTTTTTTTTCAGAAAATATAAATGAGTTGCTTATTCTTCAATTTAGTGAAATAAAAATTATATCAACTGCCACATTTACAGTCAAACTTAATTTTAAAAAAATTATTTTACTCTCTTCATTATAGATATATACAATTTTCAATGAATATGCTATTATTCTTGTTTTAAAAAGTAAAAATAGAATAATTTAATTAAGTTCTTGGAGTTTCTTGAAGTAGTAACTGTAGCAGTAGATTTAAAAACTCAAATATGCTTGCACAGCTAATGGTGACTTGCAGTAGTTTAGGGTAGGATCTGCAGTGGTCACAATGATTTTAAACAAATCTCTTGTGCGAAGTTACAATGTGTATTCGACCTTACATTACAGTAACTTTAATTTATATTATAGGAGCTTATTTAGGTAGTAGGTAGGTTTCCCTAAAGGTAGTCAAACCCCACCAAATTAAACTCAGAAGAAATCTTCCTTTTTAAAAAGATAGTTCTTATAAAGAATATGATTGAATCCTTCAATGAGTGATGCTGTGCTGACTCCAGAGTGTAAGCTGCAATCCTACTGAAAACTGAACAATAAGTTTCAGTGTAGATAATGTTGCTCTTCTGTCTTTCATTTCCTTTAGCTCTATCTGTATTTGAGTCTGTGGGATGAAGTGATTGAAACCTGCGGTGTTTGACCTAGTTTCAGGAAGCCCGAACAGCCAATTATATTTCTTACAGAGTGACAA
The DNA here is from genome assembly GCA_033558105.1 of Coccyzus lansbergi. Taxonomy (NCBI): domain Eukaryota; kingdom Metazoa; phylum Chordata; class Aves; order Cuculiformes; family Coccyzidae; genus Coccyzus; species Coccyzus lansbergi. The sequence goes on from JAUMJK010001112.1 coordinate 457,163, forward strand.
AAGAGCTCATATATGGAGGATGACTGACTACCTCATTAGGGCATGAACTCTATACAACTAAGAACAGGAAAAGACTTCTGTATTTTCATACTGTTGCTATAGTAAATGCTTCCTGTAGCAGATGCCTTGAAGTTCTAAACAGCCTACCTGTGGACATATCCATAAATAAGTAAATTATTTATTAAATCATGAAAGAGCATGTTCTGAAATACATATTAAATAAGACAACATAATATAGGAGCAATTTTTTTTCTGGCATTTTTAGATTTTTTTTCTTACCTTTAGGAAAACACCTAGATGAAGTGCAAAAGGTCTAAACCAATATTACTTGTAGAAATGTAAACAAGTTGCTAAGCAGCACTGCACACGACTCCAGCGGTGTGTTCTAGCTTCTTATTAATTCATGTTCTTCACTCTTTTCTGTGCAGTTTCACTGTCTGTTCTCTGTGTGTAGGTACCTAGATGCTAGCACCTGGAAAAAAGGACACTAATCACAGAAAGTCTGTAGGTCAGGGACGCCTACAGCTATAGATGTTGGAGTGTATTTTTCATTATGGAGTTTCAATCCTCTGCGTGAATATATGTTTTTACCAGTGAACTCTAAACTTGATTATCAGAGAAAATGACAGCATTGTCTGGCTGTATTCATGTACGTGAGAGCTGCAGGTGTTTATGTGGGTGCCATGACAACACTGCTTTCTCTGTGTTATTTTTTGTTGCCCAGACAGCTGGTGGGGATCGTGTGCGTATATGCATGGACGCACCTCTCCAGATGCATCTGTGGAACACATATTTAGTCTTCCTATTGCCCAGACCTGCCAAAAGGAACATCACCAGCCACATCCATCACAGAAAAATAGGAGAAACTTTCTGTGTCTAACAGCGCATGAATTTCAGAGCCAGAACATTAGGGAATCCCCTCAGGCCAAAGTCCAGTGCATATGGAAACTCCCATGGTTGGGTTTGTTTCTGACAGTCTGCTCTAAAGCTGAAGAAGCTGCATATCCAGAAAACATGATAAGGTCTGAGATTGTCAGTGGAAGCTTGAAAAATGATAAGTGTCTTGGTTTTGGTTGGGACAGACTTAATTTTCTTCTTAGTAGCTCATATAGTGTTATGTTTGGATTTAGCATGAGAATCATATTCATAGAATCATAGAATATTGATAATATACTGATCTTTTAGTTATTGATAATCAGTGCCTGTACTAAGTCAAGGATTTTTCAGCATGGAGATACACAAAAAGCTAGGAGGGAGCATAGTAAGGACAGCTGACTCAAACTGGCCAAAGAGAATATTCCATACTATATGATGTCATGTTCAGTACATAAACTAGGGGAAGTGGGCCCAGGTGCAGTTGCTCCTTGAGGACTAGCTGGTCATTGGTCACTGTGTGGTGAGCAGTTGCACTGTGAATCACTCATGTTATATTTTTAAATTTTCTTTTCCTTTGCTGTCCTAGTAAATTTCTTTATGTGAACTAACATTTTATAATTATTTTCAGTTCTTCCCATCTCACTAGGGCAGTGAGGGGGTAGTAAACAAATAACTGAGTGGCGCTTCATTGTCAGCCAGGACAAAACTGTGACATGAGACGAAGAAGATATGAGTATGCATTTAAAAGGCATAAGCAAGCAACTGAAGTGCCAATGAAGTTTTCTCATACTAGCATGACACACGGGTGCATACAGAATTGAGTACATCAACAGAAGATGTAAGGCTTGGCAATTCATTTCGTCAGTGTTACCAGACTGTGATTAGTTAATTTAATGTGACATTTCTGAACTAACCTATATGTAGACTGTGTCATTTTTGCTAGTAGGGTTCATTTTAATAATACAATAAACTTCCCCTCTTCACCCTGGCTGTGGTATTTTCCTGTGTCTTTGTGGTATAACAGAGTTGCTAGTCCCTATGGATGGCAAAGAGCTTGGTTTTGCAAAAGAGAGTGATTGGCAAGAGGGAGTGACTTGCAATGGTCATCTGCATGTGGTAAAATAGACAGACTGGGTAGTGGTCTAAAGCTCATATTAACTAAGTGACACTTGGGGTGAGACAGAAGCTTCACAGCCTGGTGTTGCTTCAGTTAAGATCATGAATACCCCCAAAAGCATGTACAAGGCTCTCCTCCTCAAAGGCATGGCAAGCCACCAGTCTCCACTCCTGACTACACAAGTAGCCTTGCCAGGGACCATCAATACATACTGATTGAATCTGCCCCCCCTTGCCCAGAGGCACCAAAAGTCTTTCAAAAGTTATAAAATCAGTACAAGAAAACCTTTTTTGGAGTGAAGAAACATGACCATCTGACCTGACAGACAGGTCAATGGGGCTGGACTGCTCTTCCTCTACCAAGAAGAAATATCTTGGTAACAACTGTGTGCCTCTGCCTCTGTCAGGTGTCTCCCAGAAAAATAACTACTAACTTGAGTTTTCATTGCTACTTGTTACATATATATATTTACACTAATTGTTAACTGATTATAAGTGCCAACAGAGTGTGTGAATTCATCAAGGGAATTCCAAATTTGTTTTAATCTGTCACTTGAATTAAATTACTTAATGCCTCCAGCATTGTGAAATTGTCTATCAGCTGACATTTGCTGTAAGCATCTACCCAGGCTGGGCTGTGAACTTCTCATATTAACCCTGTGTTTACCAGTCTTTAAGGAGATTCACAAAGGTAACCAGATTCTGATTTGTGGAAAAACATATATGAGTACACACACATAATCCTGTAATCAAAAACCATTGACCAAGTCTGAAAATAGAAATGAATCCAACTGCACCTAGGCTCGTTTCTGAGGGGATGCTTAGAAAGCAAGGTTGTCCATTTTGAACCTTGTGGTTTGGTGGGAGGGCATCCACCAACCACTTGTCAGAATCTCACCTATTTCACGTGACTGTATCATATCCAACAGATCCCACATAGCTAATGAAAAGCAAAAATGAAGGAACTTTAGAACTGAAAAAACTTAGTAAGTGCACAGTTGAAGGCACATAGGGCTTCAGATGAGCCCTACTTGGCAGGTCTCATGGTTTAACAGGGAAGGTCTTTGTGAGCTGGAGAACATCCCTGTTGTGTCACAGTTGGGGCAGGGGCTGATGTCCCTAGTGAGCTAAAATAGGGTCCTGGGTCATGGGCAGGGTGGTGGCAGACCCAAGGAGTTGGGTAGGAACAGTCAACCCTGGTGGCACCTGCAGGAGCCCTGACTGCTGAAAGCTGAACCTAAAATCAGAAAGTTGAATTTTTATTCTGAGCTTCTAAGCTTTATCTGAGTATTGCGTTTCATTTCTGCACTTTTCATAGACTGACTTTGATCAACTGTATTTTGTCTAAGCAGAGGAGAAACATATGAGAGGACTTGCTTCCTTAACACATTTAGTGGATGAAATGGAATGGATGAACATTTTCTTATAGATTAGTACAGACATCAAGGAAGTCTTTGTATCATCTCACCAATTTTATGTTTTCACACTGCTCTTGATCTTTACTAATACTGTAATTAAAATTTAAGATAACATGCAATCTATCATATGAGATTGCTTATTATAGAATAGACTTTTTTCCCCCTTGATAATATTATCGCATAGTCCCCATCACTCACCAGAGCTGAAGTTAAGGTTCTGCTTTACAAGGTCTGTGACATGGAAATGGACTAGATGAATGACTGTGAAATCTCCTACAGATTTTGCTGTAATGATTGTTCTTACTTCAAGGGCACTCAGAATTGATGTGTAGCACTAACAAATTTCAAAGGTCAGTAAAAGGAGAATTACAAATGGAATAGACGGACAAATTTCTACATTTCTAATGACTGTACTCATGAGGTATTTAGGGGTAATCTGAAAAACAAAAACAACAATTTTTTGTTTATTTTTTCATTGTTTTTAATATGAAAACATCTTAGCTAAGAGATTTGCCACAGAATATCCTATAACCTACTATCAAGTCACACAATTAATGTAGTATAGATTTATTTAAATATGAAAACAGTAGTCATTTAGCTCACTTTCTTTTATCATAAAGGAAGAGAATATATGTTTTCCAGAGTAAAGGTTGTTGTTCTTTTTTTTTTTTAAAAAATTTGCTGTTTCAGTCTGTTAGTCAATGGACCAGTATATAAATTAATCTTACTATTGACCTAGAAGAAAATCCAATGCTCAAATAAAGATTGTCTTACTTAGGGGCAATCTTACTTAGAAAAGAATATTGCAAAGAATATTCTTGCAAAGAATATATAAAATTAATTGAATACACTGCATGTGCAATGTGTATTTGAAGTCCTGCTGTTTAACAACTGTACAGTCTACTGTATATGCCACACACTTTGAGGCATATTATGGTTCCCATGTATTTGCCTTTGAAAAACTAACCCTTAGTTCTTCCATTGCAAAGTACAAGTGATTATTCTCAATTACTAGGCATGAAAACATACTATGGAGGTGCAGGATTTTGTGGGCAAAGGAGAAAATTGTTATTCTGGTAAACCGTGTCACCAGATAACTAATAGGTCTTTAGAACTATTCTTGTAGCTTTTATTGGCTTTGCAGAAATATATACAAGAAAGGGAAGATAAAAGGTAAAGGAATTTTGAGATCAAAAGTCAGTAAGTTAAAGAAGATCAGAAGCTGGGGATTCATTTGAAGACAGCTGTGGAATAAATGACTCTTCTGTTAGACACATAGACATAATTGATATTTCTCCTGAATCATAGATGAGAGAAAAGAATGATCCATGGATTGTGGAAAACACAGGAATAACTTCTGGATTTTTTGTTTTATTTACGGTATCTGCTGTACTCTATTTTCTTGTCTATAAATTTCCTATTAAAAATGAATGTCAAAAATATTTTAAAATGTATTGCCAACACCATCCTATCTTATTATCATTATCGTTCTCCTTGTTATTATAAAAAATCATATTCACACTAGAAAGTTTCAAGTGATGGTGCTCAATTTCAACATCTGCATAATCTACTGATTGGTGTGCTTTAAATTATGTACCTATTATCCTTAATTTTCTTAGAATATTTTTCCTTGAATCAGTTGTCCTTTTGCTCTAAGAATCAGAATATTGATGCTTGTTTCTCCACATTCTTGCACTGCAGATAGTCATTTATATGCAGACAAGCATAAAGCAAAACAAATCTATTTATGTTTGAAGTACTTGTATTCCCAATTTGTATTTAAGATAACATTCCACAACACTTAATAGATATAGTGAAGATTCAGCCTCCTGCAATCTAAACACTGTCTGTGACAGAGTTATTTTATCTACCATTCATCACAAAAGGAAATGCTAAGCTTCAACTTCAAATCATTTAAGTGACAATAAGGGGTACAAGACAAAATACAAACAGCTGACAGACTTTGTAAACATGCTGATAATGCATTGAAAGATTAGAGAATGTTAGAAAGATAAGCCATATTTATCATTACAATTTTATCAAGATACGCTTGATCACTTGGTAGACAAGCACATTAAAAGGATATTTAAAGCCTATTTCTGTAAAGCAAAGAGGTTATGCTGTCTGTAGATTTAGTAAGATGAAACTACCTCTAACTCTAGTAAAGAAAAAGATCTGTTCTGCATGGTTGCTGCAGTAAGTGTGGATCACTGCTCTGAGAGGTCATACAGCTTCTTTGCTGCTTCATGAATTTTAGCTGCAGCATCAGCAGAGATCTTTGTCTCAGTGAGTAACAGACAATTCTTAAAAAACTTTTAATAGAAGGATTACTAGACACTTAGCTGTTGAAAACATAAATGCTGTAGTAGACAATATTTTTAAAAACAGATGAACTGGTTTATACTTACTGACTAAATTTTTAATACCAAAATATGAAGCTAAAAGTCACACAATAAACATCCAAATTTAAAGTTTCTCATCACTATTGAAGGTGATTCTCTTGTTAATCTTTTACAGTCTTTAAGGTAAAATGATCTCTGACATTGATAGTATTGTTTCTTTATTACTCTTGAAAAGCCACTGTTTCTGTTTTGGTTAAAAAACCCTCAAAATTACAGCATTAAATGTACTTCCTACCTTCTGAGAAAAATGGGTCTTAAAATTAACTTTGACTATAATATGCAATTAAGGTTCCACTCTATATATGTATCTCCAGTTTAGGACTTGCCTTGTAACACCGTTGAAAAGAAATGTGACTAAGGCTCAAAGAAAATGCTCTCATGATAGGATGCACCTTATGACATGAACCCAAGATTCTCAGTTTAGCTTAGTATTCACTGTTGACTTTTCTAAGAGAAATCTATGTTTGGTTTTCTTCTGGACTTAGTGTAGAGGATATCAAGCTGTGAAAAGACAAGGGAATATCATTACTGATAGAAATACATCTTTTTTCCCCTCTACCAGGCATCTTTTATGTACAAACAAAAGCAGTATATTGTTTTCCTGTAATAATGTGCTTTTCTTAGAAAGAATGTAGTATAATATATCTATGCATGTGGAAAATAAACACGTTAATCATCCCATGAACAGCAATCATTATGAAATAGTCCTAAAATCAATTTCAGCTCACAATGAAGTCATTTAGATGACATTGAGATAGCTCACAGATTTTAAGCCATATTAAGAACTCTGCAAACAAAGACCTAGACCAAAGAGCTTTGTTACCCAACATCTAAAATGTAGGATGTTGTAGTGTTTGTCTTTTGGTAGAGTACAAAGTAGGATGACAGCAGGTGGACACAGTGGTTTCTTCATAGTAAGGTTCAAAGAACACTGAATGAAATATGGTTGCATTGACTGAAGTTAATAACAAGATATGAATCTAAAAATCAAATATATTCTTCATCTACAGTTGTGATATAGTTGGGATGTAAAGATTATGAAATCTTAGTTTCTTTTTTTTCCACAAAATTGATGTTTGAATTTTCCAAGATGCTTCAAGAAAAATTTAGAGTAAAAAGACAAAAAAAGGAACATTATACTAACAATAACCAGCACATTTCAATAGAAAACCTCAAAATTTAGAAATCTTTGCTTCTTTTAATCAAATAGCTTTACCTCAGGCAACATTTCCAATAGCCTTAAAAAATGTGGTATCATTTTTTATATTGTGGGACTACCCCTCAACGATTATATCAATTAGGTAATGATCTATAGTTTCCCCGTATGAAGGCCATTACATTTCAAGAATTCCACAACATTTAGAGTAAAGTTTAGATCAGAAGATTCTAGCTAAAAATTGTTTTCATCTTAGATTTATTTGTGGACTTAAAATTGTTTTTGTACTTAATTACGAGATCTATATAGTGTATTAAATGCAGTTATTAGATATATGTATTAGGTTTGCATTCCTGACTTTTAAAGCATATGTATATGTATGCTTACCCATGCACAAGAACAGGTTTCAATATGCCTGTTTACCTGTACTATACTAAAAACTGAAATTCTGCAAGTCCTCAGCCTGTAGCAGTTAAACACTTTTAATATCTCCAGAGAGAAATTTGAAGATACCATATTATTTACTTAGAGAATAGCTTCTACTATGAGGAAGAATTATCTCCTTTCAGACCAAATTTCACTAAATATATCTCTGTATAAAAGATTAAGCATTTTGATCGTATATCTGTAGGTAGCATACTGTACAATGTGGATTCAGTTCCTGAGGAAGATACAAAAAGGCACCGCTGATAACAGCACAAAACCAGTACTGTTTAGTATGACTGAGAAGAAGGGGTGATGCAAAGGTAACTTTAAGCTTTAAAAGTGGCTGCATTGTCCTGGAATTTTGTTTTTAAAGCCTCTGCTCTTGACATATTTAGAGCAATCTTGGAGTTCCTCAAGACTTTGCTATTTGTGAACAGAACATGAGTCATTCTGTTGACTAGAAAATCATAACAGCAGAGGGAGACTTTTTATATCCCTTTTCCTCATGATGGACTTTGTACTGACAGCTGGAGTAAATTAGTTCTTCTAAGGTACTTCTGTATGGACGGTTTATTAGAACTTCCAAAGCAAATTGGTGACATAGCTCAGTCCATCAAGATATAGCAGTTGTCATAGGACTTACCCATGAAAACTAATTTGTCTTAAGAAAACAAACTTCTAGCGTAACATCATTTATAAACTTGAAATATTTCTCTTTGAAGTCACATAACTGCTGCTGTGAATGACTGAAACATTAAAATTGTATCAAACATTAGACATCTGTGGGAACAGATGCTTAAAAATGTTTTAGAATGTTTACTATTTTATTCACTACGCTAATAACTAAAAGTTTTTATAAAGTCTTAAAAAATATTATATAAGACTTAGATAATACAAGATTCAGTGTTCATTTGTGAAATAATTCCATGGCATTGTCTTTGTTTGTGGTACTCGGACATGCTTATTTGCCAACTAACTGCACAGTGGGATTTAGTGGAACTCCATCCATTGTTCATTTTGAAATCTTTTATTTTGCAGCAGTACAATTAGCCCTGCAAGCTGACGTTATGGGTCTACTTGGAAAGAGAAAGAAAATAACAGCATTTTTCCATTATTCTCAGGTGGATAAATTAATCATTCATCTATTAAGATGATACGTTGGAAAAAACAAGACTTTGATAAAACAGTCTACTGACTCACACTTTTTCTGGAGGTGTATATACATATATTTATTATTTCTGCTGGTGGAAGTTTTAACTTCAGTGGAAATGTTTTGATTTTTTGAATCCTCAAGTTTGGTGACATTACATTTAGCATTTATGCATTTCTTGCATTGTGTGACTTGTGAACGTGTTTTAAGGAGTTCCTTTAGGACCAAACACAATTTTTTTTTGCCTATGTTACTAGTAATCATTACAAGGAAAATACTAAGAACAGTTACAGTTTGGAAAGAGTCAATTTTCTTTTCTGTCACAGTGTATCATGGTATTTCTATTTCTATGGTAAAGACATATAAATACAAACGTAACATGAAGATCAATGAAGAAGAGTTTGAAAATGGAAGGAAACATAGCTGAAGAAAATTTCAGTTAAAGTAATTTACATATATCACGTCCAGAAACTAGAATTATACACAGAAGAAGAAATTCTGCAGAGAATGTGTCTCCAATTCATATCTGGTACCAATGTTTTTCCCACAATGACGCAAGCATTGTTCTTAATAAATTCAATTAGAAATATGAGCTTAGGAGGCCAGAATTGTAATCCAGATTGACAGAGGAAGAAAAATACAATGCTGCTTGGAGCAATTTGTTCAATAATTTGTTCCCAGGCCAGCAGTTAAGGTTAATGAGTTTAGGAGAATCAGGCAGCAGGGAAGGAAAGAGATCTGTCTTTGAGAATTGCTATTGCTTTCTGAGTAGCTGTGTTTCCTCAGTTCAGTTCAAGAAACTTATTTTCTGGGGAAGGGAATGTGTGGCAGATAGGGAAGTGGATCAGGCATATATATGGTGAGTTTCTTTCAGCACAGCATTACTGTCCAGTTCTTCAAGAAAAAAAAAAAGATTTGCAAGATCTACTCAGTGATGTTCTGGGACTTGAGGCTCAGAAATATGGAGACTTGCTGTGCTAGACTGAAGCTTAATACTTTAATGACTTTAACACGGGATATTGGCTCATTTTTTTATAGTGTTGTATTTAATGCTCACACTCAAAGGTATTGCTCATCTGCTATAGTCTATTTTAGTGGTAATGAGGCTCAGAAATCCAGACTGACAACCCATGAAAACCTGACATCTAACAAAAATTTTGCAAGCTAATGAACTCTGAACTGGTGTCAGAAATATAGAAGGCTTCCTTTATCTTTTAATTCAGTAAGTAATAGTCCATTACCTGCTCTACACCTGTCACTTCTGGCAATAGTTTGGAAATTGCAACCAAGATTTCTAGACATTTCATAAGGGCTGATAACAATTGTTTCAGTTGTTTCAATCACATTTTGATAAATTCTTGACTCCAGTACTCGCATACCACAACTGAGCAGGTGGACGTATTATTTTTCTTCTGATTTCCACTCCTCTGCCCCATCTATCCCATCCAGTTCCACTATTACATGATACCGAAGTAGGATGAATTTCTATTTTAATTATTTCATCTTGTATACAAGTTTCTAGTTTTGTAGGGAACAACACCAGGGCAGTTCTGCAAGTCCCAAAATAGATCAGAAGTAGATAGAAGCTTATTACAATCCTATGTAGTATTAAAAATATATGTATGATACATGATAGTCTGGTATGTATAGATAAATTTGCAGCAACTCACTCAAAAATAACAGAATTGCTATAAAATAAAATAATTATTTTGAACTAAATATCAGAAAAAAGATTGACCAAACTTTCATGCAGAAAATTTCTATGGTTTTGTGCAGCAAAATGAAGACAAACAATGCAGTATAAAAACAATCTTTAAATGCACATGTTTATATTATAAAAACCAAAAAAAATCAGCAAAATTCCTCCCACAAACTCACAACTGAATTTTCATTAATTGTTACAAACTCTGTGAAAACATTTACCTTAATCTTAATTTGGATTATACTGTACATATACAGGAACAGGCTGCCCAGAGAGGTGGTTGATTGACCTTCCCTGGAGGTGTTTAATGCCCGGGTGGATGAGGTATTGAGGGGCATGGTTTAGTGTTCAAGAGGAAAGATTGGACTTGATGATCTGGTGTGTCTCTTCCAACCTAGTTGTTCTACGATTCTATATCACTGCAATTTTTGTAAATTTGTTTATGTAAATGTTCTACATTTTGCTGTCATCTGATTATCCTTAAACTGTAGATCTGTCTTCATGTGAGTCAAACCTGTCTCTGATCTATATCATTATAAAGGTGATAAGTTATTTATTTAACATGGTTGCGGCATTTAACTGTGAGACACTATACTGCACTACTTTCGTGGCAAGAGCAAATTTTATATGCATACCAGTATTTGACCAAGAGTAAAATAGAAAACATATCTAACCCAAAAAGTATATCATGAAAGATATGCTAAGAACTATGTCTCTGGGTGATTTATTTGGTTGGTGATTAGTATACCATCCGTTGTGGGTTTGATATTTTTAGTATGTAATAATAAAGGCATAAACTTGTGTCTGTGTTTCCTTATACAACAAAATGTAGAGCATTTTATGTTCCACTGATACAGGCATTGATGGCAATATGGAGTTTTTAACTCAGCTTGCCAGCCAGTTAGTCCACTAGCAAATGCTTTTGGTGGATCTTTTCTCATTCTGACTCTGAAAGGATACTGAATGCGCTGACTCTGAATGACTCTGAATGCATACTAATGACCACTAGAAGAGTGAGTGTAATATAGAGATATCATAGAATTCTTCTTTAGTAATGAAATATTAAATGTACTTGGTTGAGATTTCATTGCATTGAATTTATATACTGCTCAATTTTCTAGCACAGAAATGAAAACAGAGAGCAATGCAATCAACAACATTATGGTAACACAAGTAGATAACGCCGGTATTTCTCTTGTTCCTGTCCTCCTACTCTATAAACTTTAGTATAATCTGTCTACGACCTTTAAAAAATAAAATCTGCCTACTTTTTTCCCCCTTGCTGAATATGCTTAAATATATCTTGCTTTTATCATCAAGTGTGCATTCTTAAATAAAATTGACAAACAGCTAAAGCCATCAGCATAGTTAGTTGATACAACTGAAATCCAAGATATCAGAGCTCAAAATTATTTCTGAACAAGAAGAGTTTTTTCATATTTTAAAGCTTTTAATCACTGTGATAGAGTTCTCTAAGCATATAGTCAGAGAATAGATTGAAATAGCCTCAAATCTCAGTGTAAATAAGGCCTTAATCAGACTACTATTGATACTGCTTGTAGCAAAAGGACAAGGAGTAATGGTTTTACACTGAAAGAGAAGAAGCTTAAACTAGATATTAGAAAGGAAATTTTTTTCACTAAAGGTGGTGAAACACTTGAACAGATTGCCCAGAGAGGTGGTAGGTGCTCCAACCCTGGAACCATTCAGGGTCAGCTTGGACAGGGTTCTGAGTAACCCAATCAACTGCAGGGAGATTAGACTAAATGACCTTTATAGTCCCTTCCAATCCAAACCATACTATAATTCTGTAATTTTAAGCTATATGCACATTCTCTTTGTTTAATGAACTGTCAAATTACATTCAGAAAATAGAGTTTGATTTTTTTGGGAAACAGTTGAGCCAGGATTATAGTCAGGCAAAAATCACCCTCATCTTCAAAGAAAGACAGAAAGAGGATCCCAGAGACTTCAGGCTAGTGAGTTTAACTTCAATTCTAGGAAGATATTGGAGCAATATTTTTTCCTGAAAGTATGTCTAAGCACATGAAGGAAAACAAGCTGGTGGGATAAGTCAGCATGGCTACTTTTGTAGTATTAAAAATGTATGTATGATAGATGATAGTCTCGTGTAAGTATATATATTTGCAGCAACTCACTCAAAAATAACTGAGTTGCTAGAAAATAATTTTTTTTTTTCCTTTATTTACTTTAAAAATAAAAGGACATACACATCCTAATGAATGTAAGTTTTCCATGATGAGACGACATATTCAATGAATAAGGGAAGAACACTGGATGTTGATTTTAGAACTGAACAATATTAATAATAAAGAAATCTCTCCATGTATTCGCTTTACATTTTAATAAAACACTGAACATGAATTGAACTTCAGAATTAGAATGTAAGAATAAATTATCTATTTTCTTTTCAAATATCTACTATATTCTTACTCAGGTTTTAATTTAAATTTACATAACAACCTGAGAATACTCCAGCATAACAACACAGCACATTTGCTCTAATATTCCATCTTTTTATTTTTTTATCCACACATTTTTGTACTGTGGACAGTTATTGGGACAATCTGCATTCCTTTTATTTTAAAATGTAGAATATATTCAGGTGCCCTTCAGAAAACAGTTGAACATCAGTTTAAACTGATTATCATCTACCTAGATCATTAATTTTCTTCCTCGAATATTTAGAAATACTTTATTTCTGACCTTTGAAACAAGAAAGCGTTTAGAGCAATTTTGATTTAAGATGTGTTGTCTAAACTATAGCTTGATTTATTAATGATATGAAGCACCTACAATTTAAGAAAGGTTCTGTTATGGCCCCCTGGTGCAACATTTAATATGTGTATCAAGCTGAAAGAGCACAGAAACAATCAGAGCTTTACGGTGCCATAGTCTTCATTAAGACAGAAAGCATTATTAATGATATGCTATTTAATTTGCACTTTAACTTACTCTTTTGATCTTCATGCAGTGCTGAAAAAGTCTGTTTGATCACAAAGCTACCTTGAAAGATTCAGGGGTATATGCTGATGAGTGGAAATGCCGAGATGAACAGCCACAAATGTTGGAAGGGAAAAATTACTGAACAGAAGAAAATGTGTCTTCAAAAATACCAATAGAGAAATTGCCAGCCTGGTGTTATAAATACATATAACATGGATGTATTCCACTGGAATGGAGGCTGGATGATGTTGTGCCCATCTACAAGAAGGGTTGCAGGAAGGATTCAGAGAACTACAGGCCTGTTAGTCTGACCTCAGTGCCAGGGAAAGTCACGGAACAGGTGATCTTGAGTGCTATCATGAAGAACATGCAAGAGAACCAGGTGATCAGGCCCACTCAACATGGGTTCACAAAAGACAGGTCTTGCCAAACAAAACTGATCGCCTTCTATGACAAAGTGACTTGGCTGCTGGATGAGGGAAAGGCTGTGGACGTGGTCTTCCTGGACTTCAGCAAAGCCTTTGACCCAGTTTCTCACAGCATTCTGCTACAGAAATTGTCAGCCTCTGGTCTGGACAGGAGCACACTCTCCTGGGTAGAAAACTGGTTGGATGGCCAGGCCCAGAGAGTGGTGGTAAATGATGTTAAATCCAGTTGGATGTCAGTGACAAGTGGGGTTCCCCAGGGCTCAGTGCTGGGTCCAGCCCTGTTCTATGTCTTCATCAATGACCTGGATGAAGGTATTGAGTGCTCCCTTAGCAAGTTTATTGATTACAATAAGCTGGGTGGAAGAGTCCATCTGGTGGAGAGTAGGGAGACTCGGCAAAGGGATCTGAACAGGCTGGACTGCTGGGCAGAGTCCAATGGCATGAGGTTTAACACGGCCAAATACCGGGTCCTGCACTTGGGGCACAACAACCCTATGCACAGCTACAGACTGGGAGAAGTATGGCTAGAAAGTTACCTGCTTCACTAATAATAAATTTATAGTAACTTGTAATAGTATATAATGTAATGTAATGTAATAGTATATAATGATTGATATGATATTACAGGTTGCTAATGGTGATTTGTAACATGTTAAGATGCACTACATTTAGTAATCAGAGATATTTGCTATTGGTTATTTTTCATGATAGTTTGTATGCTGGTGGTGATTTTTGTGTTCTTTGTTGTGATTTGTAATAAAGTAGAAAAATTTAACGGACATATCCCTCTGTGTTCTTGGGGACTGCAGAATCCTGTAGACCCATGGTCACTATCCCCACTCAGCAGCATGACCAATAGGAGAAGACAGATGCAAAGTGAAAGAAACAGAATTCCGCTTTTGTTCTGAACTTCAGACTGATATTCTCTGATTAGGGAAATTAAGAAGGATGAAAATTTTAGCAGCTGATTCACAGGAAATATTTCTGTATGTCTATACTTGTTACTTCTTTATTGGTTATGACTTATTAAGCCATGAAGTGCTAAAGAGGGTTAAAAGATTTTATATAAAAATTTGTAGAACTTTTAATACTGCTTTAAAACAAATTACTCTTTTCAACATAGAATATAATTGGAAGCTAATATGTTCTTCCTTTAGTATTTACAGTGAAAAAGAATTTAAACTGTAACTAAGCAGTGATATGCTATCTGCCTAGTTGATGTAGCTGCAACATTTTGTTAGCCTGTAAACAGCTAAGGGACAGTGGTTGCTTATGCAACATAAAGTAAGCAAAAGCAATAACTGCTGTTTTATGAGAAGACTGTGTCTGTTACCCCTCAAAAATGATGGAAGTTATTCTCCTATCAACAATGTGGTAGTTAAAATTACAACCAGACCTGAAATAACAGGTATAAACAGTAAGTAGAAAGGGAACATTTGTGCCCTTAAGGCAAAAAAAGATCTGGTATTTTGTAGGTTTTTAATAAGAGTTTTCAATTTTCATGTGACAAATGCAAAAATTAGAATTAAAAATAACTGACAATATGAACAGATTCAGTGGATGGAATGGTAAAAATTAAAGCCATGATTTAATAGTTTGCTGTGCAAAGAATAAATGAATAGGTTTTCTGTACAGACTTCTTTACTAGATGCTTGCTACATTTTTCTTGGATTTTTTGGTTTGGCTTTGTTTTGGAGTTTTGTATTAGCTTTTTTTTATTTCAGGTTAGATGTAATCTGATTTTTTAAGAGCTCTAACTATGGATATAACTAAATAAAAATATTTTTTTTATATTTTCATATAGAAGAACAATTTAAAAATGTATGAAATGATCTGTCAGTTTTTCTTTACAAGCAAAAAAAAGTGTAGTAAATACAAGAAATCTTATGCCCAAATTTAAAAGATGCTTTTATCTGTAGGGTTTAACTAGCTCCTTAAAATATATGTATAAGTTCTGTGCTTTGTTGGCATTATGCAGATATCTGATACTCATTTCCAAAGAAAGCACTGGAACTTGAGGATCAGGTTCCAACCTTCAATGAATTTCCAACTCAAAACCGAAACCATTAAACTGAGAAAGTCACTGTGTAGAATTCAGAATCTAATAATTTGCATTTTAGTTACTTTGGAAGTAGGTGCATCACCTGCCTTCCAACTTCTAGTATGCAACAAGAACATGTTTTTCTACTAAGCAGAGATTATATCTTCGGGGCTGAGACATTTTTTGCAGTGGAACTCTGAAAAAAGTGTCAAGAAAAACAAATCCCAGCATATCTTCAAAATTACAA
This sequence comes from Coccyzus lansbergi, assembly GCA_033558105.1. Taxonomy (NCBI): domain Eukaryota; kingdom Metazoa; phylum Chordata; class Aves; order Cuculiformes; family Coccyzidae; genus Coccyzus; species Coccyzus lansbergi. The sequence continues at coordinate 473,092 of JAUMJK010001112.1, forward strand.
ACACTGTATATGTGACACTGTCTTTTTAAGCATGTTCTCCAGAAAAATAAATGTTTTACTGCTGGTGGCTACGGTCACTTTTAAAAAAGGCAGCAGTTTTCAAACAGGGTATAGGACATGTCAGAGCTTATAAAAATTCCAATGTCATGCCTCATGAGTAAATAATGTTTCAGATGTATTTTTTTGATAGCAACAGTAATAGAGCATAAAGTGATCTCACTGTGACAGGTCTTTTGTATGACAATGGAATTTTGTTGGTTCTCTACATCTGCCAGCTGATACAACTTGTCTAAATGTATATTTAATATGTATCCATCCCTTTTAAATGGGACAGAGAAGTCATTTTCAACACTCAGCAGAAGAAAATCTAAGCGTACTATCTGAACACTACTGACTCAATGTAGGAACTTCATTGTAGAAAGAATAAAATGTAACTGAATAAGGAGTGGCAGAAAAGTGATGTCAATCCTTAGCTATGACAAACAGATTACCAAAAGTGCATTTTCAAAAATATAGAGATACATTTAGTCATTAATTTCTGGTTTTGGTGTTTCTGTGTAAAATGTGTACCTCTAATTTGCAACCACCTAGAGGTACTTAACATAGTTGTAAAATCTGCATCAGTTTCCTGAGGATCTGAATATCTTTTATTTATCATACTCATAATCAGAGTGCTGAGTAGATGTCTACTTCTCAATTACATTAGAATATTTCCACTTACAAAACCAGTTTAATTGGACAGGTCAATGTTTGGATCATTCATAGAGTAGCACAGAAAGGACAATATCATATAATCTAAATCAGATTGTTTAAAAGATAGATGTCTAAATTAGATCTTCCTTCTCCGATACTCCTTTATAGCCAACAGAAACAAACTAGCAGCTCTAGAGAAGTATTGATACACCCAGTCTGTATATTGACTATAAATAAAGCCTAGGATGTTTCGATCACACATCTCTGTGTCCAATACAAGAAAATGAATTGAACCCTTAGTGCTTCTACAGAATGTGGGAAATTTAGATTGATATCTTTTTTTTCACAGAATCATAGATTAGCCTGAGTTGGAAGGGACCTATGAGGACCATTAATCCTTGACTCTACAGAGTGCAATCTAAAAGTTAAACCATGTATCTAAAAACGTTGTCCAAGCACTTTTTGAACATCAAGGTGCTTGGGGCCTTGGCCACTTCCCTGGGGAGTTAGTTCCAGTGCTTGACCACCTTCTCAGCAGTGGTCCCTTACATGGCCTTTAGCCAGTCCTTCACACCCTCTTATCTGAAAGAGAATCAATAAACACCTCCTTCTCCACTTCCCTTCATGAGAAAATTGTAGACAACTATTCCTCCCCTCAGTTGCCTCCTTTCAAAGCTGAACAGACCTAGTATTCTCACATGCATCTGTTAAGTTATGCCTTCTAGAGCTTTCGTCATGTTTGCTACCCTCCTTTAGACACACTCTGATAATTTTATGTCATCCTTATACTGTGAAACCGCAAGCTGCACACAGAATTCAAGGTGAGACTGCAACAATGCTGAATATAGAGGGAAAAATCATTTGTGACTGGTTAGATATATGGTACTTAATGTATCCCAGGATAAGGTTGTCTGCAAGGCTTTTGGCAGCCAGGGCATGTTGTTAAATCATATGGAGCTTGACATCAACCAGAAACCCTCAGATCCCTCTTATTAGGCCTGCACTTCAGTCTCTTGCTACCCAGTCTACACATACATCCAGGATTACACAGACCCACTGATACCAGTACAGAATTCAGCATTTTGCCATGTAAAATACCATATAGCTGGTGTTTGCTAAGCACTTTAATCTATCAAGGTGTTTCTGTAATCAATGAGTCCTTCCTAATTTAGTATAACCTGCAGACATGGTGTTCACTAAACTCCTGTGTCTAGGTTATTGATAAAAACTATGAAGAGAACTGATGAAGAGGCCTAAAACAGCCCTGGGTAAGACCACTAGTGGCTGGCCACCAGTCAGGTGTTCCTGTACTTTCTGCAACTCTATGAGTCTGACCCTTAAGTCACATATCATATTGTTTACATATCTAACTGTATGCTGGGCATTTTGTCCAGAAGGATAATCTAAGACAGACCTTTCTAAAATTTCTCAAAACCTGTCTCCCACAGGCACTAGGCACTGCTTTGCCTTCATCTATTAGATGGGTAACCTTGTCATCAAAGGATATTAACTTAGTAGGGCATAACTTTCCCTTCATGATCCCATGTTAACTTTAACTGATGAACGTATTGTCTTTCAAGAGTTTTTCAGTAACTCCTAGAATAATCATCTCCATAATTTTACCAGGCACTGAAGGGAGCCTGGTAGGCCAGTAATTACCAAGGTCTTCCTTCTTTCCAGTCTTAAAAACTGGAATAATATTTGCTAACTTCCAGTCAGTTGAGACCTCTTCAGATTCCCAAGACCATTGATAAATAACTGAGACACATCTCTCAATAACACTGGCCAACTTTCTCAGTTCCTTGAGTTAATCCCACTGGGCTCTGTAGACTTAAATGCATTCTGTTGCAGCAGTAAATCCTGTACAATTTCAAAGCCGGTTTTAAGTGTATCACTCTCCCAGTCACACTTCTTCAACCCAGGGTCCCAGAGCCCATCACTGGCTTTAAAGACAGAGGGAAAGAAGTAAATGTCTTTGCTTTACCTTCATCCCTAATTGTGAGGTGACCAACTTCATCAAGTAATGAACCAATGTTTTCTTTAGTCCTCCTTTCACAGTTAACATAGTTAGAAGCCATTTACTCTCCGAGGAGATTTTGATTGTCTTTGAAAATTAATCTGTAATTCTTCTGACATTAGAAACTATATGATGCGTAATTAAGTTAATTTAAAAATTATTATTTTTGTACTCTAGATGAAACAATCTCCTGCATTTATGAGGTAGATATCTGGAATATGCAGCAGTATATATAGATATATAGATATATATAGAACACACTGACACAACATATTTGCAGTTTTGTAACTCAGTTTCTATGCTACTGAGCAATTTCGTCAACACCTACAAAAGTTGTAGTTATAAAAGCAGTGACTAAATCCTCCCCTACCATCTCCAGCAGCTTCAGGAAAAGAATGGAGCAAATAGTAATAAATATGACAATATTGCACAGATATTTCGGGAGGGACATCTGTGTTAGAAGTTTCTCTGTTTCTCCACACATTGTAATCCAGTTACCAGAAGGAAAGAGAAGAATGAAGCAAAAGAGAACTCATGTCTGTTCTGATTCATGGTCCCATTGTCACTTGGAAGCTCACTGCTCAGAAAATGAGTATCAAATCAGACTGATGTAACAAATCAACTTTTGGGTTGTTGTAAAAATATGTACTATTATTCAAGGGAGCTGCAAGGGAGCAGAACTGCAAGGGTGGAGCATGTGTTCATAGGGTGGAACTGGGTGTGGTGGAGAAGGGCACGACGTAGTGGAAGAGTAGGAGAAAAATATATAATTTTTTTGTCTCCATGTTCTGGAAAAGAAGCCAATGGGGGAAAAAACTCAGCTTGAACAGGGAGATCTTGAGGGATGTCAAAAAGAAGAGGAATGTCAATGAACTTTGGAAGAAGGGATAGATGTGTTTGGTGGACTACAGGGAGGAAGTGAAATAGTGCAGAGAAAAGTTCAGGAGAGCTAAAGCCCAACTACAGCTCAGATTAGCCAAGTTGGTGAAAGATAACAAAAAAAAAATTTCTATAAAAACATTAACAATAAAAAGAGGACCAGGGAGAATATTCAGTCCCTATTGGATGCAAATGGAACAACTGTGACAAAGGATGAGGACAAGGTTGAGGTACTTAATGCCTTCTTTGCCCCAGAGATTAATAGTAAGGAAAGTTGTTCCCTGTATGTACATACCCAGGAGTTAGAGAAGCAGAGCAGAGCTCCCATGATCCAAGAGCAGGTGGTTACAGACTTTCTTGCCCAGCTAGACACCCACAAGTGTATGGGGCCAGATGGTATCCATCCAAGTGTACTGAGGGAGTTGGAAGATGTACTTGTCAAACCCATTCCCATGATCTTCCAGCAGTCCTGGCTGACTGAGCAAGTTCCACTGCACTGGAGGTTGGCTGATGTTGTGCCCATCTACAAGAAGGGCTGGAGGAATGACCCAGGAAATTACAGGCATGTCAGTCTTACCTCAGCACCAAGAAAAGTCATGGAACAGGTGATCTTGAGTGCTATCATGAAACACATGCAAGAAAACTGGATGATCAGGCCCAGTTAACACGAGTTCATGAAAGGCAGGTCTTGCCAAACTAACCTGATTGCCTTCTATGACGAAGTAACAGAAGTTACGGTGAGATTGCACTTCGAACACTATGTTCAGTTCAGGGCTCCTCTCCACAAGAAGGATGTTGAGGCTCTAGACAATGTCCAGAGAAGAGCAACAAAGCTGGTGAAGGGGCTAGAGAACAGGCCTTATCAGGAACGACTGAGAGAGCTGGGGGTGTTTAGCCTTGAGAAGAGGAGGCTGAGGGGAGACCTTATAGCTCTCTACAACTACCTGAAAAGAGGTTGTAGAGAGGAGGGAGCTGACCTCTTCTCCCAAGTGACAGGGGACAGGACTAGAGGGAATGGCCTCAAACTCCACCAGGGGACATTCAGACTTGACATCAGAAAAAAATATTTCTTGGAAAGTGTCATTGGGCACTGGAACTGGCTGTCCAGGGAGGTGGTTGAGTCTCCTTCCCTGGAGGTGTTTTTGAAAGATGGGTGGATGAAGTGCTGAGGGGCATGGTTTAGTGATTGATAGGAACGTTCGGACTCAGTGATCCTGTGGGTCTTTTTCAGCTAGTGATTCTGTGATTCTGTGAAAAGACTTGTTGCCCTCTACTTTAGGATTGACTTGTTGCCCTCTACTTTAGGATTTGCCCGCCTCCATTATTAAGGGTTTTATATGCACACTATTACTCGAGAGATGTTTATATGTGAAAAAGTTGATGATAATCAGCTCTGTGAATAGAAATAATTCTGTAATAGAAACTCATCTGAGAAATTCACATTTTATAACATACAGTTGAGCCAAATTTAATTATAGTGCAAGGGCCTCTACTGCACAACAAATTAAACAAGTTTTTTCTTCTGGGAAAAAGAAAGTAAGTTGACTGTTCAGTGTGATTTAATTTTATTCTGAACTAGATTTATGTGTAGTGGAGACATCTCACCTGCTAGTCTTTCCTTTTTGCAAGCCATCATTTGTCCTGCAGTCTTCTCTGTCCCCTTGTACGTGGCAGTACTTCAGTTGAATTCAGAATCTCTCCCAGGAAGTGATCCTGTTTGCTACATTCCCCTTCTTATGTCCTGTCCTGAGGCCGACTTCGTAAAAATAAAGCTATTCAACAAAAGTTTCCATCTCGAGGATAGTCACCTTTCCAAGCATAACTGTTTTTCAATTTATAAAACTTTCTCAATAGTCTACTGAAAAAATTCAAATGCATGTATCACTAATGCTAAATGAACTAATTTTTGACAAAAAAATGCACTATTTGCTGAAAATTGAGTAAATACAATTTTTTTCTCAAGAGCAAACTATTCTTTTTTTTAGTCCAGTAAACACATACAGGAGAAACTGGCAAAAAATTTATTAATTACTGTATAAGCATTTTTATTCGACTTTGGAAAATAATCTCTTATATTCTCATTTAGCTTTTGGATTGCGTTTAATTAATTTGTCAAAATTACAGTTACTGGCCATGGAAAGTATGACCACAATAAATATAAAAACCTTCCCATAGAATTTCAGATATCTGATATTGACATAGATTTTGCTTTAGTTGTAGTTTTGTTACACAACTCTGGGAGGTAACAGAACACTGAGTCTTCTTTTATGTCTTCATGCTGCAAGTAGAACGAATGAGCTTAATGGTTCATTTTTATGTAACACACTTAAGGAATTGGCATCACTGGGTAAAATAAATTGCTGTTGTAAAATCTGTCGTATTATGTCATCCTTTAAAAACGAGTAATGCAGTGTGTATTTGAATTCAGAGGATTGGCCCATTAGTTAAGCATTAGATGGTTTTTGAGACTAATTTCTTATGTTCCTGTTAAACATAATGTGATATCTGGGTTTGCGTTTTTTTGGTCTATTCCATTAAGATTTCTGTGGCTTCAAACGCTCCTGCTTCCAAGCAAAGTCAACTTCTTTCTCATTTTATCTTTATACACCTGATACACTAGGACCACATCTGTTGTCTTTATATATCATTTTTATAGCTGAGTATCTGCAGTATCCTACTGCCCAGTCTCATTTAACTCCTTTTCTTACATTCTACCTGTAGCAAATTAAGAACAGAGACACACTGAAATCTGTTTATGTATGCAAAAATTCAGGTTTTTTTTTTATTTATTTCTTTGAGCCTTTCCAACTGATGAACCTTTTCCTACACATTTTTTTCCTTCAGTGTCTTAAGTAGTATAGCACACCTGTCAATTTGTTCCTAATTTTGTCCTTCCCAGTTAGTTGCACTGAGCACATAATTTTCTGTGCTTTTTAAATCTCTTTTTGTAACTTACTTTTCACTCACTCCTTAAAAAGTATGATTAACATTCATTTCAGATCTATGGCTCTACCAGTGCTTTTCTGTTGTAGATTACAGAATAAATTCTAAAATTTCAGTATTTAGACTTCTCTAGTTACCTCTGCAGATTCACCTGTTAGAAGATAACACTAGGGATCCTAAAGAGCCTGAATTTTCCAATGCAAAATTTATTTAAATTTTCAAACTATAAATCTTAAGGAATTTTAGTCATGTAGACTTTTTTCCACTGTTTTTCATGATGTTGTATCAATTCTAACTGAAATCTCTCTGGTGAGTTTAAAAACTGACCAACAGCTGATTATAGTTTTCCCCTCCACTTCATGAAGACTTTCATTGTCACTATTTTTTGATCACAAAGCATAAAAGCTTATGGATAAGCTTATTTGTCTTGAGTTGCTGATGAGCCAAATGTTCATAATACTTCTTCTGTATTGAATCATAAGAAGCTTTTTTTAATTTTGTACACTTAACATCATCATATGTAAAATTAAATCTGTTTCTAGTAGCAAATTAAACTTATCCCTTAAGATTGCTTCATTCCAATTATTCTGTGTTGAGTAATATACCTGAATTTTAGTCTTTTTTTAATTAATAAAGCTTCACTTCAGATTTATTGCTACCTGTCTGAAAATCCTTTACACCATGACCAAAGGAGGAAAGAAAAAAATCCAGGAAATTATAGCTAAATCTTCAAATGTTTGTAGAATGTTAACAAAACAAGCTATTGAACAATCTGTCAATAATCAATCATATTAAAATAAATCTCAAAAGAAACCATCTAAAATCAAATGTATTTTCTTTTTTTTTCAGGAAGACATGAAGCAGCTAATATCAGTGGTAGAATTTATATAACTTGATCTTGATCAGCTTTTCAACACATTCCACATGGAACCTCATGAATAAAGTACAGAAACAGGGACTTTAAGAAAATCTAATATAGCTAAAGACATTAATGTAAAAGAAAAAAAATGCAATAGAAAACAAAACAACAACCACAAAAAATCCCCCAAACAGTACTTCAAATCTAATTCTAATTATTTTTATGTTTTCCAAGCTGGATATGCAGAAAGATAAACAGACTACATTCTTGACAGTACTTTTTACACTATCTTTCCTGTTGTTGGAAAGAAAACATTTATAGATAATATCAATCTATGAGGAGCTGCAAGCACCATAAAACTGGTTAAAAGGCAAGATATACAGCTTACTTCATTAAAGTTATGTGAATTCCTGTGCTAAAGGTATACATATCAAAGCAAAACTGATCTCACTAAGCAGACATCTCAAAATAGAGAAGCTGGGTTTGTATAGGTTTAAAATAGAACATAGTTCTACCACAGGATACTGTGTAAGAGGTAAAATGCCTTTTGGGGTATATTGCCAGTCATTTTGTATAAAAGTCAGAGGAGGGAATAAATTATTTTACTGTGCTCTGTTCTGATGTACTTGGGAAAGCACACTTCAAAAACATTGTGGAAAATTTGGAAAGCTTAATACAAAAAACACATTGACAAAAAAATAAAGAAAAGCTGAAATTATTTCATATATTAACTATGGAAAGAACTGATTTTTCAATTAAAGGAATAAACTTTTTTATATACCTCATTTTTCTTTCTTTTTTTTAAAAAAATTTTATACTTGGCTTTTACTTTTTTCAACTGGCCAAAATGACATGTATGTCTTCCTTTAAATGTATTTTTCTTGTATCCTTAGATTGTCCTTGTTAAAGTGGTATTACTACACTATAATCTCTGCTTTAGCAATGTCTGTAAAAATGCAGGGTTCCTTTTATGAAAATGTAGCCATTCAAACACATCAAAATTCTTAGGGGCATGCCATTATTCTGTCTTGTTAATCAAATTAAACACAAGACAAACTTCTCTATTTAGTTTCAGCTCTTTTATAACCTTTCAGAAATTAAAGGATGAAATTCAGAGCTTGTGGTTTAAGAAATCAGACATAGAAAGCAGGAAAATAAACATTACAATTCTTCTAAGGGATAGTGCACTTCAGTGTTTTAATAAACCTTTTAGAAAACACAGATATCATGTTTACTCAGTTTGTGATCTATTTGTAAAGAGTCACTTACTAATTACCTTCAAACTGTTGTCAAATGGCCCAAGTTACATGGAATGCCAGAAAAAAATATATTAAGACATGGAGCTAAAATCCTTTATGCATTAGTAAAAAAGTTTGCATACCTTTTTATGCTTCTGATTTTACAAACTATAAAAATTGACTAAATTCTAAGAAATAAATAATTTATTTTGTTTGGCCTTTGTAAGTATGTCGTCTGACTAGCAGACATCTCTCACACAGTTATCAGATTATAACGGTTTAACGTAAACAGGTAACTCTAAATTTATTACTCTCTACCCTCTGCCTAGCTGACATATTTTTCATCCCAGTCTCAAGTAATTATTGGATATTGCAACACTGTGTGTGCCAGAAGTGAATAGATTGCCATGTCAAAAAAAAAAAAAAGGAAAGGAACACCAAGCTTTTCCAACTATAGAGGCCAAGGCATACATGAAAACGTCAGTTAATAATGATATTATTCCTACATAGTCTCTCAAATGAGCTGAGTGTACATTTTGAGAGCTAAACAAAATTAGTGCTATTATGATTTCTAATTTTACTTTCTGAGACAGCAAATTTGAACCAGGTAACTGAGAAATAACATTTTTTTTTAAAAAAAAAATCTATTTCTTCTGTTTTCATAAAGTACATCTTATAAAATAATATGATATTAATTTTGATTTTAACTGTGCTGAAGAATTTAAACAAATAATAACTTTTGTATGTAATCAAATAATTTCTTTTTTTTTGGTTATAAAAACAAATATAATTAACAACCACATGTTGTATCAGTTTGGATGATGAAAAAGCAAGAAAAAACATAATCTACATTAAATAAGAAGAGTGGAAAGTAGTGTTTCTTTCTCACTGCTTTTTTCTTACAAAAATTCCAGAGAAAGAACAAAAAAAAAGGGATTTAATCTAGGATCAAATCCTTGCTCATTTATGTGTTTAGCTTCAGGCTTTGTCAAAGGAGACAAAGTAGGAAGGAATTCTCAAAATGTTATTGTAGAAAATGTTCACTTATCAAAAGTATTAACAAAGACAAATGAAAATGCTTAAGAGAGAGCTGTCAGTGGTACATCTTAAGCTAACTATAAGATTGTATAGCTGAATAACCAAAAGAATCATTATCCCAAGTTCATAACTCATGGCATGCCTCATGGGATGCCTCTACTGAGAACTTTTAATGAGTCACTTTGAGTAGTCTGTTTTCATTTACATCAGAAGTTTCCAAATTCTTGAAATATTCCCTCGTTGCTCTTCTACCCTCCCTCCTATGCTACATTTGATTTAAATGAGCATGTAGATCTACAACATCATCTAACACAGTTCTGAATTCCCTGAAGGAAATACCATTTCTAATATTTGTGATAATTGTGAAGTTTACAATTTTTAAAGCAATACCACACCAATATATTAAATAAATTTTCATAATAACCCCTAGTTTTAAAATAAGTACATAAGGTTTTGTCTTATAATAACTACACATAAGTGTATTTGACTGTTATTGTATTCTAATGTAACCTTTTCTTTATTTGCTTCATTAAACTGACTCTGGGAAAAAGGCACTGAAATCACTGAAAGAGAGATGTCTACTTGTATCTATTATACTATAGATTTGTGTATGATAGTACATAATATGTATGAAAAGAGGGAAGGCTAAAATTAATACTTTAATGACCAAGGTAGAGCTCAAGTTCACATTATTTAGAGTTGAGGTAAGAACATTGAACAGTTCTCTTATTGAATACTCCTTCTATTCCTAAAATAAAAGAAAAATACTGTAAAAAGGTAAACAAACAGGTAAACCAAGAAGCAATTGCTTGTATTCCAGCAAGCAACACTCACTGTAGATTTGGATTCTATTCACTGCTCCAAGGACTCTAAGGGCATTTCCAATACATGTCTATGAAGTGGAACACAGAAGCCACCTCTGAGGAACCACCGTGGGTGAAGATATACAGCATCATCTTTGATTTACTCTTTCTTCTACAAGGGATGTTATTTCCTGCAAATGGTTACAGCTTCAACAGCACCCATTGTAGAACAGCATGTAATTTTACTCAAGAAAAACACTTGCTTTTGCCTACTGGATTTGCATGGCTATAGAAATGCCCTAGGGAATTTTATGACATCCTTGGTTGATTTCATACAAGTCAGACAGTGATGGCTATTCTGCTTTCTAAATAAGCAACTCAGGATCTTTTTAAGAGATTCCAGAGGCAGTAGAAATACAAACCAGCAAACTCACATGGGGTAATAAGGGGAAAATTCCAATTTTGTAGCAGATTTAGTGAACAACATATATAATATTATTCTTAACAGGTACCTTAACTTCAATAGATACTACTTAGGCTTTGTATTTGTAATAAATAAGGTTTGATACAAAAACTACAGGGAGAAAAAAAGAACCCTCAAATCAAAACAATAACAATAAAATGAAGCAAGCTAGCAAATCAACAAGGATTTAAATATTAGACATTTCTGTATTTAACTAAAATCCACATGAGTTGTAGGGTTTCTGAATCAGAAAAATCAAGAAGGCTATAACAAAGTCTACAATGGAAATAAATGATGATCTTTAAATCACTTGAATGAGAAAAATAAGTATCTGTGCTCTTTGACTTGAGGTGCAGACAAGTGGAAAAAATCAAAGTGTAGTAAGATATTGCGAAAGAGTTTGGATTTATTTAAAAGAAAACATTTTTCTGTCTTTCATAGTGAGGCAAATAATGGAGCTGATCTAGGTGCTGAGGGAACCTGTCTTCATGGATATGATTCAGTCGAGGAGTTAGCAATGCTCCAGAGAGTGAAGGAAGTTCTCTTCATTGTGTTAATCAGAGGAAAGATAGATCTGTTCTCAAACAATTTCAAGTAGCCAAAGAAAAAGTGTATTGAGTCTTAACTTTCTACTACAGTGTTTTTAAGTAAGGAAAGGAAGGGGGGAAAAAAAAGAAGAAAAGCTTGGAATTCACAGTATAACCCTCAAGTTCTGTAGAAGAGCAACCTGGATAAATTGCAAGTTCTTCACTATTTGCAATCTCAAAATGAAAATAACCAGGATCTGTAAAACCTACATCTTGGAAGCAGAAATGGACAAAGTAAACAGGCCTAGGGGCAAAGGAGATACAGTTATTAAGGAATCAACATCAGCAATATTTCCCTTCCCTTCCCTTCCCTTCCCTTCCCTTCCCTTCCCTTCCCTTCCCTTCCCTTCCCTTCCCTTCCCTTCCCTTCCCTTCCCTTCCCTTCCCTTCCCTTCCCTTCCCTTCCCTTCCCTTCCCTTCCCTTCCCTTCCCCTCCGTAAAATATATTTAATTAATATAATTATGATCTTGTTTACCTACATTATGTATATACAAATATACACTGTAATCACATTTCACAGAATTAAAACTAATTTTTTCAGAACTCATTTTTCTCATTGTTTTCAAGCAAATAGAAAAGAGAAATTATAAGCCTTGTGTTGTGACTCTGTAAGAGAAAAAATCAGTGATTAGAGCCAGAGTAATCTACACTTGCAATCCTTTTACAGAATCATACAAAAATGCTTTTGTTTCTCATTGTTACAAACACACGGTAAACAGATTCTTGCAAAAATCCTGAGGCAAAGATCCTATCCTAGTGTCAGGAGAATACTGTCTCAAATTGTTTTTTACCCACAGACTAAGCTGTCCCCTGAAGCATAACAAAGAACTTCTTGTTTATGGTTTAGTTCACACTTTTAAATACAACCTTGTCTTTTTCTTTACTGTAGAAAGCAGCCTCAGCTGTCAATCAATCTCTGTTTTGATCAAGATAAGTTATTTAATGCTTCATTTTATATAGGGAAATTAATTAAAATGATTTTATGTAGGATCCAGAAATTCTGACCTGCAATTTAACTTCATATTAACTTAAAGGCTATTTTTGCCTAGAAAATGGAAGTTTCATAGAATCATAGAATCACCAGGTTGGAAGAGACCCACTGGATCATCAAGTCCAACTTGATTTATTAAAAAAAAAAAACAAAAAAACCCCTAAATTGCCTTGAAACCTATGGCTTTATGTAATGATATTTTTTAAGGGAAATTATGAAGAAGAAAATAAAAATAAAATCTAACTACAGTGGTATTTACCAGAATGGACAAATTACTGAGGAGTATATGTAGACAACAATTTTATTATTTTTTGTGTGTACTACGTACTCACACTCAGTTTTTATTTCTTTACTTCAGAACTCCCTAGTCATGTGCTCTGCTACACAAAATTAGCATATACTACTGTAATTCTTGAGAAATAAAATGCTAAACAAATGTAATTAAGAAGTTTATTTAAGATGTTCAACTCTAATTGAATGCATATTCAAAGATATTGAAAATAATAGTAATTCATGTGAGATAATTAAGGAAGAAACTGACATTCTTTAGATATATGATAGATAAACTATATTGTAAATCATATTAATATCCCTTTCTGCTACAAACAGCACTTGTAATGAATGTTCCTGACATTTTTGATTTTCTCAAGCTAAACAATTATGTTAATTAATGGCAAATATGCCTCCCATGATGTGTTCTTTACATAAATTATGAAGTGTTTTTCATTCCCTCTCCTGCATTGTCTTTCTAGCTGTGTTTATTGCAACTCTGCTCATAGGAAGTGTTAAAAAAAGGAATTCCCCCACCACCACCGCCATGTAAAGTATGTATTATCAGCACAATTAGAATACAAAAACCCCTAGTCTCTGGCTTGACCATAAACTTTATTTGGAGTATTGAAAATGTATAAAACTGGGGTTTATTTTAAACATTATAAACTTTTACTTTATCTTCCACAATTAAACTAGCAGAATATGAGTAAGTATTCTGGTTTTCTGTGAGAATGTCAATGTCATCTTTTGATTTTTTTTCAAATATAGTTTAGAAACTTACCCAAAGCAGCAGACAGTATTCTATACAGGATAGATCTTAAGAGTTTGTCCAATAAATGAAATAAACCTATGAAATTCAAATAATATATCAACTAAACCGAGGCAATATAAAAAAAAAATAAAAGGAATAGAATGACTTATGGTAACAAAAGGTGGTTAAAGTAAATTACGTTCTCTAATAAATACTGTTTCAGTCAGTATTCTATGCCTTAAACACTAGGATGTGTAAGCTAAATTAGGAAGCCAGTAGGAAGACCAAAGTAGCCAAGCATAAAAAAAAGACCTAGAAGAATGCTCAGTACTCTTCTCCGACCACTGCTACTTATTTTTCTGTGAAGTATAACTCCACAGCAGTTGTCACAGTGCACCCCAGGAGAAATCACAAACATCACTACAGTTACATTTCCAGGAGTGTCTGGTGAGAAGCCTCACCTCAATGTTGTTTCCCATGCTGCAGCTGCCTGCAATTTAAGCCAACTATTTTAAATAATGTAGACTGAAACTTTTGAAAACTAGTTAGAACTCCATTATCAAGATTAAATTAAGCTACCTCAGACACAGGAGATTAATTATGTATAAAAGAAAATGTATTTACCACAGTAATTTACTGAATAATAAAGGTGTAAAGTCATATTTTGAAAAGTAGAAGTACAGAGTAAAACAAAAATATGTTGAAAATGTAACTTGCATCTGCATTAACCATTCCAGGATCATGAATAGCCAGAAAAATAGAATAGTATTTAATTAAGTATTTCAATGTTTTGAAAATTGCTTTCAATCTTCTTCAGAATACAATGAAATATTCCTGAAGAATACAGAATATAAGTGAGGAAATATGAAAGAGAAAGCCACTGCCTAAATAGTCTGTAGCTTAGGTATTCTAATTCCAGTTCAAGGTGGTTTTGGCTGAAGACTTAAACTTTAATTTTTCCATAAAACTAGTGACTGCTATAAATCACTATTGTGCAGTTACTCTCTGCTCTAAAGTCACTGTATCTGGTATAAGTAAGAAGTGGCTACTGCATATACCACTAGTGTAGAAAAGCTGTTCAATGTCATTTTTCCAGAGGCAATAATGCTATAGCTTAGTATTTACATCAGTGTCCTAGGACAGATTTAGATTCTCAAACAAGAATCCTATTTATTCAGTCAAACATAAGCCATGTTTATTCTAGGCACATTGTTCTGTTAACATAAAGGGAATAAATGGAATCATAAATCAAAATCTGAGAATATGAATTCCTTATATATAAAACTTTCTAAAAATTATTTAGGGTCTAGGTTTCTGAATGCAATGATTCAACCAATGGGTAGAAATACTATTACAAGATTTGAAAACAAATATGAAAGATGCGGTAAAGAAGGGAGGGCAATTTTAATGTAAAATAGTAGTCAAAGATAAGTTTTTTTACAGTACTTCTCATTTCATTTTGTTTTGCCATGATTTTGTGTGTGACTGTGAAGACACTAGAGAGAATATTGGCTACCTGGTTGTCATTTCTTTCTCATATTGGAAAGTAGGCAAAAATTAAAACCTTTGGATTATTTCAGATACCATATTCTTATAACTGAAAAAAAGCTTAACATTTTCATAAGATTGTGCAGAACTACTGCTGCTTGTGTTTAAAAGTGAGAACCATAACAAGTTATTCTCCTTAGTCCTGAACTTCAAACATCTTGATTTGGAACCAATCCTAGATGTTCTTAAGCTTATTAAATGCTTCCTCTTTTTAACAATAAAAACAGAAAATACTCAAAAACTAAGACAATTAAAGTTTGCATAGTACATGCATCCAGAATCACCCTAATTCAGAACTAAAGTAGAAAAATCCCTTAATTACAACAACCACGTCTCAGCTGTTTAAAGGGGGAAGCTCAATCAGCTGTGGAGCACAGGTATTTAGCTGGGCTGTGCTCTACCTTTAGGACATTACTTAAGGCATTTTCCTCACTTTTTTTTCTCGCCAATTCATGTAAGGCTGCTGGTGGAAGAAAATCTTGCTACACAGACTGAAATGATGCCATGTTGTACTTCTACAAGTCTGGATTTTGCAAATTAGAATTGTATTAAGCACCATATATTCTATTTCTCATCAGAGATTGCTACCATCCAGAATCCTGGAACTTGAAATACAGAATATCTTGTAACGGAACAGTGCAGTAAAGTGTTTATTTCACACATTACCACTAAAGGCCTCAAAATTATCTGTTATGACACCTCTCTTTTAAAAATGCTTATGTCATTGTTCCTTAACAAAAGATTATTTTTTAAAAGTTTTTTTCTTACTGAGAATATTAAAATTTATTCCCTGAGAGCTTTGATTCTTGTAATTTTGCTATCTTTATTCTTTGTTGAAGATGAGGTATTGAGATGATCAGACTGTAAGTTTCCAGACTGCTGCGTGAAACAAATAGAGAGAAATATGATTCTCCAAGCTAAATATGAGACCACAGAACTCCTAAGGGAAGTTTTACATTCCAGCCTTTTTTGGCATAACTATGTAAGTCCAATGTATAATGCTAAATACAGTATTCGGCTTTGTGTTTTATTGATAGTAATAATACAATAGACCTGAATGAATTATCCTTGAACAAAGAATCAGAAATGCATTTCAAGCTACACTAGAAAATGGAATGCTGAATTGTCATTCTTTGATATATATCCCTAATTAACTTCAAACTTATCAAGGTTTGTTTCTCACCTATTGTTTTATGGAAATGAAAACAGTATTTTTATTACTTTTTAGTCCATTTTGACAAATTTAGAAATAGTGAATTATCAAGAACAAGACTGTCAGTGTAATCCATTTCTCCCATTGAAAGTGATTTCAATATCTTAAACAATCTAACATAAGCTCACAAAAATAATCCATGTAAACTATCCATGTAATTATTTGCCAGAGTTCGACATATAATTCTGCTGTGTTGACTGAAAGATAAAATTAATTTCTACATTTCTAAACAAATTTTACCTAAAATACAGACTTTTAATGATCAGATTTTTTTTCCCAGAAAGAAGGAATTATGTGTTCATCTGAAGTTACCTTGATTCTGGAAAACAACTGAAGACCAGTAGTGAAATCTGTGAGATAACATATCATCTGTATGATACATAAGTAGTTCTTTGTACTTACTGTTCAACGGCTATCTGTGAAGACATACAGAGATACTTTTTAAGAACAAATATCAAGGTTAATTTCAGATTATTTTAATAAATATTGCTGACCTTTTCTTCCATTTACTGGAGATTATACAAAATATTAATTATTTCACACAGACTGTACATTGTTAGGAACTTGCTTTTATGTATTAATGACCTGACTTTTGGTGCTGACACCTGTTTTCAATGTTTCATTTTCCAGAAGGCATCAGCAGTCTGTGGCTAAGAGAAGTTAATTTTCCTCTAGTGTTATTCATGGCTCAGAAACATTCTTCTGGGGCAGTTTTGATGTCAATCACCTGCACAAAAGCAAATTCATTTCCATAGAGCCAAAAACGTGACACAAGCGGGGCACATGAAGAGTAAAACTAATAGTTGGGAATCTCCAGGGCTGTTACAAAGCTATCCACAAACCCCAGAAATTCTGGAAATTAGTATATCACGGAGGAAAACCTATTTTGGGGGATCTTGCCAAGTGCTTTCATCCAAATCAAAGTGCTTACGAAAATTAGTTTCGCCTGGTTTAAAATGGGATTTGTTTCTATTTAAACTCACTAGGTTGTTTATTTTTTTCTGAAATGTGCCAGCACTATCACAATGCTGCAGAATATATTAAACTCTTAGAGTTTCTGTAGTCTGTTTTCATGTACTTGTCAATTGCTTTAGCTAATCCTGTTTTTCAAGAGGAAAGACAAAAATCTGTGTTTACTATCTTTGTATCAAGTGAATCAGTCAGATTATGGAGTATGCTATGTTTACAATCACTAAAAATGTAGCTGTAGTTCCACTACAACCTTCTGTGTTGTTTTCTTATCTAAATTGGATTTCTGAAACTTCACATGCTGGGAACAGACATGAACAAGAAAACTAGAAAGTTGTCTTATATCAAGGAAATGGCCGTGAATTCTTGAAAGAGCTCCTACTTAAGGCTAAAAGAAAATCACCAGTGATAGAGAATGACTGAGGGACTGAGTTAAACTCCCTATCTGATTATTAATATTGGTCTGTCTCTCATTCCTGAACTAATTTACTCTTCTACCTATTGGTTAGTGGTTTTATTTTTGCTTATTTCTTACTGATTTCATATTTTATGTTATTGATGGATTATTTTTCTTGAGACTAGATAGGAATTTTACTCCGAGTTTAACACTGATTTCTGAATGATGTATCAATGTTTTCTGTCTTCTTATGGGAAATTCTGAATTCAATGTATGCCAACTCCAACAAAACAATTTAACATGCGTTCTAATTATAAAATGGAGAAATTCCCCAACAGCAGTTAGAAGAGGATTGAGAGAATAGTGTCTCACAGAAACATCAAGGTGTGGTCTAGCAACTCGTGCATGCAGCTTCCTTTTCCTTGTATGAGGAGAAGGTTAGTAGGTCCTAAGCACAGTCTGACTGTAGCCTTTCTCAAAAAAAACCAAAGAAGCAAAGAAAGGAGAGAAGGCCTGGATTACTAAATAATTCCTAGCTTAATTGGTAAGATCACAATTTAATCGAACAACATCCCTCATGTATTTTCTTTTGACTTGCAAATCAGAGAAAATACTGGCTAGTACACAAAAGCAGTTGTCAAGCATTTGGAAAATAGAAATGTTTGGGTAGAAGGAAAACATTCTCTAAAAAAGTGAAAAGACTTTCTAAAAGGTATCATTTTCTTATTTGAAAATGATACGTATTCTTAAAAGAGCAAATTGAAAGGCTGATATCCCAGCAGATTATATTTGATTACTTACCCACAGTGCAGCAAAAAAGATAGGCCTGGAATTCTTTTATTTTCACAGACTGAAGAGATGTAGTCAGTGAGGGGCTGAGTGCTTCGCTGAATGTATTTCAAAATGTCTTGGGAGAAAATCCTATCCTTTAAAATTTTGGTTCTGAGGGTAAGTTGGAGGACAATAGTACTAATAAGAATGTAAGAGGCTTCGTGTCATATGCATTTGTGTGGGATTTCACATCTCATTGTTAGAATAAATGAAAAGTAGCTGGGTTTTGATCCAGTTTGATGCATGCTTATCAGATGACAGTTAAAAAGATGTGTTTTTATTAAGATACCTTCTTTGTCTCTTTCAAGCAGTGAAATCTAATCTTACCTGCTTATTTACAGAGTGAGACAGAAGTATTCCTCAGTGAATTACACAAAATAGGATGGGCATTTTGCCAAGGAGTACTGGTAGATCATCTGACTAGAAATGTATATATTTTTTATAATGCACATCTATTTTTGAGGAGGCTTTGCTGTGTCTTGCAAGGTTATCAAAGTTATTTGAGAAATTTTTTTCTGTACTTGTCCCATATGTAAATATCACAAATAGAAGAGGCTGAGCACCTTGCGCTTTGGACAAACATTATATGTAATTTTTCTTACAGTCACAGAAAAGATAACACGAACAAAACAACAACTAAGTGACTAAATGCATATTGAAATATTTCAAGGTAAAGTTGCACCATTAAACCTGTGTCATAATGCTTACCAAGGAGAAGATGATAAATCCCATATAAGGCACAAAATGAGAGCTTCAAGCACGAGAATGAACAAAAAACAAAATAAAAAGAAATAAAGGGGACTTGAGTAGCATGATATTTTTTATGTATAATATTGTTTCTTTGTATATTTAAAGTGTATATTTACTTCTGAGGATAAACTGAAGGTTTTCATTATAATTTCCTATATATATATATAATTTCAACAGTTCTAAATAGAACCATAGAACCATAGAACAACCAGGTTGGAAGAGACCCATCGGATCATTGAGTCCAACCATTCCTATCAAACACTAAACCATGTCCCTCAGGACCTCATCTACCCATGCCTTAAACACCTCCAGGGAAGGTGAATCGACCACCTCCCTGGGCAGCCTATTCCAATGCCCAATGACCCTCTGTGTGAAAAACTTCCTCCTAATCTCCAACCTAAATCTCCCCTGGCGGAACTTGAGGTCTTTCCCTCTTGTCCTATCCTCTGTCACATGGGAGAAGAGGTCAGTACCCTCCTCTCCACAACCTCCTTTCAGGTAGTTGTAGAAAGTAATGAGAGTAATGCAAGCGTTTCGCTAATTGGACTGGAAAGAAAAAATAATTTTCACTAGATAAATACACTCTCACACTTGAAAATTGAAGTTTTACAGATCTGACTATTGTTTAGCTAACATATAAAGACAGAATACTGGATTATCACTTATTATCCAGGATATGTATTTCCAGTAAACTGCAATTCTATGCATAAAACTTAAAGATAAAAAAAAAAAAATTTAAGTGTGTAATAAATGTGTACATATACGCAGAAATGATCACGGATCAGGAGCACCTCCCCTATGCAGATAAGATGAGATAGTTGGGGTTGTTCAGCCTGGAGAAGAAAAGGCTCTGAGGAGACCTTGTAACAGTCTTCAGGTACCTAGAGAAGGTGTATTTTATACCGAAATGATTTTTAGGACTATCGATGACTGATTCTTTCTTTCTCACTCATCATCATTGTTTTATCTGGAAATGACACAAAGAATTCACTTCAGCATGAAAAATAATGTCTTTTGTTTTCTGTATCGTTAACACTAATCACACTAAGTTTTATGACAGTAAACAATGATAAAGATTTTATCATTTCTTATCTTAACAAGGCCTACCTCAATACTAACACACTACTCAATGCACATGAGCTCGTGCAACTTCTGTAGCTTCAGATGTATAGACAAACGCTGAAAAAATGAATCTCATCCAGAAAAAAATTAAACTACAGCAGTACTGATAGAAGATAGCAGTACGACAGTTAGTCCTTGATACTGGTGAAGTAAAACTACAGATGATGGACCATATATTTCAAGAAAAGATATTCTTTAAATAATAAGAATCTGAGTAGAAGACCTTTCATATTTATTAACTGATTAGTGAAAATAGTATTCATTTGAGATCTGACCAGTAGAATTTTTTATTTATTTTTTTAATGCAGTTCTGTGAAAAACTGCTTGTCCATGTCTATGGTGGTTTTGACATCAAAAACAACTGCTATGGCTTCAAAATGCTTATCTCAATATGCAAAGCACATGAGAGTCACCCCTCACCTCTACTTCAAAATTTGGGATAGCAAACATTCATTAAGCATTTTTCTCTTTACATATCAAAGACCATAATCTGACTGACAGGAAGAGTGATGATGTAGGTGTTTGGTGAGCTAAAAACACTTTTTCCACGCTTCACCACTCATAGAATTCAAGCACAAGTGCTGTCATAAGGGTTCTATTTCACACGTGTCCCATCATTTCTTCCTATATGAGTCAAAACAATTAAGTATCTCCCCAGAAAGAGAATATTAAGTGATCTGGGTTTGTTTAGGGCTTTTAAAATAATATTGTATCATAGTTCTATGTATTTTTCACTCTGTTTTATAGAACATTATCACACTAAATAAACTGGTTTAGAAAGAAGACACATTTATAGTTTATTTTTTACAAGCTTTTCTAATCAGCTTGTGTCAAAAATAATCAGACAAGATATTTGAAATCTAACACAAAACATTCCCAGCGCATATATAACCACTCATTAAACAGAGACATGTTATTATAATTTGATTGTTTATTTATTTATTTATTTATTAGAAGTACAAATATACCAAATTAACCAGACTGTTTTAATGCCATTCAGCCTACCGAGTTACTGGTAAGTTATAGATTACCATATATTGCCCTGATGTTATTGTCCACACTAGTCAAGAAAAACACATTTTCAAATTGCTTATTTAAAGGAAATTCAAACTATATTACAACAGTCAGAGCCTAATTTCTCCTTTCCTCTCTTGGATGACAGGAAGAAGCTCAATAATTTCCAACCATCAGTAGATCAGACGGAGAAGAACTATAATCACTATACATATCCGAGATGGTGACCACATTTGTTAGCCAAAAACTTAAACTCCCAAGCATATAGAAGGGATACTGCCACTTTCCATTCCCACAAATCTTGTTAGATGTAGACACTCAAAATTCTTCTTCAACAGCAAAGTTATTTTTCTTCTTCTGAACATTCCAGTGTAAACACTCAGCCAAGTTTTCAAACTAGTTGCTCACAGGGTGTCGGAAACAGATTGAAGGCAGGGGATAGAAAGTTCTCAAATTTCATTTGACATCACATTAAGATTTTGTCAGAAATATATATATAATTAGATTAATATTTATTATTAATTTTAAAAGTCACATTTTACTGCTGATTTAAAGGGAAACATCTTTGTTTCTTTTTAATAAGTCAGTCTTGGTTGAAGACAATAATAACGATAATGACCAAGCTATTAAGAGGAAAAAATGCTTATTTTTTTCTTTGTAGTGATATAATAAAACATTCTGGAATCTTTCCTTCAGTCTAAATATTTTTTCTGTGGATAAATACAGTCTGCTATTTCATATATATGCAGTCTCACTCAATTCATTGTCTTAGAAATTGCGCTAAGAAAGCAAAGTAGAGTTTTCAAATAGCTGAAATTATTTTTTTTTAAATATGAAATATTTTTGCTTTATTAGCACCTAAAGATTATTTTTCAAATATGCTTTTTACAATAGGTATTATAAATGACCACAGTCATGCCCAAGCAAGAACTCAAATGATAGTTAAACCTTATTTATTGCCTGGAAAATTGAGGCTAATCATCACAATTTAGAGATTACTTAATCAATGTAATGATCCCAGTCTTGCTTCTATTATCTGAACTAAACAAAATCACAATAAAAGCCTATAAAGAAAAATTCTATTGCTATCTTCAGCACTGTATGCACTCTTCCAGAAGGAAGATCATTACAGCAATTATCTGTGTTATCACTTTTGCCCAAGCTACTAAAATGCATGCCCTAAACCATGGAAACGATCTAGGATAATTTCTATAGAATTTGTTACTGCAGCCCTGTTTGGGATATCCATGTAATGAAAATGACATTATTAATGTATAGGTATAAATATTCCTGCACTGCCTTGAATTTCCAAATTGACTGAATTTGTAGTACTCTGTTATCTAGAACTGCATGATCAATAGATAGTTAAAAATTCCTAGTGCAGAGTGAAGACAAGAAATCCTGTAGCAGTGGTTTTGGAACTAGATAATCTTTAAGGTCCCTTCCATCTCAGACCATTCTATGATTCTAAGGTTCTATGATTCTATGATTCTTTTCAGTTTCTCACTCATGACATTCTGTTCAATGATGAATCAATTCCCCAAATACTAAAAAAGTTGTTTTGTTTCTTCTCTTTGTTATTGTTTTTGTTGTTATTGTTGTTGTTACATACCTGCCTATTACTAACCTTACTCTGAAAGCAAAAGACAGCTGACTGGTACTCAGGAACACTTCTCAACCCTGTAATGTAGAAGACACCATTTAGATTTTAATAAACCCTAAAATACCTCTATCTCTAACACCCCTGTAAATAATTTAATCCAAAGAACAGAACAATTGAAACAACTTAAACCTATAATCACCATATTTTCAGCTTCAGAGGCAAAATACGCAGCTAAATAGAACTCCCAGGGTATACTTTTAAATTACTTTTCCATAGAGCAAACAAAAGTATAATGAAGTTCATATAATTTTCCATGGGTATTCAGAGGGTCCCATAGTTCTCCATTACTTGTATAAGAAACTAAGGCAATCATTTCATAACGTGAGATTCTCAATAATTCATTGTGGCAATGACTGCCATATTAGGCAACTGTTTTTCACCTTTCACTTCCTTGGGTTATAAGATTCAAGACTATGAGGACATTGAGGTCAACTGAGTGCAGAAAAGAACAATGAATCCTTGGCAGGCACAAGGTTCCATCACCTCCCTTTGATGTTCAATAACTAAACCTTTTGTCCTCTTTGGTAGGTCTCCTATAAGATATGATACAATCTTTCTACATCTACTTGAGAACAGCAGTTGTCATCCACCTTGTGACTACTTCAGACTCAAAGCAGCGCATTTAACTTCCTCATGTTCATCTTCTTATGAGCTAGTAGTCAGAGTGGAAAGTTAGATGCTTATAAGGATGCCAGGTACCTATTCTGACTGAAGACTAGTCTGAATGTATATTTCTTGTCAGAAGGTAAAATACTTCCCTTGATAGTGACTCAAAAGTTAGTCTCAAGGGTAGGTTCTGAGAAACAAATATTGTTTGGGTTTGTTTGTTCTGTTTTAATTGTCTCATTTCTTTCTCTATGCATGGAAATACATGTTTTTTATAGAAAGCAGTGTTACCAATATGTCATTATTACAAATAAAAACTGAAACTGTTCACAATGCTTTGCTTCATTAAGTTTAGCAATGCTGATTAATAAAAAAGGTAATGAAGGGATATTAAACGTAATTGTTAGATTTTTTTTTTTTTGCTTTGATTTCTTTCATATTAATCAAGTATTATTCATATGAAAGCAGACAGAAGAGTTAAGAAAATCTGTGCTTGGAATATTTTTGACTGTGTTTCAGAATCTAAGAGAGGATAAGTTTCTTAAAACACAATTTTCTTGGTAAATTTCTTCATGTTTGTTTGTTTGGCCTTGTTTTCCTTTCTTTGGGATTATTCTTTTCTTTACCCAGATTAACTTTTTTGAGTTACTGAGCTTTCTGAAGATTCATTATGAAAAGATGTCACCTGAGAAAGTGCTCACTGAAAAGGAAATAATGATGACAATAAGAACTCATCTGATTTTAAAGGTTATGCCAACATACGCAGAAGATAAGTCATGTTCTTTCACAACTAATTCCTCAACACTGACAACAAAAGCAATGAGGGAGGATGATACAAAATACTGAGAACTATTAAACACTGTGTTGAATCTAGAATGAAAGAAAGATGGATAAAACATGTTTATACTTTGGTTATAGTTTGTACCAGTATGATGGTAGTGCTGCCTAACCTATCTTTTTGTTCTATCTGTCATTAGTAAATTATGGTCTCTCAGAAATATGAAATACCTTTTACAAAATTAGATCAAATAATTACGGAAAAAGTGCAATTTGTTGAAAACAGTCAAATGAACATTTATGGTAAATTCAATTTTAAAACTTCTTGCAGATTTATGTAAGACTCAGAATAGTTTCTTAGTTTTTTATTTCCAGTCGTAGTTCTTTTCTGCAAAAATATCTTTAAAAAGTCAAGACATTGTTATATATTATACAATAATATTCTTTGCAATACAGAAATACATGTAACATTTCATTTTGGGTATGCATTTTAGTCAGCTACATATTTTAGTTGGATATTTCTTCTTGAGCCTTTTTTATGTATTCTGTCGAGTAAGAGTATTTAAACACATCATGCATGTGTATTTAAATGAACACACATCTATACACATTACTTTAAATCCTATTTTTCTGGTTAAAATTCAATAATAATAAAAATTATACTAAAGAATATATGTAATATATATATATAAGAATGACCAATTGGGTAGTATGATAAAGACTATTTTACTATGCTTACTTTCTGTTCATCCATCTTACCCATGGACATTTCTGGAGTGGATGAGAACAGTTAATATATTTTTTACTGCATTTTAAAATCACACTATGTTATCTGTTAATTTCATTTTATTATTCTTAGTCAGGCATATTAATTTTGTGGGATGTTTGTGTTATAGCCTTCTGTCTTTCATCTGTTTATAACCTTTTTCCTTTCTTTAATTGCATTATTTAGAGGTAATCTCTTTTCAGATAATGTGTCTCTCAGAGATACTGTTCAATGAAGTTTAACTGGTTTCCTCAACCCTCTAACAGAGAAAGTGAAGGGTCATATTGATTTTCATGTTTGATTGGCTACAAATAAATTTAAATAGTTTTGTTTAACATGGAAAGCTGCCAAGGAAATGTTTAATTGGAAATCATCTCTGTTCTGCAATACCTAAAATTCTTTTATCCAGCCAGTATTGCCTTGTAAGATCATTTATACATGAATGAGTAGACCTACCACATATAAGATTAAAACAAATGGAAGAATACAAATTTTCTTGTTAACTAAAGAAAGTGATGGACTATATACTTTACTGAATAATTACTAATTTTTAATATACAATTTTAAAAGTATACTTGTTAAAATTTCTTACTATAATTTTTTTTTTAATCCTAAAAGAAATAATGGTAATGAGAATTTATTTTTTGTTTGTTTGTTTGTTTGCAATTGCAGTTATTTTACCTTCTCCTTTCTGTCCAGGAAGACAGTAAACATACATAATCTGAACAGTAATAGAAGGTGACAACACTTTTTAGACTAAACTTCATTGAGTCAATAAGAAAGATGAACAGCAATGTGTTCATACAGCACCTCACCCAATCACTTATAGCAAACGCAGGGTCATAAGTGATGCTCTGACTCCATCAGGATGCCAGGGATTTTCGATTTCTAAGTCATCTGACAGCAATGGCCAATTGTAGAAACACCTTCTGAATGCAAGTTAGAGTTGAACAACCCCTTGGCTCCACCAATGGCTGTGTGATTTGAGAGAATCATACCTCATATGGTTAATGTGGGCAGCATCCTGCCTACACTGATAATGTTGGTGAAGAGACAGAATGTCAGCAGTCTGTCTATACCAATGACTTTGTTAAGGGGCAGGGTGTCATTACAGAAAGTCTTTCAGGTAATGAAGAAACAAGAAGCAGACGAGTTGCACAGAGTAAGTTAATCTGTGCTGTAATACATAGAATCATAGAATCATAGAACAACCAGGTTGGAAGAGACCCATCGGATCATCGAGTCCAACCATTCCTATCAAACACTAAACCGTGCCCTTCAGTGCCTCACCTTAATATGCTGTAATTTATAACTGCTGCCCAGAATAAAGACTATTTTTGTTATCAAATAGATCCTGAAAGAACTGTAAGAACCACTCTGAACTAGGCAAAAATAGCTGTTGAAGCCTGAAAGACTATTATGTAACGCTCGGTGACTACTGAACAAGAGAAAATATTGGGAGCAATTCCCAAATTAAAGATGTATGTGGATTCCTGTCAATAAACATAGAATTCTGTTAGAGTGAAATTCATGGATGAAGCTCAAGGGGAAAATATTTATTACGTTTACAGCTCTATCCTGAACTGTCAAGTCATTGATTCCTTTAATTATAAAAAAAGGTGTTTCTGTCAAATTTTAATTAACTTATGAACTTAAGTCACCACATAAATATACCCTTAATCCACAGGCTCTTGCATATTCTCTTGGCTTTATTTAAAGCTCTCACTCACTGCAATCATTATGTACTTTATGTACCTGTATGTGTGCAAATGCGTGCATTTATGTGCATTTACTCTGTTAACTTCACAGTGGAAGTCGAACTATTTCTTTAATGACTTAGAAAATCAGCAAACAAATTTTAATTTTAAAATTGATTAAATTTTTTCTTGTCAATTTCTTTCTGTTTCACATTCATTCCAAGAAGATTTGTATTTCTATGCACAGGTTATCTGTATAAAAGGCTTCCTGGGAAAGAAGATAAAGAAAGCTATCTTTCTCCTACATGTGCTCTTGACAGATTCTGAGAAGATGTCTTGCACTGTATAAGAAGTCCTATTACTGTATTTTTCTCTCTCTGCACAAAATTCACAATAATTTCTGATACTGAATTTAAAAATACAAACATATTTATATGTGAACTATATTTCTTATGGTTAAAGATAGCCGTTATCTATTCATTTAAACTATTTCTGATCACTCATTTGGTCATCGGTAGAGAATGTACTAGAAATAAACTTCTGATGAAACGAGACAAAATTAACCTTAGAATGGACAGGTAATCTTTAGGATATGTCACTACAATATTAACACTATGTTTTATGTCATTTTAAAAGAGTTCATATTATATTCTTGTAATTCCCCTGTAGATTCCTCCAGTGTTACATCTTTCAATTTAAAAACAAAAAAAGTACACAAAAGAAAACAAGCCTTGGAATATTAACCCTTGTTGCTCATCTATGTAGAGGTCAATATCAATGCTAACACATCATGAAAATATCAAGTTTAACTAAAAAGGGCTCTAGGGTAAGGGTGAAGAGCTCAGGGACAAAGGTTGTTATCTTTTATTTCTCTAGTAAAGGGGAATAATTCAAGCAGGAGCACAGACATTCTGTAGATCAACATCTGAGTGTACAGCAGGTGACATAAGCATGACACTTCCATCTCTAAAGAATGGGGACTTCTGGGGAGATAAAATCCATCTGACAAAGGAAAGCAAAAACAAGTTTGCCAACACTTCCATTTTTTATTTTGGTATTAAGCTTGAATTAAAGCATGGAGTATATTTGCAAAGGAAATTCTGAAAGAAAACTAGTAGCACAACTAAGTGCTAAATATCAGTTTCTTGACTATTGCTTGGACTACTTCATGTTTGGAAGATGTCAGAGAAGTTGCCCCTTTCAAGGAATTAAAAGTGGCAGATTTCCCTGGTGAGCCAGCTTTCTTTGATTAGACTATCTGTGTAGCCCTGAGATCAGAACAGTGGTTTGATTTTTCCTTAGAATATTCCTCTGCATAAGGTGAAAGTGAAGATTCTCAAATGATGTTAATTGAGTTTTCATATCTCTAAACCAACCACTGCAGAAGAATGGAAACTTCTCTGTGTTGTGTGCATACAATTTTCAGAGGAGAATGAAAGAGGTCAGAAGAATCATTCCATGCAGATAAACTGAATTGCTGAGCAGAATAATTATATGATTTTACTTCCGAAATGCTTATGCAGATCTTAGCATCCTCTGATTCTGTCTCAAAACTTACATAATCTTTTATCTAATGTAATTTATTGAAAAACGATATTGTGATATTCTATAGATACCATAACCAAGTTAATAGAGTTCTACGAGGTTAGTCTTTCCTTGAAATTTTACTGTCTATAGAATGGCACGGCATGGCATAGAATACCATAGGTTATTTCAGTTGGAACAAACCTACAATGATCATCTTGTCCATTTGCTTGATCAATTCAGGTCTGACTAAAAGTTAGAGCATGTTATTAGGGGATTGTCCAAAAGCCTCTTAATCACAGACAGGCTCGAGTTATCAGCTGCCTCTTTAGAAAGCCTGTTTCAGTTTTTGACAACCCCCTTGGTTAAAGAAATGCTTTATAATGTCCACTCTAAACCTTCTCTTGCACAGATTTGAACTATTCCCATGTATTCTATCACTGAGTACTAGGCAGAATAGATCAGTACCTCCTTCTTCAATTTCCTTCCTCAGGAAGGAATGCATTCTGGATGCATTCAAGGGCATTCACATGCTTCTCAAATTCTGGAGCCCAGAACTGCACACAGTTTTCAACTAAGGCTGCACCAGCACAGAACACAATACTCTTTTGAAGTGGCTGGTTATGATGTGTTTGACATGGTTGATGTGTTGGTGTGTTTGATTTATGACACAGTGGAATTAACTGATTCTGCACTTCTGAAAGGTGGTTCTTAAAGACTGACCATCCATCAATGACTCCTAAGCACTCAAAAGCAAATTCCCATGTTACTTTGCTAAATCATCATATGCCTCATGAGCCTTTCTCTGTTTACTAATAACAACTCTAGGAAAACATCTTTCCTAGGACCACAGAGGGTCATTGGGCATTGGAATAGGCTGCCCAGGGAGGTGGTTGATTCACCTTCCCTGGAGGTGTTTAAGGCATGGGTGGATGAGGTCCTGAGGGACATGGTTTAGTGTTTGATAGGAATGGTTGGACTCGATGACCCGATGGGTCCCTTCCAACCTGGTTGTTCTATGATTCTATGATTCTATGATATTCACACTTGATATCTAGGAAACTGAAACTTTCCATTGGGCTATAGCAGGGCTATTGATCTAGAGATTTCCACTTGTTGACTGCAGGAGATAGCAACAGAGCAAGGGATAGAAACAGAATCTTCCAACAGAATAGAAATTTGAGTTTTTCTGAAATCTGGCTAGGCATTGTTACTTACAGCTGCTTCACAGGAAGTTATATAATTGTCCACAGATTTCAATGAAGAAATAGTGTACAGGTTGATATATATGCAACATACTTCACATATTATTTTGGTGCAAACGGCATAATTTACTTTTATGTCTCAAAGAATTCAACAGTATTTCTTATACCTGTGTAAATTTTATGTGGAAACATGCCCTTTTGCTTTCTCAGCAGTGTCCTCATAGCCAGATGTTTGAAGCTTTGAAGAGAATGCGTTGCAGCATGTTCATCAACTTGCATATACTATTAGACATAAGTTGTATTTAAATATGATTTCAAAAAAAAGGAAAAAAAGAACAAAATACTAAATCTGAATGCATCAGTATGCATCTCTACTGCGGGGAATACATCTTCAGAAAAGAATATTGTCTGTCCAAAAAACACTTGCCATTCCGATATTTCAAAAATATTTTAATATATGTCTCTGCTTATAAAAATGACTGCATAAAAACTCCTTTGAGGAAGTTGAATGGTTTTCCTTTCACTGCTTTTGAATCAGATTTGTTGATGTACATTTTCTAACTGACAGCTCTGAGCTTTGAGAATCAGGCTGGTTCCACGTCACAAACCACAACTTGTAAATTGGATCTTGTCAGTCAAATTGTACTCTGAACTGCACATTTTTTTTTTACTACCAATTTCCTTTTTCAATAACATTCTATGGAGACTTTTCAGGAAAAAGCATCATGGGTATAATTTGGGCTTCAGGACGCTGACTGTTTGTGTAATCAGGCTAAATACAAAGAAGCTAATGACTCAGTTTAATTCATCGGCTCTGGAGAATATTACTGAAAAATTCTAAGTCCAAAGAGCAAAGGAAGATCCGGTGCTGTAGAATTCATTGAAGAAAAGGGAGGATGTATTTTCCAGAGTTTAACACTGTCAGCAAGTAAAAGCTTTGGACTCAGAAATCTTTGCATTTACTAACACAGCAGAAAAGTAGTCAGTCATTTATTATATATACTGCTTCACAGTGTAATCTCTTATTGTTTAGCAGTAGTAGAACTGTCAGATTAAAAATAAATATTTCATGACTTGTAACAGTAATGAGTTCTTGCTTTGATGTATAATCCATTATTAAACTCACCAAATGTTGTTTAGACTAGCTTATGTGGGTCAGCATTAGGCCTTTGTAAAATACAGCTTTCTAGCCAGATGGTTAGAGGTTGTCATTAAATTAGCCTGAATCAGTCGGTATCCCATCAGTTAATCTCATGTACTATAAATGGCAGATGAGTTTTCTTTGTACTGATTATGCAACTTACAGCATCTGCCCATTTTCTGCTTGACTGTGTCCTGTCTGAAATGGTCATTTCCCCAGACCTGCTAGAGCCAATCAAAAACCTGCTCAGTTTGCAAGAAGACTGCAGGCACATGGCTATTCGGCTTACATATTCAACACAGAATACTCAGGTATTATGTATGAGTATGGGAAACTACGTAGGATAAATCCATTAAAGTGCTGAACAGTAAGAATCATAGCCATGTTACACATTCTGAGAGCATTGCAGAAAATGCTCATCTGTGTATATTTTTCAGTTGAATGGCTATTTTATGAATGACATTTAATTTCTTATGATATAGGAAAAACTGTCATTGTTGATTATTAGACTTTGTGAACATAGATACATTTTCTTGCAATCATAACTTCTTATATTCATGCCTCTGGGGTCATAGGTTCATAGGTTTGCCCATAGATTCCTAAAAGAAACTCTCAGATTTTGAGAACAGAACTAACTGAAAAATAGTTAAAAATCTGGTTGCAATGACCCTTTGATGCTTACTGTCAGAATAGCACACCACCAATTATTTTCCATTTTCCTTCTGCAGAACTGTATAAAAGATGCAGAACTGCTATATGAGTGCTAATAATATAATCTTAACCTGAGAAGTTTCTATCACATTAACACAGTGAAAATCACAAGGATTTTCCAAAATTTTTTTATTTAGTAATATCTCTGGGTGGACCCAGCACTGAGCCCTGGGGAACACCACTTGTAGCTGACCTCCAACTGGATTTAACACCATTTAGCACCACTCTCTTTGATTCAGCCTAGGATACAGTTGTCCTTCTGGTTTACAAGCACACATTTTCTGCTCATGTCCAGGCTTTCACCCACCCATACTCCCAAGTCTTCCTCTGCAGGGCTACTCTCAATCCCTCCATCTGCCAGACTGTATTGATATGGGGGGTTTCCCAGACCCAGGTGCAGAACCTTATACTTTGTCTTGTTGAACCTCACATGGACCGGTTTCTCAAGCTTGTCCAGGTCCTTCTAGATGGCATCCCATCCCTCAGGTATTTCAGCCACACCACTCAACTTGTTGTCATCTGCAAACTTGCTGAAGTTGCACTGGGTTCCACTGTCTTGGTGATTAATGAAGATATTAAACAGTACTGGTCCCAGTGGGGATCCCTGAGGAACACCACTTGTCACTCATCTCCATCTCTGGTGGGAAACTTCTCTAAGGATAGGAACAGCTCAAGTTTGGGATGATGTGTGGGGTCATGGGGCCATTGGTGGGCCCAGCTCAACAGGGCTCATGGGCTGGCAGGGCACAGCTGTGAGGAACTGGTTTCTGGCCTTTCTGTGATGTCACTGGGGTAGAAGGATTGAAATGGTATCCTGGGCTGTGGTCATGGTGGCAGCAGGGACAGTCAGGCCTGTTGTACCTGTACTTTTCATTACATGTTACAGTAGGTGAAATTTTGCTAATCTTCAGGTAAATATATTTAAACTATGTCACTTGCCAGAAACACAGCTATTTGCAGCCATCTTGGTTGAAATTTATGTGAATCTTACACTATTTCTAAACTTTGTCTGGCAATTAAAATGCTACAAGAACAAACTACCTACAAGAATAAATAGAAAATGTAGGCAATAAGAGGGACAAGGCCTTCTGTCCTACTTTCGCTGTCTTCCTGTCTTTCTTTCACGTCACACTCTAAAGTTTTAATATTATTATCATTGTTAACAACTATTCACTCTATTTTTTTTTCAACTGAGTCTCTGAGACCTGTATCAGTTCACTTAATTTTAAGCTATTAATGAGTACAAAAAAATAGGACAATTAGCCTCTAGAAAGATATTAAAGAGAAAAACAGGAGGCATCATAACAATATAAAAAAAAAGTTCACCTCATCTAAGGTCTCAGACTCCCTCTCGATATACCTTAATTTTCTTCATTAACAAAGGATTCCAAGGACAACTGTGATTTTTAATTTAAGTGTCTTAGTCAAGCAATTAAATTCAAGGTAAATGCTTCACTGAAGTGTGTTCACCATCAAAGGATGATTATATGTGTGATTACATTACAGGTGTCAATACCAGTGAGAAAATACATTTTTTTCCAATGAAAATTCTCTATTTAAAGAGTAAATACAAAGTTTTTTTTTTTTTTTTTTGCCCTTTTCAAGAGGGCACTAGAAAAAATTCTAATGTCTTGAAGTAATTTACAGGTTGTGATCATGCCCTATGCAGAGCTACAGACTGGGAGAGGTCTGGCTGGAAAGCTGCCAGGAGGAGAGGGACCTGGGGGTGTTGGTTGACAGCCGACTGAACATGAGCCAGCAGTGTGCCCAGGTGGCCAAGAAGGCCAATGGCATCCTGGCTTGTATCAGAAACGGTGTGACTAGCAGGTCCAGGGAGGTGATTCTCCCTCTGTACTCAGCACTGGTGAGGCTGCTCCTTGAATCCTGTGTTCAGTTCTGGGTCCCTCACCACAAGAAAGATGTTGAGGCTCTGGAGCAAGTCCAGAGAAGAGCAACGAGGCTGGTGAGGGGTCTGGAGAACAGACCTTATAAGGAACAGCTGAGAGAGCTGGGGTTGTTTAACCTGGAGAAGAGGACGCTGAGAGGAGAACTCACTACTCTCTACAACTACCTGAAGGGAGGTTGTAGAGAGGAGGGAGCTGGCCTCTTCTCCCAAGTGACAGGGGACAGGACAAGAGGGAATGGCCTCAAGCTCCACCAGGGGAGATTTAGGCTAGAGACTAGGAGAAAGTTTTTCACAGAAAGGGTCATTGGGCATTGGAATAGGCTGCCCAGGGAGGTGGTTGATTCACCTTCCCTGGAGGTGTTTAAGGCATGGGTGGATGAGGTCTTGAGGGACATGGTTTAGTGTTTGATAGGAATGGTTGCACTCAATGATCCAATGGGTCTCTTCTAACCTGGTTGTTCTGTAATTCTATGATTCTATGCCCAGACATATGAAGGTTAGAAATAGGGGAACACACCTTGATGGCTGAAGCTGGAAAAGAAAGGACTTTAGGTGGTCATGCATTCTTATTGCACTGCCTCTGGCATTTAATTTGCAAGAAATCAAGGCAATAGCAACCTATATGTCTACAGATAAAAGTCCTCATCATTAAAGTTTTATGCTCACAATACTATTATTATTTTAACAAATATTTAAATATTCTATTTTTGGGAAATTACGTCTCTATTGTTTGAAATTTTAAGTTTGCAAACAGGAAAACTTCTACTGTAGTATTATACAATAGCAAGTCCTTAACATCAATTGCTTTAAAAATCCTGAGGCGATTTTTACATTCAGCTTTGCTGTTAACTCAAGGCAATTGTTCCTATGAGTATTTTCATTAAAACCAAAGGTCACTAGTAGCTATAAATTCCAGTGCCAAGGACAATATCTTGATTATCTAAATAGGCAAAGTCAAACATATTACAACACTGCAAGATACTTAAAATCTCTAAAATTACCTTCTTTACAAATATTAGAGATTATATACGAGTATATTAATTTATTTAACAGCTAACATAGAAAATCTTTAATGGAATGATTTCATTTAGTAAGGAAATGTACCCCTGTATGAAATACTTTAATATTTAGAACTTATATCATAAGAGTGATAAGCTTTGCAATTTAATTCTAAAAGTTATAAACAAGTAATTATTTTATGTCAGAAGTAAGAATAACTTAATCTTAAACTGATGAATACCAGCAATTTTAAAGTCAACAGGAAATGGTATTTCTTATTATCAAGAATACAAATATCAAGCACCTATGTCCAGATTACAAGGAAAACATGTAATAAAACAAGGCTGAATCAATATCTCAGTTGGGTACAAGGTATGTGAAAACAGCGGAAAATATTTTAATTGTCTAATTTAATGCAGCTTTGAAAGTAGAAAACAACGTAAAAATAGTCAACTATTTTGTTGACCTGGACGCTGCAAAGTAAAAAAAGGAAAATCATATGTAGGATTTCAGATGCTTAAATAAGAAGTAATCCATGAGATCAGTCACAATATATAATGCGAAATGGAGGTTAAACTAAATATACAAGAACAACAAAATTAGTGGTTTACTTCATTGAAATAAAAGGAAATATTCACATTACATTACTAACTATCCTGCTGCAAGTTGGTTGCAAATAAATAAGGAAACCATGTGTGCAACATTAAACTCAAGCATTATGTCCAATAGGACTAGAAAGCATGTGGTTAGAATATCTCTTCCCTCCAGCCTTAATCTGAAGGATTTATTCCAGGATATTCCTCTGGTTTCTATATGAATGTCCTAAAATAAATAAATAAATAAATAAATAATTTAAAAAATCTGCTGCAAATATGCTCTTCTCTGGTGTCAGATATAAAGCAAGGCAGTACAGAAGTGCAGTGGTTGATGCTATTTAAGGCGTATATAATTTTACTTTGCAAAATCAGAGGAATGTAATAAATTAATTTTTCAGATAGAACCATTTAATCACAGAACAGTTGATTTTAGAAGGGACCTCTTAAAGTTATCTGATCTTATCCTTTTGCTCAAACAGGGCCACCTGGAGCCAGTGGCCCAAGACTATGTCCAGATAGCTTTTGATATAATGGACAAAATATTGGGTATTAAAAATATAGGTAATGGAACTAAAGCAGAAATTTATTTTTTACTTGTAAGAGATCAAATGATAAGACAATGTCTAAATATAACAAAACAAACTAGAGAAGGAACAAGAAAATTGTAAGAAATCTGACCATACACTGCATATCTTTCTCTAGAAACACATTTTTTAAATTATCAACTGTTCTACTCCTTTATAAACAATATCAGTAAAATTATCCCTGGAAAGGTGATAGACATCATCCAAGGTGTCATCTCCAAGCATCCAGAAGAAAAGACTGTTATTGAGAGTAGTCAACATGAATTCACCAAGGAGGAGTCGTGCTTGACCAATTTGATAACCTTCTATGTTGGTTGGACTGGCTGAGTACATGAGCGGAGAGTGTTAAGTTCAGTCTACCTTGAATTTAGCAAGGCTTTTGACACTATTTCCCACAATATCCTCACAGGTAAGCTTAAGAAGAGTAAGTTACATGAATAGACAGTGAGGTTGACTAAGGACTGGCTGGGTGGCAGAGGTCAGAGGGTTGTCATTGGTGGTTCAGAGTCTAGTTGGAAGCCTATGGCCAGTGATTTTTCCCAGGGCTCAGTACTCACTCCAGTCTTGTTCAACATATTCATCAGCAACCTGGATGAGGGGACATTGTGTATCCTCAGGAAGTTTGCTGACCATGCAAAACTGGGAGGAGCAGTTGATGCTCTGGAAGCCTGTGCTGCCTTTCAGTGAGGTCTGGACAGGGTAGAACGTGGGGCAGAAAGGCACTAAGTAAAGTTCAGCAAAGGAAAGTGTAGAGTTCTACACCTAAGGAGGAAAAACCCCCTGCACCATACAGCTTAGAGCTTCATCAGATGGACAAGAAACTCTATGGAGGAGTCCAGGTCAACAACAAGTTGATGATGAGCCAGTAATGTGCCCATGTGTCCAAGAAGTCTAATGCTGTCCTGAACTGTGTCAAGAAGAGTATGGCCAGCAGGCTAAAGTAGAGAGGGCACATCTGGAGAATTGTGTCCAGTTCTGGGCACAGAGACAAAGAACTACTACTGAACAGAGTCCATTAGAAGACCACAAAGATGGTGAAGGGATTGGAGCATTCCTCTTATGAAAAGAGTCTAGGAGGCTATTCTGTGATTATAAATTCGTAGGCGGCATTAAACCATCTTGTATGGTCCATTTATGTTAATGGAAATACATGAATAATTCACATATATGCTCAACTCAGAAACCATAAGGAAAGCTAATTATTTGTTTCAATATTAGTATCATAAACAAATTTCACAAAGTTTAGTTTCATGCAAATCACACTTCATTAACGTATTAGTCAGTTTTATATTAAGAATCTTTTTTTTAATATTTACTCATGAAGAAATGTTTAAATGGTATTCTCCCATAGTTTGCAATTCTAACAGTGGGATTTCAGGCTTTCCTGCAAGCAAGAAGGTGACCTGTAAACCATGACCTCTCCCCTTTAGTCCAAATCTAAGTTCAAAAAAGTTTTAAAGAAATTAAAAACTAATTATTATTAGAAAACCTCTTCTGTACTCTAGTAATAAAATGTTGAATTATTTTTGAAGGAGACAAAATATCTTGTACAAGACAAATCATAGTAATTTCAAACATCAACAGTTATACTTGGCTATAAAATAGGAAAGAATCATTGATGAAATTATTAAGCATTGCTAATTCAAATGTGAATGAATATGTATAAATATATGAAAGTAAATTGCATGTATGCATGATTATTCTGCTTGTGTCAATGTATGCATAATAAAACACCACAGTACTATTTAATTTTGCTTACATCTATTATTATATTACTTATCATTCAGCTTTGCATCCATGAACTGAGTCTATGTTATGCTGCAAACACAATTATTACTCTTTATATTAAAAAACTGACCATGGTGCTGATTCTTTTATTTGTCTCAATTAAATTGGTAGAAATAATGTACTGACTTACATGCTTTGCTGAACTGAGATTTATTTATAAATCCTAAATTACAACACTTCAACATCTTCTTATATCTATACTCAATGCAGATTTCATAGATGGAAGTAAACATTGGTAGTTAGTTATTGAGTGTTAATAGATAAGCCAGAATCAGATTTTTTTTTCTTTTTCCCTTATCTAGCTGTGATGCATTACCATGCTGTTATTATTGGAATAGTAAAACTAAAAAGAAGTATTGAATTGTTCTGTTATAATGACTTAAATTCAGTGTATTAAAGAAGTGAAAAAATAATTATATTAAAGCAATAACAGAAAAAAATTTGAGACTGTCTTCTGAAAATATATATGCTTCAGAGCTTGATTGATCTTGTTCAGTTCAGTTTAATGCATTTTATTTATTACATGCTTCAAGTGTCATAAGATATACAACTAAAAAGTGACAGAATGAAATGGTGAAATAAAAGCCTTTCTTTTAAAAAACGTCTTCATGATGACCAACACTGTCAGATTAAGTTTACAGAGAATAAGTTGATACAAAATACGAGAAAATGAAGTTTTTTCTTTAATGCTATATTAAAATTCTAGGGCAGAAATTCAGGTTAATACATCTAGGTCTGATAGAGTCCCTGAGGGGATTTATTGTCTTAACCAATAATTTTTTTTATTTTTATTCTGTGATATGAGAATGTCTTCATGCATAATACTTAAAAAAAATTAAGATGCACAGGAGAACTACCAAGAAGTCCAAAATGTAAAGGTTTTAGCTTTGACTTAATACTCCAAAAACTTCAGTCTGCTATCTAATTCATTTATTTTCAATGCCAAGGGAAAAGAAAAATAGAATGAGTTTGAACAAAGAAGTCTGAGGATCAATTGCAAATGTCTATGGTAGGAAGGTACCTAGGACACAGGCTTTCCCAGTCTTAAGGTATCTGCTATGATAAACTTTTTCCATGCAGCTGTGTTCACAGGTAGAAAAGAAGATAGGAAGAATAAAAGAAGTGGTTTTGATTATAGAATTAAAATTTCCTTCCATAAAAGAAAAAGAACTAGATAAAAAAGATCAAATTAAACATGACAGTTAATGTAGAAATTGATCAAAACCTCAATGTAATGCAACTTAAAAAGGAGGACAAGGAAGACCATACAGGAGGACAAGGGAGACCATACAGTCCCTTTTGGACTCAGAGGGAACAGCAGTGACAGGGGACGAGGAGAAGGCTGAGGTACTTAATGCCTTCTTTGCCTCAGTCTTTAATTGTAAAGAAAGCTGTTTCCTCTGTGTAGATACCCGGGAAACAGAGTTAACTGAATTTAAGAAACAGAGCTAACTGAATTTAAGAACACAGATGTAAAATTCCAGTCCAAATTCCTGTATTACAACAGCAGGAAAGAGGCATGAGTGTTATTGCGTAAGAACCCATATAAGAAACCAGACCTCCTAGATTATGATCTAACTATGACACAGAGATCTTGTTTGTATGAATCAGTATGAGTTACTTCTTTGTAGAAAGAATTTAAAATACCCAATAATTTTACATAATTGCGTGCCAGGCCTTTAGTTGATACACACTGTATGTTTTGATACTGGTAGCCAATAGCACATCTCTCAGAATGAATGAGCTGGACATCTCAATAAATAAGATGCTCTACACTTAAGTTGGATATTACATTTAAAATGGGTATTAAATCTGTACATAACTGAACTTAGAACAAGATTTCTCTAGCTGCCCATTTAAATCATATCCAAAGGCTGAAAGAAAGGAGGATTAAAAATACAGCATAATAGAATCAATACTTTCCACATTCTGTGTTGGAACTGGTATATTTGCAAAAGAAATCAAAAGGAGAGGAAGACAACCAGTTTTCCTGCAACATATTAGGTGTATCAGTAAGATGGAAACTTCTGGTATTGAATTCCTATTACTGGGCATATTTATAAATTTTAAAAAAAGAGAAAAACAAAAAAAATCTTAAATAGAACAGAGACAATACTGTATTCCTGCTCAAAAATAATCCACACAAGATTCTGCCAACTAATCTGCAGCTTTCGATGTGTGTACAGTTCCAAGAATACTGAAATCATGTCCATCAATCACAACGGCATGCTGATAGTACTCTGCAAGTATTTTCTGTCTCAACTTTCTTCTAATTGTGCCAAAGTGTTTAAAAGAATTAGAATACCCTCTTTTCCATGAAATGTATCTGTCTGTAGAATAAAAAAACATGGTTTCAGATACAAATGTGCTAAATACTGAAATGACAACTCTTTGATTTCTAACCCTCTTTGATATGAGAAAAGTATGTGCAAATTCCTCAGGATACATCAAAGCCCAATATAAAAAAAAAAAAAAAGAACTGTGACATTGGTGCCAGGCTGCTACTGTAAAAAACTCACTAGTTCGTAGGTCATGTTTCTGGAAGTAGTATCAAAGTGAGCTGTTTTCAGTTTGCTTGCTATGCCTTTGGCTCAAAATGAGTTGATTTTGAAAAGGTTATTCAGTTTGTACCAAAAAAAAAATCCCATGGTGTCTCTACAGAAGAACTTTTAATTAAATAAAAATGAAATGATCATGGAGAGCAACAAAATATGTTTTATATTCTCTCAAGTGTCTTAAGAACACTAGATCACTGAAGTGAGAGGTAATGAAGCTTTTTTGTTAAAAATAAATTAAATAAGGTGCATATTTCAGTTACTTAAATCACTGTTCCTATGTAAGAGTCTAAGGAAGTGTTTACATGCAAAGATGTAATAGCTTAGTGTGGAGTTTCCTTTATAGGGAAAACAGAAAGCTGTTTTCTTCAAGAGACACGTTATGAAAGTAAAATTATAGCACTTGAATCCAAAGATGATTTCAATTGCATCTTCAAGGTAATTTTAACATTCTTGTACTAAGTAGAATTTTGGCTACTTGGACTTTTTTGATTTGTGTTTTCTTCTGTATTTAAATTATTTTGAAGGGCAAAGATTTCTTGAATAATATTGTCAAAATCTTTATCATGTTATAGTAGTTTAATATGTTCTAGATGCTATTACTGAGATTTAAATTTATATTTATTTGTTTATTTATCTATTGTGCTTTGATTCCTGTTTCCACTATTTTCTTTGTTGACTTCACCTGGAGAGAAGTTTTCCCCTTCC
This sequence comes from Coccyzus lansbergi, assembly GCA_033558105.1. NCBI lineage: Eukaryota > Metazoa > Chordata > Aves > Cuculiformes > Coccyzidae > Coccyzus > Coccyzus lansbergi. The sequence goes on from JAUMJK010001112.1 coordinate 513,698, forward strand.
CTTATCTCTTCCTCTTCCACTCTCCTTCTGCCTCCTGTTTATCATCGCTTTTTATTTGTTGACAAAGACAAATTCTATCATGTGGAGAAATTCTTTTTGTCATTTTACATCTGCTCCTCTAACAGCTACTCTGAAAGGACATAGACTTCTCATAAATCTTCTGTCCAGTCTTTCTTGGATAATCAAGTAGCACTGCTGCTTTGATTCAAATATATAGTCAAATATTTTTGCCATTAGATTTTCCCTAGGACATCTGATACAGAAAAAACAGATAGCACATGATGTCTGTGAGAATACCTAGGGAAGGATTTATCTTGAGTGAGAACTGAGTTCCAGGCAAAATACTCAAAAACGTCTTCAATTATACAGAATGAGTAAATGGTTTCAAATTAATGAATTCTGTGGTAAATGCAGGCAGTAAAGTAAAAAGTTTTCTTAAATTGTTTTATGACAAAACCTGCATCTAAGCCATTTTGACAGCTTTCTAGATTATTTTGGTAGAAGTCAATGATAGATTAAAAGCATTTCTGCTAGTTGAAATGTGATGGATTTTCAAGACCACATTGCATTGCTAGATAAAAGGCAGGATTTGTAGCAAACATATTCTTCTGAGCAATAGCAAGAGTATTGATATGATAGCCCACACACCTAAAATGGCTGGACAGATGAAACTTACCTTTTTTTCTCAGGCTCATTTTTTTGCCATTAAATACCTATCTATGTACAACTGGATTGAGTTCCAAATAGTGAAAATAGAAAAAAACTAGACAAATAACCTAGAGAAGAGGAGGCTGAGAGGAGACCTCATTGCTCTCTACAACTACCTGAAAGGAGGTTATAGAGAGGAGGGAGCTGGGCTCTTCTCCCAAGTGACAGGGGACAGGACAAGAAGGAATGACCTCAAGCTCCGCCAGGGGAGATTTAGGCTAGAGATTAGGAAGTTTTTCATGGAAAGGGTCATTGGGCATTGGAATAGGCTGCCCAGGGAGGTGGTTGAGTCACCTTCCCTGGAGGTGTTTAAGGTACGGGTGGATGAGTTCCTGAGGGACATGGTTTAATGTTCGATAGGAATGGTTGGACTCGACGATCCAATGGGTCTCTTCCAACCTGGTTGTTCTATGATTCTAAGATTCTATGAAATAGATTGTAGACATTGCTGTACATAGATGTCCAATTTTAGGTGTCTTTGTGTAGATATGAATCCTACTCAATAACCTAACTCTTTATGTTTATTCAAGAAATGACAAGGAATTTTTGGCTCATATATCAAAATCCTGACAAAACCTTCAGTATGTACCTATCTTCTCTACCCTGCTGAAAAAGAAAAATCTGAAAGAAATGTCTTTTCTTCTGTTGGCAGGAATTTGTGTTTGTTTGTATGCAGTGTTTTCTTAATAGTAATATCAATGCCATGAAGCTAATTACAATTTTAATCATGAAGAAATAGACTTGTGATTTATAGGATGGATGCAGTAAAATCAGATGTTTTTTACTATTTTTTTATTGTTTTATAAAGCAAAAATACAACCAAAGTATAATTTCATGTACTTAAACATGGACAAAGTAAGACACTAATTTTTCATTTGACAGGGATCAATTATTAATAATTTCTGTGACAACAGATGCCTTCAGTAACTGATAATTTCTGCAAAAGACAGGTACTCTAGGCTCCACAATAAAAACATTTTAAAATTGACAGCATTTCTTTCCCTGTATTTAACTTTAGCGTATTTTTTACTAAAAGAAAATATATGCTTGTTAGCAGGTGTTTGAGTGAATTGAATTAACTCTGCAAGCCTTCTAATGGTTATATCCCTGTGGTTCTTTTGATGACTATGAAGTAAATTAAAAAAAAAATCCATAATACATCAACAATCATGGTACAGTAAGATGCATATTTGTTTTAAGTAATACTACTCATTGTCTTTAAATGTGCACATAGTTTAATTTGACAGTAAAAAGCAAAATTTGCTTTGTGAAGCTTTTCATGGTTTGTTAGAGTATTTAATCTGAATATATAATGTTGGAAACATAACACACAAAACAGCATTACACTTTAAGTCCTTCAAGGTTCTTTAGGGCCCAACTAAGAGAGTATAAACTGCACAGGTATGTAAGAATGTCTCTGATATCACCATCTATTTTCTTGAGCGGTTATCATTGTAGGGTCTCATTATAAATACCAACAAATCTTGAGAGGCTGAAACTTCCTTTTACTTTTAAGTGAGTAGATTTCTAAGAATTTTGCTGCTGTAAGATTGAGAATGCAAAGAACATAAACTTGGAAAAAATAATTGATGTATTACTGATAAATGATAAAAAGTGCAATAAATACGACATGTTAAGAAATACTGATATATATAAGAATAAAATAAATGGCAACAGACATGAGTTGGCAGGATAAAAGAAAAAATAAGGATAAGCAAAGAATGAGGAAAAAAGAAAAGTTATTTCAATAGGTAATAGACATAGTTTGGGAATCAGCAGGAGAGATCCCTTCAGAAAACCATTAAGTTTACTAGATGTTCCTTTAGAAGGTTATATAATTTAGATTAGTTTAATTACATCTAGGAATTTCTAAATTATATCAAAGTAACAGATCATGAATGTTTAATGAAAGCCAAAGAAAATATCCATGACCTGAAAAACAGAGAGATTGCTAGTAAGCCTCAACTGTAGACAAGATTACCTGCTCTATTGTGAACCCTTCTTTCCTGTTAAAATACGGCTACTATGTAATTAACATCTATATGACTAATTAAATTGGATTTATTTAACTTCCTTCAATCTTTGTCATATATTGCAACTGGGAGAAGTAATAAATACTGAGTTATATCAATGCACACATCTCCGTTTTGTTTTACAATAGTCAAGCCTTGAGAAGACGTCAATATGCTAAAATTAGAAAATTTGTGGTCATAACAGCCTGAACACCCCCAGCACACACTAAGTGACTACCAGCAGATTTGTGCCCTCCTGTCAAATCCAAAAGTTGCTTGGGCACCCACTTCTGACTCTTTGCCTTCTCAGGAATACCCTGATACCTAACAGTCAACCATATTTGCACTTTTCAAACATCATTATAAAAGAGAGCCTCAGAATGAGGATATGATTATACAGTGTGAATAGTCAGGTATCAGGACCCATATGTGAATTGAGAAGCAAAGCTATTTGACCCCATAGACACACACTTTAATATACTGGTTCCAAAGTCCTTCAAACTATACTGTACAGTATACTACTGTACTGCTAATAATCTGAAAGTGCTAGGACAGCGGCCAAAACACTGGTATGGTAATAACTTTAACCAGGGTCAAATTCAACCGTAGAAGATGTAAACAAGACTATAGCGCATGACCAGACACCAATCCTTAGCACATTATAACACACTACACTGGGTGCAGTCTTACAGGGTGCTTATGTGCACAGATCTTTCACAAAATTGCACTTCTAGCAGCTTAATCATTCGAAGTATGGTCAGTACAACAATGCCTGTGAGAGGATGTTGACATTTGTGTGTGCACAAGATGTATTTATCATTTTCATATTTAACATTTTTATTGATTGTTTCATTTGTTCAAAACCAAAAATGCTACACTGCTTCATTACATAATATTACTTGGTGGTAACTGCATATCTAAGCCTTGTATATGCATTTGTGATTGTTACAGTAATACATTTAGAACACCTCGTCTTCTCTGAACAATTTCGATACTTTTACTCATTTTCTTCCTTTTGGCAGGACAGTGATATTTTTGCATTAGCAAGAGTCCAAGACTGCTCATTAGAATCTCTTAGTTACTTCAAAGATTTACCGATAAGGAACTTAAAATTTCTATCAAGATTATATATCATCCTCTGACAGTTTCTACAACATACAGTCAGCAAACCATATAGAACATTTGATTGAATTATTTTAGCATAGGTCTAATATCAGAAGCTTTTAAAGTCACTTTGTGTTAGAATAGAGACTAAGCAGCTCATCTACACACACAAAAGAAGTCGCACACAAACAATCGCAGCAGCAATAACTTGATTAATAACCTGTTCTTGCCACTCCCCTGTGCACCAATGGAGAGTCACCATCCCCTAAAACACCACTGTCCACAAACCCAGGAAAGCATAGGGATACAATAGCAGACTGGAATCCAAACTGCAGACTTCCAAAGAATCTTATCTGAGTTCCTCCCAGGGCTGTCCCAGCAGAGCCATCAGCCTCCCCTGGCAACACATGAAACCCTACAGGATGAGTCATCAGAATCAGTTCTCCAGAGCACCTTTTGGAAAAAGGACAGCCACTATGTAGGTTTCTGACAAACTTTATGGGTTGAAGGAAAAACCTTTTTAGGATTACACAGAATTTATTATGGATGTTTAAGGAAGACACGAAAGGTGGAAAAGGAAGAGATCTAGGTGATTTGGGGAGGAACAACTATTGGAAATATAGAGGTAAGTGAATAAAAGGGTCCATTTGCATGTAAGGAGAGGCTAGTCTGTGTGCTCATTTAGACACGTCCTCTGCCTGATCACTGCAGTCAGCCATATCTCCTCATTAAACTCCACCTTTGATTATTTTTTAGTAAGGGGCTCTTTATTCTCTGGGCATATATATATATGGGAGTCTGTGCTGCCAGCAACTGGAGCAAGTGCAGGTCTGCAAGTTAGTCTGTGGTCATGAGTGCAAGGGAAATCAAGCCAGGCTAGCTGGTGAAAAAAACTGGGGCCTGGGGAGAAATGTAAATACTTAGGGCCAGCTGTGACAGTGAGAGCACCTGTGAGCCCCTAAGAGTGAGAGCATGTTGTAGTTTAGCCCTTAGACAGCAGCTATTGAGCATGCAGCCAGTTACTCACCCATCCCTAACCAGTGAGATGGGGACGTGAACAGGAAAAGAAAATGGAAACTCATGGGTTGAAATAAAAACAGTTTTAACAGAGAAATTAAAGATATGTATAAAAATATGACCTCTCATATGCTAGTGATTAGCCCAGCCCAAGCAGTGATTTCAGTGAGAGAAGTATTAGCAGTGACCCTGTGACCTGATCAAATTCAGTCATTGGACAAACAAGTGTTAACTCTCCTGACTCTACTTGTATACTAACAAAACATTAAAATTTGAAAAATCTTTGTTTTCTTTGCAACAATTAAAAACATCAATGTGATTTCAAAATTATTTTCATACTAAATCTAAAAAAACCAGCAGCCGCCAGGAAGAAAATTAACACTATCCCATCCCAGCTAAACATAGGAGTTACTTGCCAAGAACTAAAACAATATTATTCTTATACTAAATCCAAAGCACATCAGATATTGGGGAAAAAAAAACCCTCTATTCCACCTACTGATTATAGAACACATTTTTTTCAGATTGTCTAGGTCCTTTTATCACAGGAAAATATTCATTTTCCATGACTTAAGTGCAGATGTAGTTAGTTCTATAATGTAGTTGAAATGGGCACTTCAAAACAGAAGGATTTGAAATATTAATAAAACAAGATCCTAATAAGAAATATTCAACCGTTTACTCATTAAAATTTCCTGCAGCATGCACGTTTTTGCCCAATGAATTTCCTACTGCAATAGGCATCTCATGCATATAAATCATATCTACACTTTTTTCATATTTATATTTTGATTTACGGTTGTTTATGATATTGTTAAAAAGAAATCATCCTTTTCTAATCTATGAATAAATCCGATGGCATTAATCTTAAGTGAAATCAAAATATGTAGTCTATAATTTCAAAGGGTATATATTTTATTTAAATCCTTTCGAATTTATTTTTGCTTTGCCATTTATTTTATCCTGTTTCCCATCATTCTCATTGCAACAGAATCTTTAATAAATGGTAGGTACCACACAACAACACACAGTACAAATTTTCTAATTTGAACAATGCTTCATGACAAGTGTGTTAAAACGTCAGTAGAGATATAGAAGTATTAAATATGTTGAAATTTCTCGTTGTCATTATAAATGTTGACGTTATTAACTTAAAAATTAAATAGCCATTACTTAATGTAGAGAATTAATCAGAAGTGCTAGTTAAAATTCTTTTTAAAAAGATAGCAAACATCAACATCTTACAGAGAAAATCCTCTACATTCCCACAGTTTCAAAATAATATTCCTTACAGTAGTATTCCAGATCTGCATCTATATCTCCAAAATGCTTCTGGCAGCTGAAAAGCAAATGATTAATGTTTTTTTTCAGAAAAGATAAATAAAATTTATCTTTTAAAAAAACTTTTCGCATCATTGTTTGAAAAATAAAAATTGTGTCAGAATATAATATAATTTAGATAACAGGTTTAGTTGTCAAAGATCATTTGATTGTAATGGTCTTAAATATTAAAAACACTTAGTAAGGTTTTATTGACATTTGGTATGTAGTCTACTAGTTCACTCTGCTTTCTTTTTAGTAACGGAAAAAAATTCCTGTCAGTATGTTGCTATTTGTATATCTTAAGGTCAAGGCTTTAACTATGAGCTCATATTCACTGATCACTTGACATCAACAAGAAGACAAATATTGTAGTTTTGATCCATGCAGGATATGCTATTTTATTTATGGATGAATCTTGAAAGAGACATTATTTAACTATGCTGCAACAAACAAATTATTTATTTGAATCTCTATGCTTTTGAATGACCCTGAAGCATCTTTTGTTTTCTTAGAAAAAAGTATTTTTTAGTCTTAGAAACAATGTTTGGGTTGTTTTTATCATTAGCTCTAGTTTGAGGTGATCATGGGTATAACACTCCATCAGTGGTAATTAGGTTCTCCTTTTTAGCCATTTTACTCCTCCCCCTTCCTTTACAAACTACATTTAGCCTTCAGGAAATGATTCCTTTATTTACTGAATCATGCTAATTCTTATCTCTATTTTACCCTGAAAACATATTTCTTCCCAATAGGCTATATATCTCTGGGTTTTGTTTTTTTTAAAAATGCTATCATAGCAGTCTCTGTCATGTTGATTATATCAATTAATTTATATAAATAATATGTAGCTAAGACAAACGTAAGTGGATAAACTACCCTTTAATAACAAAACTTATCTTTGCTCAAGGTGATCGTATTGCAGCTCTTTCACGTAGCACCAGAGCTTTCCCAAAAGTTAATTTTAAGTATAACATTTTAAGTGTTTGTGATGGTAGAAATTATTTATGCAAAAATCATAAACAACCATAAAATCTTTCTGAATTGAAATTATTGGTAAAGATAATGAATGGCTGTTTAAGGTCAAATACACAGATCGTCACCTCACATAGAATTTGTTTTGGGGTAAAGAAACTGTCTTATAAAAAACTTATCATTGATTCCCATTTCTCATTTTGTATCTGTGTTGTCTATGCATGTTCAGTTTTTGCTTTGAGTTATAGGAAAAGACTCCCAAGCACTGAACAATATTTTTCATGTATATAATTTTTTAATTTTTTTTTTAACTATCTCTTTTGCCCTGGGCTAATAGACAAGACCAGAAAAGTCTCTTTGTATTTCTGCTATACATTTATGAAATACTACTTCTGCAAGAACCTCACAGGAGGTTACATATATCCTATGTGATGAAGCCATTCCCAGTTTATTCTTCCAGATATTGTACCTGGACTTTGAATAGGTTAGATAAAACTCAAGTGATTTTCAGGTTCTTTTATGAGGATCTGGCTTGTCCCCATGTTGCTTTAGCCTGATTTGAAAACAGTACTCAGGCAACATTTGTGAGAAAATGGTAGGTATGGTTGACATTTTCTGTTGAATTATCCATTAGTTAATCTCTTTAGAATTTCTTCTTTTATGCCTTTATCTTGCCTAAATTAAAAGTGGAAAAGCAGTGTGTAGAACTATGCTTTTCACAGGTGAATAAAACCCCCACCAAACAACAAACTAAGAATCCATAATTGTGTTTTATTTTTTAATTGTGCCATTCTGGGTAATTTTTTTCATAACATAGTAATGTATTTTGATTTGTGAACTTCTTATTTTCTATTAAATTAGGAAAGGAACATCATTTCATGATGTAGGACTAGCAGAAGATTAATACGTATTCCTGCTCTTCATATTAACCTGCAAATATTTCCCTTTCGGCTGACAGACCAAATTTACACTTGACCGTAGAGTCATAGAATCATTTGGCTTGGGAGGGACATTTAAAGATCATCTAGTCAAATGAGCAAGGACATCTACAACTAGATCAGGTTGCTCAGAGCCCTGTCCAACCTGACCTTGAATGTTTCCAGGGAAGGGGGCATTTACTACCTTTCTGGAAAACTTGTTCCAGTGTTTCACTACTCACATAGTAAAAATATGTCTTCCTTCTAGCTACTATAAATCTACTCTCTTTTAGTTTAAAACCATTACCCTTTGTCACAACAGACCATGCTGTAACACTTGTCCCCATCTTTCTTATTAGCTCCCTTTAAGTATTGAAAGGCTACAAAATGTCCCACAGAGACATCCCCTTCCCTTCCCTTCCCTTCCCTTCCCTTCCCTTCCCTTCCCTTCCCTTCCCTTCCCTTCCCTTCCCTTCCCTTCCCTTCCCTTCCCTTCCCTTCCCTTCCCTTCCCTTCCCTTCCCTTCCCTTCCCTTCCCTTCCCTTCCCTTCCCTTCCCTTCCCTTCCCTTCCCTTCCCTTCCCTTCCCTTCCCTTCCCTTCCCTTCCCTTCCCTTCCCTTCCCTTCCCTTCCCTTCCCTTCCCTTCCCTTCCCTTCCCTTCCCTTCCTTTCCCTTCCTTTCCCTTCATCTCAACAAATAGTATTTTTATTATTTCCAGAAACAGAGCTTTACGATGATTTACAACTTAACTGCTAGTATAATGGCATTTTGATCAAATTGTCTGCCACAACACCATCTGTAGATCCTACATTAGCAATAATAAAGCTCAAAAGATTCTTGGAGAAGTGTGTCTTATAATTTACAAATACAGTTCAACATATGAACATTTTGGAGGAAAGTCCCTATTTCTATGATCTGCAGAATGTCTCCAGGTCTATCTGGGACAAATTTTCTGACATAGATTTTCTTAGAATATGGTTTTTCTTTCCAAGAAAAATACTTCCCTTGATATTCCATCATCCAGAATATCACTTTTAAACACTTGTAGATGATCACCTATAAGAGAAGAAGTAAAAGTTCATTATGGCAGAAATAACCTAATGTAGACATTTTTCATTTTTGTATGTAGTAATTGAAACCCACTAGTTCATGAACAAATGGATAAATAACATGCCTGCTTAAGCAAAAGCTATCAGTAGCTATGTTAATAAATAAGATTATGGTGAAATTAAACCAAAATTCTCCTTTGTGTTAACAAGTAAACCTGATGTCATACACATCAGAAAACAGTAAATGTTCATTATCATCAGTACCACCCTATTTCCTCTAAAGGATCTCAGTTTATTTCAAAGCCAGCTTCAGGAACTAAATTAGTAACATGTTTTTGAAAGATAATTCATGCAATATCTTATCTGATAACATAGTTCTGGAAAAACCTTCTATACATTTTAGGATATTTGTGCACTGTGAATTGGATCTGTTTAATCATAAACATACATTTGGAATTTAATTTATACTCCAGCTTTTGATCTTTCCACTCATGATTTGATCTATGATATACATAATCTCTGAAATAGTGTGTTTCATTTCTGACTGTCTTAAGCATCTCCATCTGTCTTGCTAATTCTGTTGTGGATTTAAACCAAAGTTGTGTGTTAATTCACACACAGACACACTGCATTTTTATTTCTTTTTCTCTTGCATCTTCTTCCCAGCCTTCACATTCTGCTTAAATTTTTGAGAAGATTGGTTTTGAGAGAACACATGTAGTAGTTATTTTTGAGGAAATATGTACAGCTTAACTGTAAATAATTAATTATGTGAGGATAGTAAATACTGAGTTGACAGATAGTGAAGTGTTTATGACTATTGATACATAATTTGTGCCTAAAACATGCCAGAAAATGTCTGACGATCAATCTTGGGGTACAGCATATGTTTCTTTGGAGCCATCATCTCTATCTTGTAACAAAAAAGGAATCTATCCCTGCTTTCAGGCTTCTAGTGTGCTTGTGAACATTTCTGCTTGGACTGTCAGTCCTGGAACATATTTTTTCTTTCTCTATAAGTGTAAAACAAAAGAAAAACATCTCTTAATACATTGTTAGATGACAAAAAGGCAGACAGCTGTGTTCGTATGCAGAATTGTTTTTTGCTTTTGTATAAAGTAGACAGAAATATTTGCCAAGTTATATCTTGAAGAAATAGCGTCCAAAAGTTAGACTCTTCCACATTTTTAAAATTGTTATACTTTTCCACTTTTGAAATTAAACATAGAAGACACTGGATCATCCTAGGGACAACCTCTCGTCTTCAGTGAAGGATATGCTTGAATGAAACCTATTAATGCCTTCCTCTGTGATCTTGTTTAAATCCTAGCCTTGCTGTCATTGTGCCTGGGGGAGGAGGAAAAAATAAATAACATCTGATCATCTGAAGGAAATCTGAAACATTCTTAGTACTCATTATGCATTTTCTTGTTTAGAATTTCATTATTTTTTTCCTGCTCTTCTGACACTGTCTCCTACATAATCATTCTTACAACGTATTCAAAAAAGTAAAAAAAAAAATCTGACATGTGATACATCAAGTATGAATTAGATTGTAGGCTTCTGTCAAACAAATAAGATCAAAAAGGAAATGAAAGACTTAAAAAATCTGAGCAGTTACTTCTACTAAAATTTATGTCCAGTTGATGGAAACATAGCTATATTCTTGTGACAGAAATTGTAGAATTTTAAGATGTAATCTAGATTAAAGTCCAGGTTGTTTTTCTTAGTATTTTTTTTTCCTGGCTAAGTCAATGTTTCCTGAAAATTCAATGATTTTAAATTTTAAAAAAGTAATACATAACCACATAGATTTTTCATTAAGGAATCTTTTCAGTGGTATACACTTTTGAATTTAAGCCACTAGAACTTAAATATCTACTAGAGAAACATAATTTTAATGGCATTTAAGTGACTTTTAAATAAAGTGACTGTGATACTCTAGCTGCTTTGTGAAGCATCTGGACAAATAACCTTTATTTTCTACAGTCATACAAAATCTGTATGTCAGTTGCCCATATATACAAGAATGTGTACATTTTATTTCTATATTCATTACATATCTAACAAGAGTGTGAATCGACTCAGCATCAAATTATAGTAAAATAACTACCATCTCATCGATGCAAGTAGGATCGTCTGTAGTGAGACAGAGATATTGAGACTTAGAATCATAGAATCATAGGACAACCAGGTTGGAAGAGACCCATCGGATCATCGTGTCCAACCATTCCTATCAAACACTAAACCATGTCCCTCAGGACCTCATCTACCCGTGCCTTAAACACCTCCAGGGAAGGTGAATCAACCACCTCCCTGGGCAGCCTATTCCAATGTCCAATGACCCTTTCCATGACTTAGTAGAGTAAGAGGTTCCTGCCCAGGTTGCTGCTATCTGTGCCCCTGCAAGCACTGCTCAGCCTCATTGTCCCTGATAGGTTTTACTTGGGACTTACCTGCCTGGAGCTCAGGATCTCATTTTGTCTCAGCTTCCTGTCTCCCAGTGACAAGACTCAAGCAGGGTGCCTGTGCCCAGCCCTGCTTCTGGGGAGGGCATTCACTTATTTGAATGACTGTTTTAACCAGCACTAATTACCAGATAGAAGAGGAGAGAACCACTCTCAATGCAGACCTAAGCAGTTGACGGATTTTTCAGTAAGATGTAACATTACCAGACCTTCCTTTTCTCAGCATTTGGCAAACTTTATTGGTTTGGGGGTCCAAGTGCTCAGTACTATAACAGATACTGTCATGAGGCCAGTGGGATATATTACGTATGTTTGAAAGTATGAGTAGTGGCAGGTATTGTGATTTATCTAAACATGAGCCAAGGAATAGGCCACCGGAATATAGTTCCATGGAATGAGACAGAAATGCGACCAGAGAGATACCCCCTACAGAGCCACTAGAACAAACTCAGGTGTTTCCTTTTTATTTTCTTGGGGTAGGTTTGATCATAACTTTGAGCTTCAAGTGGTGGAAATAGGGATGTAGGAAATGTTCAAGGTATGAAAATAGTGTAATTTTTGACATTTTTTAATACTTCTTGCTTTGGCAGAAGAGGAGGGTAGGGAAACAGAATGATCCAATGTTTGATTGGAGGGTGAGAAAACAATTTGAAGGACTGCTTTTTAATTTAATTTGCAGAAAAGACTTCACAAAAAGTAGAATTTTTTTTTTCTGAGAGCATCTCAGTACATAAAATCTCTGCTTTTCAAACCATAATAATGTTCTTACATTCTACCACAGGAGAACTTTCTGCATGGGTCTCTTTTTTTATATTAAAAAAGTATACATAAGTAAGGTAGTAACTCTCTATAACTACCTGAGGGGAGGTTGTAGAGAAGAGGGAGTTGGCCTCTTCTCCAAAGTGACAGGGGACAGGACAAGAGGGAATGGCCTCAAGCTCTGCCAGGGGAAATTTAGGCTGGACATTAGGAAAAAAGTTTCGCAGAAAGAGTCATTGAGCACTGGAACGGGCTGCCAGGGGGGTGCTTGATTCACCTTCCCTGGAGGCTTTTAAGGCACAGGTGGACGAGGTGCTAAGGGGCATGGTTTAGTGTTTGATAGGAATAGTTGGACTGGATGATCCAGTGGGTCTCTTCCAATCTGGTTATTCTATGATTCTAAGTTGAATCTAAATACAAATGCTTCCATGAGTATTACAATCTGCAGTATTCCCACTGCAGATTGGGAAACATTACTGTTTTACTCAAACATCATTACCAGAAGTGCTAATTATGTTAAGACTATCAAAGTTCTTAATGATAATGGTACTTCAGAAGGGACTATATATCTTCCTTTTGAAGATTCCAGTCATCAAATATCTTCTAAATGATTGAGAAAAAAAAAAGTAAGAAAGAAAGAAGAGAGTCACAATCTTTTTGCTTAATGCACCATCAGGAGACCACATCACTTGAACTACATGACTAAATGGAAGAATAGACTTCTTTTGTTGTAGTACTAAATTGTATTCTTAATTTACAGGATTCATAATAGTTTTGTTGAAATATTAGCTGCCCTTTTGTTACATCCTGGTATTCTGGATATTAGAGGTATAGTATAAACACAGCAATTTGTACTGCCTTATTAGTGGCATGATTATGACAATCAATCCAGATATAAAAAAAGAAAGGAGTTAATCGCCTTTACATATAAGATATGTCAAAGTTTTCCTTTTGGGAAAGGAAATGAAATTTACAGTTTTTCCAAGAAAGTTAACAATATCAGAATCCTCAGGGATCTTGTCAGTTCCCCATAGTCCAGGAGGTTAAAAATATCCCTTACTCTAACAGACAGACAGCTAAAAGTTTGAATACCACCAGTATTGTCCTTATGGGACAGATCCTCCTTCCTGACCATGTGTACACAAAGAAATGAGAAAATCCTTCCATCCAAGCTCTTTGAGGTATACCTGTTTATCATAATTTTTTTTCAGACTTGCAAGTGGGTTGCAAACACTTTTATAGCTCCTTTATTTTAAAAAATAAGATTGCTTAAGTCCCTAGAGGCAGAAAGTAGAGCTAAATTCCTCTTTCCCTTATGATAAGTTGCCATTAAGTAAAAAGGAATAAATGAATGTATACAAGACACCTTACACTGTACAATGGACCTTATCCATCCTACAGCTACTCATATGAAAGTCACAGATATTTTATGGAGCTACAGCAGTCAGCAAGTCTCTGAAAGTGGAATAAGCATATAGCTGAATCTAACACACCTGATTCAGGACTTAAATCTCAATGGTAGCCTCAGAATTTGGGAGAATTTGCTTCAGTATCATTGTAGGTCAGGACTGTGAAGTAGTGGAATAGTTGCATATATGATCCTCCAGTGAATTAAACATGTAGCTCATTAAACACTCGGTTTTGTTAGGTCTTTTGTTTGGGTTTTTTTGTGTAGGTGTGTGATGAACACAGTTTCTAGAAGTTTCTATTAAAAACTTTAGTACGTGCTCCATATATACAGCCCTGAAAATAAGAGAATATTTAGATTCTGGTGGATGCTTTCATTTCAGTTTCAGACTGAAGTAATAATGTTTTAAAATATTTGAGTTGGCACATATTCCATTATTATCAATTTTCTTTTTCTTCCCTTCCCTTTTCTTTTTCAATATGCAAATACCTGGTCTGTCATAATTAGAAAAATAAAACAATCCAAATATTATAATTTTCAGAAAGCCAGAATTTGCTAAACAAGTTTTGTCATCTAAATAGGTTTTACAAATTCCCTGTGTTCAATAGTAACCTTGTGTTGTGACTGTACACATTCACAATTTCTACATGTGTATGTGTGGCATGGGTATAAAATCAAACTCTGAAAATAACATTAATTCTACAAAGTGAAGGAAAAATAAACCTCCAAGGCCTTCTAGTGGGAAGAACTACGGGTAATCAGAGTGCTCTGAAAAGATAATTAATAGAAAGTGTTGATATGATTACCAAGGATGGGTACAGCTGTCTGTGCCTACAAGGAGGCATAACCATCTGCATGCACAACAGCTTCATTGCTGTGTGACAGTTTTTTCTGAAAGCAGCACAGCTGATTTGGGAGTAAACAGGGGAGAAAAGTCACTTTTCAATTAAGCTTGTAATTTATTTGTGCTGTGATACTGCGGACTATATTTTTCCTATCCTTTTTCTGATGTTATTTGGAGTTTTATTCTCTTTTGAAGATGAAGACTACAAGGCCTGAGGGCTTGCTAGTACCCTCAGATTATGTGACTACCATCTGTTTAGAGGCTTAGTTCTTAAACAATACTTAACTGTACAGAATTCATGTTAAATCCATTTAGAATGTATAACAGTAAGTTCTAACATTTCCAGAAAAAATTACTTAACAGGGCTGGGAGACAGAGAGGAGTCCTTTGTATTGAGATTCAGGCCAAAAGTGTTTAAGAAAATGTTCAGTAATAAGGTATCCATAACAGAGGTTGGGCTCAAATGTTTAATGCGAATGTGAAAGAAAACCTTTGACATATGTGGTTCTCATTTGAAATGCTGTTAAAGTCTCTGTCTAGTAAGTCCTGTCACAGGACTAAATACTATGATTAGCAATAACTCAACTGAACTAGCAGCATTGCCAGCAGAAAGAGAATGATAAACATTGACAGTCCATCCTCTATCATGAACAATCTGACTTCTTTCATAACCCATCAGCAAAACAACTGGAATTTATATTCACAACTGGGTGGAACATAAATTTCAATATAAACGTGTTGTTTTGAAAGATCTATGGAACCTTCTGCATCAGCACCTCTTCAAGTTAAAAATTTCTGTCACCAAATTCATCAAAGAAATTCTCAAATAAACCATTGGTTCAAGCACACAAGCAAATTTTATACCCTTAGTTTTATATATTCAAGATTTTAAGATTTTTAATGCAACTTTAAATATTTTCTCCAAACCCAACCTTTAATTCTAACCAAAATATCTAAACAAAATAAAATGGAAACAGAGTAATCACTACATGATTAATTTTTTTTTTGCACAGGAAAACCTATCAAACCAGGTTTTTTTAGCGGGAAATGCTAATAACAAAGAAAGGCTATAATCATATATTTACAATTATGTTGTTCAAGTAGTCATGACTGTAAGGTGAACAACTTGTTTCAAGAGAGAATGGAAATTAGAGATTTATGGGAATGGGAGAACATGTGTTCAACAGAATTGTAAAGAAAAGTCCTAGTCAGTGTTATACTTCAGAAATTATAATAACTGCTTAATATAAATAAATAACTTGACTTTGTGTTAAATCGGGGGTGGATTGAAGGGGTGTGTTGTTATAGTTACAGCAACTCCACTCCTGTATTGTTTTCTTGAGAATCTTGGGGTCATGCTGGTGTAGTTTAAAACACATATTAGATTATTACCTTGAAGAATGCAGTAGTAATATGTGCAGAAAGAGCAGCTTAATGAATCTACCAAATAAATAAAGATAACCATAGAGAAAGAGCGAACAAGAAAACCTCACTTTTCTGACCTTTAAAACACAAAGGCAAGACAAGGAGTATGTGGGTTTTTTTCTGTTTTAAGTTCAGATCTTCCTGCTTATCAGCAAACATCAGTACATGGAGATGGTCTGCATGATTAGTTTTGAGCTTTTATCTTCTATTTTATAAGTATAACTTATAAAGCAGACTACTTAAAATACCAATATTGGAAATACATACATTATTTTATTGTGTCTTCTTCTTCAAATGAGGAAGCGAAAAAAACCCTTTAGCAAAGCAACATTTTCATGCTTTACAAATATAGACTAAAGTTTCTCCTGAAGTCTCTGAAATCAAGGATTTCTAGAAGGAATTAATCTCTGTCTTTGTGTCTCATAATACATATTTTTTGGTATTCTGGTGAAGTATTTCAGCTGAATTTCAAATGAAAAAATAAGCAGAAAAAGAGTCTTTAATGACACTAAAAATAATTACTTGAAAAACAGAAAAATAAGATGTCAACAAGCATATTGTCATACCAATGATTTACAAGGATGATTTTTTTTTTAATTTAGACCTTATTTTAATTTAATCAACTGCAGCTTATGTAAGAAATAGAAATAAACATCACCACAGGAAAGGAACAAAATAAGGGGTTAATTATGCATAAAATAATCATTCTAGCAACCTGTCAGTCTGTCTCTTAATGCCACTTCATGAGCTAACAACAATATACACCACTAGACAGATAAACAGAAAACATCTAGGTAGTATGTAAGACTATATATTACCCTAAAGTTAATTCAGTTTTTATTCAAGGAAATTGTTAGATATACTGTTTCTGAAAGGAGTAATAAGCAAGTAACTCTATAATAAAGGCCAGATGAAAGTGTCAGAGACAATTTGGAAGCATTCTACGAAAAAGGAAATCAAATCCATATTATATAAATTAAAATTTATAATTAAATCACATGAATTTAATTTCTACTCTGTGATCATGGCCATTTGAAAATGTTATTTCTACATTAATTTAGGTCTCATAATTTTGTATATGACAAAATGACTAATTTTCAATGTAAAAATCACACAGAAATAGTTTTACATGTCCATCTTTCCTTAAAAAGCATAACCCCCTCCACAAATTATAATGTCAGAAGTTCATTTACCATTTAGAATAAATTTATATTAATAAAATAGTCATTTTTTAAACTTATAACTGTATTAGATCCTCAATTCTGACAGGAAGCCCTTAAGGGATGAGGATTCTTTCCATTATGATATGCTAGCAGAATCAAGTCTTAAAATATAATGTATTACTGTATTATACAAAGCCAGCACCTACAGGATTACCTTTACAAAGAAGACATAATTAAAAAGAAAGAGGAATTCTGAGGGAAAAATATCTAGTAAATTAATAAACAGAAGGCACCAAACCTCTTCAATCTACCCTTTATTAAATTATGAAATTATGCTTTATTATTATTATTATTATTATTATTATTATTATTATTATTATTATTATTATTATTATTATTATTATTAGTGAAATAAAATCAGAAAAAAACACAGTCCTTATTTCATTGCAAATTTTGAAAACAGTTTAATATATATATTTACTTTTGTATAAAGGAATGGATGCTTCATACTTCAAAACAGAGAGATTTTTAGGATGTATTTCATTTCCTAGTTCAATGATTCTCTTCTAAATTACAACTAGCAATGGCGTGACAAAGTGGAGGTCATAAGAGAAAACTGGCTTTTTCCAGGCACTCTCCAAAGTCTTCATTTACGCACTGAAAGGGGCTGATTCAAACATCGTTCAATTCATTACACAGTCATGCTCATATTTTTAAGCAGATGCTAGCAAGACCGCACGACATGCAATGTTCCCAATGCCAAAGAACAGTGGGCAATCTGTTCTTCCTTTTTTGAAGATGACTAGCTGATTATTCATTTCATTCCTTAATTATTAAAGATGAATAAAGTGATTTTTGATTACGAAAAAAATGAATCAACCTGAAATTTTGACAAAATTGGTCAGAATCTCCAAATACTTAAAAATCAAAGTAATATTGGGATCATATTACCTACAGGAAGCTGCTATATCATAAGAAAATAAATTTTGACAGGATTTCTGACCTCAAAAATATGTAGTCCTACCACTGCCGTCAGTATTCCATTTCAGAACTGGTTTGGAGACAAGTTAAGTTATGAGATTTTATCTTTTGAGATTTTGCCATCACTCTCACACAGTGTATCGATGTTTGACCTCAGAAGTATTCAGAGACCCTCAATTTTTAATATTGCAATATCATAGATTATCTAGTATGCCCTTAAATAGTGCATATTGTAAACTATTATGAAGTGTTATCATAGTAGTTGCCTTTAGAATTAGACTGGAAAGCTCATAGAATCTCATTAGATTTCAAAAATCTGTTCCATTAGTGACAGCTAGGCTATGGTCTCCTTTTAAGCAAAGAACCTATAAAGCATGTAATGGTCCTGTGTTTCACTTAATTTTCTAAAATCATAAAAACTTATCATAACTTATCATTCTAAGACCTGCTAGTGCAGTGTTAATACACGGAAAAAAGAATGTAAATGTAAACTACATTTTAATTTATCTTTCCAGATAACTAGCATTATTCTGTCAGTATTTGGTTTTAAATATTCTTGGGAGGTGTAGGTTTTAGTGGGTCTTTGTTTTCTTATTGGCTGCAAATTCTCAAATGTTTCACATGAAATAAAGCTTATGAATTTACAACTTAAATATAAATAGGTTTTGAAAGGGCACATATTACAGGTCAGAATTTAAAAATTATATATTCATATGTTCCTAAATGAAATACATTCCCATAACACAAATTAGATACTGATTAAACATGGAACTGTACACACACTCTAAACTTTAAAAAAATATGTCTATATGGTCTATGACAGCTCACAAATAACTGCAGATCTTTGCATTAGTGTGAATGGATTTATTCTTATATTTTGCATAATTAGAAATTAACTGGTGTAGGGTAAGAAAAAATCCTGACAGAAGAAAGGGCTGGTTTTCAGCATTTCTGTATGTTCTCAGTACTAAGTAGCTTTACCATAAAAAGTATATTACTTGATTTTGCTTTGTGGGGACTTTCATGCCTCTTCTGTCCGAGATCTACTGTGAGGAGCCTTTCTGTTGTTTGCTCTATCAGCACTCCTTCGAGACCTTTCCTTCTCCTAGGCCTTTTGCAATAGAAGACTTAACTATACATTTCAAGGTGGAGCTGTGATGCAGCAGTTGCAATAGAATAATTTTTTGTAACTCTAACTATATTAAAGACTGTGTACCTGCTTGCTGAGGACGGACATGACTGCATGTTACTGTAAGCCTCTCTGGCTCCTGGCTTCTTCACTGCATCAAGTCATTCCTTTGGCAGTAGTATCAGGATACTCAAAGCTTCTGCAGATAAGGGCCTTTGCCAAAAAATCTTTGCTGCTGCAATGACTCGTATCTCACCTGCTTTATGTAGATTTGAAGACTTCCAGTTGGGTTTCTTCTTGACAAAGAACAAGTAAAAGGCAAATAACATTTAATCTGGTTAAGTAGACAGATTCAGTTTAATCTAGTGGAAGGAAATACTAAATGTTGACTTTTGTTCTCTCCTTCCATGCTAATGCCAAAGAACTGGTTGTGCTAAATCTTGTACAAGAAAATTGTTCTTTTTTTAATGAAAAAATAGCCAATACTTCTTTAGAAATGCAAACTGTAAAAAGAATTTAAATCAAATACTAGTGCCTTTCAGTGAGCAGCTCACAGGTAGTGATGCAGCAAGAGACACACACTTGGTTTCTGTCACAATTAACATTGTGCCCTCTTTGTGAAACTTTATGTTAAAGAGAAACCTGGATTTATTTCTGGACCCTGATTCTCAAAGAATACAATGATATGATGGTGCTGAGTAGAAAATGAACATTGAAAATGAAATATACGATTAAATGCTAGATCAACTGAAAAGACTAATAGAACAATTAATAGTTTTCATTGTACTTTTAAGGACAGGTTCATTTCCCCTAATTCAAGATATATAGAAATTAGGTGGTTATTCAGAAGCAATCATTTAAGTGCATCCTGTGTCGGTGGAAAGAGGATTAGTGGTCTTCCTAAGGGGGGGGTCTCTTCCTGTTGTGTTGTATGTGTCTAACTAGGCAGAATGAATTGTTTCTTGGTGTGAAACTTCCACTGAGGAAGATAGCTTTAGCAGAGAGCTTGATAAACTAGTTCAAACTGGGTATATAATTGTAAATAGGTAAAGTTAAGGAAGTCTGCTACTCCAAACCCGTAGAGATAAAATGTACATCTTCCAGAATCACTCAGGAAAGTATACCCATGGTGAATTTTATAATTATGTAACATTGAAAATAATTTTTGCTTGTGAAGAACTAAAAAAATCTTGTCTTTTTTAGAACACATTTTAAAAGTCGGTGTTCATTTTTATCCCTTTAAATCTATGTCATTTATTCAAAGAAAAGATTCCACTAAAAACTGATCTAATTACCAAAATTTATGGTAGATTATATTGCAACAGTACACATGCCACAAAATTAGCTACTGTGATGTTTGTTAAAGAAAAAAAACAACGTGAAAAATTGCATGATAGAAAGTAAAAATGCAATGTTGGTCTCATTAAAGCAATGAAAGTCTTGCCTGTAATGTCAGTTAGAAGAGAACTGTACCCTAGAAATAAAAGCCTCAGGTTTTCTTTGGAAACCTGGGCTGAGCTATTGATATAAAATGGATTTTGGTCATAGAGGCACTGGAAATGTCGGTATTAGTATAGTCATTTTGTATGTACTTACCTTCAGCAGAGGTCAAATTAACTGCTGAATTACTTATCTTGTTCTGTTTACTTTTGCTACAGTTAGTCCAAACAGTTTTGAACCTGCCCAGTTTTTAATGTTCAGGAATTGGAATTTAATCATGTCAGTGTAATTATACTTTACAGTGTCACAGAAGACCCTTCCTGCTAACATTATGTGACATGGCTGCTCCAATATATTCCATTTGCTGACTGAACATATACATTCTGAAAACATGCTTTGAAAAATGTTTTTTAATGTATGTGTTCTTGCACAGTAAATATTTATTTTTGTCTCTAGGATATAAATAACTGCTGAACTCTACTTGGTGGAAGCACAAAGAATATAGAAATATCCTCTTCTTACATTCCCACCTTCTTTGAAAAGAAGATATCTTGAATATTCAAAATCACAGACCTCAATCACACACATATCTGTGGTTAAGTATATTTTTTTCTCCGTTCTCCTATTGCTCAAAGTCTACTTTGCATCACGATTGGGTTTTTGCTATTAAAATTCTACTACTTTTGACTCATCACATTTTTTAAGATACTACCACATCTCTACTGTAGAAAGCATTTTTTTTATGAGTTCAAACATTTTGCAACAACTAAGTGGATGTGATGAAAATCCTTTTTTCAATTTGTCCTTTCAGTTTTCCCATGTATGTCACCCTTACTAATCCTGTTTGCATTAATGTTGATACAGTTTGCAATTTAAATGAAAATCCTTTTTTAATTCAAGCTTTTCCCACTATTATTGTCTTTCTACTATTATTACAGAAATAATATAAAGACAAATTCAATCATACCTATTACTTTTCAGTTGCTTTCTCTTCCAACTATTCTTTACAGAAGTATGTAAGGAACTGAGTCTGAACAAGACTGTACGCCTGAATTGGTTGGAGTAATTCTGAAGAGCTTAGCAGCTGAAAGTCACCTCTCTAATTCTTTCTCATACATTTATTTTGTCCCAAATTTATCTTTAATACTAATGGAAATAGAGTTGTTAATGCTGTTTTCAATTCACTGTGCTATGTATTATTCTTATTACAGAATCACAGAATCATTTAAACTAGAAATCATCCATAAGATCAGTGAGTCCAGCCATAAACCTAAAAACCTAATACTGCCAAAAAAAACACTAACCTATGTCCCTAAGAACCACATCTATACATCTTTTAAATACCTCCAGGGGTTGACGACTCCACCACTTCCTTGGGCAGTCTGTCTGGAAAAAAAAATAGTTGTGAAGTGACTAAGCTGGATTATGCTGCTTCCTCCTGTATTTATGTTCTTGAGAGTCAGATGAACACTGATAAAATTCAGTTAGGCGAGGTGTCATTACAGCTGAAGTAAATAGGAGATAAAGGCATAAAAAACGGAAAGTCTGCAGGAGAACAAAGATGGATAGAAGACCAGAAATTTATCTGCTGTGTAAAGGAGACCAAAAGCCAAATGACAGATATGGTAGAGGGGATTAAACAAACTGGAATTTCTTCAGTAGAAACTATTAAAAATCCTGGACTGTAAAGAAAAAATAATAGAAAGACTTATCGTGTAACATTATGCATCCAAGGATACCTTTTATCAACTCTTTTTATTTAATACATCTCACAGTAGTACATCTAAATTTTCTCTGTTTAAAGAACTATTTCTTAAGGCTTTGTATTTTGTGACATAAACTGGGACTCAGTTGTAGGGAGAGAAAAGAGTCATTTCCAGTGAATCAGAGGGAACAGTTTAGACCTTGCTGATAAACAAAAAGCTGCTTCAAACTGTTGGATAGTGAATAAGTTAAAAGGAAATCATCTGCCCTATGAAGTGACAATGAAAAAGGAAAAATAATCTTTAAATAATGATATATATTTTAAGCACATTCATTATGAAGCTGTCTACATCTACTTAGGTTTTACAGAGGCCTAGTTTACAAAAATAAAATACATTTGGATTGGGTTTTTTTTTAAGTAGTGCTTACTTTAACTAAAAGCTACTGGTAAATCCGTATTGCTGTCCCAAGTAAGTCAGATCTTATGATGATCTATAGAAATGGCAAGCACTGGAATGCAAAGGGCAAAACTTGTCAGGTGTCCCCAGGCCGAGGTCCTACACAAAACAAAATAGATTGCTGCCTTCATCCAGGTGCCAGGATAATTCAATAATATCATGGTCTTATTTTGTCAGCAATATAATAGTGGAAGAACAGGCTGTGGTGGCTGTTGTTACCACGACAAAGGTGACATATATGTGGGATGGTGGTTACAGGCTGGTAAGACTGTTTACATGTGGTCTTTCTCCTGGTAGAGCTGGAGCCAAGCAAGAATCTTCTAAATTCCACTCAAGGTGTTCCTCTTAGTCTAGTAACAGTGGCAATTCCCATTACCACAGTTACAGTGATGGCCGCCCTTGCTTAATACTAATCCCTCCCACAATAGGCACTAAGGTTCCTTGATGAGAGACCATGAAATTGAACATGGTTTCTCTCGTCTGAGCACCTCTGTTTATAAGAGGTCGTCTACTGAATCTGTGACTTAGAGATAACCAGTGCTTTTTAAGGTTAAATTGTTCAGACAAAAGTATATTTTGAAAATTGTTAGATTTATGAAGTCACTAGAAAACATTGGAAGAAAGACTTCTTTTGATCAGCATTTGTCTTCTGAGATAGCCTGATCGAATGCGTCCAAGGTTTCTGAATAGGAACAATTTTTCATGGTTTTAATCTCAGAACACACAGTCATTTTTTATCGTGTTCAACAGAATTAAGTGATTCTGTCATAGGTCTCTACAAGAGCCTCTTCTGTCATTCCTGGAGACTGCCAAGTCTTTCCATTCAATAGTAACACTAAGCTGAGAATCCATAGAAGTGTGTAAATTACATACAGGTGACCTTGGATTATCTTCAGAGTTAGGGCCCTCAGAAATGAAATCTAAATACTGATTAAAGGTTCTGATCTTTTCTTTTCCTTTGATTCATTAGGATTTCTTTTGATTTGTCTTTTGTTTTTGTTGTTGTCTCTTTAATTAGGTGTCCAGCCTGGTTGATTGTTGGATGGTGTTTAGTTGTCATAGGGAAGGAATTACAAAGAAGAGCAATGATTTAGAAGTATGTTTTATATTAATGATGTTAGCTAATGTCATCTCTCTAGTTTTCCTATTACTCATTTGTCATCTTTCTAGCTTTCTTATTACTCATTTGCTAACTAATTATCCATATGTCACAGTATTTTGAAAAACATATTCAAAACATTTTTTTCTTCATTCTGTTTATTCTCGGTTTCCCGTTGTGATCTGGACTATGTTTAGATGTGGAAATGAGAATGATAAAAAAAAAACCAAACCCAAAACGTAAAAAAAACCCAAAACACAACAAATATTGGAAAGCTCATGGAAGAAACTAGTTAAACTCTTTGTGATTGTAATATCTGCAGGGAAAACGGTCAATACTGTTTGTATTGACTTACAGTTTTAGTGTGTATATTAGCTTTGCTTCAATGAGGTCATGGAATGAATGTTACTGGAAAAATGCCACACAGCAGCGA
This sequence comes from Coccyzus lansbergi, assembly GCA_033558105.1. Classification (NCBI taxonomy): domain Eukaryota; kingdom Metazoa; phylum Chordata; class Aves; order Cuculiformes; family Coccyzidae; genus Coccyzus; species Coccyzus lansbergi. Next base: position 538,111 of record JAUMJK010001112.1, read on the forward strand.
GGAGTGAGGGAAAAATTGTGAGAAGTAACAATGTGAACATCAAGGTCAAAGAAGAAGGAAGGAAGCGCTCCAGGTGCAGAGGTAGATACTCCTCTGCACCTTCATGGAAGAGACCACGGTGGAGCAGATATTTTCTGCATCTTAAGGAAGAGATAACAAAATGGCAATGATGGTTCTTCCCTCTGAGGAGGGGAATCACAAAATCATAAATCACAGAATAATTTAGGTTGGAAAAGACCTTTAAGATCATTGAGTCCTATCATGAAACATAAATATAAATAAAGTGCTGATTTCACCATTAAACCATGTCACTAGCTGCCACATCAACACATCTTTTCAATACCGTCAGGGATGGTGATTCAACCTCTTCCCTGGGCAACCTGCCTCAACTCTTGACAACTCTTTCAATGGAGAGTTTTTCCTAATATCTAGTCTGAATCTCTCCTGGCACATCTTGCTGTCATTTCCTCCTGTCCTACTGCTTGTTACTTGGGAGAAGAGACCAACATTCACTTCTTTCAGGTAGTTCTTAAGAGCACTAAGATCTTTTCTTAGCCTCCTTTACTTCAGACTAAAATATCCAAGCTCCCTCAACTGCTCCTCATAAAACTTGTGCTCCAAGTAATGGAGTGATGGAGATTGTGGAAGAAAATAAGTAACTTTAAGATCTTTACAAGGCAGCACTGAAGTCATCACTAATTCTTAAAATACCACTGACATTGCAGAGTGGGATTCACAGAACTGATTAGTGGTTTTATGTACATACTTTCATTTGAGACACTATTATTCGTGCAAAACTTTTCCAAGTATTCGATGCTGTAAATCTATTCAAGAGTGTTGTATCTAAATATGTCAATATATTTCCAAGTTAAGGAGTTGGTTAGACAGGTTAACATGCGTAGATCTGTTTTACCCTTCTCTTACATCATAAGAAGTTTGTTGTGCCTTGAATGTTGCAGCTACTGCTGAGGGTGTGAGTGGCAAATGCATATATTTCTTGAGGCAAAAATCTTTACCTACATACTTCAAAGATTTCTTCATATTTCACTTTCTGACTTCAATATGAGAACAGTACGTGACAATGGTACATAGAAAGTACAGGCTTTTCCTCAGACAATCTACTTTTTCATGTGAATGCTAAGATGGGGGGAAAAAGAAAAAATGTGATGTTTAGAACATTACAAAATACTATTTCCCCAAGTAATTTATGCTCAATTTGCTTGATCAAAACAAAGGTTACATGCAGTTTCAGGCTCTTGAAATTCTACAAAACTGTTCTGTTTTCCTTTTCCTTATAATTCAGTCTCCATCTGTGAACTTTGATTGTTTCTCTATCCCATTTTATTAAATAAAACAAAAAGGCTATAAAGATCTGTTGTGAATAACCAGTCCTGTTAAAAAGCATCTGCAACCTTCAAAGGCTAAGAAGGTTGTGGAACTTGGCTCATGGGAGGATAAGTTAATAAGCAGAAATGCAAGCTTGCCAAGCCGACTTATCCAAACCCCTTAATACTTTTTGCATGCTTCTTTTCTTCTACTCTCCTTTTAACACATATTTAAAAGCATCTGTTCAATTAGATTAGTTTTTCTTTTTCTCCTTTTTTCATCCTGACCTTAGTGGAACTTGTAGAATACAATACAAGCGGAAGACTATCTTGTTCTACATAAAGTACTTAACATCTGTTTATGGTTGGGGTTTTTTTATTAAATGTAGAGAATTTCACTATAAGAATACTGTCATATTTGAAATATCACGTGCTGTTATGGATTGAAACACCCACAAAACTTTTATATTGAGGTAAATGTGTAACAACAAAATCAATCTAGAATAATCATTACGAAGTTACAAAAAAATATTAGCAATCATACTCCAAACTAATAAAAAACCCTTCATTAATTATAACTTTACAAGTGTAGCACAAGAGGTGTGACTAACACTAGCCACTCTTCTCTGGTTTTACATGTCCCTGCAGAGGTCCCTGGGGCTCCCTCTCACTTAATCTGGTGTGGTGGGTGTTGTAGTGAACGGCAATGCTTTGCAGTCAGCAACAGTGGAGTGTCTGTGGTGGTTGCAACTGCTTCAGCTCAGGGCCCTTCTAGGTGTATGTTTTTCCACACACCTCTTCCTCCCAGTAGCTACCTTTCTTTTCCTTTTCTTCAGGGAGCAGCAGCCATATCATTACAAATATGTATTAGCACAACTCAAAAATCCAAAACTCGTTTGCGCTGTGACACTTTATGTTTTTCTCATATTCCCTGTGATAATTGCTCATTTAAATCCATTTGTGGGTCTTAATTAGCAAGATTTAACCCTCTATTTACCCCAATGGGAGTATATTTGTACATATCTTGTGATATTCTCACCATAATTCATGATGCTAATGTCAGACCAGCCATATTGTTCCTTATTTTGAGCATTTTCAGCTCTTTGGTTTAATACCGAAATTACATTTCATTCAGCTTCAGATCACTGTGAAACTCTGATAAGCTGTTGTGTTTTGATTGTTGGACTACATGACCTGCAGGGTTCTGTTCCAACCTGAATTGCTATTATTGCTCCCAGGCTCAGAAGAGCCCTTTACATGCTTCATCTCTGGTTTTGTATGCCTAATGATTCTCTGACATTTATAAGCTTGTTATTCTTTATTTATTTTTCTCTCTGTCAGATTTCTGAAATGGGAGGATGGTAAGTGGGAATACCAATTAAGCTGTCCAAAAGAAAAAAAAAGTAAATATTATTCTTTCATGACATTACATCTCTGGAAAAATATTTGTTATTGCACTTGTCTTTTTTTCTTCTCTTTCCTTTCCACAATTTTTGTGATTCCTTCTTCCCAGTAGGGAGTTGAACAAGATGGTAAATAATTTTTATTTTAGAGGTCTGAAAGAGAAGTCTAATGCAATCTGCCTATTTTCCACTCTTGAAGTCTTCAGGTGCTAAATGTGTAGCTTTGAGTGAAATAATGGTCAAAAAGGACAACATCATACGACTGTTTCTATGTCACACCAGTAGATTACTAAGCAGCATTTTGGGGGATAAGTACATCTGTGCTGAGGAAGTCAGGGGAATTGCTAGGTCCAAGGTAATAATTACATGGCCTAGTACTAAACCATCTATTTCTTGGCTATGTGAAAATGAAGGAGAGAAGACAATTATTTAGGAAGGTTAAGGAAAATGTTTAATTTACCTAGAAGGAACATTTTCAGATGTTATAGAACTGAAAGAGAATGATTAATCTTTAACTAGATATGCATCATGTAATTTCTTGTGATGCTAAAGACACAATTGGTGTCTTTCAGGATTCCAAATTCTACCTTATATCTCCTTGAAAGTATTTATTAAGGTTACTAAAACCCATTTGTAACAATATCAAAAAACCTTTATAGCTTAATGTCTTTAACCTCTCAATTGTCTAATGTTTTTCCCTTTTCATCTGTGAACTGTTCCCACAAATTATTTTTTTACTAAATGGTATCTAATAAAAGCATTAAGTAAATGTTCATCACATATAACTCATAAATTTCAAAAATAGTTGCTCTGAAGTATATGCAATGCAGTTTTATGTTTAGACTGCCACAGAATCTTTTTACTAAAATGCTTTAAAATATGCACTTTCTAAATTCATATTGGTCAAACTGTGACGGAAACTCATTCAGATTATGCTTACTTTTGACAGAGCTCTATTTAGTAATTATAATAAGTCAGAAGGCTTTCTGTGTGATTTTATTGCATTGGAAAGGATGGGTTAGGGAGAATTTACTGCCTTCTGTACACAGAGAGAGGAAGTAATTTGCTGCTGTGATTGCCCTGGCAGGAGGCAAATAAGAAAAAGAAAAGGATAAGCTGGAAGCCTTCCAGTTTCAGTGTTCTCAAAATCTGGATGGAGAGTATAAACATGATGGGATTTTCAATTTTAAATCTTGAGTTTTTCCAATCTTTTCTCCATTTGACCTTGATAACTATAAGGATGCAACCTCTTCCTCTGTTCCTTTGAGACACTTCAATGTATGTTCTTATGTTAATGTCAAAATGTGTTTCATTTTACTAGCATACAATGACAAATGGTTTAATATATGCTCCCTGCCAGTATTTAAGTAGGTAACTTGCAAAGAGTCATCTCAGCAGATGGGGACGCAGATAAATGTATTAGTTAATCTATGAAAAATGTAATCAGAATAGAAGGTAACTGGAGGACTATTAAGACAAGTGGGAAGCAGTGACTTTTCCATACAAATAGTAGTCTGCTCTAATTTCATTTACTGGTAACTTAATTCTATGTATAGTAGACTTATAAAATCTGCATTACCTGAATAGTTAATTTATAGTGAGAATTAGCATGTTTAAAAATAGGTCATTTCAGTCAGAATAAAGTAAATAAAACCCAAACCTTTTTCAATTCAGAAAACAATTAAGGTGAATAATTTTCCAGAAAACTCCAATATTTTATTGTCTACAAACAGTCAACATCTGTTTGATTTTTGATCATATATTCTTTACTCAAAGTTCAGAAAATAAAATAGAAATAATAATAAAAATATTGAAATTCAATCTTTTTTTAGTTCTGTTGAAGACTGTACATTTTCTCTGTTCTGTGGTAAGAAAGATGGAAAATATTTTTATTTTGCTAGGAGAAAGAAAGAAAAAAAACTTCAGCTCTTGATTTCTCTATTTAAAGAGCTTGTATTGAATAGGATCTGAAATGAATCATCTGTTTTATAGTAGGAAATAGCTATTATACTTTTCAGTAAGGAATGTTCAAACAACTGATTTTTGAACTGTGGTTGTCATCATCTATTCAAGTCCACAAAATATTACAGATGTAAGATTCAGGTTTATCTAAGAAGAATAAAGAGGTGGCATTTGACAATCCCTACCTACATATGTGTCTACCTGTGCCGATTGTAGTAAAATCAATGTAGTTTTAGAAAAGTTTTCCCTAGTATACAAACAACAGGGATAAAATAAATATGAACATAGAGACTCGAGTAGATAAAATATTGATTTGATTTGTGATGTTGCTAAGGATTTTATTTTTTATAAGCAAAGTAATATTACTGAACTTTAATGTTTTTCTTAGAATAAGCATGTCTCAAGTCAGCAAAGAACAACAGCATATTTGAACCTTGTATTACCAGATTAAAACATATTTGAGCAATAGGACACGGGGAAAGCACTCGACTCATGAGATCAGGTTATATGATTTCCAGTGAAATTTGCTCAGAGCACTTCATAAGAGTGAAATTATATATGTGGGAAAGATAGGTTTCCAGTTTGCATTCCCTCCACTCACATCCACACTCCCAAAGGGGGAAAATGTAATTATAACTTTCATTTTTAAGAAAAAGTTTAAACTTTCTGAATGCTAAGGTATTGTATTTGCTCTTGATGCAACACACTATTAAGTTATTTCTGTGCAAGAAAAATCAAGCTCATTTTAAAATGTATTAAAACATCAAAGATGATTTTTCTTTCCTGTATTTCTTTGATTTAACCTGAATAGATAGACTGTTGTTTTAAGTAATTCTGGGTCAATAGTGACTGAAATTTATTGTTCATTGAGGGTCTGTAAGAACAAATTTTTTTGCCACAGGACACTTCCCAAAGGGTAATTACACATCCCCTAAACAGTTATTATATTTCACGCTAGTTATCAATCCTGTCAGCAGTGTCATTAGGGCTCATAAACTGAAATATGGAACTGAAATGTAAGTAAAATCTAAGTTACCATTGTGGCTATTCAGTTATTTATACATAAAACCGGTACAGTCTGATTTGGTTTTTAACTATAGAATTGTTCTTAGCTCTGCACTTGAGGTTACGTTTCCTTTGTGTGTTGCCCACATGACCTCCCCTCATAGTCTCTGCCAGCCAGAAAGTCTGATATTTTAGAATTCTTTTGAGACAGAGGAACAGGAAAAAATGTTTTGAAAAAAAAATATATATATGTGTGTATATATATATATATATGAGAGAGAGAGAGAAGAACAACTGTTAGTAAATGATTTTTTATCCTCCTTCACTTATCTGGTCAATAAAGACACAGGGCCACTTCTGATTCCTTAAAGGCCTCTTGTGTACAGTTTATGTACCTGACTTATTGTTCATGCTTCGTGTCAAAGCAGAATCACAAGCAGCTTCATTTTGTACATGGTTAATCTGTAAAAATATTGTGATGCAACTCTGTGGCAGAATATCAGCTGGTTCTTCCCACTGCATGTCGGCTTTTGCATTTTGGCAATCTTCTCTAAACTCCAGAAGGAACTAGAAGCTCTTGAAGTGAAGAACAGTAGAGACGGAAATGCAAGGCTTGCAGTTTGCTGCTTAGATGGAGAATGGTAATATCTTTGTCCCCGAGGCTATACCAACACAATTTGTGATATCAAGAATAAACATCAAAACCACACACAAAAGGAAGAAAAAAAAAATCCAACCCCAAATCTACAGTCCTTAACTCTGTCAAAGAAGCGAAACCATACTTAGATGTTGATTTTAGAAAATCAATCTCAGGTGAAAAAGGAAACCTAAAGGTAATCTCTAAGCCAGTTTACTGGAATAAAAGCAGAGGTCAGGACTTCAAGGTATCTAAAAAGGAAAATTGACTAGACATGACTAGGTTTATTTCTATACTCAGTTCTTCCAAAGACTCAGTACTTTGCACTCATTTTACCCTTTTCTTTAATAAAATCTATTATTAAACAGAGGTAAAAGAAAAATTAATAAAAAATAACTCCACAAAAACCAACCAAATAAACCCCTCTGCAAATTAATTAAAGAAGGTAGACCAGAAAAATATTTGCATGTACCAAGTGAAAAAAAATGGCATAGTTACCCTTCAGTTTTTCTTGTGAGAGAAGTATAGATGAATGAACTGTTGTAACCAAGTCTGGTTTTGTAATAAAATTCAGAGAAAATACTTAATATAAAAATTTCTCTAATTAGGCTCATCAATGTGAAATATATGTCACATTATATTTCCTTTTGGAAATGATTTTTTATATGTTGTGCTCAAATTCTGCATTATATTGGTACTGGGGAAGTCATCACTGAAGAATGAAACAAACTGTGGGCCAATAAGTAATTCTACAAATTGTGGTAATTACCAACTACTATCTCAAGTATGGTTGTGTGGTGAACTTGGGCAAATACCAGTATTTTACTAGCAGGTATAACAAGATAATAATATTGTGGCTCAGACTTTGTGGGAGAAAAAAGAAGTAAAACACAACTACTTATTCTGTTGTTAATTTGTTACTGAGGAGAGATTTTATTATTTACAGGTAGATACTGCAAAGTTTATTTGGATAAAAGAGTAAACTCTGTTCAGAAAGTAGTTGATCAGGCTTGAAGCATTATATGAACACATAACAATATCTTTTGGATTGCAAATGCTTGAGGCAAATAAAACTCTGAAGAGTTGGAAATAAAAGAAGAACATGAACTTGTACTTGGAAATAAAAGAAGAACATGAACTGATAGCTACAGTATGGTTTCTGAGAAAGCACCATCCATAAGGAGGGAGTACTTGTACATCTTGATAGTGTTTATTACTGCAGCTAATAGCTCCATATCCTTCAAGAACTGCTGTTAGTACTTCCTGTTTTCATAACCTATGTAATATTTCTCAAACAATTATCACAAACTGATATTACAACAAAAATGATGAAACTATTCCCAGCTGGAGGAAATGTACAGCTTTTGTAGCAATAGCATGTCAATTATTTCACTTAATAAGTTGGAAATAAATGAAAGAAAATTGTCTCATTCTACTCCAAAATCCTTGGATGCACTGCTGTATAAAATAAAGAAGCTCATGTTGAAACCAGGATTGATTTTAATTTTAATATTTGAAAATAAACTACTCCTTCACACTAAAAAAAAAAAATCTATGTGCAGGACAGTTTTTACTCCAGTCTTGTCTTCAGTAAAACGTGAATAAGTAGAGGAAACACAGATATTTTCCAAGACCTTATATCCATGTCATTTTACTTACATTACATGTTCGTCAGCCTTCTTTTCCATCTTTTACCCTGATCGTAGATGTCTTACTTTTTTATGATTTGTAGAGTGATCAGGATTAGAACAAAATTTGTTTATAAATGAATCAAGTTCCTTATGACACTATGACATACAACCTTCAATTTCCAGTCTCATATTGTAGACATGAACTGTACAATATTACATTCGATGTTAAGTGAAGCAAGATCTTACTGACATTACTGACTTTAGATGGACAGTTAAGCTTCCTATGTCAATAATAATTTAGCTCAGTAGAAAAGTAAAAATGAAGAAAAGAATAATTTCCTACCAGGTTTCTGGCTCAGATAATCTAAATAATGAGTCAAATCAGTACCAGAAAACAAGAGGATGAAGCAGAACTTTTAATTACTTGAAAGATTTTGGAAAAATGATAGGATCCATTTGGATCATCCTGTATATTTAGCAAGAATTAGTAGGCTTTTTCAGGGAAATGTTCGTATGAATATCAGTTTTGAAAATTATGAAGAACTTAACAGCTTCGTGAAACAATAAATTACCTAGAGTCAAATATCTAGTTAGTGTTAAACATGGAAATAACATTGTATTGAAAATAATTGACCAGTTTATTTTCAGGTGTTCTTTGTCTCACCAGGTGTAAGACTTCTGAAAACAGATTATTCCTCTTCCCCCTTTCAATACATGTCCTTCAGTGCTTATTTAGGTAGTAGACTGGAAAGAGGAATGGAAATGGAAAACAGCAGCAGAAGTAGCTGCTGTCCTGTTGTAGTTTGAGGTAAATTAGGGACAGTTTTGTGACTAACTCAGCTGCTGTAAGTAACTCCATTTTTCCGAAAACTAACTGCATGTTTTTGAGACAGTGTTCTTCTGTAAAGTGATAACCCAGGGCATCGGTAGGCAGAAAGGCCAGTGCTTATACTTAACGAAGGCCATCATCAAGCTACTGGAAAAGGAGGCACACCTGTGAGGAGAAGCGAATAGGGCAGGTGACCCTAAACTGACCAACAAAGTATTCCATCACATTTACATCATACTCTATATAAAACTGAGATATCATGGGGGGGGTCTTGCTCTCTTCTGTGATGGCCAATGTCCAGTGAGGACCTTGTCTGTCTGGTTGCTCCCAATACCAGATCATTGCATTCCTGAATCCAGTTCCAGAGTACAGCTCCCTCCTACTTGTGGAGCCATTTCCTTGTGTCTGCTCTGCAGCATTTATGGTGACATATGGTTAACAAGCGGTGGGGTCGGGGTATGATCTCATCTTGATTACTAATTTTTTCACAAATGTCATTATTGCCATTTTGTTAAAGCCATAGTTCTGGTTTCCAACCCGTAGGTCTTTTTCCTCTCCCTTTTTATCAAGAAATGGATAGGGGAGTGGATTTTAGAGGCTCAGTTGTACAGTTTTAGCTGTTGAATTTGGCCAGGTGGGGCTCTGTACTCAGCACTGGTGAGGCCGCTCCTTGAATACTGTGTTCAGTTCTGGGCCCCTCACCACAAGAAGGATGCTGAGGTTCTGGAGCAAGTCCAGAGAAGAGCCACGAAGCTGATGAAGGGGCTGGAGAACAGGTCATATGAGGAGCAGCTGAGAGAACTGGAGTTGTTTAGCCTGGAGAAGAGAAGGCTGAGAGGAGACCTCATTACTCTCTACAACTACCTGAAGGTAGGTTGTAGAGAGGAGGGTATTGTTGGTTTAGTGTTTGATAGGAATGGTTGGACTCGATGATCCAATGGGTCCCTTCCAACCTGGTTGTTCTATGATTCTATGATTTTATGATAAATCACAACATGTCCTTATAGCTTTCTTGTACATTTGCATGCATTTTTTCTAAATCAGTATATGAACTTGAAAATAACATTGACTCTTAAAAAATATTTAAAAAGTCTTGAGGAATACAAATACATATTACCTGCAAAGTATTACTGAAGACATTTTATTTAGTTCCAGAAGAGACAAAGAACACAGATACCATACTTCTCAAGCAATTATAATAAAATGTCTTTCTGAAGACTTTTTCTAGAAGAGGAGCAGTGTGGGAGAGAGTAGCTATGAACAAACATGCAACTTGTGGTTTTGCTGTAACAAAATGTTTTGACTAACACATTAGAGAACATGATGTACACTTCTCACAAGTGTGTACCATAACCATTAGAAATGCTGAAAAAACTAAACAAACACTTCAAGACTGGAAAATCTAGAAGCCTCTCATATACCTAGCAATTGATCAGGACACGCAAGAATGTTCTGTTTACTCTTCAAGATGCTGTGTAATAAAAGATAAAAAAGTAGAACATACAAAAGAGTAGAATTTCAGCATAGTTAAAAACATATCTTAAGAAGTTTTGGTTAAAAAATGTTAGCTTCAGTTTCTCAAGAATATGAAAGGAAAGGAATAAAAGCTAATCCACGTGTCCAGTTACAAATGATCCATATAACCACCAAGTCCTCTAAGATGAATGAAAGATTATCAGTTTGCCCTTAATTTTCATAGTCTCCTATTTTTCCCTTATTCTACTCTCCATACCCTTCTGTAAAAAGATATCTTTGTTGAGTGATTATTACATTATTTTCTACTTAAAATGACTCCCAAAAGAACTTCATCCTCTTTCTTTAGCATAAACTGCTTATACCTCAATGATTACAAAGAATCTAGGAAAAAAGTAGTCAAGGCATTAATTGACAATACTCATCTAAATTGATAAGATATTTTTCTCTGCAATTTCAGAGGGTTTTATATTTCATTTAATTATTCATAGTAAAGAATGAAATGAAAGAAGATACAAAAAGGATAGTTGTATTGAGAAAGAAAGAAAAATTTTAGCTGTAGACCAATGAATTTATATATTTGAACATCAACATTGGAATCTCAAACTGTTGTTGATGAAATAATCAATTTTCATATCCAAAGGGAAGAACATATAACATACTTGTATTCCTATTTTTGTTAGATTTTATCTCCTGCTTTGTTCTCAAAACAACAAAGAAAAATTTTCATAATCAGGAAAGTTTCCATGCTGTTTTTGAAGGAAATGTGAGGTACTCAACACTTAACGTACAGGGTTCTTCACTCAGAAAAAAATGTTGCCTGCAGTGCTACAGATGCTTTTAGAATAAACACTCAATGGCAGGCAAGAATAGCAACATTTGCCAAAGGTCCCAGCTGCTTTTTCAATTCCAGTGAATTGTATGATTTTCTTCTAAACCTACACATTTGTTATTATGAAAATATCATTTTGCTATTAGAAATGCAAAGTGACTCCATCTTGATGGCTCTATCTCACCCCTAGCAGGTGAGGCCCATAACATTCCTCCATGTAAACTGCATGGGCAGAGATAGTTAAAGGCTTAGTTTAAATTATTTGTCAAGCTCATTTTAAATGATTGGGAGGATTGTGCAAGTAGTTTGCTGAATTCTGCTTTCTTTGTAAATAATTATACATATAATTATGTAATATACCTATGTATACAAGTATGTAGCTACATCTATATAGTATTGTGTATTTATCTAATTGGAAGCCATACAAATTTAAAAAAAAACCAACCCCAAAACCTAATAGTTCTAATTATTTGTTTATTTATTTAGGTATGTAGAACAGTGAATGTATAAATATATTTTATAATATATTGAATATATATGTGAATAATATAATAATAATATAGTATATATATTTTATATATTATATAATAATAATAATATAGTGAATAATAAAGAACCACGTATCTGGGTTACAGTGGAACATCTACAACTGCCTTCCCCTCTGTGCAATGAATGTCGGTAATGGAATTAAAACAGTATTTTCAGTTCCAAAAATATTGCATTTTAGGCTGGAGGAGGGCTTTTTATTTCAGCTGCCTCTTTGCAGAGATTCAGATTTTTCTCACAAAATAACAGAGGCTGAAGGCCCTTGTTTTGGCCGAGGTGCAGGGATGAGGGAGCGTTAGTTACCCTGTGCTTTGGTAAACTGGTGAACCAAATATAAGCATCATAACAAGTAGTGAAGTTACTTAGCCAGAATGATATCCATGTCTATAGGAATGGTTGGACTCGATGATCCGATGGGTCTCTTCCAACCTGGTTATTCCATGATTCTATGATTCCATGATTCTATGATTCTACATGCATCATCAAAGTTATTTCTTTATTCATTTTTCATTTGTTATGAAACGAATGTCAATAATATACAAAGGTTTGTAAATACAGAATAATTACAGGTATTTTTGTGAGGTGTATAAATAACTAATTTGAGAAGTTATGCATATAAGGAGACAGTTTAGAATATTCCTTTAAGATTATTCCCTTGGTTTAACCCCAGCAGGAAATTAAGCATCACACAACTACTTGCTCTCCACATCACAGTGAGATGAGAGAGAGAATTAGAAGGTTAAAGGACAGAAAACCCATTGGTTGAGTTAAAGACAGCTTAAAAAAATAAAGAAAAAGCTGTGCATGGAAGCAAAGCAAACCAAGGAATCGATTCACTACTTCCCAATGGCAGGCAGATGTTTAACCATCTCCAGGAAATTAAGTTTTCATCACATCTAACATCTGGGTAGAAAAAGAGTCACTCTGAACTTCCTCACTTCTTTCTTCTTCCTCCAGCTTTATATTACTGAGCATGATATCACACGGTATGGAATATCCCTTCTGTTATTTAGGGTCAGCTGTACCAGCTGTATCACCTCTCAACTTCTTGTGAACACTCAACCTACTCTTTGGTAGGATGCTGCCCAGAAAAAGCCTTGACTACGAGTAACCACTGCTCATAAATAACTAATATACCCCCGTATTATCAACACTGTTACCAACAGAAGTCCAAGATGTTGCTACACCCATGTTACAATGGAGAAAACGAACTCTATCCTAGACAAAACCTACACATCTGTGTTTCAGATTGTATCATTATATTTAACTTATTTTAAAATAATATCTGGAGAGCTTGTGTTCTTCACATGGAACCTGATAGATGTTATCCAAGAACTTGGTAGTTTTAGAAGTGCTCCAAAAATATACTTGTATAAGTTAGAAAAGCATGAGAAAAAAATATAATTTAGAAATTATCGCCTATTATATCTGCTTCAAATGTCAACATAGAGTTTTTACATTCCCAGTCAATGCCATGCAATAGTTTTAAATTAGTTCTGTTAATAAAGAACATTGGGTTTTCATTGAGTATAGAACCAACTATTTTCTTTTCAGAGCCATAGTTTGATTTTGGTGGAATTTGGAAATTCCACTAAAGAATTTCCTGCATCTGGCTTTTGAGTTTCATCATTTGTTACATAGTTGCCAACCTAACAGAATTACCTGCAAACTAATTGAATACTGTGTTCAGTTCTGGGCCCCTCAGCACAAGAAGGATGTTGAGGCTCTGGAGCAAGTCCAGAGAAGAGCGACGAGGCTGGTGAAAGGGCTGAAGAACAGACCCTATGAGTAGCGGCTGAGAGAGCTGGGGTTGTTTAGCCTGGAGAAGAGGAGGCTGAGAGGAGACCTCATTGCTCTCTACAACTACCTGAAAGGGTGTTGTAGAGAGGAGGGAGCTGGCCTCTTCTCCCAAGTGACAGGGGACAGGACAAGAGGGAATGGCCTCAAGTTCCGCCAGGGGAGATTTAGGCTGGAGATTAGGAGGAGGTTTTTCATGGAAAGGGTCATTGGGCATTGGAACAGTCTGCCCAGGGAGGTGGTTGATTCACCTTCTCTGGAGGTATTTAAGGCATGGGTGGATGAGGTCCTGAGGGACATGGTTTAGTGTTTGATAGGAATGCTTGGACTTGATGATTCCGTGGGTCTCTTCCAACCTGGTGATTCTATGATTCTATGAAATGAGTGGAAGGACGCTTTTGCCTTGATTTATCCAGGTGGTCTGAGAAGTACTTTGTAACTGGAATTGTTAATATCGACTATATCAGAGTGAGGCATACTTCAGACTATCGCTGCGGGCGCAAGTGAACCTCTCGCTTCTTATATAGACCAAGAAGGTCAAACATGTGGTAAACATTGATTGGTCACTTCTGCCCTAGTAGCCAACCTTCCTTGGCAATCGCCCAACCCACATAACTTCGTTGTTAGCTTGCAAACTCCTGCCCCCATCTTCAAGTTGCTTCATTAACATAACACAACAATGTCATTACCAGCTTTTGTGACTTTACCCAGCTCCACCCTCCCAGGGCACTTATAGAATCATAGAATCACGAGGTTGGAAGAGACCCATCGGATCATCGAGTCCAACCATTCCTATCAAACACTAAACCATGTCCCTCAGGATCTCGTCTACCCGTGCCTTAAACACCTCCAGGGAAGGTCAATCAACCACCTCCCTGGGCAGCCTATTCCAATGCCCAATTACCAACAATTACTCTATTTTCCCTCTGAAAAGAACGGCAATCAAAACAAATAATTCACAGTTTCAAGAGCAGCAACTCTTGGGGCAGACACACGGGCAAAAAAAAAAAAAATTCTCAAAGTTTAAAAAATGTCCCATGCTCTATTTATAGACCATCTCAAGTTCTTCTTCTGATGTGAGGTTTTCTTGCTCTGTCGTCTTTACAATAGGAGGGCTTGTCCTGGTTCCAGTTAGACATAAAAATTTAAAGCAATAGAAAAAGTAACACATCGTTCACTAGGAGGCAACACCTCTCCCCCCCACCCCCTCATACCTCACCCCCTTACCCCCCACCCCCCTTTTTGTTTTTGCAAAAGTGACTTCAGGGTTCCATGAGAGCATTCTATTATTACTTGACCTGTTGGGGAATGTGGGATGCCCGTGTGATGACGAATTCCCCATTGAACACAAAAATGTTTAATTTTTTGAGAAGCATAAGCTGGCCTGTTATCTGTTTTTATTGTTTGAGGTATTCCCAATGCCATTATAGCTTCATACAAGTTTTTTATCACGTGTTTCACAGACTCTCCAGTCGTATAAGGGTTTGGGGGAAGAATGACAAAGTAAGAAAATGATCTATTGAAAAAGAATGTTTGAAAAGTCACGTCAGGAACAAAATATTTTTGAAAAAGTTCAAAGAAAAAGCATTTGCTAGTGGACTGAGTGGCAACGAGGGAATTTAAACAATTACTGATACTTATATCTTTGATCAGAAATTGTATTCATCAGTAAAATTCAGATTTCTAGAAAATAAACAGAGGTCATTTCTTTGATCTAAATGTGTTTCTGCCTTTTCCTTTCCATTGTCTGCCAAAGAAAGTGAACCCGAACGTGAATGTAACTACTACATCCTTTATATGCTTTGATCATGGAAAAGATATTGTCTGGCAAAAAGGCTTGATGTTGGAAGTCTGGTCCCAGGCTTTCTGTAGTAAGATGAGATGCACACTCCTCTATCAAGTGAAAAACAGAGGATGTTTTATCCAAGACCACATAAGCATAAAATTGACAGATGTCATTTCTTTCAGCAGCTTCAAGTGATCAGTCTCAAAAAGCATTTATCAGCAAACTTAGAATAAAGACTGCTAGAAGTCAATACAGATGATCAGAATGATCAGTGTTACTTATGTTTAATCAAGATTCTCTGGCTGTATACTATGTCCTATCTGTCAGTGTAGACATTTTTATCTCACTGCTTTCAATAACGGAAAAATAACTTTTTGGTTATAACAAGTATTTTAGAACCAGGGAACAAGAGATATTGGACTGCCTTACTCAGTGGGACATGTCCTTGCCCATGACAGGGGTATTGGAACAAAATGACTTTTAAGGTCCTTTCCAATCCAAACAATTCCAGGTTTCTATGATTTTATAATATTGAATAAATAATAAATAAAAATAAATATTTAGGGAGGTAGAATCACGAAACTATAAACTATGTGTCTTTGTTACTGTTATTCTACTTATGGAATTGAAAAGAAAGAAATATGTTTTAAAAATGGATAAAATATATCCCTGTTCATTTTTTTCCATTGGAGTAAACAGAATTTATTAGAAAAATAAATTAGACAAAAAAGATACATATTTTGAATTTAATAAAATATAACAGGCTTTTGAGTGTGTTGTTTTAAAAAAAAACATAACAAATGGCTACGGTTATGGTTACCACTAGTCATAAGCAAATATTGGAAAGTTTGGTCTTTGGATACACTGAATTTTACTTTAAATTCCTTCCATCAGTCACTGCATCTTAGGTACTTTCCTGTTTTTTAGTTATCAGTTTTAAATAAAGAGGCATCTATACTTCACAGGCTTAAGCTTTAATGTACCCAAACTAACATAAAAGTCATCTTGGAGTAAATTAGTGCGTAATATGGTGTTTTAATCTAGTTGTTTAATGAGAACCCATACTCTGAGTACTGGAAAGAAAAAACTGTACAAGGTAGAGACAAATTTCTTTCTAAAGCACAATAGCTATGACTGTAATTTCTTCTGCTGATGTGTAAACCAGGTATTACCATTAAACATAACAATGTATGACTTTTAGATGAGATTCAGCGATGCACGTATGTGAGTAAAATCCCAATATCCCAACAAAAATAATTATATTCACCAGTGAATGGGATAAGGGTACAGAGTGTATCCTCAGCAAGTTTGCTGATGACACAAAAGTGACTGATAAACAAAAGTGGATGATAAGCCTGAAGTTTGTACTGCCACTTAGACAGCCCTGGACAAGCTTGAAAGCTGAGCAGAGAGCCTAATGAAGTTCAACAAACGAAAGTGTTGGGTTCTGCACCTTGGGAAGAGTAAACCAATAAAGCTTGGGGGTTGACCAGCTGGACAAGCAACTCTGTAGAGAAGAACCTGGGAGTCCTGGTAGACAACATGTTCATGATGAGTCCTTGTGACTAAGGTCAATGGTATCCTCAAGTGCATCAAGAAGAGTATGGCCAGCAGGTTGAGGGAATTTGTACCTCCCCTCTCTAATAAGGCTGCATCTGGAATATTGTCTCCAGTTTTGGACTCCCCAGTTTAAGAAAGACAAGGAACTACTGGAAAGAGTCCAGCAGAGGACCACAAAGATGATGGGGAACAAGAGCATGTCTCATGAGGAGAGGGTCAGTGAACTAAGTCTGTTTAGCCTGGAGAAGAGAAGAGTGAGAGGGAACCTTATGAATGCTTATAAATATCTAAGGGGCAGGTAACAAGAGGATCAGGACAGACTCTTCTCAGTGCCAGTGCCAGGACAAGTGGCAACAGGTACAAACTGGAACACAGGAAATTCCATCTCACCATGACGAAGTAGTGGAACAGGCTGCCCAGGGAGATTGTGGAATCTCCTTCTCTGGAGATGTTCAACACCCATCTGGACACTTTCCTGTGCAACTTGCTGTAGGTGGACGGGTTTAGCAGCAGGTTTGGTTTAGATGATCTCCAGAAGATCCTTATAAGCTCTAACTTTCTGTGATTCTGTAACAAAGAGTTTGGCTTAAACAAGAAATGCCAGATACAAGAGAAAGATGTATTTCAGCTACTTTATTTGCCTTTAAGTTACTACATAATTCTACCACAAGAAGGATGTTGAGGCTCTGAGGCAAGTCCAGAGAAGAGCGACTAAGCTGGTGAAGGGGCTGGAGAACAGGTCCTATGAGGAGTGGCTGAGAGAGCTGGGGTTGTTTAGCCTGGAGAAGAGGAGGCTGAGAGGAGACCTCATTACTCTCTACAACTACCTGAAGGGAGGTTGTAGAGAGGGGAGAGCTGGTCTGTTCTCCCAAGTGACAGGGGACAGGACAAGAGGGAATGGGAGATTTAGGCTGGAGATTAGGAGGAGGTTTTTCACGCAGAGGGTCATTGGGCATTGGAATAGGTTGCCCAGGGAGGTGGTTGATTCACCTTCCCTGGAGGTGTTTAAGGCACGAGTGGATGAGGTCTTGAGGGGCATGGTTTAGTGTTAGATAGGAATGGTTGGACTAGAAGATCTGATGGGTCCCTTCCAACCTGGTTGTTGTATGATTCTATGATTCTATGATAATTTAACTTAGTTTACTTTGACATTATATGTATTTCTTAAAAATGTTTAAGAAGGTAAATAGAAATAACATGAATAACAACCTTTAAAATAAAAGTAGAAACTTGGTGCAAAAAATATTGTCTTTTTTGTCCTTGAAAACTGTGCTGATTACTCTGGATTAAAATTTTATTAATAGTATTCATATAGTATACAATTTTAAAATGTGAACTTTGCTGTCCTTATGCTAATGATTTTGTTCTCACTGTTTATTCGTTTTATATTACACTGTTAAATTAAAGAGGCAGGGAAATCAAATTTGAACCAATTGATTATATGAGTTCAAAAGGGGATGGAAAGCAGTGGAAACTACTAGTAATATCAACCAAGCATTTGGCCAGGACACCATCAATGAAAATACAACACAAATTTGGTTCCAAAAATTTCTTTACAGAAATAGGAACTTTGAAGATGAGGAGGGTTACAGGTGTCTTTCTGTTATAGATGATGACCAATTGAGAGACATTATTGAAGTAGACTCACAGAAAACAACTTAAGAGGTTGCAGAAGAACAAAGCATTGAACAAAACAGTTTGACATGTGCCCTAAATTAGAAAATCAAAAAAGATCAACAAGATGGGTGCTGCAAAGGTTGAACAAAAATGAATAAAAGTATCATAGAATCATAGGATAATGTAGCATATGTGATCAGCAATCTTTATATCTTTATATCAACAAAAAAATGTTTCACAGACAAGATGATGGATCCCTATGAATCACAAGTTGCTCTATCAGAAAGATGGATCCGTTATACAACTAGATTGTTGGGTCACTTGAAAATGTAGGCTTCTCCAGTCCTTCACGGGGACTATCATTAGGGATTCAGATAAGTTTTCTGATGCAGCTTCAGAAAGGGAATTGCAATAATCATCATGGCACACTATGTGCAATTGAAATAAATGTGTAAAAAAATCTTTCATGTAAGAATCTCAAAAAGTCTACACACAAAAGTTATCTGTATCAAAATTAAACAAGAACAAGAAATTAAAACCATTAGCAATCCAAATTCAACATCATACTAATACACAATTAATGGGATGTGCTATTTAATTATTAAATAACATTATTATTCTTTCCAATACCTTTGCTGATCTTATCCATCTGAATCTATAGTCTCCCTTATGTAAATTAAACACAACTTTGAAAGAATATAATTCACTAGATGCATATTTAGTATACTTGGAACTATCTTCTTCCCTCACCTTCTGTTCTTGTTCATATTAAGTGAATCCTTTAAATTCCTTAGTGACTTAGAAATACCTTTCTTAGAAAAGGAAATCAGGAAAGAATTTATAAATATCTAAAACATGGTCTCACTCTCTCCATTTTAAAACTGTAACTAATGTGAGGATACACATAAGGATAATTATTCAATGTCTGTCCCTTAGTCAAAATGACAGTTTGCTGTGATAGTTCTAAGTCAGATCCAACATTTTATGATGAGTAGCAAGGAATCACTGCTTTGGAGAGAAGACAGTACAAAACATGTAGAGTGATGCCTAGGGTAGCCTCAAGGCCAGAATGACACTCTCACATGACTTAGCAGTTGGTATGCTTAAGGGTTGCTGTAGGGACAATTGTGTTGCAGCTTCTCAGGATGATATGTTCTGTGCTTATAGAATCCTCCTAGGTTGCTATAATATCAGTTGAAAACCTTTAGTGTTTCCTAGAAATGTTCTGATCTTGGTTGCTGCAAGAGCAGATGGGATCTGCAGTCAGACAGAGCTCAGGATGAATGCAGGCAGTTTACAAAATACCTTAACTACTAATGACTTCAGACCTGAAGGTGTCAGGAGTTTCAGAGTGCTTCTAAAAATACTTCAGCAATCATAGAAGGGACAGAAGTCCACAAATATGTCTGTATCCATATAGCTGGTACAAAGGAAAGATCCTTTCTTTGTGCCCTTTACATCAAATAGCCATATTGACATAGATATATTATACTAGCAATCAGAGTGAGATAACTATCCCCTTTTCACTGTAATAAAGTTTCATGCAAGATAAAAAGCATTAAGGGATCAAGCACAGCAGGGACAGAGACAGTGCAGGAATAACTTTATATGCCCTCAGCCACATTAGTTGTTCAGGAAATGGGAATCTGCTCTTATTTGAGTGTAAAAAACCAGATTCAATTGATAATCAATTGCTTTAATATTAAACATGAATAATTTAAATGAGAGAAAATTAACCAATGCTTAATTCAACACTTCTATTCTCATTGTTAACCTCAGTGCTGAGTCTTCCAGAAGAATACGATTTTGGAAAGACATAGCATGAACTAACTGTGGTTACCAATAAAATGCATACCTTTCCTACTTCTACAGATGGAATATTTCACCCCTGGTGAGATTAAAGCACTTTTCTAAAAATGTTATAGAAAACAAAACCTTAGCAGCATAGCTGTGTCACTGTAAGAACTTCATTTAACATCAGTAACTATTTTGAACCCTAACCTGAGAAGAGAAGATTAAAGGAATATTTTGTAATACTCAGAAAGTCCTAACTAGAACTAGGTACTTAAAAACCTGCAGAAATGTGTCATGAATAAAGAATGGTACTTATATTTCCAAATACTAAGCGATAGCAAGGATATTTACTCCTCTCCGAATCTCAGTTACTTAAATTATTGTTCACACTAAAAGCCCAGGAAGAGAAAAAGAGATGGTTACAGTTAAGACATCATGGTTACAGTAGTGGAAATAAATTGCTAACAGAAAAGTAGTGAAAATCTACTTTCTGAATAGCTAAGCAATTTTCCTTTGCTGCAGGACCATGAACAAAGAAAGATGTGACAGTTAATATTGGATGCTTTGTGTGACCTCAGCTGGAAGAGCATTCACCATTTTCAAAGGTTTGACTTCATATCTATTAGCTACTATTTATTATTTCTGAGGATAATAGAGAAACTCAGATGCTACACCTAAAAGGCTGAAGAAGGTTAAGCTGTGGCGATCCAGAAACCTGTGGTGGTCATCAAAGCATGTCTCTCTCTCTCTCTCAGATATGCAAGAGTAGGTACAAGTAAAGATGTAGCACTTACATACTAGTACTTACACAGGTTCTAGTGTCATGTAAGGTGAACAGATAGTTTTCACAGGTGGCACCATCTTGGAGTCACCAAGTGTAAGTCTTGCCTGACCAACATAGTGACCTTCTGTGATGGAGTTATTACATCAGTTGACAAGATAAGAGCAACAGATGTCATCTATCTGGAATTCTGTAAGGCCTTTGTCACAGTCTCCTACAACGTCCTTCTCTCTAAAGTGGAAAGATATGCCTTTGGTGGATGGATTATAGGGTGGATAAGAAATTGGCTAAACTGTCATATCCAGAGAGCAGTTGTCAATGGTTCAATGTCCCATTGGATATCAGTGACAAGTGGTGTCCTCAGGGGTTTCTACTGAGACAAATACTGTTTAGTATCTTCATCGGTGGCATAGTATCAGTAGACAGTGGGATTGAGTGCACCCTCAGCAAATTTACAGACAACAGCAGGCTAAGTGGTGTCGTTCACATGCCTGAGGGGTTGGATGCCATCTAAAGAGATGTGGACAAACTTGAGAATGGATCTATGTGAATCTCACGAGGTTCAATGAAGTCAGACATAAGGTCCTACACCTGTGTCAGGGAAATTCTTGCTATCAATAAAGTCAAGGGAGTGAAGGGATTGAGAGCAGCCTTGCTGAGAAGAGCTTGGGAGTGTTGGTGGATGAAAAGCTGGATGTCAGCCGACAATGTGTTCTTGCAGCCCAGGAGGCCAACCATATTCTGAGTTACATCAAAAGAAATGCAGCCAGTAGATTGAGAGAGGTGATTCCGCCCCTCTAATATGCTCAGGTGAAAACTCACCTGGAGTGCTATGTCCAACTCTGGAGTCATCAAAACAAGAAACGGACCTGTTGGAGAGGATCCGGAAGAGGGCCACAAAAATGTTCAGAGGGACTCTGACATTTGACTCTCATTTGAAGGAAGGCTGATAGAGATGAGTTAGTTCAATCTGGAGAAGAGAAGGCTCTGGAGAGACCTTACAACCTTCCAGTACTTAAAGGAGGCTTGTAAAGAACATGGGAACAAACATTCTAGCAGAACCTGTTGCAATAGGACAATAGGAAATTATTTTAAACTAAAAAAAAGGGTAAACTTAGAACAGATATAAGAAAGAAATTTTTATGATGAGGGTAGTGAAAGACTGGAACAGGTTATCTGGAAATGTTGCAGAGGTGATAGGTGCACCATCCTTGGAACCATTCAAAGTTCGCTTGGATGGCACTCTGAGCAGGCTTATCTAGCTGAAGATGTCCCTGCTCATTGTAGGAGGTTTGGATTACATCACCTCTAAAAGGTTTCTTCCAAACCATTCTTTGATTCTATACTATGTTTCTATGATCTTAATGAACATGATTTCATACATTTTTAAACCCATGAAATATTGTTTCTGGAGCCGAAGGATTCCTCCAACATGAGAAAATGCGTTCAATTAGTATCTACTTTAGTGCGGGTTAAAAAAAAAACACCTTCTTTTTCTAGCCATTTTCCTTTGTCCTTTGTGTTTCTGTGACTCTGTGATTACTTATTTACTCATTTCCCCCTTTTTGTTTTTAATATGCACAATGTAACCTCTTACAGTAGTTCTATACACCTCTTTCTTTGCGTTAGGATGTCAGCAGGTAACTCCTTTTCAAAACCCACTACCTCCTGCAATCCTACTCTCATCAGGTTCCCAAACTGTCCCTACTTAATGAATGAGTTTGCTGGAAGGATAAGGCAAAATTTCTTGTAACAATTCAAGAAATGCTTTTAGATTTGTTGTGGTTTTTAATGAAAAAAGAGAAGTGAGAGAGATCATATTTGCTAAGTGGTCTTATCGTTTTCTGCTGGAAAGAGGTAGATATCCATAGGATATCCTTGAAAGAATTCTCTTGTTAAAAGAAGATTGTGTTATCTATGAGCATAGAATAGAAATGAGGAAGAGTTGTCAGTCACGTCTTTGACTTTGGTAGCTTGTATATCCCAGTCTTACGATGGTATAGCTGGCCTCAGACCCTTTAATTTCTAGGCAGTTTCATATCTTGCATTTGAAGTTCTACCCTGATTGTACTAGAATTACTTGTGAATTATTTGATTATTTGAAGTGTATTACTTTCTTTTCCTTCCCAAGCAGTTTGAAATACATATGCATATTAATTTTGACTTCTAATTAGAAAACCAGAGCAGTTTGGTACAGACTTACAGCATGACTCAGGCAAGGTCTGGGGGACCAGATTTGAGTTTAAATGGAGTAGTGAGGCTGCTAGCAATTCTAGTTAAGGTGTCTGCCTTAGGTATATTGCAACACTCAGAGCTTTGAAAAGTATAGTGTTAAAAATAAAAAAACATATATGCAGATGATTTTTGTAGAAATGAAAGCTGCATTTATCTAACTTGCTGTTGATTCACTGCTGTATAAGAACAAAGAATTTGGAGCATGTTGGAGGCTGAAACTGCTGTGTACTACTGAGCTTATTCATAATGTTCCTGTACCTGAAAATAAGTAAACTGTTGACATTAAAGTTTTCTGCTATATATTTACCAGTACAAATTGTGCTTATTTTTTACCATTATCCCAGGAACAAAGTTAACTATGTGGCCATTCATTAGGTAAAGATACTCACAAAGGAATTTATTGCCTCTCCATAGAGATGAGCATGACATATTTGGTTATCATTCCATGAATTATTTCTTTCAAATGCATGTGCTAAATAGTTAACGTCTATCTGATTTGAATACTGCATAGCATAGAATACTAAATATAGCAGGATTCCGCTATACCACAGATAAGATGTTGTACATTCTGATATGGTTGTTATGCTTTTTAGAAAGATGGAATCTTTATGTCATTTAAGGCACAAGGATTATGTAAGTTAATCATGAAGCCATGGCCATCTGCTGTGCATAATAATCTACTTCTATTGTCCAAATGGTGAGAGGAAAAAGGAAAGTAATAATAATTTAGATACTGTAAACGATCAACCCTTACTTCCAGAACTTTTGTAGTTGGGAGAAAAACTGCTTCAGCATTTAATTTGAAATTGCTTTTGTTCTGCAGAATTAAAACAAAACAAGCTGTGCCAGGAATGCATGTATTAATCAATGCCAGAGTCTGAAGATATTCCTTGCCAACAGACAAGTACAATTTACAAAATACCTGATTTCTGAAGCTCTGTCTGCTTTTTAGAGGTCAGTAATCTCACAATTTTCACTGCTCATCAAACAAAAAGCAGAACATTGTTGAAAAGAACAGCAGGGGAGATACAGGAAGCAAAGATCAAAACGTAGCAGCAGGGAAGCAAGTGAAAACAGCACGAAGAACTGGGTGACTGAAAGTGAACAGAAGAAAGTGAAGTTGTGACAGTACATTTAAAGTGAGCAGACAGTCTAATGTTTGCATATTTGTCCAAAGCATTTGTACATACATTTTTTATTCACAGTTTTCAGCATTTTTTGTTTCCAAAGTTTAGTATAAAGTCATCTTCCTTCCTTCCTTCCTTCCTTCCTTCCTTCCTTCCTTCCTTCCTTCCTTCCTTCCTTCCTTCCTTCCTTCCTTCCTTCCTTCCTTCCTTCCTTCCTTCCTTCCTTCCTTCCTTCCTTCCTTCCTTCCTTCCTTCCTTCCTTCCTTCCTTCCTTCCTTCCTTCCTTCCTTCCTTCCTTCCTTCCTTCCTTCCTTCCTTCCTTCCTTCCTTCCCTGAATGCATTTTTGTTACTGAAGAAAACCTGCTAAAACCCAAGTTATTCTCCTGTTAATGTTTGCACACACAATTTCAGTACATCCTTGTAACAATCATAAGATAGTCTAAGGCTTTCTAACACTCATCCTTAGACATGAGATGCACAAGTAGCACAGAGACCAAGAGAAACAATATTGTATACAGAACACCAAGCATGTAGCAGCCATAAATTAGAATATCTTATTAATAAGTATTATTCATTTTACCACTGTGAGTGTTAATTATCCACTTGATATTTTGAATTAATACACCTTTTTCATGCTTTGCATGATGTTTGATCTACTGTCTAGAGTAAAATAATGAAGTCTTTGAACAGACAGAAAAAATTTGAAAGTATCTCCAACTTATAGTCACTATTTTGAAATAAAAAAAAGTGTGAATTTTATATTTATTCTGTTCTACAATGAGTTTATAAGTGAAACAACCAATCTTATCTAAATCAAAATTACCTTTTGATGGTATTGTAAGGATACCTGAAAGGAAATGCAGGTATTTTTAAGCTCAGGCTTTAAAAAATGTTTCATGCATGAAAGTATCAAAAAATAAAATATTCCCAAACTTTTTGACTGTTTGCCTACTCTTAGCTATCTCATCTCTTTCTCTGTTTCCTGAAGCAAGAAAGGAAAAGACAACATATTGCCTGTGAAGTACTGTGCTTTCTCAGGAAATCGAACAATTCAGAAGCATGGTGTGCAAGAAAGGAGACGTTTTTGAGACTGAAGAGAAAGGCAGAAGATAAGATTCTTTTATATAGCACTACTGCCACAGCAGAAGAGGTGCCTTGTGCTGAATACACAGAATCAAAATAAGTGTTTTAGGTTGGAAGGTACCTCTGGAGATCATTTGATCCAAACACCTTCCTGAAAAGGGGCAACTTCCCTACATTTATACACCTGGTGCGTATTAATTACTGTTGCAGATAGACTTATTCTCCATAAGGAAAACATAATGTAATTTACACTTCAATATCTTCAGTTATCTCCAGTTCTGCTCGTAACAGGGTATTTTATTCCACATTTTTTAGTCTGTTCCATTAACTGTATTATTCTGTTAGACTGATTTCTTCTGTCTTAATTTTCCAGATGTTGCTTGAATTCAGCACAGTATAGTTAACTGAAGTACTAAGTTTTGTTTTATTTTATTTTATTCTGAGTAAAGTATCTTCATCTATTCAGAAAACTATATTTTATTATGTCATTATTTGAAGCATGAGGTTAAACAATTACTTCAATAATTTATTACACTTTTTTGAGCTTCATGATTGTACTTCAATGTGAATCCCATCAATTCCCAAGTAATGTTCCATTAGTCTATTTAACAGACATAGTAGCGTATGGTTGCTTTCATACAATCATAGAATCACCAGGTTGGAAGAGACCCATCGGATCATCGAGTCCAACCATTCCTATCAAACACTAAACCATGTCCCTCAGGACCTCATCTACCCGTGCCTTAAACACCTCCAGAGAAGGTGAATCAACCACCTCCCTGGGCAGCCTATTCCAATGCCCAATGACCCTTTCTGTGAAAAACTTCCTCCTAGTGTCTAGTCTAAATCTCCCCTGGTGGAGCTTGAGGCCATTCCCTCTTGTCCTGTCCTCTGTCACTTGGGAGAAGAGGCCAGCTCCCTCCTCTCTACAACCTCCTTTCAGGTACTTGTAGAGAGCAATGAGGTCTCCCCTCAGCCTCCTCTTCTCCAGTCTAAACAACCCCAGCTCTTTCAGCCGTTCCTCATAGGACCTGTTCTCCAGCCCCTTCACCAGCTTCGTCACTCTTCTCTGGACTCGCTCCAGAGACTCAACATCCTCCTTGTGGTTAGAGGCCCAGAACTGCACACAGTGTTCAAGGAGCAGTCTCACCAGTGCGGAGTACAGTGGGAGAATAACCTCCCTGGACCTGTTGGTCACATCATTTCTGATACAAGTCAGGGTGCCCTTGGCCTTCTTGGCCACCTGGGCACACTGCTGGCTCATGTTCAGTCAGTTGTCAACTCCTCCAGGTCCTTCTCCTCCAGACAGCTTTCTAGCCATACTTCATCTAGTCTGTAGCTCTGCATAAGGCTTTGATTGGTATCAGCATTTTGAAAGACATTAACAATTTTTTTTTCAGCTTGCTCATAGAGCTGTGGGTGATAACACATATATGTGGAACTGCAATGATCAGCAAAAATGTTAAGGTTGAAGATTGTGCTGATGACTATGATGGTGGGTCTTCCTAAATGTGTGTCTTCCCATTGCAAAACCTTTTATCCTCTCAACATCTTACTATCATATTTGGCTGTCAAATATGAAAAGAGACTATATGATGAAGAAATAACCAGGTTCTCATGCTGCATATGTAATGGATATCTCAGGAAAATTCTTTGGATGACTATCTGCCCTCAATAAATTCTGTCAGTTAAGTAGACAAAAGATAATCTCTTAACATAATATCATGCATGTAAGGACAGACAAATGTGTGCAAAAGAAGTTGATACTTAAAATGTTTAGAATAAGCTTAATGGGAAAACAGAGAATAAGATTGTTGAAAAGTTGTATCTCTAAGGTAAAATTTGTATTGAACTACTGGAAAATTTATGATTAAATTATAGGAAGGAACACTGTAACATAGACATTAGTGACAGCAGCAGAATAAGAAAAATGAAATCTGAAAGAAAGACAAATACACAACACATCCAACAGAGTAGGGACCAAAGAAGTAGGGAATTTTTCACTGTCTATGGCAATAGATTTTTTTTCCCAATTCTATAGTTAACAAATTAGGATATGATGAACTCAAATAAAAATTCCTTGGGCAGTTGAACACTGTGTGGTCATTTGCTGCACTATGAATCAGTACAGAATGTATAACTCTGAATCTTCAAAACCTCATCAACACTGGCCATGTTAACATCTGGCTATTTTTAAATTAAGTTTATTGCACAAAGGCTAGTATAGTTTCTGGACATTTCTAAATATTGTGCCATAAACAAAGCACATTTCTTACTTTCTGGAACCCACAACTGCAACCTGTGGTCACAATGTGATATACAATAGTTGCAGAAATAGTACCATATGCATTCAACAGAAAAACTTATCCAAGGCAGACAATAGCTGCAAATATTTTACTTCCTTTTTAGGAGTTCAGAGCAGTCCTAAAACCAAATTATTTGTTTCTTTCTGAACTCATCTTCTTTGCTATAATACAGTTATTGTTTTCTGTTATGTAGGGAAGACCACTGCCACCCATTGTGGATGCCACGGGGAGCAAAGGGAATTGGCTGTACAAAGAATATAGCCTTGCCTACACTCCCCAAAGAGCATTTCTTATTATGACTGTTAGAGTATTGGACAAAATGGGACATTTTTCGGACCAAGACAGATTTTTCTTATGTACTCAAACAAACTCAAATGTTGAATTCTAT
Organism: Coccyzus lansbergi; assembly: GCA_033558105.1. Taxonomy (NCBI): domain Eukaryota; kingdom Metazoa; phylum Chordata; class Aves; order Cuculiformes; family Coccyzidae; genus Coccyzus; species Coccyzus lansbergi. The sequence goes on from JAUMJK010001112.1 coordinate 566,229, forward strand.
TGTGATTTGATTTAGCCTGTTAAAGCTTTCCTGACAGTGAAGTAATTGTGTTTACAGGTTTGAAATTCCAATAATCTGTCCTGTTTCTTGTGCTTCTAAATAAATATTTTAACCTCTCTATTCCACCCAGGCACAACCAGGATAGACATACTGGTACATAAATCTAAGTCTAGAAAACAGTTTATGATTCACTCACATGATTCATAAATGCTCTGCTTTTCACCAGCAAGAAAAAGGAATATGCAAGAAATAACATTTTCAAACTAACATAGCAGCTTTTAAGCCATGAAAGGAGAAGGTTATTACCATACTTGGGCCTTTCAGATAATTTTGTAACATCTCTATGTAGAGATGTAAAAAATTTTCTAAAATGACACAAGTTCTTGAAATACATATTGAATTGTATGAATATATCTGCAATGGATACTCAAACAGACATTACCTTTCCCCATCTTTGACAAATTTTGAACTGCAAGCACTGGGGAATGTATTTCAGTGTCCTGTGGGTCAGGCACAATAACCCAGCTGAAGCTGTAAGCTATAAATACAAGTTAATGTGATATTTCATTTCATGGGGGTTGTGGTGGACAACAAGGTGAACAAAAGCAAGCAGTGTGTAGTTGTTATGCAAAGCAAAATGGATGCTGGGCTGAATCTACAGTGACATTACTAGTGAAGGCAGAGATGTGATCGTCCTGCTCTTTGCTATTTGTCAGGCTACTCCTGGAGTACTGTGTTGAGTTCTAGACCCCTCAATTTGAAAAAGATGTGAATAGAGTGGAGACTGTTCAAAAGAGGGCCGTGAAGATGATAAAAATGCTGGCTGCCTACCCTATAAGGGAAGACTGAAGGTGTTAGGACTCTTCGCCCTGAAGAAGAGAAGACTCAGGGAACACCTCCTTACTCTTATCCAGTACTTAAAGGGTGCCTACAAAGAGAACAGAAGTTCTTTCTTCACAAGTTGCCACAAAAAGTTGACAAGGGACAATGAGAACAAGTTGCACTCTGAGAGGTTTCTTCTCAATACAGGAAAATTTTTACACTAAGAACAATTCAATGACTAGAAAACCCCCTCAGAGTGACTAAAAAGTAAATAAATGCTGAACAGAAAACTTCTAACAGATCAAAATAATTCTGAATTATCCTTGTTCCTTCCCTGTCTGTGTGTTTTCATGATAAAAAAAACCCAAAACAACTAAACAGAAAAGCAATAGTGGTCCCACAAATATTTTCTTTATTACTCAGTGTGTTAAAAACTCTCTTACAGCATGTTTCTTTTTTTATCTATTTTTTTTCTTGACAATATAAAAATCCCAATGAATTTCCAGATTTGTCATGTTTCATCCAACAACTTCACTAGTTAAAAACTAAAAAATAAGGTCATATATTAATGCTAAGATTTTCCAGGAATACCAAAGAGTAGGACTAAAAAATTCTGAAAATATTTTTTTTCTTGTACTTTTTCTTGTACTTACAGCCTAATAGCTTTTTTTTTCACAGTTTCCCTTTAACTTTTTTCCAAGAAGAAGTTTTCACAAAAGAGTGGTAGACCAGTGTTTTCAGCAGAGACTCCTAATAAAGCAAGTCCAAAAGATCTTACACACAAGCAGAAATATAGATATTATGTCTAGTGGGTTTTTTATGCCGCTAAGGGCTTCGTACTCCCCTTTGTAGTAAGATGTCACAATGTTAAAATTTAAAAAAATGTACATACGTGTACGTGCATGTTTGTCTTGTCAGAATATCAGAGACTGCATGGAGTTTTTTTATCATTTACACAATGAACAAGCTTTCATGTCTTTGGGGTTTACTGGTTTATTTGCGGATCTATTTCTTGTACTCCAATAATATTTTCTAGCAAATACTTTGGGGAAAAAATATAATTTTTTTTTTCAAATTAGAAGTTGTTTATTCTTCAGTATATTTTTCTAGGAGTACATTTCTCATTTCATATAGATATTATTTCTTAAATACTCCTAGTCACAGTCATCTGTTAAAAAGAAAAAGGTATATTACTTCTAATATATTCTTTTCCTCTTTCAAAATTATAGGAAAACATCAGATAGTTAAACCAGAAATTTTAGGATATCAAGTTAGATATGTTTAGATGTCACACAGAAAGCTTTTAATTTCAAATGTGCTTATTGCCAGGAAAAGTCAACATAATGTTTTAATATAAAAATTAAACCAAAACAAAATCTTATTTCTTTAAGTTGCTGCTGACATTGATGGTGTAAACATACTGATTCAGTCTTTATTTGGCTACACAATAAATATAGCCTTTTCTTAACACCAGCATATTTACATCATAAAATTATATTAGTAATTGTTTCCAATTGTCTCAAGGTTTTCTTTTATATTCCTAAATAAGATGCATTGCCTGCATAAGAAGCATTACTGTTCATTTCCTAAATGTCTGTATGAGTTCATTCACAAATAATTATTCCCATATTGCCATGCTCTGAGTATGGCACGAGACACTATTTTCCTAACAAATGTCAGCCTACTGCTCTGGACTCATAGCTGACTAGAAGAACTTGCCTGATTTCTGTCAAAGAAGTAGAGAGATCCAAAAAAAAGAAAAGAAGAAAGGACATAAAATGTTTACATATGAGTTTCAACAGAGGTTAAATAGTGGAAAAAATCCAGCTTCTGCTGATGTAAAGGATTATTAACACTTATTCAGTACCCCTGATTTCCAAAATATTTGGCAATGAATGAAAGTATTCACTAGGGGTGAAACGGTAAATGAACAGTCTAAAAATAAATACAGATAATGTTTATTTCACTGAAATTAGTACTTTCAAGTACTTCAGAAAATTTTATGAGATTTTTTATGATTTGACAGTTTTATGATAGTAGAAATATATGAAAATGTTATGCAATCATTTCAAACTCCTCCTAATACTTTGAAAGAATAGCAGTTTTAACATCACGCACACACACAAAAAAAAAAAAAATCTGAAAAAAAGACCTCAGGAGTTCATTTGCCACATTCTCATACCTAGAGGCAAAAATCATATATATGTTCAGATTTTATGTTCTTTCATAAAAGGAATATCCACTGTTCTTGTAAAATTTATACGAATTTTTAATTTCAATAGAATCTCCTCTATGTTGGCATCATAAAAACAGTGGATGATTTTTAATCAATTTTTTCTTCCCTAATGCTTTATTGACAAAGCTCTCATAAAACAGAGTCATACATATAGCTTTAAAAAGATAAAATGCAATTATTAAACCTAAAGGAAATCATGCCACCATTGTTAATCCGGAAGTCTTAAAGAAAGTCTTGTTCTAGGTATCTTAAATTACAAGTTGAATATTGAAGGAGAGACTCCACACTAAAAAAACCGACTAGAATTAATTTTACAAAAGTATATCTTGCCACTGGTTAAGCAGAAATAAGGAGAAGTGAAGGTCCTCTGAAGCTATCAGAGAAATGTTTAATGTTTCCCATTAGATTCATAGGCAGTGCTCTGCCAATCTGCTTTCAAAGAACTACCTTCCATCACGTCACATGATAAAACTCCTTCAGCCCAAAGACCCATGACATTTCGTAAGGACAATATGCTAGCTCAACTTTCCCCAGCTAATACTAATCTCCATATATCTTGCTGAATGATTTATAAAGCACCAGTGAAAACAGATTGGCTTAACGGATGGACGTACTTCATCATGTTTTAAGAGCTTTATTGTGGGGATGAGGGGAAGGACAGCTTTAAAAGAAATAGTTCTGTGTTAGGTACAAAACTTACACTACCCCAGTATATCAAAATGCCATATTGATGCATTTCCACATCAGTACTTGTAATTAAGCCCCTTAATAAGTAACTTTTAAGGATAAAGCCATTATAATGGAAAGTATGACCTAACACTTGACTTAATATCACTGAAATGTAAAGCCCAGTTAGAGAACTTCTAACAAGCCTGTTTCCGTCCAGCTCCATACAGATTAGCCTGCAATACCTTAGAACTGTTTTAGAGCAGCATAAAAGGAAGAGCAGTGATTTTGTTTTCAGATTAATCTAATCTCTAGAGTGACTAGATAAGGCCAGCACTTTTTCAAAGTCAATATTTTCCTGGGTCTAGCTCTGTTATGAAAGATTTGAACCTTAAGCATTAAGTGGGGAAGGTAGAGAAAGATCTGAACCCTAAGCATTAAGGAGTGTGCAGAACAAGATTAGTAATATTGGATTACTGGATTCAGTAGGCTTCTATGGGAATAATTTTCAATATCCTTTTTATTGCAACAATAACTTCTCAATAATAATATAATAAAAATGTCTACCATTTTTTTTTTCCTTAAAGCTTTAGTACCCCCTTTCTACACCTTGTTAAGGACAGAAGAAATAAATGACATTGAGGTCCTGGGCAGTGTCTAGAGAAGAGCATCGAAGCTGGTGAAGGGGCTGGAGAACAAGTCTTACAATGAGCTGCCGAGGGAACTGGGGTTGGTTATCCTAGAGAAGATGAGGCTGACAGGAGATTGTCTGCAACTACCTGAAAGGAGATTGTAGAGAAGTGAGTGTTGGTCTCTTCACTCATGTGATAGGTGATAAGATGAGAGGGAATGGAGTCAAACTGTGCAAGACGAAGTTCAGATTGGACATTAGGAACTATTTCTTCACTGAAGTGGTTATCAAGCACTGGGACAGGCTGCCCAGGGAGGATGTTAAGTCAGCATTCCCAGAGCTATTTAAAAGATGAGTAGATGAAGTGCGTAGGGATATGATTTAGTAGTGGGCTATTAAGGTTGAGTTTGATGATCTCAAAGGTCTTTTTCAACCTAGTGATTCTGTTCTATGAAAATGAAAGACTTTCAAAACTACATAGTTAAGAAATTGAAAGATTAATTTTGTGTTTATATTGAGATTGTAAAGACACTTGGGGAAATTGAGTACTACAACCACAGAAGTTTTGTTAGAAGTCCTTAACCTGGCACAAGTAAAATTAAGTGTTACATAAGTAAAATTAGTTGTCTGTCTCCAGTTTCAACTCATAATTTTTTCATGTTTTTTTTTTCTTCAATTCTGAAAATTTTTTTTGGGTTTTATTCATAAACTTTTCAGTGTAACTCACATTCTCTTTTTCCCTTAATTTGTTTTCTATTTTATTTCTAATTTATATCTGGTTTTGGGTTTTTTTTGTCTTTCTTTTACTATCTCTTTTTCAATTATCTGTGTTCAGGATATTTTTCTTCCTTTGTGATATTTCTGTTGCTCTCATTTCACTGATACTAGATTTTATTTTTTTATTTTATTTTTTTGTTTTGCATTAGCCTACTTTTCTAAAGAAGTTCGGCTTATGCAAACACCAGACGTCTCCAGCTGTCTATCTCTCTCACATCAGCAACTTCTGAATCTGATGGTTCATTAACCAAAACTGACAGAATAGTTCAGAGTCTTACAGATTAAACATTTCCCAACAGGTCTCGGAAGATTGGCAGTTGGTTGGAGGGCAGAAATCCAAGTTAATGTCCCATCAAATGAACGGTGGTTACTACTGAACTCCATTCTGAGAAGCAGTTAACGATGCTGCTGCTGCTGTTAGTCAGCCTACAGCACGCTACAGCTTGTCTTGCCATGCAGGTGAGGAACATGGGTGGGTGGTAGCCCCATACACTTACAAAAGGAGAAAGTGTGTAAGCAATCTGCAGGAAAGTGGGCAGCTTGTTTAGTTTCATTGCTCATCAACTTTATTTTCTCCTCTTACTCCTACACTGCTGAAGTTAAGCTAAGCCAAATTATTAGACTCTGATAAACGCTGTGCTGTGTTCAAGTTGTTGGATTCGTCCCTAATGTGCATGACAACTGACTTTGATGACTAGACAGACCTCTTTTCCCTAGTGTATAAAATGTACCAGTTTACCAGTACAGGATGAGTAATGCAGATATTTAGAATTGTGGTTACCAAATAAGTGCTTTTTGAGGACTAATGGTCCTAAATTATTGCATAAAAGAAGACAAGTCACTAGAAGTTTCTAAAAGCAAGAATGTCTGCATTTCTGCATGTTTATTGTACCATAAAAAGGAGTTTATATTACTCAATTATGCAGTGTTTTCCTTCATTTTAAGGAGTATTTAATAAACTTATTCATTCTAACCAGTGAAACAAACAACAAACCAACTCTTGCAACTCTGATTTGAACTAGAGATCTGGAATGAATCTTTAATAAATCACATGCAGCACAAGTCAAGAAGAAATAACCAATATTAATTATTGGTTAATTAATTATTAATATTATATATTGGTTAATTAATTATTAACTATATATTATTAATTAATTTTATATTCCATTCATATACTGGAGAAAGGATAAAATTAAGGTTCCTTAATCTTGGCCAAATATCGTAGTTGTAATCTGTATATAAAAAGTGGGCATAAATAACTTTTGTTGCATTTTTTTCATTTTGAAAAGGATGCATGTGAGTATTTTTATTCAATCCACAATCTAGTCCATATCTGTGAAGTGTGTAGAGAATATATCTCAAATCAGGTTTCACAACAGAGGTATGCAATGTTTTGTTCTTTTTACTTTCTGGATCATTTTATAGTTCAGTTGACAATCAGACAGCTTTATCTACATTGGTATGAAAGAGCTGGAGAACTTCCAGATCAACAGAGAAAGATCCAGTAAGTTTATGAAACGTGGAGGCCTCATAGACGTTGATGTTTTTGTCTTTCTCTGGACAAGTGAGGGCAGGAATAACAGTGGATTACAATTTTTATGTTAAAAAATAATGACATGGGAGAAAATTATCTGTGTCTTGGAGGAATCTATGACTTTTAGTGGTTTTATCCATATTTCCCTGAAAAACTATTATTTTATTACAAACTCAGTGTCATTTGAACGTAGACCTCTAGACCTACAAAAGTAAATGATAATATACTTGTTGATAAAAAGTACTTAAAGCAGACTCTAAAATGAGATGATCACAAATATAATTAAATGTATTATACACATCAACCAGTGATTTACAGAAATTATTTGTAAATTATCTCTATATTTACACTTACCTGTATGATTGAGTCCCCTCTCCCAAATTTATGTTCTCCCTTCATTATTCTACCATAACCAACTTTGACTAATTCTTAATTTTTCCATCCTATTCTCTTCTACTCTTAATCCCACTATATTATAGATGCCAAATTTGCATTAATTTAATACAACTCATAATCATTTTTCCTACCGCTGCAGCAATCACCACCTACAAAGGAAGATTTTTTTTTTTTTTTTTAATCTGGTACTTTTGATATTCTACCTTATTCAAGATGATTGCTGCCAAAAGGTTCTTTTTCATATTGAAGCCACTGGGAAACTCATGACTGAGAACATTTTATTTTGCCAGTTATGTAACAGGGAAGCCTGAAATTATTCCTAAAGTGTTTCCTGTATTTACATTCCTTTTATTACTTTGAAATCAAATAAATGTACATTTAGATGTCATAAATTAATCAAATCTAGATCATGTTTTTAAAACCTAACCTTTTAAAAAATTTATTATGATATTTACCAAGTTTTGATGCATGGAAATATTAAACTGAGTGATATACTATACTTTCCTAGATTAGAAACAATGATGGTTTTGACGCTTATATGAAATCATCAGAAGTAATTTGATATAAGCCTGTGTGATAAAATTCTGAGGTAGAGAGACATGCAGCTTTGTTACTAAAATCAACTGAATTTGGATTCCAAATTTAAATCTTAATCTGGACTAAAAAAAAAAATAAAATCAACAGAAACAAAAACAAAAAATAAACAACCAGAAAAACAAACAAACAAAACAAAACAAAAAGCATCCAAGAAATCCTTCAGGACAGCTTATCAATCACTATACCTCCAACTAAAGAAAGTTCTCATTATCCCCTCTGATAACTATCCTCAGTAATTTACATGCTTATATTTTGCAATTGTAACATGTTAGATCCTATATTCTTTTAAACGCTGGCTGTTCAAAGAGGGAGTATTATTTTCCTCTCTGTAGATCAAAAGGACAGGAAACAGTGTATTGGATTTCAATAAATCTTTCTGCTGAAGTGCAAGTAGTGACTAAATGAGGAGCCATGAAGTAACAGCTTTATTCAGTTGCTGTTATTGTCATCACCCTGTTTACACAATGATCTGAATAACTTCTTGTCCAGTATATTTGTGTTACTACAGAAAAACAGCCAAAGCTGAAGCTTATTTCACTAAGCAGTCAGATGCTAACCACAGCGCCTATGAATGCTCTTTGCCTACTGTTGTTAAGCTGGTGCTAATACAAATAGGAAAAAATTACTGTATAATTTAGCTAGAAATACACATACCAGTTCAGCAGGCAGAGGAGGCACTGGGAGCTAAAGCATTCCTCTTTTCAGTGGTGAGACAACAGGAGAATTGAAAGCAAAGACCATGATACAATGTACAAGATACACTGTAACTGTACTTCATATTTTTGTTTTGTGTGTGTTTAAAAGTGAACAGTTATGCCTGAGAAACAACTTCAGGAGGTAGAGGAAATGATTGTTAAGAAAAAAAAAATATATCTTATGCAAGTTTTGTCTTTTTTTTTTCTTATTGATGTAGTTAATCTTGAAACAAAAAGAAACTAATGTAGGCTAAGTGACATAAACGTTAAAATAATGACTGCATAAAACTATAACTTATCCATGCTGTAGATAAGACTGGGAATTTAGCATACACTTTTTCGCTTTTTAATGAGGATATTTTCATATTAAACTTTCCAGACCGTAGCATTGACTCCCTTTTAGGTAAACCACACCAGAAAATAAGCCAGCAGAAGCCCATTTTCTCCAATAACCACGTATTTGGGGGGAAAGAACAAACAAACCTACAGTGTAATAGTGTAATCCAGTATTTTTTTGGCACTGGGACTCCTACTTGGTTTCTTTTGATCTCACATCTTCTTTCTCATTGTCAATCATGAGTTGTGGATATTTTTTTTAACTGTGGAGTTGTATAACATTATTATGTAAATGTTTCCTTATCCTCCAAAGTAGCAGCCCTCTGCTGAGAAGTCACGCAGTACTGCAAAGTTCTGTGACAAAATTTGAGGGTTTGAGATCTGATCTTCAGGAGAATACATTTTAACAAGGAAATTTGCTTACCATACATAGGAACTTTATGGACTGTTTCTCCTGTGCTTGATTGAAAGACAGGGATGAGCTCCTACAGAAAGCTCAAGTTAGTACTGCCTACCTAAGAAATTTCTGCTCTGAATTCCTTACGTTATGCAATGCCAGGTTTGTCAACCTCCACACACAGGCACAGCATGAAACACGAGACAAGACTAACAAAACCTGTTGAGTAATCCCACCCATATGACTGACTATGCTGAGCCCATCAATCAACTTCATCACCCAAGGCATCATATTCAACTACTGAAGCACAGAGGCTGAGAAATGCTTCTTACTATGTTGAAATTATTCTTAAGGCTAAGAGCTACATTTTAGGCAATGTTCAGAAGTTTACTACATTTACAATGAAGATGAGAAAGGATGTCATAAGAAAGCAGTTCTCCAGTTTTACTCAGCTCATTATCTTACACTTTTTTACTCAGCTTTCAGAAGTTAGAAAGCTAGAGACAAGCTAAATAATTCTTGGCATCTGATTTAAGTTCATCATTCCTCTAGTCCTAATTAGTGCTACATTTCCTTTCTTGACAGGCTAGGAAGCAACTTAGATTCTCCCTTAATTCATTCCAAAACATATTAACCTTAAAGACATTTATCTGAAGTGAGTGAGTTGGGGAAAAGGACTGTTTTCCTCCATTTGCTCAACAAAGTAAAATTATGATGTTTATCCTCATGTAGTCTGTCCTCTCAACAGATTTTAAAAGAAGTGAAGAACACATCAAATTCACCCAGAGGCTTCAGCCATATCAGATGATTGCCATCTCATAAAATCTGCTTTTAGGATCTGATTTTCAATGTACCTTCAGCAATTCTTAAACAGTAGTGCAGGGAGAAGAAAAAGTAAAATCAAACCCTTCTTGAGTTTGTAAAAGCTACCATTGGACTTGTAATTATGTCCTCGGAACATAATTATTTTGAATTTGTGCATTAGCAGATGTTCAGAGTAGGCAGAATTACTAAGAATTTTAATTAATTAACATCAAGCTTTTAACATTTTTAATATACCACTTTGAAGAAGAGAGCAAGAGGTGAATTTAAGGCCAGGAGTTCATAGCTTAACATGGATGTTTCTTTTAGATATCTGGGATGTAAGTAACTTTTTGAAAAACAAAAGTTTCCATGTGCAAGCCCTGGAATTATTAATATGCATTTTGATAAGTAAAAGAAATTAGAAGCTTTTCAAACTATTATTTGCAAGCTTAAAATTAACATTATATCAAACTGTAGCAATGCACATGTTTGATCATAAGAGAATGATTAGTATAGAGTTGTTAAAAGGAAGTATTATTCTACTTAATCTCTAACCAGTAAGAATATTATGCATAGAGCATTAAGATCATAAAAGGTAGATATTTGAAAATAAAGCTTTCAATTAATTTTCCAATATCTCTTCCTAAATTGCTTGACAGAATTGAACAATGGCAATAAATGAATAGAGGAGTGGATCAGGACCCTGACTTCATATATACAAAAGAGAGTTGGCCAGTAATGAACACTAGAAAATCAAAAAGTAAAATGAAATTGCGCACATTAAAGAAAATATGTTTCTTACCCTCTGAAAAAGAATAAAAACTATTGCTGAAATTGCATGTGTAGGCAAAACGTCTTATAACAATTCAGAATGTAGGATTTTACAATTCATACACCAGCTTTATTATTTAATTCAATGTCTTGGCCTTCTAATTACCTGAAGTCTTATTTTATTTTACTGTTTCAAAAATAGGTGGTGTTTCTATTTTCTTTAGAATCATAGAATCATGGAATCATAGAATCATAGAACAACCAGGTTGGAAGGGACCCATCAGATCTTCTAGTCCAACCATTTAAAACTGGTAGTAAAAAGATTTCTCTCACAAGCTAAAGTTTCTGTGTGTTGATGATTTAAGTCAGTAACTTCTGGTTTTTTACTTGTTTTTCTTGGGCACTCTTTTTAGAATGGAATGGGATAGGGCCTGAAAGAGCTGTCTTCTTTGTCTGCTGAAGGAGTCTGAACACCTATCTGAAAATATATTCTGAATTACAAGAAAAAGGTGTGGTTAATCATGTTCATAAAACCTTACACTGTTTTTCAGAACTGTAATGGAAAGACACTCTTCCATTCACTTTTCAGGATTTCCCTAGTATCAAACATTAGAAGTGATCATACTTGCCACAGTCCTTCTACTTATATTCTTTAATGAATATTTGAGTATTCACCAAGATGGCTAACGTTCTTCTGGAGGTTTTCAATAAAGCATTGAAATGATATCCAGCAACAGGATCTTCATCAGCATGTTCTGATCTTAAAAAGTGCAGAAAGCTCCTACAATTACTGGACAAGAATAGTCAAGGTGTGTATAGTATGTTGATCAAAGACTGCTTAGGGTAACAAAGAAATATAAAACAGGTAAACAATTATATGCTTTTCAAATATTCAGCTATCAGCTTCTGATCAGCTTCTGATTTGAAGAAAATTTAGGGCATTTTATATGCTATTTATTTTTGTATTTCATTTCTCAAGGCTAACTCTCCAAGCCCTGAAGGTATGTGTAAAAACTAAAAACTAAAAAAAAAAAAAAAAAAAAAAAAGAATTTACATGACAACAGCAAGAAAACATATTAACATACTGAACCTGACTTTATTGCATTATATTGGAGGTAAATATTCAGTTGGCAATGTAATGTATTACAATATTCCCTTCCTTTCATCCCCCCTTTTCCTCCAAAATCTACAAAACAACAAGAAAAAAGGTTTTTCTTGGCTAAATACATCTTGAAACTTCAAATACGATAAAAAATACCTTGAAATGTATTTCAGAAATCTATGAACTTCTTACTTCAAAAAATTACCACTGGAATACTAGTTAAAAACAATTGTGTAATACTTAAACCTTTGACCTTTCTTTGGTGTTGGAATGCTTTTTCTCTATAGCTTATCTACAAATGAGACTTGTACTGACCACAGTAGATCATGTCTGCATTGTTACTGTGAGTTAATAATAGCCTGAGGACTCGTTTTGTTCTCAGCTCTGCTGTTTATTCTTTGTTCCCAGAGGTCAGTAGCTGCTCAAACCATTAGGAAATGCTGAAAACATATTCACATTTTCTTTTGAACCAGCTACTGATTCTGAGACAAAAGGTCCTACATGGGAAACCTTAGCATTGAAGAGCTGTTAAAATACAGTTATGTTAAAGGAATAAGGGAAAATTTGACACAATTATTTTGTAAGATTTATAGTTGATTTGGGCATTGTTCAAAAAACGAAAGGTATTTCACATAGAAATGGAATAGTACTACAAAGCAAGGCTGAGTGATGCATTTAGAGGGACGGTGAAATCTTTAAATAAGTTCTCTGATCTTTCAAACTACTTTTTAATAATATTAAGCTACTTTTTAATAGTACAAAAGGAAGTATGAGTGTAAATATTATTTCCAGTAATTCAGACAGCTTCTGAACTGATGGACTTGTCTTTAAAGAGCAAAAATTGGTGGAATATTATTGAAGGACTTACTTTTCTATATAAGCCAAATAACTGAAAATTTTATTTCTTCAGTTACACGTATTGGCCAATTTTAACAGTGATGAAAAATATCTTTACAAGAATAAACTGCATAGCAAAAGTTAAGTGAATCAGGAAAGTCATTATTTCTCATATTCTAACGACTCTTAAGACATGTGTGGTCTGCCTCCTACATATGTATTTAGGAGCGAATCAGAAAAAGTGCTTCTGCCCAAGTGGAGAAAAATCACTAATCCTCCCAATAAGGTCCTAGAGGAGATAACTCAGAACATGTTTAGCGTATCGATTCAGTTAGGAGCATTGCAAGATGATGTGACATCAGGAAGAGGCATGGTCATCTAGGGTTCTGTCTTGTCTATACCAATTAAACGGAAAAATAAATGTGTGAGCTATCATGAAGCAGATGCAAGAGAACCGGGAGATCAGGCCCAGTCAACATGGGTTTACAAAAGGCAGGTTTTGCCAAACTAACATGATTGCCTTCTATGAAAAAGTGACCCACTTACTGGATGAGGTAAAGGCTGTGGATGTGACCTTCTTGCACTTCAGTAAAACCTTTGACACAATTTCTCACAGCATTCTGCTACGGAAACTGTCAGCCTCTGGCCTGGACAGACGCACACTCTCCTGGGTAGAAAACTGGCTGGATGGTTGAGCCCAGAGAGTGGTGGTAAATGGTGTTAAGTCCAGCTGGAGGCCAGTGACAAGTGGGGTTCCCCAGGGCTCAGTACTGAGTCCTGCCCTGGTCAATGTCTTCATCAACGACCTGGATGAAGGCATTGAGGGTACCCTTAGCAAGTTTGTTGATGACACTAAGCTGGGTGGAAGTGTGGATTTGCTGGAGGTTAGGGAGTCTCTATAAAGGGATCTGAATAGGCTTGAGCACTGGGCTGAGACCAATGGCATCAGCTTTAACACGGCCAAATGCTGGGTCCTGCACTTGGGGCACAACAACCCCATGCACAGCTACAGACTAGGAGAAGTCTATCTAGAAAGCTGCCAGGAGGAGCTGGGGGTGTTGGTCAACAACCAACTGAACATGAGCCAGCAGTGTGCCCAGGTGGCCAAGAAGGCCAATGGCTTGTATCGGAAATGGTGTGACCAGCAGGTCCAGGATGGTTATTCTCATTCTGTGCTCAGCACTGGTGAGACTACTCCTTGAATCTTGTGTTCATTTCTGGGCCCCTCACCACAAGAAGGATGTTGAGGCTCTGGAGCAAGTCCAGAGAAGAGCAACGAAGCTGGTGAAGGGGCTGGAGAACAAGTCTTACAAGAAGCAGCTGAGAGAACTGGAATTGTTGAGCCTTGAGGAGAGGAGGCTGAGGGGAGACCTTATTGTTCTCTACAACTACCTGAAAGGAGGTTGTAGAGAGGAGGGAGCTGGGCTCTTCTCCCAAGGGAGAAAGGACTGTCAAGTATTGGAGTAGTTTGTCCAAGGAACTAGTTGTGTCATCATGCCTGGAGATATTTAAAAGACATATAGTTGTGGTACTTAAATACATGGTTTTGTGGTGGACTTGGAAGAGTTAAGTTTGTGATTGAACTTGATAATTTTGAAGATAATTTCCAAATAATTGTGAGGTTCTACAATATTTTAGATTATTCATAACATAAATAACAGTCCTAAATTCTCAGAATCTTTTCTTCAGAAACTAACATCCCCATTTTAGGGAAACATGTGCAACATGAGCAACATATGCTCATTTTAAACAAAAAGATGGAATTAACATATTTTTTTTATATTTTATGTACAACGTGCAGTTCAGATTATTAATTTTTGGATGAAAAAGTTTGAAAAAGGGAAACCACAGTGAGCTCTGATACTGTTAAATTATTCGTTATTCTTATTAAATGTATTGAAAATAATTTTAACTGTCTTCCCAGCCAGTGATAAGCAGAAAGTATTTTCAAAGTGATGTTGATTTGCCTGAAGAAATTATACAGTTCTACTGCAAGGTTTTTTTTCAATCAGACAGTTCTGCAATTGCCTATTTATACAAAATCATCTGAGGCCTATGAGATTATTCTAAATGAAGAAAATGTACTCTTGAATGACATAGGTTAATTATAACAAGAAGTAACTAGGTTGAGAAGGTCAAGTGTGATAGTATGCACACAAAGTTCTCAGTATTCTGAGATAAAATTACTTTGATCTTTGAAAAAGATCATGAAAGAGGAAAGAGTACAACTATCTGTATAAATGCATGTTTTTCAATATACTTTTCTTCCCTAAAATATTTTAATAGTGGTCTGGGACTCTAGAAAATCAATTCAGGACTGTTCAAAAATGTCTGACTTTCTTCTCAGCTGATCGGAATTTCACAGATCACAAATATTCAGAAAATATAGGGTGAAAATTACAAAACAACTTCTTTCTGGCAAGACTTTTGTGTGTAATGAATTGTTAGGTTTTAATAGGCCCAAATTGCAGATACTAAGGGGAAACAAGAGTTGTCTGCTATTTTTACCATGCTTCCAATGTACAGAATATAGCTCCCTATTTATAGAACATAATAAATACAGTAAATCATCTGGGAAGCTTCGCTTTTACAGTTTGCTTGGTTTTATTTGGTGTTTATATGAATTTATTCAGATAGAGGGGGAAAGCGCTTTCAATGTGGATTGCTAAACAAACTCATAGCCCACACGGCTGTTCCTGTCACCTATCTGGGCCGAAAAGTTGCTTCTTTCTTATAACAAAGGCATGTATGGAAAGAAAAGGAATTGTATACACTTATTATTTGATAGGAATGGTTGGACTTGATGATCCGGTGGGTCTCTTCCAACCTGGTTGTTCTATGATTCTATGATTATTTAAACATGTTCAACTACACACATGATTTTTACAACATGGACATATAGAATCATAGAATCATAGAACAATCAGGTTGGAAGAGACCCACCGGATCATCAAGTCCAACCATTCCTATCAAACACTAATATGCTTAAAATTTTCAATGCCTTACAAGAATTATTTTAGATACTAACCAACATGGTTTTATTTTCACTTAACACTGATGAATAACTGACAAAGATAAAATGTTATTAAACTGCTTGCATATATAAAAAAGTAATGCAGAAAATATATATAGACTCTGATTTCTTGCCTTCTTGGGACAGTATCAGACTCGCAAGACCGTATTCCACCACAAATATTCACAGTTGATCAGCTTTCTACTTCAGTGATGAGGAGGAAAAGAAAAGCCAAAAAAATTCCCAAACTGAAAAATGTCAGAAACCTACACAAGAAAAAATTGTCTTCTGTACATGAAATGGGTGTTTTAAGAACTCCAAATTATTTAGGTCCTTCACAAACTTTAAACTGAAATACTGAGATTTATATTTCAGGGAGGTTTGAGTGGGTGTTGAATTAATGACCTTCCTAGGATCACATTCAGAGCTGCTCAGTTCCAGTTTCAACAGAAGAACTAAGCACCTAAGCAACAGTTTTGTCAGTATGATTAGTCTTCTCCCTATATCATACACTGTCCACAGACTTCTTCCCACAGAGGTAAAACTATGCATCATCCCACACAAAATTAAGAGCAGTTACATAGATCATTCAAAGTACTGCACCAATAACCAGTTTAGATAGCATGGTCACTATGCATTGAAAAATTATATTAAACTTCAAATTCAGACTTCTAAATGTAGATATAAAGGAGTTCTCCACATGTGACCTAGCTACGTTTTCATTAGAACCAGTGAAGTTTTGTAGAGATGTCAAACTCCCTGTATACTTGATCAGAATAAACTGTCATCCCCAGTCATAAAAAGACAAAAGCTTCAGATCTTAATTTCAGAATACTTTCAGTGGTGCCGAGAGTTGTAACTCCAAATTAAAAACTTGTAAAGTTGGCAACTTTTAAATAAGCAGATTAATACTTCATAGTGCCAGCTGCCCAGCGCATTGTATTGGAGAAGCAATTGTATTCATGCAGGACAGTGAGCAGAGCTGGACAATCTTTCCTTTCAGACAGGTTAATAGAGAATACACTTTGGGGAACATATAAAAAAGATTTCTCTAATGTCTGCACTATTTATAGATATTTGCCTTCAAAAATGTTAGTTAAAAATCTCTAAATGAAAAATACGTTGCTAAAATCTGTCATCCAGACATAAAGTAAAACTCAGTTCTGAGGTACTCTTGCAATACATTAAAGCAAAAAGAAGGAAAATGGGTTTTTTTATACAAGTCAAAATTTCTGAGGTTTTTTTTTCTTTTCTAAATGAAAGCATTTCACTATTGCACTGGAAAAATATGAATTGTATGACAGGATGTTGAAAACTCAGTGTCTCCTTTTGTGAATGTGTATTTTACCTACGGACTTATTAATTACTTTTTTTATGCTTCAACTATAAACCTCGACAAACACCCAAGATCCAGAAAACAAACAAGCCAGATGAAAGATATACATTCCTAGAATGTCTTAGTGAAAAGAATATTGCACAGAGGTGAGCTGGAGGGAGAGTGAATCTCAAAAAGAACAGCATTGAATTAATAAGGTAGGAATAGTCAACTTCCATGAGTTCCTGAGACAAAGATTTTTCACTTGCTTGACACCCTTAAATGTGAAAAGAAACAAATAATTTCACCTCAGAGAACGCACATCTTCAAAATTTAGTGTGACACCCTGACTTTCAAATTTTTAAGTCAAGTCCTGAGGAAGGAGTAGTATGATTCTGTTTCCCACGACTCAATCTTGGAGTTTAAATGAATCCAGAAGTGACTTCTTAGCTGAAACCAGAATGATTAAATTGCACAGCTTGATAGCGTCTTCAAATTTCTTCAGATTTACATCTTTGCTAGCTCATTTTTTTGGCTTCATAAGTGGGCTGCTTAGTGTTAATGTAACATGTTTGGTGGCTTAGTTAGTGCTCATACTCTGTTTCTTGAGTCTGAAATAAGTTTTGGGGGTGCTCTGGTCAAGACAGAGGATTTCAAGAGAATTTTATGGTTCAGAGGGCTTTAAAAACAAGCCTATGCTGTAGTGCTGCAGGGACAGTGATGAGAGATTTTTATGCAGCTGAATTAGAATTAGGTTTCATGAGAGCTCAGCACTGAAGCCTGCAGAGGTTCTCTGGAGAGCACTTACAGAAAAATTATTTTCCTCAATTCATTTGGTTTTTTATGGTTGAATATGAAGAGTCTGATTTTATTTCTATGGAAATCAGGGTCAATGTGAATTCTTCTTTTTTTAAAGTTTGTTCAGTATGTGACAGGCCCTGGAAGACAGTTTCTCAGTGTCTACTAAATCCCTGCAGGGGATACCACAGGA
Source organism: Coccyzus lansbergi (assembly GCA_033558105.1). Taxonomy (NCBI): domain Eukaryota; kingdom Metazoa; phylum Chordata; class Aves; order Cuculiformes; family Coccyzidae; genus Coccyzus; species Coccyzus lansbergi. Next base: position 584,150 of record JAUMJK010001112.1, read on the forward strand.
AGCGAAAAGAAAGAAAAAATCATTGAAATAAAAATGAGTTTGCTTTTTCTGAACATATTTCTGCTTCTTGAAAATAAATCACTATTTTCCATTTTATAGTTATACGAGACACATAGAGCATATTTTTAATTTCTTGCTGACTTTATTCCTTTGAAACAAATGGTACTTTGCTTTCAAATGATTTAAAACTATTTCTGTGCATTTTCACCGAGTCTGTGAATCTGAAAACAAAGTTGTAATTTTGTAGTAAAATTAATAATAAATCAGATGTGATTGGAAGTCTTTTGATGATGTTACCCCTGAGCCTAAGGTTCTCAGATTTGTTACTACTTGTTGCTCTGACTTTGGAAATTGACTCTACTTTGACGTTCTTTGCCCAAAGTAAAGACTTCACCATAATGTTTTTTTCCTATTCAGTAGAAAGAAAAATCTTTATAGTATGAGACAAGGGGGAGAAGAAAGAAGAAAGCTAAGTGATAAATGTGCAGTACTTGAACACCCTGTAATAATGATTTAAGTTTTATAATGTAAAAGGTACACCACACAGAATAATGCTGAGAATCTTATATGTTTAGGACAATGATTTTTTTTGTTACATAAAGTGGGGTAATGACCTTAAAAAAGAAAGCATGAAGCTTTTGGAGTTTGTGGTTTTGGTTTTTTGGGTTTTTTTTTTTTTTTTTTAGGTTACCATTTACAAATGTCAGCACAACAATAAGTTTCAAGCAACTTCTATTTCTAAGGTAATAACTGTATCTCTGGGAAACTGCTATGCTGAGAAAAAATGCTCTGGTTTCGTAGCTGATTTTGGTCATAATTTCTGTGTATGCACACTTAAATTATAATATAATAATAATAAAGATTTCCTTTTTTAAAAAAACCCATCATTTAAACACAGGTATAGCTTATAAACTTAAATTTAGGTCTGCATTGGTCTGCTTGCTGCAAAAGTTTAAATACTTCACTGTTTTGAACCTAACCATTAGAACAACATAGCTAGCAACAGAGATTAGAGATCTCTGAGTCACTTATACACAGTGTTTGTGAAAGAGTCTTTTCATTGAGATCCCTAACTTTGTCTGTACAATACTTCAGTCAAGTGCAAGTTTAGTGTAATGGTATCCGCTTCCTTGAATAAATTGCTCACTTATAATTACAAAGGTTCATACTTAATTGTAGTCAGCTTTTATGTATGCAGTTGACTATGTGAGAAAGAAGACAATTAATTTTGCAACACATAAATAAGAGAACTTCTGTCAGATAACCACATATTAGTCTAGGGGCTTTTCACACCCTCTTTCCACTCATGAATTTTCCAGAATCAGGCTTCAAAAGACGTAGTATTTTTTAACATAGGTAGATTATTAAAATGACTTGTTAGAACAAACAGGAATGCAACATAGGTGATTTTTCCCTCCATAATCAAAATTTGAGGCATAAGTGAAGTATTGTAAAACATGTTTATAAAGTTGGTTTTGACAGTCATTGATCTGTAAATGTTGCGACTATTTCTTTTCAGTTTATGTAGACAATTTTAAGTAATGACTTTCAGTATAGATTTCGTATCCCAGCTATTTATTACTAGTTTACTTGCCTATCACACATAGACCTTTTTTGTGATTATGCTATTAAAATATTATAATTCATATCCTGTTCAAATACTGTGCTAGTAGTGTGCAGTAGCATTTTAGATTATAGTATTCATCCCTGAACAAAAACCCAGCAAACTAAGGTTCTAATGATTAAGAGGAAAGGCAGCATTGTTGTCTATAACCTACTGGCAAAGCTGTGTAATACTGATCTCCTTTAGTAAATTCATTGAAGGTATAAAACATTTAAATCTTCACTCATGAATGTTTTATTCCAAGCAGATTTTAATTCCAGTGTGGACAGACCAACATTTTATTTATGTGTTCCTGACTGTTTAGGTTTTCAGTTAGGAAAATAAATGGAATCTCTTTTCTTTATTTTTTTTCATTAATTTCTTCCACTAAATCAGCTGCAATTTTGGCTCAAACTATGGAGTAAGAAGTTAGCTGAGTAATGGATACACTTCTTCATATTTTGAATCAATAACTGGCTGGATTTACAGTTCAATATTCAAATGTACTGCAGGTAAATATGCCAGTTGATAACATTTGCATGGTATCAAAGTATTGCCTGGAAAACAAGTAGTGCTGTTGATTTTAAAATAACAGTTTTACAGTTTGAAAGAAGACCATGAAAAGGCTTATTCTTGAATACGGTTCAAAGATTTCCCTCTAGGCCTGGAACAGTAACTGTCTCACCCACTTTCATGCCATTGTTGGAATAAAAATCATCCTCTTTTTTAATCTGAGAAGTAAAAATAGTTTAAATACCACATCAGAAGACAACTTCCGCTCAGGGACACTATGAACTGTACTTCCTGTCATGGATATATTAAAGATAACTTAAAAAAGACTAATAGTGATAAAGAAAAAGGATATGAGTTTCTTCCTGTGTAACTGACTTCAAAGGGTGATCTTTGAAACTGAAATAAAAACTATGACACATATCTCATAAATTATTTCGGGGTGTGTTCAAGAATGTAAGGGTTTTGTTCTACAGTGACACCAAAATAATACAAGTCTCAACTGATCTGAATTTAACTGTTAGCTGCATGATTCAGAAAAGTTCATTAATAAATTCATAACTCAGCGGTGCTAAAGATCCTTTGTGGCAAACATGGAAAAATGTGCTTGGTGTACTTTTCAAACTAGTGAATATTGATACTCATCTTAGCTGTAGACACTATAAAGGTCAGGGAAGTATGACTTCTAATTATATTTTTTATAGAGATATGTACAGATATGTGAAAAAGATCATATGCTCTATGACATATGATATGACTCTTCATGTGATATTGCATTCTGCTTATATCATATTAATTTGGTTGAAATGGTTTCTTAGATATTCACTAGGAAAACATGAATTATAAATCAAAATACTGTCTGATCAGAAGACTAAATATTTGGGCATAAATGTGTATTCATTTGGTAGTGTACTTCAGCAAGCTGATCGCCCCAAAGAGATGTTAAGGTCTCTCACAGCATCTTCTCCTCACTTTACTAGATCCAGTGATTCTAACAGTTTCAAAGACCTCATCTTTTTTACAATAATGGCGCATCATAACTTTGAAAGCTCTTTTTCATACAGTATACCTCATTAGTACATTTATTCCTATGAAGCTACAAATATATGCATGTATGAATCAATTTCATTAGTTCTATGTAAAGTTGGTCAATATGAATAAACACAAGCACTCTCAACAGGTTTGTGGATGACACTAAGCTGGGTGGAAATGTTGATCTGCTGGAGGGTAGGGAGGCTCTGCAAAGGGATCTGAACAGGCTGGACCACTGGGCTGAATCCAATGGCATGAGGTTTAACACGGTCAAATGCTGGGTCCTGCACTTGGGGCAAAACAACCCTGTGCAGAGCTACAGACTAGGAGAGGTTTGTCTAGAAAGCTGCCAGGAGGAGAGGGACCTGGGGGTGTTGGTCAACAACCAACTGAACATGAGCCAACAGTGTGCCCAGGTGGCCAAGAAGGCCAATGGCATCCTGGCTTGTATCAGAAATGGTGTGACCAGCAGGTCCAGGGAGGTGATTCTCCCACTGTACTCAGCACTGGTAAGACCTCTCCTTGAATCCTATGTTGAGTTCTGGACCCCTCAGCACAAGAAGGATGTTGAGGTTCTGGAGCGAGTCCAGAGAAGAGTGATGAAGCTGGTGAAGGGGCTGGAGAACAGACCCTATGAGGAGCGACTGAGAGAGCTGGGGTTGTTTAGCCTGGAGAAGAGGAGGCTGAGAGGAGACCTTATTGCTCTCTACAACTACCTGAAAGGAGATTGTGGAGATGAGGATGCTGGCCTGTTCACCTAGTTTTAAAATGTATTTATGAAAAAAGTATTTCTAATCTAAATCAGTCTCACTGATTCTAAATATAGTTTTCAAGTTCAACATTCTGAAGTGTTCAAAGAAAAGGAAATAAAACAGTTCAAATACATATGCCTTGAAGTGATTTCAGAAAGGCTCAATAGATGTAAAAATTTCCGTGATATAAGTATACATTTGCCATCCAAATGAGGGCCTCATTAGAAAATACAAAACATATGTCAGAGCAGTCTGCGGTACAACTTTTTTATCACAAAGCATTTGGTTATGCCAGTCATGTAATTGTATGTTGATCCTTTCCACAACAGTTTAGATTTGTTACTGTATAACCATTTATGTATTTATTGGCTGCAACAGAACTACACTGAGTGCAAAAATCAACCCCATAGTTATATTTGTGCAAGACCAGGTCCACTGTAGGGTTAACAGTGAAGATTCAGAGAGAAAACATGAACAGAACAAAACAGGAGTCACATTCTAAGTGACAATATATATATAAGTTAGTATAGATGACATAAGAGGAAAATATTTCTGGTGTTTGACCGTGAACACTCTAGATTCTTTTTAAGTTGATAGAAAAACAGATGAAGTAATAGCAGTTCTCAAAAAAACATCTGAAGACACAAAACATAGCAGTGGAATATTTACTCAGTCATTTTTAGGAATGAAAAATAAAAGGAAAAGATATGTAGATATATGGAATAAATAAGGGACTTCTATAAATCCTTAAAAAAAATCACTAGGATAGGGCAGGGTGACTCCCCAGAAGTCAGATAAATCAGAAAATAAACAATTCTGACAAAAATGGAAAGAGACATTAAAATATACAATAGAAAAAAAAACCCCATAAAACTATTTAAAATATAATGCTACTATGCTTAGATTGCTTTCTATCGCATGGTTTGTTTTAAATTAGCACCATGATTAGGACATGAAGAAGGAATATGACACAAATGATTGTAACTATAAACTACAGAGAAAGTGCTGCATATTGAAGATGTTTTACTACTCAGATTTAAAACCGTGTGAAATATGGAAATTTTTTTTATGTGAATAATCTATGTGGGTAATTTACAAATTAATGGAATGAAAAATAAGTGTTCTAACATTCAGAAAAAACCAAAGATTTTGAGATGCACAGACTCTTCTAAATCTTACAACCATGGGCAGATCATATCAAAAATTAATTTTAGGTACTGATTAAATTATTTTTCTCTATCTCCATTTCAGTTAAATGAAAATATAATTGTTTAGAACTCTTTATCACCATGATAAACAAGGATCTTATTTTTGAATTCTTTTTTTCTTCAGCCATGTTTGTATCTGGACCACCAGGAGAGGTTTCCTCCCTTTCTGATGGCAAAGGTGTCTGCTACTGTCAGAAAATAACCTGAATATAGGCACTGACACTAAAGACTCATTTGTTTCACTTTTAAAATGCATTTTATTTTATTTACCAAGCATACATGAGTGCAATGGTGTAACTTAGAAATGAAAACACTTTGTTTGTTAATTTACTTTAAAGTGTATTTTAGTTATACTTTGAATGATGCTAGAAATGTCACCTATGCAACTAAATTTTTGAAGTCAAGCCTAAAGAGACACGTTTTGTCTCTGAAAAGCTCTAATTCTACATGGAAACCATCTGTGTTTTGACACAGATATTAAAGTACTTTTTCTTGTACTGTTTGTTCAGTCATCTGTGAGCAATTCTGCTTTGAAGTGTTTTGGGCAATGGAATAAAGTACATTTAAATTTCACAACAGGAATATTCTTTATCCATTTTAGCAGGACTGGCTCGTAATGTGATTTTTATTCCAAATGAAATGCATATGATTTATATTGTAGTAACATATCTAAATAATTCTTAAAATTGCTTGAAATTCTAATGTTAAAAAATATAAAATTATCTAAATTACGGAGTGCATACAGGTAGGCATGTATTTGTCAGATGTCTATTTTGATTGCCTAATATTTAACATTTATTTTGCTCTAGTTTATTCCTTTATAAGCAGAAAATTTAGAGACTAGGTTCCTTGAAAAGCACTTAGGAACTTCTGATACATGGTTTAGTGCTTCCTCCCATCCCTTCCTTCCTTCCTTCCTTCCTACCTTCCTACCTTCCTTCCTTCCTTCCTTCCTTCCTATTATGCATACTGTGATGAAATATCCTATATTGAAACTTCTTCCTCTTTTCCAAGTATCCAAATTAAGCACTTCACAGCTATTTCCTCAGTCAATTGTATTCCATCACATACCTTTTTCATGGAATAACAGAATGACTGAAATCAAAAGAGGCATGTAGATTTTATCTGGCTTAGTCCCCTTGCTCAGTCAGGGCAATGTAAAGCTGTGTGACTAGGAACACACCAGGATGGCTTTGAAAATTTCCAGAGAAGGAGATACCCTGTGGCCAAACACTTCCAGTCTTTGACCACCCTCATGATTCAAAAAAGCATTCTCTTATGTTTAAATGGAATTGCCTGTATTTCTGTTGTGTCCATTGCCTCTCCTGCCATTGCATGGCACAAATGAGAAATGTCTGTCTCTGTCTTCATCATTGCTCCCCATCAGGAATTTATACACACTTACAATATCTTCCTGAGCCTTCTCCAGACTGAGCAGTTCTAGCTCATTCAGCACCTCCTCATATGTCAGATACTCCAAATCTGTAATTATCTTCATAGAATCATAGAACAACCAGGTCGGAAGGGACCCATCGGATCTTCTAGTCCAACCATTCCTATCAAACACTAAACCAAGTCCCTCAATACCTCATCCACCCGTCCATTAAACACCTCCAGGGAAGGTGACTCAACCACCTCCCTGGGCAGCCTATTCCAATGCCCAATGACCCTCTGTGTGAAAAACTTCCTCCTAATCTCCAACCTAAATCTCCCCTGGTGGAGTTTGAGGCCCTTCATGGCCCTTTTACACAACTCCTTCCACTGTACATCCAATACAGGTCTCTTCTGTATTGGGAAGTCTGGACATGGACCGAGAAATCTAGTTGTGGTCTCATCAGGGTTGCGTGGAAGGGAAGATCACCTCCCTCAACCTACTGAAAATGCTTTTCCTAGTGCAGGCCAGGTAGACATTGACTTTCTTGGAAATATGGGTACCTTGCTTGCTTGTATGATATTTTCGAGTTATTGCTTTGTATTTTACTGCCTTTCATTTCTTCTACCCCAAATGCTGGTGTTTTGTGTTCTATTAAAACTTTTCTTGAGTTCAAACAAAGCATAGTTGCTAAAAATATTTTCTAAATAGTCTTTTTTTCTATTATTTGAAAGATTTCTTTTTTTTCATGAACATCATCAAAGGGATAGAATCCAGAAACATATAGATCATCAAAATGAACTGAATTAAATTGCTTATTGTTTTGGCATGTCACTTTACCTATGAATTTCTACAATCTTGCTGTAATTCGAGTTTCTGTACCTACCATGCAAACTCTCAGAAACTGTGTGCTCACGCTCAGTAATGCATGAGTCTATTATTTAATATACTCTGTGTTTTACTTGAGCTATTATGTGTCTTTATTTGATCCATATCAAATATGTTTATGTATGTGAGATTATGGTAAAGGGTAGTATCCTCAAGACAAGCTTATGTTCTTTCTCACTTGTTTGGAGTCACGTTAGAGGCCTTGAGAAGATCCATTTGTATTGAAAGAGGGGACGGATTTCTCTTAATATAGAAAGAAGATGAAGACAAAGGGAGTCTTCCTTTCAATACATATAAACATACAAAATCTAATCTATGAGACAATAAAGACTGTTTCCTGCATTTTGCAGGATCATGTAACAAGAGGAATAAAAATGGATTATTATTTTTCTTGCTTGCGGTAGAATCACTTTCTTTAAAAAGAAGTGATTGAAAATTCTGTAACTGTCTTGTGAAAAATCAGGGTTCTTTCAAGAAGTTTAATGTTTATAAGAAGTTATATAAATGTCTAGTTTTTAAAACTTATAGATAATCACATACACATAGTTACACATTTCTGTTTTCCATTATGCAAATATTCACACCAGGATTAATAAGGATAATGTAATCTTCTGGACATAAAAGAGAAGTAGAATCTGGAAATGAGTGGATATCCCTTTTTTCTTTTTTGTTTTGATTTTTTTCCCCCTTTTTTCCTCTTTTTAATTGTGTAATGACTACTAAAGGGCTCTTTTTCCATTTTTAAGCAACAATTAATCTGTGACATCTGTGGGAACCAATGTACTGTGTCATTGGAAGCAAACTTTGCAGTCACAATAAAAATGTGTCCTTTTTCTGGGTTATTTGATCTGTGAAGTCTGGAGGGTTATGTATTCTGTTAATTTACTAACCACTACAGAAACTGTGCCATTATGTTGTGATATTTACTAGAAAATTAGTGTGATGGAAAACAAATGAAAAAAACATCACATATGAAAACCTTATGTAGGGTTGGTAGCTTTTTTCTCTTTTCAGCTTGGTTAGTTGCTATAGAACAGGGAGTCATACTGAAGGAGAAACAAATGAAATAAAGCAAAATACAGAGAGAAATACTCTTAGCCATCAGAGAGAACTAAACCCTGAAAAGACATTCAATAGGTAAAAAAGACTGTGGTTTTTTTTTCAGAAGAAGATACTGTTCACAACTTATTGCTCATTTAAATGGGAACTTAGCATGAGGCACCATACTCCATGACTTTAATACCACAACACAGTGCTCAGAAGCATTGCTGGACCCTGAAATATGACTCCATATACTACCACCATGCTACAAGTGTCTCAAACCTGTTTCATCTTATGTCTAATAGCTTTGCTTCTAACAGCCTCTCAGCACAATCTGTGAGGCTGAATTTTCCAGGGACTATTCACCATAGGCAATTTGCATGCAGTAACCCAAAGATGAAAGCAAAAAGAACATCCCAAAGCAGATGTAGGCTACTCTGTTTAGCCAGCTTCAATGCTTGTGAACACTCTTGGGCATATTTAATTCACTGGTATAGACAATCAAATACTTTCCACCACAATTTTCCAGTAAAATATTAGTGATGCTTGTTTTTGTAGCTCTGGTGGTTTATTTTAGGAAAGATTTAATATTTGCAGCAGCCAAATAACCTCAAGTGGTATGTCAAACCCTCTACTACTGTTTAAGTTGGATTATTTCGAATAGATTTTTGCACATAACATATAAACCAACAGCAATTTGAATTACTTATGAGCTCAGAGCTCAATCATCAGCAAAATTACTGCTAACTATGACTATTAAGCAAGTTGTATTAGTAGTACCTTCAGATATGTGTAATGGTGCCTGTCAGTTGTCTGTTTGTGGGGTGGGTTGTAATAAAGTGAATCCAATGAGACTTCCACCACACAAACAGAGTTTTGATAAGATCTCACTGTATTTCAAAAATATGACCTGCCTGTCACAAAGAGCTGATTCGAAGATCTTTTCAGCTATGTAGTGTAGGATTTTGTTCCTGTCTTTCTGAAACGCAGTCTTATAATCTAGGTATGTTGGTGTTTGATTTACTCCCCTGCAGTTGCTTCAAAATATACGTACATTATAGTCTCCTTTTCTTCCTTTTTTTTTTTTTTTGGAAGAAATGCACCTAAGGCTGAAGTATAATAAGTAAATTAAGAAATGGACATTTTTCAAGGAAAGATATCAACATTTTAGAATGTCTTTTAACAACAGAAGACAGATTAAGATACATGGAACAATGAATAAATTTTTTTCTTGCTGATCCTACATAATGTAATAAGGCAAATAGTACTGTGACTTGGTTTCACAACCTACTTCAGTAGTTCTATTGGTCACAATTCAGATAATTTCAAGTTATGGTCAAAAAAAAAGATCTCCAAAAGTAATACAGATGATCGCAATTGGATGCATGAAAACATATGAACTGAGTTATTTCCAATGTATTCAGGAGTGAAACATATTAAATATTTTAATGATGCGCACTAAAAAAAAAAGTGATCATAACTTTCCAAGTTGAGATGAAGTCTGGAAACTGATAGACTTGTGCAACAATTGAGACAAAGCCAGGAAGATACATATGATACAACATGATAAACAATCCACGCTGAAGGAGGAAAACAATATATTACAAGGAAAGATAATTTTTGTGGTAGGCATTTCTAGTGAATATTGTGCAAAGGATAATTTTTCTAAATTATTGTGTAAATACATTTGTTGTTTTATTTTCTCACAGGAGTGTTTGGCTGGGTTTATGATTACTTTAATGTGATGAACTATGTATGTGTGTATTGTGATAAACCACAGATGCAGCACTTTGACAAGTTCAGCCAAAAAGCGATGAATTATAGAAGTCTCTGGAAAAGATTCCAGTTAGAAAATAATTATTGGCAAACAGACATTAAGAAATAACATCTTACTAAATTCTGAGATATTATAAATCTCATGAAAAAACAAACCTGTGAATATGAAAATAGAAAACAAATCAAAAATTCCCCCCAAAGCTGGTGTGTTTAATGTTTTCAGTTTAGGACTGTGAAAATCATAATACTCCACAAATGGAAGTGCAAATTGAAATCATTTAGCAAGGAATTTTTTTTTTTTTTTGCTATGCATTGACAAGCCCTCAATTAGGTGGTTTGGGGAGGATATGGAATAATATTTTTGGTTTGCTTTGTCTTTTTATTGAAAGACTATTATAGAAAAAACATGTAACACTCACTACTGATGGAGTAAATTAGAGTGGGAAATTAGATGAGAATTGAAAAATAATATAAAAAAAAAAGTTGAGTAAATAATTTACAAGTCAACTAAAAAAACCTATGTATTACGGTCTTCGAATGTAGTAATAGAGAAAGGGAGATGCAGATAATAAGAATATAGAGATACTTAAAGTAAAGAATGGACTTAAAGAAGTGCTCATAAGCTTCTTTCCATCATTTATCAGGAGTCCTGGCTAACTGGGGAGGTCCCAGTTGGCTGGAGGTTAGCAATTGTGATGCTCATCAGGAAGAAAGTCCAGAAAGAAGATCTGGGGAACTGCAAGCCTGCTACCCTGACCTTGGTGCTGGGGAAGGTAATAAAGCAGATCATCTTGAGTGTCATTATGCTGCATGTACAGGGCAACCAGGTCATCAGGCCCAGTCAGAACGGGTTTAGGAAAGGCAGGTCCTGATCGAGTAACCTCGTCTTCTTCTATGACAAGGTGATCTGTGTGATAGATGAGGGGAAAATTCTAACTAGAATTTAGTAAAGCCTTTGACACCATTTCCCACAGAATTTTCCAGAAGAAGCTGGCTGTTCATGGCTATGATGAGTGTAGCCTTCGCTGAGTAAAAAAGCCAGTTCTGTTTAATACCTTTGTAAATGATCTGGATGGGGAGATCAAGTGCATGCTCAGTAAGTTTGCAGATGATGCCAAGTTGTGTGAGTTTTGATTTTCTCGAGGAAAGGAAGTCTCTGCAGTGGGATGTAGATGGGCTGAATCAGTGAGTTGAGGCCAACTGTCTGGAGTTCAACGAGGCTAAACGCAGAGTCCTGCACATGAGTCATAACAACCCCATACAACATTACAGGCTTGGAGAAGACTGGCTAAAAGTTGTCAAGTGGAAAAGAACCTGAGGGGGTTGTTTGACAACCAAGTGTATCCAGGTGTCCAAGAAGGTCTGCAGCATCCTGGCTCATATTGGCAACAGTGTAGGACTAGAGACATGATTGTCTGCCTGTACACCGGTGGGGTTGCACCTGAATTCTGTGTTCTTTTTTTGGGTTCCACTCTGCAAGGACATTGAGCTGTTGGAGTGCGTCTGAGGAAAGGAAAAACAGTTGGAGAAGGGTCTAGAGCGCAAGTCTTATGAGTAGTGGCTGAGGGAATGGGGGCTGTTTAGCCTGGAGAAATGGGAGACCTTATTGCTATCTACAACTACCTGAAAATAGGTTTTACCAATATGACAGTTGGTCTGTTCTCCCAAGTAAAAAGTGATAAGAGAAGAGGAAATGGCCTCAAGTTGTACCACGGGAGATTTAGGTTAGATATTAGGAAACATTTCTTCACTGAAACAATTATCAAGCGTTGAAACATGTTGCCCAGGGAAGTGGTTGAATCACCATCCCTGGAGTTATTTAAAAGACATATAGATGTTGTGCTTAGGGACATGGACTAATGGTGGACTTGGCAATGCTTGGTTAATAGTTGAACCTGATGATCTTAATGGTCTTTTCCAACCTAAGCATCTCTATGATTTGCGATTCTAAATAAACTAGTTGTGTGCAATGGAACAATTATACGCTTCAACAATAAATGAAAGCAAGTGTGCTGAATCTGAAGTAATTCTATTATACTCTCTTTAATCTTCAAGCCAGTGTGAAACTACAATGAACAAATGCTATTTGTAAGGATGTAAAATTTAATTATATTTGGGTTTTAACTGTGAAAGAGATAACCAGTGTGACAACACAGCAATGATGTTGAAAAGATAAGTGATGGAAAGTAATTATTCAAATTACCTTTTTAATTGCCACATAATATGTAAATTAATTCCAATTAATTCTTAAAAATTGGATATTACTCTACAATGTGTGTATTCTAAGCCATTAGCAGGGTTAACTATTAATTTGGAGATTATTTGAAAAAGTCCCGCTGACTGCTGAAGCACATAAGTATTCAATCAATCAGTGTTTCTGGAGATACCTTATTGAGACCTTCCAGTATATAAAGAGGGCCTATAAGAAAGGCAGAGGAGTCTTTTTACCAAGTTGTGCTGAGACAGAACAAGGGACCATGGTTTTGAACTGAAAGAGTTTAGGTTTTTGTTTAGATAGGACATAAGGAAGAAATTTTTTTTTTTACAAAAAAACAGTAAGACACAGGAATATGTTGCCCAGAGAAGATGTAGATGCCCCATTATCAACAGTATTCAATTTTAGGTTGAATAAGGTTCTTTCTTACTATTCTGATCTAGTGGAAGATGTCCTTTCCTGTGTTAGGGGGGTGAACTATATGATCTTTAAAAGTCCCTTCCAAAAAAAGTTTTATGATTCTGTGATACTATGAAAATCTGTGCCACAGTATAATCTCTTCAATGACATTGGGAATCTTTCCCAATAATGAAATTAAAATAAATTAATTGGATCACTGTTGTCAAAATGCTTACAGGTTTACCAGAAATAAATGTTATTAGAATTTTAATCTACATTTCAAAAAACATTATTGAAAACTCTCCTACTTTCTTTTCTTTTTTTTTTTTTTCAAATATGGAAAGTTGCTCTTCCTTTATTTTAAGATTTTATTTGTTTACTATACACTTCCTTATTCTGGACACAGTAAAACCAGTCATTCAGGAAACAAGTTATTACCTATCCAAATGACATCTACTGCAGATGGCATGTCTTTGGCAACCATATGGCATACACAATTTGGCAGAAAGGTATGTGAGTTTATTTGCCAACTGTGCAGCAGCCAGATATTTTTGAAGCAGATCTATAAATAATACATTTTCCCTTTCTTTCTGACTCTCTCTGTTTTCCTCTCCTTATTTTAAACCTAGTAATACCTCCTCTGAAAAAAAAAAGCGTGCTGCAAAATTACAGAAGATTGAGTTCAAATAAATTCAAAAGAAAAAAATGCATAAAACATTTTAATTGTTATTGGTTTGGGTTTTTACATTATAAATCCTATTTCATTGAACTTGAAGCATTGAACATAAATATCTCAAATTTGTGAAATGTAATTTCATGTAAACAAATAGGAAATGTTATAAAAGGTCAAACCAAAATTGTTTGCTTTGCAAGGTCTCTCTTACTGGAACATGGCCTCTTCTCCCAATCACAGGGGACAGGATTAGAGGGAATTGCCTCAAGCTCTGCCAGGGAAGTTTCAGGCTGAATATTAGGAAAAAAAATCACAGAAAGGGTCATTGGCACTGGAACAGGCTGCCCAGGGAGATGGTTGATTCACCTTCCCTGAAGGAATTTAAGGGATGGGTAGACGAGGTGCTGAGGGGCATGGTTTAGTGTTTGATAGGAACGGTTGGACTCGATGATCCAATGGGGTTTTTCTATGATTCTATGATTCTATGTTGGATACATATATGTTCTGGTTTGAACTAAGGCAGAAATTACTTTTCAGCTAAGCCTTTTCTAAGTAATTTCAGTCTCTGAAATTTAAAAACGTGGTTTTTTTGGACAGTGTCTGCCTCTAGAAGTGACATATTCTAATGTTTATTACCAAGGAAATGGGACCCTGATATGTAGAGAGGCCATTGTTCGTATTTATTTCTATGTAAATCACGGCCATCCTAGAGTTCGAGGAATGCCACAGTCAAAGGGCAGAAAAGGGACTTGCATCTGCAGAGAGGCAGACAGAACAGGTGACCCCAAACTGACCAACAAACTGTTCCAGGTCATATATATCATACTCAATAAAAAGCTTAGGGAACATGACAGTCAAGCTCACTTCTTCGATGTCCAATGGCCAGTGTGGACCTTCTCCATCTTTCTGCTTCTGATCCCAATCCACATATTTCTGATTCTAGTTCTTCAATCCAGCTTCTGTATATCACTGAGTCCTTCTTGGGACTTTCCCTGCAACTGCCCTGCATTGTCAGTGGTGAACATATAGTCATCAGGGAAGCTTGATTTGGTTTTATATATTTGCATATATTTCACTATTTCTTAAATAATACTGCTATTTCCCTTTTTGTTATTAGTGTTTTGTTAGTACTGTTTTAAGTTTAGTTTCCACAAATCTCTCTCTCACTTCCTTTTCTCTGTCAGGGGAACTGGAACTACTATAACTGCTTCATTTAGTTGCTAACCTGGCCAAGGTCATGCTAAACCAGGGCAATGTCATTGGATCTAGAAACCCAGCTTAAGGTGCATGTTGTGATCACATCATGTCATGTCATGACTGCATACAAGGACATGACTTGGATGTTGTCATTCCTTTTAACACCTCTTCCATAAGAAAGAAAATCACCTGTGAATGTATCATTCCACAGTAGGTGTTCTGAGAGACTGCAATGTAGAAACTAATCGTATGAAACACCACTGTATGACACATAGTTACAGTATAACCTTTCTACTTTCAAAAGTGAATATCACTTATAACCTCAAAATTATTGTGGCAACATTATCCTTCCACTGAAAATTGCTTGAATCAGTTAGGCATGGTCAATGATCACATTTGTCTTTCCCTTCTTATTTTATTTGCATGGAATGATCTACTTACCTGTTGAATATGACTTGTGAAAGAGGACTTCAGTGAGAAAGTATGTTTGTTTGACTAAATATAAAATATTGAATATACATCTGAGGTAGTTAGCCAAATTTGTCTCTGATGTTGATCTTGAATCCCTAAGGAACTATGTGCCTAAAGAAGATAGCTAAAAATGAGTCAGATAATTCATGTCTTAATTTCTTTTCCCCCTATATTGACATGATTCAGGAAACTAAGGACCTGTCAATCTGACCTCAGGAAAGATCATGGAGCAGATAATTTTGGGTACCATCTCACAGCACATACAGGACAACCAAGTGATCAGACCCATGCAGCATGGATTTAGGAAAAATAGGTCCTGCCAAACTCGAATGATTGCCTTCTATGACAAGGTGACCCACTTGATGGATAAGGGAAAGGCTATGGATATAGTCTACCTGGACTTTAGTAAAGCCTTTAACATGGTATCTCACAGTATCCTATTTGAGAAACTGGTTATCATTAACCTGGACAGACGTACCCTCTGCTGGGTTAAGAAGTGGTTGGATGGCTGGACCCAAAGAGTGGTGGTAAACGGAGTTAACTCCGGCTGGAGGCTGCTAATAAGTAGTATTCCCCAGGGCTCAGTGCTGGGTCCAGTCCCATTCAGCGTCTTTATCAACAACCTTTATGATAGGACCAACTTCACCCTTAGCAAGTTTGCAGATGACGCTAAACTGGGAGGAAGTGTCGGTCTCTTGGAGAGTAGGGAAGCTTTAGAGAGGGATATGAACAGACTGGATCTATGGCCAGTGACTTGAGGTTTAACAAGGCCAAGGGCAGAGTCCTGCCCTTGGAACAAAAATATCTTGTGCAGTGCTACAGTCTTGGGGAAGTATAGCTTGAAAGCTGCCTGGCAGAGAAAGACCTGGGGGTGTTGGTCAACAGCCAGATGAACATGAGTCAGCAGTTTGCTCAGGTGGCCAAAAAGTGCAACAGCATCTTGGCTTCCATCAGAAGTGGTGTGGCCAGTAGGACCAGGGAAGTGATTCTCCCCCTATACTCAGCGCTGGTAAGGCTGCACATTGGATACTATGTTTAGTTTTGGGCCCATCACTATAAGAAAGACATTGAGATCCTGGAATGTGTCCAGAGAAGAGTGATGGAACTGTTGAAGGGACTGGAAAACAAGTATTATGAGAGGCAGTTGAGGGAACTAGAGAAGAGGAGGCTGAGAGGAGATGTTATTACTCTCTACTACTACCTAAAAGGAGGTTGTAGAAAGGTAGGTGTTCATCTCACAGGGGAAGTTTAGATTGGAGGTTAGGAAAAATTTCTTCACAGAAAGGGTCATTGGGCACTGGAGCAGGCTGCCCAGGGAGGATGTTGAGTTGCCATCCCTGGAGTTGTTTAAAATGTGGGTTGATGAGGGGCTTGGGGCCATGAATTAGTAGTAGACAGGAGTGGTTGGAGTTGATGATCTCTAAGGTCATTTCCAACCTAATGATTCTATGATACTATATTCAGAAGCGAACCACATAGTTGACATGTTAAGTGACTTGAACCCATTTGACAGCGATTTAGCAGATACTTTCTAGTCAATTGCATTGAATAATTTGTTTTTAATATAAGAATCAAGCAGTTTTGAGAAGTACATTTCATATCATAATTTCTCAGGGTTTGTAAATCTAGGAGAAGCGTTTTACTTTAAGTGTAAAACTTTTACTCTAGGGTAAAAATTAGAAGGGTCACACCTCTGTACTTACACAAACAGGACAACTGAGTGTAAAAGCCAATATTTTGTTTAAAATACAAATACACAGCCACACACTCATTCAACAACCCCCACCCTCCCCCACCCCACCCCCACCCCCCAGAGGGTTGGGGAAGAGATTCAGAAAGTTAAAAGTGAGAAAGCTTGTGGGTTGAGATTGTCAGTTTAATAGACAAAGCCAAAGCTGTGCACACAAGCAAAGCAAATCAATGAATTCTTTCACTACTTCCTATTGCAGCCTTCTCCAGGAAAGCAGGGCTCCATCGTGTGTAAAGTTACTTGTGCTTATTAGGTCACTTATGTTGGTACTTCTGGATGATCAGTCAGGATCAGACCTTTCCTGTGTACCAACCTCTGAGGTAAATATCTCAATGAATACTTTAGACTTGCCCAGTGGGCAAATTAATGAAGGTATATGGATTGAAATAATTGAAAGAACATTCACTTTCAGTAGGCAAAATGAGGACATCTTGCTGTTCTGATATGTACTTACTGTTATCTTTCTGAAAGAAATGAAAAATTCCACTTTATGATGAATATAAAACATGATTTCCATAAGAAATTTATTTAATGAGAAATAGTTATTTTGAGTAATATTTTTTTTTTATACACTATAAAAATTGAAATCCGTATAGGTCTTGGAGTGAAGGAAAGTTAAGGCATAATGAAAAAAATTGAATGTATGAGTCCAAAATTTTCTAATAAAGGGCTGTGATGGTAAGGAGGTATGTAAAAATTCTGTTCTCCTTTCACAAAACCATGAAACATATCAGGTTTGTTAAAAAACAACTTGTTAGCAAGTTGTTAAAATAAATATTTGAAACGAAAGGTTGATAGTTTTCTCATTCTTGAAAAAAAATGTATTTTTACATGTAAAAGCACAACCCTAATATTCATTACTGATAACAAATAGAACTAAAAGTGTGTAAACTCAATGAATGCTTTCATTAGATGCAGTTAGATTTCTTCTCCAAAAGGCTACATAATTCCATCTTGAAACAAATTGAACTACTATCACCACTCCAGTTTAAGAGGTTTTAAATAACAAATCATTCTACCCAAAGGGTTTGGATAATTTCCACATAAAATTGGCCCTTAAAAAATGTCAGAACCGTTTACAGTGATTAATGAAAAAACCCACTTCTAGCACTCATAATATTTAACAATGCCAATTGCTTCAGCACGTTTCAATAAATCAGTTATGTAAACGCCTGTCCTCTGGAATACAGAATGCTACTGTTTTCATTATCCTTCAAAGCTGTAAGGTAACTTGGAGATAATTGACTGTTAGAGAAAGAGGAAAATAATAAAAGAATGAAAATTTTTTTGCTTTATATTATTATTGGAATAAGTTAAACATAGAGTGGAAGAATAATAGATATTTTCAAAGTGAAAAGATGAGTGTTTTTCCATATATCTTGGGTACAGCACAAAATAGTTTCATAGAACAATCATAGAACAACCAGGTTGGAAGGGACCCATAGGATCATCGAGTCCAATGTGACTATTTAAATTCTCAGGTAATAGTTTTTAAAGAATTGAATGAAAGCTATTTTCTAACAGCATGCCTCAAAACCAAAAAAAAAAAACCCAAACCAGAAGTGTTTTAAAAATTATGTGTTCTGTCTGTTTACCTGAGAATTCACCAGTACTCTTGTACAAGACTGTGATTTTAATGGTACTCTTGCAAAACAATGCAGGTTTACAGATTTCTGTCTGAAGTATTCATACTTTATAAGAAATGAGTGTTTATTTTCTACTGATACAGATTTTTTTGATCCTTTACTTGAACACCGGACTGTGGTCACTCTCTGGATGAGAAAATCTCACTAGGTGGGACACAGTACTGAACGGTTATGGTGAGCTCGTGTTCTTCTCACAACAGATTTCGAGAATCTTTGTTACAGATAATTTTATGTGTTTTAGACAAATTTTTCATGATGGGAAATCATAGGACAGGTTTTCTTTTGTGACCATCTGCTAGCTGCAAAATAGTTAGCTACTTTGTCTCCTCTTTGCTATTCCCGCACAGATAATGTGTACAGATTCTGTAGCCTAAATAAAGGAAAATAATCTACTGGAACCTGTTTTGTTCATGGTACGGCAGCTCAGGTACGAGGACTAGCAGATCAAGTATTGCATGGTCCTTCAGCCTTATTCCTGAATACTTGCTTCAAGAAGGTCAACCCTCAGTGTCTAGTGGTGTCTACAAAGGCTCTCTGTGCATGGACTCGATGGTCCTCTTCTGCCTCCCCAGATGTGATTGATGTGGACTACCTGCTCACTCCTGTTGATCTCTCGAGAACAAATCTTGGAGTCATAAGGCTTTCTGCATACACCTTACTGTGAATAAAGAAAGACCTAGAACCCTGAAACACATTGTGATGCATTCTAAAAGTTGTGGGGCCTACCTCTTGCCATAAGAATAACAGAAAAGTTGTACCTATGAGTAAAGTATGCAACTATTCCTTTTTTGACAGAAAAGTGATATTTATCCTCTAAAATATCACTTACTGGGGGTAAGATTAATATTTTCCATGACTAACTAGGGTGATAAACTTGATGAAACATAGTATCATCTAGGCTTTGTTATCCAGGATGTCATAGCTAGTGATTAGTAGAGAGTTTTTTGGTTTTGTTTGTTTGAATTTTTGTCTTAGTTTAACAATATTTGACACATTGCTGAACTTCTATGCCTGTGAAGCCCACAGACAGCTCTTGTATGCTCTATTTTTTGTAAAAAATGAGGAAAAATCTAATGAATTTCAATAAGTCTTTTTGTCGATTGTATTATGCAAGATGACAAAGTAGGGGGCAGGACCAGTTTTCACTATATTCTATGACTTCAATCTGGATCTCACTAACTTTTTCTTCTCTTTATTAATACGAGTATTTGAAATGCTTTTCCTCATCCTGAGTCTGTTGCTTTTAATGTATATATCTGCTTGGAGTTAAATGAAGTTGTGTGAATTTACATCAATTTCTCCATGTGTTTAAAATGTGCTGTATGACAGTATGCAATTAATTAATCTAACCCTCAAGAAAATATATTTAACCACATACAAACCATATGTCTTCTTACATGTTTTTTTTTATGTCTGCATGTGTGTATACATAACTTCAAAAAGTTAAATATACCCTTGCAGCAGTTAGAAAAACTATCATCTATGTGAAATCACATTCCATCCAAGTAACACTAATTTGGCATCTTCTAAAATGATAGTAGAGCTCTCATAATGAAAAAACAGGTTAAATATAACAGTAGCTCTGCCACATGCATTTATTTTATTTTTTAAGATTCAGTGGCTTAGATATACTTACTATTTTTACTGAAAAATGGAAAGCACAACTTTATCAAAATAAGTACTTCTATGTTATTCTTTAGATTGAAATGATTTTTATATCATTATTTTTTTATTGTAATCCATACTTTCCTACATTTTTTTTGTCCAGTGCTATGAAGTTGCAGCTAAGGGCTTGGATTACATAGTTCACATCTTGTGTTAAATTAAGTACATCTCTAGAACTTTTTCACAGTTCTTTGTTGGGCAAACATGGTCATACTTGATAAATTCTATAGTTTATTTTAAGTGTGCTGCTTTCACATTTTACTTTGTCAAACCAAGTCATACGCTTGATGTGTTGTAGTAAGGTCTGTCTTTTTCATAATTCCGTAGACACTGGGACACTCTTTGTGAGGTTTTGGTGTCTGTTACCCTGTTGTGTCACTTCACATCAAACTGGGGGCTTCTCACAGAACATCTTCAGCAGAAATACATCCACAGTGTGCCATAAACATGTACAACATGTGACCAAATTCATCTTGCCTCACTTAGGAAATGAACTTCCTTTACTCTCACTGTGTAGAAAGACATTTCTTAGAAGCAATGAACCCACTGAAGAACTGGAAACAAGGGCAATCTCCTCTCCAGAAAATGAATCCTTAATTCCATTCCCCTTAAAATGATATTTCAGTATGCAAAGAAAAAAAAAACCAAACATGTCATTTGCAAGTTCTTTAAAGTCTAAACTGGATTAACTTCAAGGATAACTTGTGTAGCTGGGACATATTTTGGTTGTATCTGCTCCTGTGTCTCTGTATATAAGGAAAATTCCAAGTTCTCTTTAAATATACTGAAGCATTTATTTCTACCGAGATGATTATTTGCAGACGTTTGTATCATCATGTACTAACTTTCTGCTTCTATTTTCCAGCCAAATATTAAATCATTTGCTGCACAAATACAAGCAAGGCTTTGAACAATAAAGCTAAACATCTGTGTAAGAATGGTAGTCTTGGAATAAATCTATTTTGGATCATCAGCTGTTGCAAACATCTACTTAACTAAATTTAGAAAGATTAAAAACCTCTGCAAAGGTTATATTAAGAACAGTCTTACTCAGTGAGTATTTAACTAAAAATATTTGAAATATTCAAATTTAGAAGAAATATTATGTGTATTAAAGCACCTCTTTGGGTAATATTAGAACTAAGAAAGTAATCTGGGGCAGTTAATCAACTCTTGCATATATGCACAGAGCTGTAGAAATACCTTAATACATAAAATGGATTTTAAAAAGTAACATTTTACAAATATTCTGAGAATTCCCATTATAAGATCATGGCTAATTATCAGATTACAAATTCATATGCTGAATAGCCAAGCAAAATATCCTATAAAGTCAATGAAATATGACTATTGACAAATGAATACTACTGATAGCATTCAAGATGTGATTTATCCGTCTGTTAAACAAGTGTCACTACTTCCTTCATAATCATAGGCATATAGAGAACTGCAAAGATGTGAAAGGCAAACAATATTAAGCTAATTTTTTTCTTCCAACTGCAAGAAGTCCATATTCTTTCAAACCCTCAAATGCTCACAATTTAGTGAGAGACAACATCAATCAAACAAAAGCTCTGGATCACCACAGAACTCCAGATGCTTTCCAGCTTAGTACTTCAGCAATACCTTCATCTTCTAGAGGTATCTGTCAAACGGTGTCTTCAGTTACAAATATTACTTTATTTTAATTTTTTATTTTATTTTAATGAGTTGAATTTAATTAATTGATTTTTTGTTTGATTAGGAAGTCTTGGTTGTAACAGATGATATTAACCAAAAAAACTAGAGTTATGTGGAAGCTTGAGTGAATATTTGGTTTCTATGTGCCAATTTGATTTGTTCAAGTTAATGTTGTGTTGTGTGTGTGTTATTTTTGTGATGATGCTGTGATGTTAAAGCCAAACTCAATTATCAATGCCAATTCGATTATTAAGCAGGAATGATTTTAATAAACAATTCTTTTCAAAAATTTATTTTCAAAAATTCTTTTTCAAGAATTTTTCAAGAATTCTTTTCAATTCTCTTAAAAAAAATGATTTTAATAAACAATTCTATTCGAAGATTCAAATAGGTCTGAACAAGGAGGCTGATTCATGGAACCTGTTTGGTTCCCCACAGACTGACTCCACGAGGAGACGTTCAGGCTGAACATTAGGAAAAAAAAATCACGGAAAGGGTCACTGGGCACTGGCAGAGGCTGCTCGGGGAGGGGGTTGAGTCACCTTCCCTGGAGGGATTTAAGGGATGGGTGGATGAGGTACTGAGGAGTATGTTTTAGTATTTGATAGGAATGATTGGACTTGATGATTCGATGGGTCTTTTCCAACCTGATGATTCTATGATTCTATGAATTGGTTTAAAGTTTATTAAATTATAAGAAAATATACATGTACTTAAATTTATTTGGTAAGTTTTCAAAGCTGTTTGCACTGTTTCATCACAGATGTAGAAAGATCTGCTCTATAAATTTCTTGGACAGTAGCCAGACTGAGTGATTTTTATCCCAGATGCTTTTGTCTGAGTTAGTTGGTTATTAAGGTGTGATCACAGAAACGCCTGCACCTTGCCCTTGGGACATGCAATGCTTCACTAGAAAGGAATCCAACCAATCACAAAAAGTATTGCCCGTGCTTTGGTCAAATAACTATTACTTTGAACATTCCCCCACAAATTAATCACCCTCTTTACAAGTGAAAATTGATACTACCAGAAGCAAAACCTTCCCATAAGCTTGTTAGAATATCTGATGTATTTTTTTACAAGTGCGCAAAGAATAATGAAAACGGTGTCTGCCATGCTGAACTCTCCTTTAAAACAATTTTATCATGCTTTAGGATTTAAAGAAACATGGATTTTTATATATATATACACACACACATATATATACACACACACACACATATATATACACACACACACACATATATATATATATAATTTGTAAAATAATATAAGTCTGTTTCTTCCAACCCTCCAGGTATTTTTTCCTCACAAAAAATTTCTCACAAAATTGCAAATAAGCCACCATAGAGCTGGATTAACTACAGAGAAGAAGTACTCACTTATCTCCTGTTATGACGAGTAAACATTTAACATGGAATAAAACCCCCATTATTTCTTGCATAATAATATGGAACTTTAATGAAGCATGGATGTGGTCACAGCAATGAAGCTTTCAACTACCTTGCTTCAAGCCTTCACATTAGAATGCACAATAATTCTCAATATTAATTTCCTATAACATAAAAGATTTGGGGATTTATCTATACTTAATACTTTTATAGGGAAAAAAAGCAAAGTGAGCAATAAAGCTATTAAGGAATTTTTCATGCTACAAACTCCAAAGAGATAAAGTTATCTAAGGCAGTGCTACAGGCAATAAGCAACCTACAAAACAATCACATTTCAGGACAATTCTCATGCTTATTGGCAATTTCATAGAAATAATTGTATTTAAACAAGACCCTGTTTACAAGTTCATGATTTGGAAACTGTTACTTAAAATCATCTGTTCTTCCTACACACTATAGGAAAAGTCTAAATAATACTTTCTGTATTTCATATTTCTCTAAAGACACAAGATGCCTATAACTTAAGATAAAGTTCCTTGTTCATCTTACAATTCTGTGTTTTAACTTCTCTTCTGTCAGACAGGGGATAATAGCTGCTGCTGATAAATAAATTTTGTCAGGCACTCATATGAACACAGTGGGAAAAGGGAAATACTTCAAAGAATTCTGATTTTGATTGGTCTTTAATATTAGAATACAAAAAAATTAAAAAAAGCTGACATTTATGATAATTTTTCTTCATGAAAGGCTGTCTTGACATGTAGAGCTTACTTTCTGCTAACAACATGGAAGAATTTTCAGTGGGACAAAGTACTTATTTTAGCTGCTTTCTGCAAAATCAGCCTCCCATTGTGGGTTTCAGCTTTTGGCACTCCTTTATGCAGATTTAAACAAAGAGTACATGCAGAGTCAGCACTAAAAAGGGGTGGAGGAAAATAAACAAGTATAGAAAAGGTGGTCCCAGAACTATTTGAAAGCTCTACAGAGTAAAATATTGTTGCTTTTGCTCTGAAACAAACAAGCAAACAAACACAAACAAAACAAAAATCTCTAACATCTAATTGAATTAATAGTAGAGAATAATGACAGATTCGTATTCACAAAAAATAAGAGGGCAAAATATTTCATGAGATTTAAATACAGAATACTCTGCTTGTCACTGTGGTTGACTTAATTGAAATATACTCTCTTTCTGTAAAATTTGTTACAGACCAAAACTAGCAATGTTTATTGTTTTAAGTATTTATTACTCTCCCTAGTCCCATAAGGTAATAGGATACAACTTTGAGACATACTAGAAAGAAAACCAAAACCAAACAAAATGCAACCTTTGTGTTCTTTTTCTTTCATGTCATCTTACAGATGTCCTTAGATAAACTTTATCTCTATTCTCTCCAGAGGAGCAAGTTCAGTGTAAATGGAAGGACTCAATACCCCAAGCCCTCATCCTTCAACACGTGATAGTTTTCACAGTAGTTTACCCAGAGTTTATGTCGTCTTCTGTGAAAATATCAGAAGGTTTTCAAACTGAGTAATGCTCCAGGTAGAAGTGCTGGGGAGAAAGCACAGGGCTGTCCATGAGTGTTATAGCTATGTCTATACTCCTGGGCACAGACTGGTTCCCAAGATCTTGGAGTTTGAATTGTCCCTAGTTCCATTCTGTCTTGGGGTATACTGCCTGTTGCACTTGCAAAGGAAGAATACAACAATTTGTAGTGGACCTATAATTTATGTGCTGACAAATATAATTCTGCATCTATTATTCCAATCTTAAGCATTTTGTGGACTTCCTATTCCTCTCTTCCTGTTCAGTTCTGTGTGTAAACTGGTTAGACTGTGTATAGACCTCATCTCAGAATCTTTATAGTTATTCAGACTGGATTTTATGCACTGTCCTGGTAGATTTCACTCAGGACATAGCGAAATAATGAAGAGTCAGCAGGAACTGCTGTATAGCTAATGTAACTATAAGCCGACACAATCTCAAACTGCATGATAAAAGCAAATGGGATTGCAGTGTTTGATGCTATTTATATGTCAAAGATAAGATTTCCTAAATTAATTGAAGTGTCAAAAGGCAAATGATAAACAATTCATCTAATTGTATTAATTTTGATTAATATTGAGAGTGTTTCATAGTGGAGCAAATGAATGGAATGATACCTCAGAATTTCATGTCAGTGTGAAGTGTCCTTGAAGGAGAGTGAATTTGGTTTTGTATGTATTAGTATACATTTGTATATGTTTTATTATTGTATTATTACTATCTTTTGTTTTTTATTATTATTGTCTCATTAAAGCTGGTTCAGCTTGGGGGTTTTTTGGTGTGTTTTTTTAAGTCCTTAAGTCTCTTTCTCTCTCTATTTCTTTCCTTTTTCTCTTCAGGGAAAGGACTGAGGATACACTGTACAGTGTTAGCCACCAGCCAGAAAAGGGCTAAATTAGGTCAATTACCCCTGTGTGAAAAACATAGACAAATAAATACACTACTAAAATGTTAAATTTATATATATGCATACTACAGAGTTTAAGGAGAAGTAGGATGAGGTCCATAAGTGGCATTTGGACTCTACATATCAGAACATCGCTACTTCTGCCTTTGAAGTGTCAATGAAGCTAACACAATTCACAGACTTGAATTACATAACAAAATTGGATATAGCAGATACAGTGCATTGAAAGAACGAGAATGCTGACCAAGGAGAAATGTATGTTTAATAACTGGGAAAGTCATTTTCACAAACAAGTTAGGGAACAGCACTTTTGTTCCCATTCAGGTAGTCTTCTACCATACAAGGAAATAGGCCTGGTCTTGGCTCCTTTGGCTATGTTAATTTGAATGGGATGTCTCTTTCTGTGGACCAAGGGACAAGGTTTTCAAGCCTATTATCCCATTGGCAGAAGAAGCACCATCAAGGTGTGTTTAGAAGTTTTGTATCCTAATTCCTGTTCCATTCAATAGATTTCTGTTTAAACTTGTTCTTTGAAAGTCGCACACTTTTGAATAGCAGAGATAGGACATTCCCACACTGTAGTTGCGTTTTAAAGCCAGCAAGTTGCTGTCAGAAAGGGGAATACCCTCTGCCTTCACTTGCTGTTAAAGATGGTGTAGCATTATGTGCTCAGTGTTCACTGATAGTACCCAGCAGGTAGGGCTTTATTTGTTCTTAAGAAGTCAGAAACATTAGCAATATCCTCAGTTCATAAAATGTAAGCAGTCGTTTATGCTCATGCTTATTATGTTTATGCTTAAAAATGAATATTTTTATGATTAAGGGAATTCTGCTTCCATCCAGAGGCGAGACTGCTGACTAGATCTGTTAAGTAGCATGTAGCAAGACATAGAGTTTGTCTCCCACCTTGTGAAATATTTTTGGTTTGAGTTTTGCATGTCTTGCAGAAGATTAGAAGCAGTTTAAGGCAGAGGAACCAGAACCACAACATGTCTTTTCAGCTGCCAAGTTCTCTGAACATTAGACTATTATGGTGTGAACACCTCAAGCAAAGTCTCTGTAGAACCATTGGAGAATCCATAGAGCATTTAAGTACAGGAAGCATGTCAGCTTTGTCAGTCTTTTCAGGTGAAAGGGTAAGGTTCTACTCATGCTTTGTGTTGAATTCCTCCATTACATTAACTTCCTCATATTAAGAAGACTTTGCAATAAGAAACTTTTTTCAGGTTGAGGCATTACATTGCATAGCTGTAAAGACACACAGCTAATGAATGACAATTTGCAATAGAACTTAGATAAGAATATGTTTATTTGCCTTCTAAGCTGCTAGTACTTCTGGACAAGTGGCACAGCAAAAGTGCAGTAACTGAAGTATATATGATAGAGAAAGCAGGTGTCCTCACAGTTGCTCAAGCAGTCTGGTGTTTATTATTCATTGCTCTCTCTTAGTCAACGATGTAGTATTTTAACTCTTGCTCTCTTACTTTGGTTCTTGAATTTATATGTAAAATGCAAATCAAGATTCTATTCTCATCCCTCAGAAATTTAGTGTATAGATATAGACATAGATAGTTTTTTTGCTAGTGGTTAAGTCATATGCTAAGTCAGCAGCTTGGTAGATGTGAATTATGTTTAACTTTGAATTTTTTGACAATTATGCAGTTCTGAAATTCTTGGCAATTTATCAATATGTTTGGCTGGCAATAGGAACAGATCTAGCAGAATTTTTTTTTTAATTGTTTTTAATTTCTTGTTGGTTTGTACTTGCAGATGTCCACTGGACACCATACCTTTTCCCTTCCAACACTGGAATTTAATTCTGTACAAACAATTGTGTGGGAGAGAAAGGGGACCTTTGACTGAAATTATGCTGACCTTGACCTTTAGTATGCATTTTCCTCATTAAACTTGCTGCTTTTACTAGGCAACATTATGTACCTGCAACTGAATGTAATTGACAGTTCTGGGTTGCTTGCAAACAGAATTCTCAGCTAAATTCTTACTGCAAATCTGGTAAGAACATGTAAAACTGAAAAAGGTGACTTTGACTCCTAGACCCCATGGTGAGTTTGCAAGGCTGGTGCTCAGTGATAGAAGATTTTGCTCTTAAACTGAAAAATCATCAGAAATAGAATGCATAGAACCTCAAGATGACATGTTTAGTCACTTTTCAGCACATTTAATCTTCATTTTTAATACGTCCAACTTCCATATTTGTGGTCTTTTTTTTATTTAAATAAAGCAACCTGCCATATTTATAGCTATTTTCATAGCCCTTGGAATTAGCTCTCTCCACATTTTCATTTTCAGTAGTGCTATTTTGATTATCTAAAGGGATTCTGTTTTCTGATTAAACTTTGTAGTCTTTATTTTTTCTTTACCTCAGTTTTCTTCAAGCTATCCAGGCTGGTTTTCCGGCCTGTCATTCTTAAGTAGTGCATTGATCTTGGCTGAATCTATTTCGAGCAGTTCTCTATCGAAATTATATAATTAGCCACTTCTAGAAACTCTTTAGTCAGATCCTTTTGAAGAAGTATTTCTCATCTCTGTGAGAGCTGGTATTATGCAATTGATCTACAGCACAAGGAAGACAGGATTCCAGCCTGACAGGCTGGAATGATGTCACTCCTAATTTTACCAAGCAGAAGACTTACTGTCCTACTGGCAGCAGACCTAGGAAGGTCCCCGGAAAGGTCAATTTCTTGTAGAGTGTTTTTTTCAGGCTGAAGTAGAACATTTTCCTCTAGGAAATAGATAGGTCTCTCTTAAACATTAATATTTCTTAAGAAATACTTCTCCACAGGAAGTAGTGGTGCTGATCTTTTGCCTGTAATTTTTTTTTTTTTTGGTCAGAATTTCTATGCCTTTTTGGACAGTTTGCTGTATCTGGTGGAGGGTCCTTTGCCTTGGTTAACACTGAGGAAGCACACTGTCCTTGTTGCTCTGAGCGTGAGAATCTCTCTTGTTTATTCTTTCTGATTCTTCCAGTCTTGCATTCTTTGCAGGGCAGTCCAGCTTCAGTAGGGAGAATAATGAATGTGGTTTTTTCTTTTCTCTAATCTAGCCAATTCTATAGCGTGTTAATGAGGGCAAGCTCTGGGAAGTGGGAACTGAAAGATGTGATGGCCTGAGGGTGAGGAAAACCTTACACAGTCTCCAATTCTCTAAATGCTCTCATTACTAAAGCTATTCAGATTGTAATTATCACTGTGCTTGAAGTTGATGCGAAGCTCAAGTTCAGGGAGATTTCAGTCATTGTGTCTTTTAGTGGCTCAGCCACCTCTTGTGTCCTAATGGAACTCTTCTAAAATTCCTTAGTTGCCATTTTCGAAGCCTGCTAGTGCTCAATCTTTAAACTAGAGGTTTAAATTTCCAATGCTCCAGTGATATAAGTGACAATGCCTAAAAGCTTTCTCTAAGACTAGCTTCAATATTTTAAGTGATGACACCTAAAAACTTAGGTCTAACCTTTAGTATGTCAACTACAGCATCTTAATTTGATTCTTACCTTAGATCGCAAGAGAAAGCAAATCTTAATCCCTTTCATGTTTCTCACTACAGCACACTCCATGGTTTGATGCAGTTTAGAAGAGATTTATATTAGAGGTAGCTGGTTTTGGATGCGGTATTTCTGTTCAGAATTAGATTTATGTAGAGATACATAGAATCATAGAACAACCAGGTTGGAAGAGACCCGTCGGATCAACGAGTCCAACTATTCTTATCAAACACTAAACAATGCCCCTCAGGACCTCATCTACCCGTGACTTAGACACCTCCAGGGAAGGTGAATCAACCACCTCCCTGGGCAGCCTATTCCAATGCCCAATGACCCTTTCTGTGAAAAACTTCCTCCTAATCTCCAGCCTAAACCTCCCCTGGCGGAGCTTGAGGCCATTCCCTCTTGTCCTGTCCCCTGTCACTTGGGAAAAGAGACCAGCTCCCTCCTCTCTACAACCTCCTTTCAAGGACTTGTAGAGAGCAATGAGGTCTCCTCTCAGCCTCCTCTTCTCCAGGCTAAACAACCCCACTCAGCCACTCCTCATAGGTTCTGTTCTCCAGCCCCTTCACCAGCTTCGTTGTTCTTGTCTGGACTTGCTCCAGAGCCTCAACATCCTTCTTGTGATGAGGGGTCCAGAACTGAACACAAGATTCAAGGAGCAGTCTCACCAGTGCTGAGTACAGAGGGAGAATCACCTCCCTGGACCTGCTGGTCGCACCGTTTCTGATACAAGCCAGGATGCTATTGGCCTTCTTGGCCACCTGGGCACACTGCTGGCTCATGTTCAGTCGGCTGTCGACCAACACCCCCAGGTCCTTCTCCTTGATATTAGCTAAAAAATTTAAAGACACACACTCGTGTTTAACGTGTGACCGAGAGTCATTGTGACACAGGTGGAGACTAGCACTGAAATTCTGGAGACTGCACTTCAAGTTTTTTACTAGAAGAGACTGAGAAGAGACTGATGGTAGGTGATCTAGAAGAGGTAGCACTAACCAGTACCTTCATACTCAGTTACTATTCTAAAGTAAAGCAAAAGAGAGGAGGTGAAAAACCAGCAATGCTAATTTCAGAGCGGCCATTCATATGCGAAAATAATGTTTCACAGCAGCAGAGTAACTGAGTACGTCTACTGTGCCAGGATTTAAGGGGGTGTTTCTGTTTTGGGCAGAACTGTGCGTTTTGCTGGAGGGTTAAGATTGTTTGCATAAGAATTGCTACTAGAGTAGTCAGGGGCTCAAAAAAAGACACACACACATAAATAAAGGAAGCTAGAAAGTACTGAGGCATGTCTTTCTGAGCAATTCTATGCTGCCAGCTACTTTCTCTCTACATCTATTTCATCTTATCACCTGTCACTGCCTCTGAAAAGTCCTACTGGGTGCTAAGCCTCACTCTAATGCTATTATTATGTCCTTAACAGTTATAGACAGTTTTTATCATTAGCTTTTTTTTTAAGCTAACATTAATATTTAGTATTATTGCACTCTTTGTCATTCTACTTGCCTTCTGACGTTCACTTCAGGTACGTTCTTTGAAGTGAAGGGATTCTCAGTGTGGAAATGGTGGTTTTGGCTTATAAGGCAGTGACTGATTATCAGTAAGGATGTGAAGCTGACTGACAATTTGTTAAAGAACCCAGAGAAAGAGAGAGCTAAAACCGGGGAAAGAATGCCTGTGGGAGGAGGGGGAGTGAGGAGGTTCACAGGCACAATATTGTGATCTTTTTTTCATATATTTCTATTACTATCTCAGGTTTTTACTTCAAGAAGATCTAAAAAGGGAAAGATCCTCCTTTACTCAGGGTTTTCCTAGAAACCTTTTTCCCCTGAAGTGTCTGCATGAATATGGAATTACTGACTACCACTCTCTCTGAAAATATGGTCATGCATCAGTGGTAAGGATGTGAATGGCTGTGTAATAACTCATATTTTATTTATAACATAACTTGTTACTAGTCTTTCATGTAGAGGAGACATAAAATTGTCAAAAAACACAGTGTCTCTTTTCCTTTGAACAGACCTTTCCTAGATCTGGAAATTATTATTGTTGTTATTATTATTGCTGTTATTGCTATTATTATTATTATTGTTGCAATTATTATTATTATTGGGTGTGTGTTCATGTTCTTTAAGTATTTCTTTTGCAGGCTTAAATGACTATAACAGAATAAAATTTGTCTTCATGTTGCAATCAAAACTACTATCAGCATTTCTCTGTGAAAGCAATTGTTCTGTGCATGAAGTCTAGATAGCAAATGCTCAATTGCCATCTTACAAAAAGGCTACAAAAATGTAAAAAAGAAAAAAAAAATCTTCTACAGAGATTCACAAATCTCCTACCTACTTTTAATGAGAATTTTCAGATAGTAGCCTTTTAATATCAAGTAAGGTTTTGGACATCATCTGTTCATAGTAAATAAAACAAGATTTTTTTTGTGAAATATCTGAATATCTATGCTCCAGTTTAAGAACAGGAAACTTTATCCAGACTGATGTTGTATGTCTGGAAGATACAACCTAACTGTTAAACTAGAGGAAAACTTAATGTAACTTGTGGATTAGACAAGCAGATTGTCAAAAGTTTCAATTCTCCTGATGAGTAAGGGAGATTCATGGTATGGTACGAAAAATCCTAACTGAATTTATGGAAGAATTAATTCCAAGATTAATATAAAGATCTCTTCCAAAATAATATAGAGTAATGAGGTGGAACTGTAGTGTTTTAGAGTGACAGTGCTGTTTCTCTCCTGTTGTCTGACTCTAAACATTAAATTGATCTTTTTGACACATAAATGCTTTCCATGTTCTCTGTTACGCTTTCTTATGCTATATGATCTCTTTCTTATGCTATGTGATGCAAGTAGTAAGAGCAGATTATCAGCTAGTGAAAATTAGCAAAGCAGTTTATGCTATAGATCATTTTGATGACTGGACCAAGCAGAGAAGGTGAATCTTTTTGACAAAGATCAATTGTTTCTTAATTGTAAATACTACCACAAGTCTATTAAAGACATTTCCCACAGGATATGAATTTTCAGTTTAATGGGGATTGATGCCAAGATGCCTTATAATTTTATGCTTATTCAGCTAACTTTGTTCCACTTGACTGCACCTCAGGCAGTCTAAATAATCCTTGCTTACAAGATTTAATATCTTAGAGTATTTCTGAATTTATATGTATTCTTGCATCTTCATTATTGTCGTTGTCCCTTAGCTAAATACACATACTTGACTCATTTTAAATTTTGCTGAAATTTTTCACTAATTCTTCCATCCCTTTGTTTTCCCATCTCTTTCCAAATCTTTTTGGAATTAAGATCCAGATGCTACAGTGCTCTGATTATTAGGTAACAAAATTTAATACTCCAAGTATGATCACGCTAGATCTTTGTAATCAAGATCTTTCCTGTGCTAGAATAAACTTCTCATGTGGATACAATATGAAAATCAATTGTACTTTCTGTCATAAAAATAATGGTAATATATTGTGTCTCTTTCATTGTAAAAGACATTCTAAGAAAGATCTATCACTGAGAGAATATGACTGCAGGAAAGAAATAACACTATGATCACAGCCCGAAATGCTTCAATTAGCTGCATAGACTGTGCTGTCACTCTACTGAACAAACAAGGAGGTGAATGGGCAAACATAGAAAGGGAATATAGTATTTTTTTTAATTACTATTTTCACTAATATTTAAAAAAGTACACTTGGTTTATAGTTTGCATCGGAAATAATGCATTATTTCAATAAGGTATTCTTTGTATCTTATTAGATATTTTATAGTAGAACTGCTTTTTGGTCACTATAAAATAAATGCACAGCATCTGCAACATATTCTGCATTTTGCAACATCCTTTGAATATATTTGCCCTGTCTACTTAATTGCTTTTCCTTATAAATTGATCTAAAAAAACTATATACCAGACATTGCTCTAACTGTGACCTTTGTTCCACACTTACTTTTTCTCCTTTTCCTGCTTCCTCTCACATCATAGGCAGTAAATATTTTATCTAGGAGAAGCTTTAAAGGTCGGTGTTCTGCCCAAGGCAGGGCTGAAACGTCCCATACACTTCTGGGTCATGACCTTGTCATAAATTCTCAGGTACCATTGTAAGCTTTAGCAGAATCTATTTGAGTTGTGTCAAAAAAATTGAAATAACTGATTAGTGATTAAGGTTGACTTAAATCAAAGGCTTCTCTAGTTATTGGTTATATTCTCTTTGCACAGTAATAAAACCAAAGTTTAGCTGCAGGCTGACAGTCTTGGTACTGAACAGTAAAGCAGAAGGTGAATGCTAATTTAATGAAAACATCAGTGTCTGCTAAGTGAAGCTGTAGCAAAACAATGCAGAGTAAATGTAGTGCCTTTCTTCTAGTACATCTGTTAAGTTTCCTGACTGGAGACTTGGGAAGTTATGAGGGAGCGACCTAAAGATTACCCCAAATGCTGCTGAGCCATTTTTTCAAGCACAGCAGAAACATAATAGAGGATGAAATTTACACTGTTCTTTAGTTTGTGTCTGAAAGGCAAAATCTTCTTTAGAATCTCATTAGTAACCTATGAAACAAAATTTTGAAGAGATACATCATACCTACATTTCTAATAATTCCTGTTTTTCTTTTCTGACACAACTTTTTTCCTTTTCTTAGCTGGAAATCAATAGATTACTGCATTTTACTGTATTTCTTTTTTTTTTCCTGTAGTACAAAAAAAGTAAAGTTATACCCCTTCAGAAACATTTATGCTTCTTTTCAACAGTATTTCCAGATCTAAATCCAGTCCAAAGATGTTTCAAACAGACTAAATACTTAACAGTTCCACCTTGTGTCACTGACTTAGTTTGGCAAAGAGCGGATGACAGGACAAGTACAGTAAATAATGATTAAAGATCTTAAAGTTTTGTCACTTGGATTATCTCCCTTATCAACATCTGCTCTGAGTTATCTCTTAAAACAAATCTGAGTTTGAATGTACTCCTGTCACACTTCTCTAGTTTTGTTTTATTCACTGTCTTGAAAGTTACTGTATCAAATATGTGAGAAAGAAGGCATATCTGATTTCTCTGACTATCCCAGACAACAATAGTCCTTCCTTGGTTTTCTTGTTTCAGTTGCAATCATAGTTACTCAACACAGGAGCATCTTATATAAGAAAAAATCAGTGACTATAATAATATTTTTTACAAGTGCATTAATTTATGAATTTAATATTATACCATTTTTCTCATAACTAGGTCTAGAAGATAGACAGCATTCTTTGTGTCATTAGTTATTCAGCATTTTGTATCTTCATTAGGATTATTTTCCAGTATACACGTTTTCTCATGGAGATGTATGACTTGACTCTAGTCCATAGTAAATCTTTTCTGATTATTCGTATTTTGCTGTGGAAAGATATAATCCCACTAACCTATTTCTTCAACACAACTTTCACAACAATTATCTGCAAATTTCACCAATAATTCTTTTTGTTATGAAGCAATGACAGAAAGGTTAAACTCTGGAAGTAAACTAGAAATGCAGATTGTGTGACATCACTTACTGAAATAAGATAGTAAGTTAATTATTTTTATTTATAGAAAAGCTGATGCATATAATGCAGTGTGATAAACTTATTAACCTAGTACCAGATCACTAATCTAAATCATTCTCTTAAACTTCTACTTTAAACTATTTGAATAAATATACCATTCATTGGTTCTACCAAAAAAAGTTAAGTCTTGGTAAAAAGAAATAGTGAGCATGGAGAAAACCAAGTCTTTTATCAGCTCTGCCATTATTTTGAGATCTGTGTCAGAACAGCAATAACTTCATTTATGAGTTTTTAATGACCTAACTCACCTCATTCATGGGTTTTAGATACTGGCACCATACTGGTTTTCTCCCAGGCAACAGTAATTTCATCAGTTCCAGGCACTTAGTGAAAATTAACCTTTATCTTCCAAATCTTCTAGCAGCTAACTCTCCTAAAATTGTCTAAAGGACATTATCTAGATCTTATAGCATTACAATTCTAACATTAATAGGTGATCTTTATTGGCCTTTAAATTAGGATGAATTGGGAAAATTTTTAACAAGTGACATGAAGGTCATCTGGGTTTTCCCCCTAAGCATCTAAAAGGATATTCATATTTTAGATATGTGAATACATATATGGATATATAAATATAGCCTATATTTGCAGTTAAATATACATCCTGACATTTTTACCACTTTGTTACTCCTCGGTTCTTTTTTTGTATTTCCCCCCTACATTTTCACTT
The DNA here is from genome assembly GCA_033558105.1 of Coccyzus lansbergi. Taxonomy (NCBI): domain Eukaryota; kingdom Metazoa; phylum Chordata; class Aves; order Cuculiformes; family Coccyzidae; genus Coccyzus; species Coccyzus lansbergi. Next base: position 619,644 of record JAUMJK010001112.1, read on the forward strand.
CCTTTTTAAATTTCTGAAATTATTTCCAACACTAAATCCTGAATCATAGAATCATAGAATCACCAGGTTGGAAGAGACCCATTGGATCATTGAGTCCAAACATTCCCATCAAACACTAAACCATGTCCCTCAGGACCTCATCTACCCATGCCTTAAACACCTCCAGGGAAGGTGAATCAACCGCCTCCCTGGGCAGCCTATTCCAATGCCCAATGACCCTTTCCGTGAAAAACTTTCTCCTAAGAAAAACTTCCTCCTCAATTTATTTTCTTCAGCTTGTTATATGCATTTGCAGGTGTATGTGTTTGTGCAGGCATCTACATATGTGCTATTTTAAATATGTGCACTTAATGTTATCACAAATGCAATAGTAACATAGTTTTTAACAAATTTGCAGTGGTAGCTAAGACATGCTTAAACAGAAACATTCTCCCAGCGTCTTTTTTTAAATGAGTGTTATATGATGTTTGTCTTATCTTCTTTGATCAATACTTCTGAAGATAGAATCATAGAATCATGGAATACTTAGAGTTGGAAGGGATCTCAAAGACCATCTAATTCCAAACCCCCTTCCATGAGCAGGGACACATTCCCAATAGATCAGGTTACCCAAGGCCCCATCCAACCTAGCCTTAAACATCTTCAGGGATGGGGCATCCACAACTTCCCTGGGCAACCTGTTCCAGTGTCTCACCACTCTCATTGTGAAGAAATTCTTCCTAATGTCTATCTAAATCTGCCCTTCTCCATATTATATTTGTTTCCCCTTGCCCTATCACCACAAGCCTTTATGAACAGTCCCTCTCCAGCTTTTTTGTAGGCTCCTTTCAGGTACTAGAAGGCTGCTATAAGATGTCCTTGGAACCTTTTCTTCTCCAGGCCGAACAACCCCAGCTCTCTCAGCCTGTCCTCAGCCCTCAGGTCATCTTAGTAGCCCTCTTCTGGACCCATTACAACAGATCCACATACCTCTTACTTTGAGGATTCCAGAACTGGACACAGTAATCCAGATGAGGTCTCACAAGACAGGAATAGAGGGGCAGAATCACTTCCCTCAACCTGCTGGTCATGCTTCTTTTGTTGCAGCCCGGGACACGGTTGAGCTTCTATCAAAATAGAAAATTAGAAATGTAACTGTGGAACTCTATGGGATATATGTTCAAATGTTGGTGGGTTTTTGGTTTTTTTCGGTTTGTTTTATTTTTTTTCTGTAGAATCATTGTTATGAAGCAGCTTACACACAATTCTCTAGTGGTTGGTTGGACAGGAAATATGCTTTCAGTGTACTGTACAGCCTTTATCCAAGACTTTACTAATTAGAAGTGTCAAACAGCCTGGATGATTTTAATTCCTCACTTCCATTAGAGGTAGTGTGACAAGAAAAAAGGGCACTGACTTTGGGCTCTGGTGTTAATAGTTGTCATACCACATCTCTTTAGATAGACTATATACCTGGAGACAGGAGAGCTTTATCTCCCTTCACTTGCTGCTACTGCAAGAATATCTTCAGTTGTAGAAGAGTCTGCCTCCAGGATTAGGAAATCTATGCAGAATTAAGACTTAAAGACTGATTTGTGACTTATATGTGGGGGACATGAGGTTTACCGAATTAGCAAGTGTGAACCTCATGATTGCAGAGGCCTTTCAGAGGGATATGATTTTGAAAGAGGGGAAATAAATTGTAAAAAATAGACTGTTTACTTCTACTTTATCTTCTTTTCCCCCCCCCAAAATGCTCATTCACTTCTTTTTTCGATGTGTCTTACCTGTTTATCAAATGCACAAACTCTTTTGAGACATTGTAAAAGCTATTAGAGCAGTGAAGGTAAGCTACAATTGACTTGAAGTCCACCAATCAAAATAAAGCACTGGAAAGAAATTAGTAGTACAGATAAAGAAGTATTGTGCTACATAAATCGATCTCAGGGCTTCTATTTTATTGTCTTTACTTACGTTGAATGGTATTTCATGGTCATTCTGATTTTAGATTGCATGTGTAAGCACTGCTCGTTCTTTGTCAAGGTGGTCAAATGAGTTCTTATATATAGATTAGCATCACACTAACACGTGTAGCACTACCTGGCTACTAAATAGAATAGATACTTGATTAAATAAGCAACCACTCAATAGCTGACCTGATTTATAAAGAAAAATCTTCTGAAACCAACAGCAGCCAACCTTATAAACAGAAGCTAAGATACAAAATAGTGCCACTGGAAAGGAACTTCTGATGTGAAAGGCAAGCTTAAAAATGTAGTTACAATAGATTAATAAATATTTGAATAAAATTTGAAAAAGTTGGAAGTTTCCAAAAAAATTTTCAAAAGGAAGAATCATGTTAAAATGTCATTTAATACAATCCTCTTTAGGACTATTCCTTATACAAAAATAACTTACTGAATCTTCTATTGATTGAAAGGTAAGGTTCGTATGTGTGTATTCAAACACAGGGCTATTTATCTATGTAGTTACTTAAAACAGAACATTGTCTGCGGCCACATTTTTCCAGGATATTTTCAGTTCCATCTTCTTTGTATATGCAAAGTCTGGCTGTTACCGTGTTTATAACAGAAAAGGAAATTACTTCTTTTCTAGTTCATTCTCTTAAATAAATTCTGCATAATCTCCTGCTGTGTAGTAAAAAGGAAAAATAATTGCCAAATGCAAATCTGCATAATCCCAAAAGACTTTAGTATGTGCACAGGCAAATCTATGTTTATAGAAGGTACTACATATTGCTGAATATTTTTGCATGACATTTGTCTGTAAGCTGGAGGAATAACAATAAATATTCAATAGTTTTACACACCTGTAATTAATGCTCAGAAATATAATATGCTAGTAAGCCAGCAGCTGTGCCTGGTCATTCAGCAAAATAAAAAATAATCCCTTTTGAAAAGGAAAACTAAAATCATAAAAGCCACCACTAAAACATTCTGTGCTTCTGCCTATTGCCTCTTCTGGTGGGCATTGTCAAATACTTCATAAGTTTACCTTTTCAGAGGTACTAGATGTCAAACAGATCATTGAACAGGAATTACTGCTGGTGTGTCTGGCAGTTATTCTGGTTTGTGATGGAAACAACATTTCTTAATTTCTGGTCACCCCTTTGATACTGTCAGACTTAGAATCTAGGAAGGACTGGCTGATGGAAAGCATGTCTCAGAAACAGTTATACAGAACGCATCCTGTATAAAAGCCCTGCAGAAAATGTCATGATCTAAACAGGATTTGGGATTTTGTACAAAGTACACATGCCATATTTCTGGTTTAGGGGGGGAAAAGAAGGAGTGGGTGATAGGATTGTAAGTATTGCTCCATTTCTTTGATGTAAGAGGGTTGTGAGTTTTAATTCTATGAGATAAAACATACATACAAAACAAAAACCTCATAATGCAAACCCCCGAATCCAACAAATTAGCATTTGTCTTTATCTGTTAGGCTTGAAATTCCTTGTGAGTTATAAAGTCAACCAATAGAACTGATAGGACATTTTCCAGATGAAATAGACAGAGAGGAATGGTCTTTGATTTTTGAATTGGTTTATGAAAAAAAATGCTTGGCCTGTGATTTTGTTCAGAGGAAAATAAATAAAATATTTCATACATATCTCAAAGTGTCATGTTTGAATAAACTAGACTCCTCTGTTGTCTGGGAACAAGGCCATAGAGTACCAAAAACTGACTTCTCTGGAGAAGGAACACATAGCCTAGTCTGACAAAATTACTCTTCAACTCGATATCTTATTTCCTCTTTTTTCCTAATATTTATTTAAAATAATTTAAAAAAATATATCATTTAACTTCACACCTCTATGCCAGGTTAGATCAGAAGCTCTGGAAAGTAGAATATCTTACGGACTTTTCTTCTGAGGAAACTCAGCACAGAAAAATGAAAAGATAGATGGTCCTGGTGTGAAAAACACACCTTTTTGTTTTGATTTGATTGTTAAAATTACCTAACAAAAGTCATGCTCAAATAGCTTATGTTGGCAAACACTGCTTTCTTTCCTAGCAAGGCAGAACATATGGAGGACCTTGCATGCAGTTAAAAAAGATTAAGCTACTGTATCTTGACATCTTATTGCTCATGCTTAGTCTGCTGCTTGATGTGGGTATTTCAGGTTAATATACTTCCTTTATAATTGAGTCTGACTCAAAATTTCTTCACTGTCAATTACAGCTTTACAGTAGATGTCTTAATACAAGGTAGCACAACCGCTCTCTATCATATTTCCTTAATTTCAAACTAACTGTGCAAGACTGAGACGGAAAATGTTCTTCATTTCCAGACACCAATCCTCTGCTCGGGAAATTCCTTCAACAGGATGTTATTAGTGTGGGAAACAAACAACTGCTCTACTATTACTGATATAAACCCACTAACTGATGTAAGCTGAGGAAGGCATAAAGTGAATCTAGTCATGCAGGAACAATCAAGATATCAAACATTTCATCCTCCCTTCACTACTGGTCTGTTTTATGTTGCAGTCTTCCAGTTTGACACGGAAAGCCTGCTAATTCTGTGACTAATTTGGATATTTATTTTGCCCTTTTATAATTGAATAATGTTTAGTCCTAGAAGACCTTTTCATTTCAATTTAAACTTTACATTCTCCATGAATAAATATTTATTCATTGCATATGGTGTTTTCATTACATGCAGACTGTTTAGTTTCCAGACTGAAAAAGGACAAGTCCTCAAAGAATACAGGTATCATAATGAAACAAAGTCAGCCACTTATATAATTGTAATGGTGGCAAGCAGTCTAGGCTAACAATCTGAATATGATTAATTTATTTTTTTTCGAGATCTGCAGGAAGAAAAAAATGTGAACATCAAACATTTATCATAAGAATGTGTTAAAACTGGATATCATTCGGCACCTAGAATATAGACTGAAGCCTGATTTATTCACTTTGTGAATAAGGCAAAACCCCTGAGGCTACTTGTATACTGAATTCTGTTTAGGAGCATTTTGAGGCACTGGAATGGGATTTTATATGATGTTAAAGTGTTTGAAGAATTCCTTATGTGCTTTTAGACTACATTGATAATGACTATCCTAGCCCTTTTTCCATTCTGATACTACCACAAGCTGTTTTTTGCAAACACTTTTATGTCACCAGTACACCTTGGATTACAGAGTGTCCTAACGCTAAGAAACACCATTAATTAATGTTTTTTTATTACTTGCACTGTTAGATCATTATTTATAAAGAAGGTGAACTTCAACCTGCACCAATTTCTTTTTTATCTCAAAAGGTTCACTCCAGCTACTAAGAGATATAGATACTGTGGAGAAGGATCAAGATAAAACCCAAGTGATAATGATGAATTATACCATTTTTTCAACTACAATCTAATATTATCCCCATACAATTTTTATGTTATACAATTCCAGATAGATACCTGTCAAAAAACCCCATAAATGTTTGGTACAGTAAAAATGAAGACTGTAATTTCATATTCTCTACAAGGCCTGAATCAGCTTGAAAAATTTTGAAGCAAATTTTCAAATAGACAAATTTAGAATCATAGAATCATAGAACAACCAGGTTGGAAGGGACCCATCGGATCATCAAGTCCAACCATTCCTATCAAACACTAAGCCATGCCCCTCAAGACCTCATCCACCCGTGCCTTAAACACCTCCAGGGAAGGTGAATCAACCACCTCCCTGGGCAGCCTATTCCAATGCCCAATGACCCTTTCTGTGAAAACCCTCCTCCTAATCTCCAGACTAAATCTCCCCTGGTGGAGCTTGAGGCCATTCCCTCTTGTCCTGTCCCCTGGCACTTGGGAGAAGAGACCAGCTCCCTCCTCTCTACAACCTCCTTTCAGGTAGTTGTAGAGAGCAATGAGGTCTCCTCTCAGCCTCCTCTTCTCCAGGCTAAACAACCCCAGCTCTCTCAGCCGCTCCTCATAGGGTCTGTTCTCCAGCCCCTTCACCAGCTTTGTGGCTCTTCTCTGGACTTGCTCCAGAGCCTCAACATCCTTCTTGTGCTGAGGGGCCCAGAACTGGACACAGTATTCAAGGAGCGGCCTCACCAGTGCTGAGTACAGAGGGAGAATCACCTCCCTGGACCTGCTGGTCACACCATTTCTGATACAAGCCAGGATACCATTTGCAGATATAATTTTTCAATAGTTACTGAAAAAAAACCCAAAACATTTCCTTTTCCCCCCTCCCTTTTTAAATTCTCTTTCCTTTTAAGTCTGCATTTTAATAACAGTAAATGAAGGAAATACATGGACATGGGTGATCCTTATCATCAAATAATTCATAAGTAAAAATAGTTTTATTTAGTGTTTTAAACAGCTGTAAAATTATTAAAGAAAGACTCTGTGCAGATACAGCCTCAGGTTCATGTTAGAAACACATTTCATTAAGTAATTCATTTTACATACAGCGACCATCTTGCACTCATATTTTACAAATTATCTGAAAGTCCGAACGCTAATGTGCAGTTCGATCAATTATATTCATAATAATATAAAACTAAAAATTTCTCTTAAAAACAGGAGATATCTATTTATTTAAATGTGATGAAATTAAGAAAATGTAAGCAAAATAAATCAGTTCTAACAGGGCATTAGAGATGTTTTCTTTCTTCCTTCTCTGGAACTAGAAGGAAGCAGTCAGTCAATGCAAATGAATGGTAGAGTATGTAAAGATCATTCTATCAAATTTCCCTGCTTTCCCTCCCAAACCTGAATATTGAACAGCAATAGACACAGAGATCTAGTATGCTATGTTGTTGTATTTTTTTTCTGAAAAGAAGTCACCTTTAGGAGTAAACATAGATGTTCAAATGAAGGAGATATTTTTTCATTTTTCAGATATATTATGGTTGGGGTTTTTTTTAAAGTCCCATAATTTGATAACATTTGACAGTTGTGCTCTTGCAGCTGCAACTATCTAGAAAGAAAAATATTCAGATAGCTTCTGTGACAAGGAAAATAGAAAAAACCTTTCAAACTCAAACTGAATTCCTTAGTTAGTGGACTTCTAAGTGGCATTGTTTTATGGTCCACTGCAAATTTTTCACCCTCATCATCTTCCTTTCACCCTCATTATTCCATAAGAATGTTACGTTTCTTTCTCTCTCTTCCCCCCTGTGTGTAGTTTAATAAGACAACGACTTTTCTTTCAAAGCCAGCTTGAAGTAACTATTACATTTGTTCCCTTTGATCACAGCTCACCTGCACAACAGCTTGAGCAGCAGCTGGAAAGTGGCTCACTTAAATTACCTGCGCTGGGAATAAGACACCATTTTAACCCCTACAATTTCACTTAGCTACATCTCTGGAGGGGAGCAAACAGGGACAAGATGGGCAACTCACAAACTGTCTTTCCTGACAAAACAATGTCATGAAATTACATCTTTTACTCACTGGCTTTATCTTTTACTTCTCCTCTTGGTAACCTGTCAGCTGAATCCAAATTCTAAGTACCTTTTTTTGTCAACCTGATCAGTTAATATAATGAACTCAATTTCATGGTGACTATTCCCATCATTTGAATAGTATCAAGTTCAGTTCTTCCTTTTCATATCTGAAGAACATTTGAAAAAAGTATACCTGCTTCATTTGTTCCCAAGTGTTTCAGCAGGTCTAATAAGAGATATTGTCTGTCTTTCAATTTTTTTGCAACATGGAATGACAGCAGGTAGTAACACAAATTAAGGACACTGTGAAATGAATTTAGAAATGCAGAGTTAGGAGGAAGAAGAAGGTTTTACACCCATCCTTAAGTTGAATATAATTTCTTATATTTAGGATTTACATTACTGTTGTCCAAAATGTTGTTATAACTACAACACCAGATTCTAACTGCTGATTTGTAGGTCCATGTTTTATTTTTATTAACATTTTATCTCCATTACAGTGGCATCTACAGACCTCAGTTGTGTTTGTTATTTTTCTTAAAGCAAAATTGTTTGATTGACTTCTGACTCTTTGAGGTTGCAGGGTTATTAGGATCACAGAAAACTGATGGGATGGCTTTTTTGACTGTAGTGTTGCACTGGAGGGATAAAGTTTCTTTATGAAAGACAGGACAGGAATACAGGGATGAGGGAGTTGTCTTCTCTGTATGAGAGAGCAGCTGCAGTACACAGAGCTCTGTCAGAGGGTGGAAGAGGAGCCAAGGGAGAGTTAATGGTTTAGTATTAGAGAGAGAACAGGAAAAGACATTACTGTGTGTGACTGCTATAGGCCACCTGACTGGCAAGAAAGGGTCAATGAAGCCCTTTACAGATAGGTAGGAGCAGCCTCACATTTCTAAACACTGGTCTTCATGAGGAACTTCAACCACTCAGATATCTAATGGAGGCAAAACACAGCAGGGCATAAACAATCCAGGACATTGCTGGAGCGCATTGATGATAACTTCTTCCTCCATATGACAGAGGGGCCAATGAGAGGAAGTGTTCCGCTGCAACTCATACTCAGTAACAAAGAGAGGCTTGTTTGGGATCAGAAAAACAAAGGCAATTTTGACTGTAGTACCTATGTGATGGCAGAGTCCAGGATCCAGGCAACAAGAGGGAGAATGAAGAGCAAGCTCATGTTCCTGGAACTCAGGAGAGCAGATTGCACCCTCTTCAAAGTTCTGCTTGGAAAAGTTCCACAGGATGAATATCTGGAGGGAAAGGTGAGCCGACAAACTTGGTTAATATTCAAAGATCACATCCTCCAAGCTTAGGAATCATAGAATCATAGAATCACCAGGTTGGAAGAGACCCATCAGATCATTGAGTCCAACCATTCATATCAAACACTAAAACATGCCCCTCAGCACCTCATCCACCTGTGCCTTAAACACCTCCAGGGAAGGTGAATCAATCACCTCCCTGGGCAGCCTGTTCCAATGCCCAATGACCCTTTCTGTGAAAAACCTCCTCCTAATCTCCAGCCTAAATCTCCCCTGGTGGAGCTTGAGGCCATTCCCTCTTGTCCTGTCCCCTGTCACTTGGGAGAAGAGGCCAGCTCCCTCCTCTCCACAACCTCCTTTCAGGTACCTGTACAGAGTAATGAGGTCTCCTCTCAGCCTCCTCTTCTCCAGGCTAAACAACCCCAGCTCTCTCAGCCGCTCCTCACAGGGTCTGTTCTCCAGCCCCTTCACCAGCCTCGTTGCTCTTCTCTGGACTCTCTCCAGAGCCTCAACATCCTTCTTGTGGTGAGGGACCCAGAACTGAATACAGGATTCAAGCAGCGGCCTCAACAATGCTGAGTACAGAGGGAGAATAACCTCCTTGGACCTGCTGGTCACACCGTTTCTGATACAAGCCAGGATGCCATTGACCTTCTTGGCCACCTGGGCACACTGCTGGCTCATGTGTAGAAAGGGTGCATCCCAACAAATATCTGGTCATACAAAAATGTCAGGAGACCTGCATGGATGAGTAAATATCTCCTGGCCAAACTCAAAACCAAAAAGGGTAGAAGCAAGGGTGAGTAACCTGAGAGGAATACAGAGACATTGTAAAGAAAGCCAATAAGAAAGCCAAAACCCAAATGACCAGGGGTGCCAAATATAACATGTACTTCAAAAATACATCTGCAGTAAAGGCGAGACTATGGAAAATGTCAGGCCATTGTTCAAAGAGTGCTGATCCTGGTTATACAAGACATAGAAAAAGCCTTTTATGCTTCAGTCCTTACTAGAAAAAGGTTTCTTCAGATGAAGGGGTAGAGTGTACCCTCAGTGAGTCTGCAGACAACATTAGAGTGGGAGGAGTGGCTGATAGTTTAGAAGCTTGTGCTGCAATATAGAGGGATCTTGTTGGGCTGGAGAAAATGTTTGGCAGGAACCTTATGAGGTTCAACAAGGAGGCATGTAATGTATGGCATCTAGGAAGGTAAAAAAACCTCATCACTAGCCTGTGTTGGTGGCTGTCCAGCTGAAGAGCATCTTGACAGAAAAGTCCTGATGTACACCAGCAGTGTGCTCTTGTTGCAAAGAAGGATAATGGTATCTCAGGCTACATTATAAAAAGTATTGTCAGCAGGTCAAGGGAGGTGATCCTTCCCCTCTGCTCAGCACAGAGGAGGCCACACTTGGAGTTCGTATCCTGTTCTTGACTACTCGGTAAAAGAGAGAGAATAATGTACTGGAGAGAGTCAACAAAGCACCACCAAGATGATTAAGGGATTGGAGCACCCATTATACAAGGAGATGATTGGAACTATCTTGGAACAATTTTGTCTCGAGAAGGCAAGGCTCAGGGGGAATCTCGTCAATGTGTGTAAATACATGAAAGGAGTGTGGAGAGAAGAAGGAGCTAGGCTTTTGTTAGCAGTGCCTTGTGACAGCACCAGCGGCAATGGGCATAAACTGAAACAGAGGAGGTTCTAGATAAGCACCAGGAAACACTTTTTTACTTTGAGAGTGACTGAGCACTGGTACAGATTGACCTGAAATATTGTGGACTCCCCAGTCTTAAAAAATCTTAGAAATCCATCCATCCATAATCTTGGGCAACTGGCTTTATGCTGTCCTGTTTGAGCAGAGGTGTTGGACCAGACGGCCTCCCAAGGTCCCTTCCAATCTTGATCATTCTATGATTCAGAGATTCTGTGATTAGACTACAATATAGCTAAATTTGCAGCTAATCACTCTTGTTTCTCTAGTGTCTCCTGTGTAAAAAGGTGATTAACAGCGTGGTTATGACAGAGATCAAGAAGTTGTGTTCTTGCTAGGGGATCTGCAAGCTACTAGTGCCTTCTTTTTAAAGAAGTCAAGGTAAGAAGTTTCCTCAATATAATCATATAAAATATAAGAGGCAAAACAATAAACATGAGATACTTAGAATCATAGAATCATAGAACAACCAGGTTGGAAGAGACCCATCGGATCATCAAATGAAACCACTCCTATCAAACACTAAAATATTGTCAAAACCAAGGCCTCCCTCTCCTTCTTGCTTTCCATCTTCCTCTCATCTCTGTGAGCACTGATAAAAAATGTGCTTTACAGAATTAATGAACTACTTTCATTATGTAGAAATTTGAGAAAATTTGCCATTATTACTCAGGTAATAATGGTACTGATAAGGGCTCTGGCATCTTCATTTACATATATGAATAACTGGGTTAAAGCAAAGATGATCCTGTAGAGATCATAAATGTTATACAGAAGTTCCATGGCATTACTAAATGGACTCGTATCTAACACATTAGAGCAATATTTAGATTTATTTAAAAAATAGTATTTAGATTCTCTAATTTAGTCTGTCATTTTTGTCTCTAGCATCACATCATCTTACAAAATGTCAGTCTTAGTTATTCTCTATGTCTTATAGAACAATGTAATATAATTTCTTTTTTTCTGAATAGAGTACTAGATTTTGGATTTGACCTATAGATCATTTTGAAAAACTGTAGCTAACAGGGGAAGCCACTGTAACTCTTATGTTTAAACCTGGAAGGACATAATGAATCATGTAGCACTCTACATTTTTTTCCTTCCTTTTTTTTTGCAATTCTTCTGTGATTAACATGCAAACAAAATCTCTCTATATTTTTAAAATTTAAAAAAGCTTGTATATGAAAGTAATTATTGTTTTCTATAGCGATATTCACTGATACAACATTAGGAAAGATTCTGAAGACCTGACATTCCATATAGGTTTAATTTGGGCTTCAAGAGAAAATTGAAAATGCAGCAATGAAGAACTTACTTTACAAACTGAACTTTATTTTAAGATCATTTATTTGCCTGCTTCTTTCTTCACTTCTGAAAGCACATAGTCACATGAAGATGAATGTACTGAGATAGAATAATTTTTAATAGAAGTTTTTCATGGTATTTTAAGCTTTGAACACTACTTGCATCTTGAACAACTTGAGCAATGCTGTCTGAGTATTGTTTGAAAAACAACAAAATCCTTTCATCAGGTTGACAGTCTGGAAAAAAAATGACAAACAATTCCTCTACACCATTTTTTGAAGTGCTGTGTTTTGATGGGTGAGACTAGATGTTTTAGATTGAGGACACTTCTTGCTCAGAGGGACAGTGCCAATCTTAACATCTTTTTGCTTAAATGAAGGCTTTTCTTTGGTGCTAAAAACACCTTAGATACACAGACTTGACTTCTCTTCACAATACTACTTTTTCTCTCACCAGTTTCACAATAGGTTGCTTGTTTTAATATTTCTTTTGTTTTGAAAATAAAAGCAGAGTTGCTGACATCTTTTCTTCTCCCAGTTTAAATGCCCTAACAGAATAACAATGTCACATTAATAACCACTTCCCAGAGAGCACCATCTTTGAATTCCTAGAGGAATCAAATTTGATATTCTCGTAATGTCTTCCAGAATCATGCATGTTAATTGGATAAATTATGTTTTGATTTTTGAAGTAAACCAGGTTTGAAATTCAGTGCACAATCCTCTGTTGTACAGATTCTACAGGAGGACTTGCTCTAAGGTGTTCCCATCAGCTGGAAAATGTGACACTCTTGCATTTTTATCTTTAAAAGGCAATAATTCTTTCTTAAAGCATGCTACCAACTTAGTCTCCAGTTGTATGAAGCACTTTTTTATGAGTTTTCAGATACTCCGGGAAGTGGAAAAATGGTGCAGTTGATATGACAGGAGAGCTATGTTCACATGCTTAGTTTTGCCATAGGTGTCTTCAGCGATATTAAACAAGTTTCTTTATTTCCATTTTACTCTGTTTCATGCCAGCATAATAAGAGAACAGGATATTGCTCCTTTATTAGATTGTTGTGAGGATAGGGAAAGCCTAATCATGGCCCAGTGGTGAAATCATTCAACCAGTAACAAAAGACTGGAAAGTCCATTCCCTCAGATAAATTTGTTTTGATTGAACAGTTGTTCCAGAATTAAAGAGAAGGATTGCACCCCTCCAGCAGGAGGACACAACTGAACAAGACTCTGTCCTGTTCATTGAGCCAAACAACTTCTGTAGCTAATTTTCAACATTTCCTATGCAATACACTAACCAGTAGATTTCTATGCCAAAGTAGCACCATTAATACCTTCATGGTCTAATTTAACACAGACAGTCCAAGTTGATTGCTTGACCTAAAAAACATGCACTGTTCTAAGTCTCCTTTTACTTTCATAAAAAGATAATGCACTGGCTGCCTCTTAGGCCTTTCAAATATGTAAACTACCTATGTGGTTCTTTTAATTGTCAGAAAAGTATTTTTATCCAAACTTCAGAACATTTCTTTTAATTCTGAACTTATTCATGTGCACAAATGTCGGTGAAGTCATTTCACTCTCTCATTTGAAATATTTACAAGAGAAATAAAATCAAACATTTATGTACATAGGAACTTCATTTTCATAAAGTCTTCAAATATGTTTCTTAAATGAAAAGGAAAATAAGAAGACAAAAATGTAGAAGGCATTTAAGAAATTACCAAACTGTCTTCAGGTCAACATGTGTATCTCCTACTTTTTATGAGTATAAGAACATTTAAAGCCTATTCCAACCCAAACTATTCAATGATTCTATGATTTATTTCTATGCATTAAGATACATTTGAGACAGGAGTATATATTTAGCATTTTGCAAGAAATTCTAGTACTATAATGGTGTTTTTCAGCTTGTTTATCAGGCAGAAAGTCTTATCAACTTTATACTATAATTTTAAAATATTTTTGCTTGTTATTTCAATATCGTTGCAATAAAATATCTCATTTTGAAGACATAGTATATAAAATATATCTTTTGTTTAACTGGTAATTTCCTTCAGTTCTATTTTCCTGTCATAATTCATACCTCATTCCTTAGAAATTTCTAGCTAAACATATAGAAATAAAAATATGTCTTTTCTTTTAACTTTAGCACACTGTAAGAGAATGTCTGATCCCATGTAAACAAATGGAAGAAATCTCGTTAAAATTAGTATCATTATTCTTCATCGCTACATAAAAGATCAGTCTATTACTTCCCTGTCAGTGGAAACAGCAGCAGCTGTAGCTCAGATAAGCTTAAAAGCTCATCTTTTAAGCAAGCAAGACTCTGGGTGCAGTCTTATGTTTTTCTTTGGGCATGTTGCTTATGTGACAACCTAGCAGGGGATAGCAAGTTCTTCACCTGGTTCTGCTATAAACAGAAGGGATTAAGGTCTCAATTCCATATTTCTAAGGATGGATGTTTAGCATGACCCTTGTCTACAAATAGTTCACAAATTAAACATCTTAAGCACGTGCTTTCTCCCTGAGTTAATGAACGTGCTTTGACCAGAGTAGCCTGATGGACTCTCCAGCTTAGCCTAAAGGGTCAGTATGGCTCAATGACTTTCAGCTAGAGTGAGACTGCACACAGCAGTTCCTCTTGAGCTCTAATTTCTATTAAAAAAAAACCCAAACAAACCCAAAAAGTTGCTCCATCTGGGCTAGCAGGAAGCCATAGGCTGTGTGTCTGAATGATAAAAGAGAGAAGGACCTTAGGATGCAACAAGTTCGTTTCAGTGGGAGTTAGAAAGATTTAGTAAAATTATATAATGGTACATGTTTGCTTATGTCTTTGGAAGGTAAGGACATGCATTTGTTAGAAATATATAAAATATATATTTGTTAGCTCATATATAAACAATTACTTTAATATAAATATGTTTATATTTTAGGCATGAAAGCTGTGTTCAAATATGTTGGTTTGTTTGATTGTTTGAAGGTTTTCCTATTATGTGGTTGTTGGTTTCTCTTTCATTGTGTTCTTCCCTACCCCCTGAAGATGCTTACGTCTACATTTTTAAAAAAATAAAACATTTTAGCTACAATTTTGGAAGCTGAATGCTTTGAGTTCTGAAGCGTGCAATAAATCATTTTACTTATATTTATTAAACTGTGAAATCCTTTGAAAAAACATGGATGGAAAAAGAAGTGAGTCAATTGTCATCCTGTAGTTGAGGGCTATAGTACTACATCTTGTCAAGACTGGAAAAAATAATATAACATATTTCAGACACTATGCTATTATACTTTCAATTAGGAGATTATTTGTAGCATAGAAACTCTATGATAAAAACAATCCTCAGAGATTATGTTATAAAGTAGCATTTTCAGTATTTTTTTGAGTGAAATTTTATAGAAAATAGACCAAAAGGATATTCGTTATGACTTTGTGAACAGAAGGGCATAGCTTCTTGGTGAGTGCAGGAACAGTAAAATCTCTGTGTTTACATCTTCCTGACTGTTTATGGTTTGTCTAGTATATTTTTGATATATTTTTGATTATTAGCAAATACAAGCTTTTTTGAATTATAAAGAAATAGCCAGCATTAAAATCTTATTCCCTTTAAGCACTTCTAGAAAGTTTACTGAGTTATTTTAGTAAAGCTTCATATGCATTATTGTAACACTTGCCAGAATGATACTATATAATACTATCTTTGTTCATACATTTGCCTTTAGAACAGAAATATTTTAAGATAGGTTAAAAAGTCTGAGAAAAACACAAAGTCTTTCCTTTTCATTTTATACTAACTCTTTAGTTCGTGCATATTACGTTGTCAGAACTCTTGGAGGACTTTGAGGTGTAGAACTCTTTTATTCATTCTTGTATATCTTCTCAGTAGTTCTTAATAAATAAAAACGATCAAAACCCCATTTATGGTGCTTATCTACAAATACTTTAAACATAGTCATTCTCATTATTCCTCTCAAAAGTAGGTTGCTTCAGAAGACTATTTTTAAAAAGTTATTATTTTCTCTCTCTTTCAACTTCACAGCACAATTTAGTGTATCTACTTTTTTAAAGACCAAACTGAAAGTTCTCCTTTCTCCTACCAAATGTTATCTGATTATATTTCTTATTATAAAATGTTTTTATTAAAAATTTAGGGACTTTTTCAGTCACAGTTCTATCATTCTTCCAATAATTTACAATTAATGACAATTAATGCAATTGCCACAAAAAAAAAAAACCAAAAAAAACAAAAACAAAAACAAAACAACAAAAAACAAAACCAAAACCAAAGGGAAAGGTTTCTTTTGAGTAGTTCTGTACTAACAAGTAAAACAGGTCATATTCATAAATTTTGCAAAGGTACTGACAGACCACCCCTCATCAAGAGAGGTGTAACAGATTTTTAAACTGTTAAAGCACCCCTCAAAACCAGGAAATATCTCTTTAAGTGTAATGCCCCTTGGCAACTAGCAAGAAATTAAAACTTGTTTAAATATTTTAAAATGCCTGCAAACTCACACTGAATGTCTAGTTTGGGATTAATGTTACTGATGGGTTATGAGGCCATTTTTGAAGAAACACTGATAAAGAGTCTCTCCCTTATATAAAGCAACATAAAATAACACAAGCTATAAAAACACTTGGAGATATTCCTAACTGTAAAAGATTTGGTCCTGAAATCATAGAATCATAGAATCACCATCTTAGAAGAGACCCATCAGATCATCAAGTCCAACCATTCCCATCAAACACTAAACAATGTCACTCAGGACCTTGTCTACCCGTGCCTCAAACACCTCCAGGGAAGGTGAATCAACCACCTCCCTGGGCAACCTGTTCCAATGCCCAATGACCCTTTCTGTGAAAAACTTCCTCCTAATCTCTAACCTAAATCTCCCCTGGTGGAACTTGAGACCATTCCCTCTTGTCCTGTCCCCTGTCACTTGGGAGAAGAGGCCAGCTCCCTCCTCTCTGCAATCTCCTTTCAGGTAGTTGTAGAGAGCAATGAAGTCTCATCTCATCCTCCTCTTCTCCAGGCTAAACAACCCCAGCTCTCTCAACCGCTCCTCATTAGGCCTGTTGTCCAACCCCTTCACCAGCTTTATTGCTCTTCTCTGGACTCACTCCAGAGCCTCAACATTCTTCTTGTGGTGAGGGGCCCAGAAATGAACACAGGATTCAAGGAGTGGTCTCACCAGTGCTGAGTATAGAGGGAGAATAACCTCCCTGGACCTGCTGGTCATACAAGCTAGGATGCCATTGTCCTTCTTGGCCACCTGGGCACACTGCTGACTCATGTTCAGTCGGCTGTCAACCAACACCCCCAGGTCCTTCTCCTCCAGGTAGCTTTCTAGACAGACTTCTCCTAGTCCGTAGCTCTGCATACAGATTGTATGCTTTGCATACAGTTGTGCCCCAAGTGCAGGACCCAGCATTTGGCCTTGTTAAACCTCATGCCATTGGACTCAGCCCAGTGGTCCAGTCTGTTCAAATCCCTTTGTAGAGCCTCCCTACCCTCCAGCAGATCAACACTTCCACCCAGCTTAGTGTCATCTGCAAACTTGCTAAGGGTGCACTCGCCTTCAGCCAGGTCATTGATGAAGACATTGAGCAGGGCTGGACCTCTAGCTGCATTTAACACCATTTACTACCACTCTCTGGGCCTGGACATCCAACCAGTTTTCTACTCAGGAGAGTGTGCACCTGTCCAGGCCAGAGGCTGTTTAAAGTTTAAGTAGAATTTAAGACTTTTGTCAAATTCATTATCATATTAGAAACTAAATTTAAGTATGTACTTTAAGGTCAAGAAGAGACTTTGAACAACAAGTGAGGAGTGCTGCTTGTCTCTGTAGTTGTTTTCAAAGAAATTAGGTAAAAAAAGGTGAAAATTAAACTTTTTATATTTGAATGGTTTTGAACCTGCTTTTACCTTTTCTGTAAAACCAGAATTTAGCGCTTGGTAACTGAAAGCTGATGCTGAAAAGTAATCAGGTCATTTCAAGATACTGATATTAAAGGAAATACATACATCAAAACTCATGATAAAATAGTAGGTGTTAGCAATACTGACACAAACATAAAATCTGGACTTTGAGATTTCTAGCATCTCAGACAGCCATGGAGACTCTTCCCATTTTTATCACTGTGGAGGTCTGACAGGGGATTTACAATTTTGTTCTCATCAACACCACTCAAATTTGTGTAGAGGTCATTGCTGAATGGCAACCAAATGGCAGGCAACACTGAACAGCTGCCTTGACAGCTTTTCCGGTATAGGGGGTGAGAGAAAGTGAGAATTGAAATCTAGCTCTGCTGGATGTTGTGGTACTGGATACTGCCTCCTCCCTTAAGCCCCCTTCCTTTATTTATTTATTTATTTTACCAAAAGTTTATTTATTTATTTTACCAGAAGTTCATTGAAAGTTTGAAAGGTTTGAAGTGTGATGTAAGTGTGGGTAGGTCATTTATCTGCTTGTCAAACACCACACAGAATATAAAAAAATTGCAGTATATGAATGTATATACTGCATAAGTGCAACATGTTTTTATTAGAAGGGACATCTGAATGAGGAATGAAGTTCTGCAACTATTTAATGCAAATGAGAGCATGCACACACATGAGGAGCCCTGCTGATTTCAGTGAGGCATCTTACATGCATAATGAGCATGCATTTAGACTGTTCTGTGATGAGTAAGGTTCAGCTGGAAGATGGTTAAAGTTGATTATAAGTTTAGATAACACAGGAATCAATCTGTGCATATTTTCTATGACTTTGCATTTGGTTTGAGATAATGTTTGTAGCTAATTGTTTTAAATAGTGGCAATGATGCTCTTATTTTATCAACTTATTTAGTGAAAGAAAGTCATGTAATATTGAAAATTTATTCTTGCTGTCTTTTTGTTTATTTTTTTAAAAATATGCCTAAATATGCTTTAAGAATTCTATGACAAAGGTAAACTGAAAATTACAAACTAAATATTATCCTACCATGTTTTCACAGAGTTTCAGCGATTCCTGTGTACTTTGCAGACTTGTCTCTGAACTGGAAAGGCACCGAGACAGACACATATGGCAACACCAGTGCATGTCATACACATTTCAGCATTTTTGCAGCTCTGATTCAGGCACTCAGAAGATAGCATGTTGAATCAATTTTTTTTCATGAAAGCTACTCTTGGAAAGGAAGGGAATTTAATTGAATGTGCGTGTTGAGGAGCAGAAGAGTACCGGATGTCTGAAATTAAGTTTGTCTGTAATCTTCAAGGCACTATGCAAACTAATGAGATGTAGAATTGCCACTACATCTGTTCCTGTTTGCTCACATTTAAGATGAACACTTAAAAAAAAATCATATTATGGAGACCTATTTGTTGAAAATAGTATAATTTATGCATACACATTCATGCTGTGTATTTAGTGCTTGAGGAAAGGAACTAAATGGGGTAGTTATCATCCCCTTTGTATTAATATTTAATTAAAAGCTGAAGGAGATCATATTTTGACAGATACCCTCTTAGCCATAGGAAAAATACATCTGCAGTAGCAGTTTTCTTGTTTGATCTCATTTTTTGGGTCAACTTACATCTATACACAGACACATGCACACACTGCATTCCATCATAGGAACACAATGCTGTTAGTAACTTTTTAAGCTAGAAGACAGTGAAATTATCTCACACTTATTTCAACTCCTGATCAAAAACTGTAGCTGTAGCATGAAAGAAAAAAAAACAAGAATAAAAATAAAAAACAAACAAAAACCCTCAAATTGAAAACAGAGAAAAGGCTTTGAAGATTTGAAATGCTGAAATTAATAACTCTGACTTCTTAAAGTGGTTTCTTATTCACAGTAGCATTTGTTGCCTTGCTAATGATCTTCTGGTTTGGAAGTGTATCTACTGCTCCTTTAAACTCATACAGAAGTTTGAAACTTCACAATTAACTGTTTCATTGAGACTTCTGAGGGGGGGAAAGAAAAACAAAACCCTATCACAAAAAGACACACAAATCCAGAAAAAAACCCCAATATCATGAGATCCAAAACTTTTTATTTAAACAAGTGATTTCTAACTGTAATAGTACAAAATTGCTAGGCAAGTTCTCCACTCATGGCACAGTCAAAAGTCCCAATGAAATAAAAGTCTATCTAACTGGGATCTAACAATCACTCTGCTTCACATTTTACAGGTATCTGATTTTGAAACACTGTTAAAGAAAGAGAAATTTCTATGTATTCCTACCTTATAGCTGCGTAACCTAGACAAAATAATTCTCTGTGTGTTCATATTGCACACACAACCTAATTCACAGGGCTTCAAATTGATGAAAATGTCTCTTTTCAAATAAATGAAAGACTACACAGTGACTTTTAGAAGTGTGTCTATTCACACTTCAGAGTGTTTCTGATGAATTATTACTCTAGAGGCCAAATATCCTGACAATGATTTACAGACTTTCTGAATAAAATCGTTCCAGAAGTGAAAAAGCTCTCTGCCACAGGAAAATGTAAAGACACTTGGAAATCACTTTGTTGTTACTGATTCCTAATATTAAATATAAATATTAGTGTAAGGTTGATGTCTGTTAATACTATCTAAAACATTCCCTCTGTTACTGCAATCTCATCTCAGCTGAGGCAATGAATAAAAGTGCAATATAATTTTTCTCTTCAATATTTTTGTGCTGATATCAGTAAATGTGACAGGCAACTGAGGAATAGAAGTATTACTTCTGTATATCCAGTATCATTAACATTTAGGAAGTACATAATGATGATTTTTTACTTAGATCCATATGCCCAGATGCTTGGAATATGGATTTCCAGGTTAGAAAATATTAGGGAGGATAATAAAGAAAAAAAAATAATAAAAAACTCATAAGCCTTTAAAAACTGGTTTGAGACATTGTATTATAGACTAACCAGGTTGAAAGTTATTAACTACATACAAGAGTCATGTGATCAGTCATCCCTGTGCATATGCATTATGCATGAGTTCCACATATTTAATAAAACTGATGTGCCTCCAAGGAATTCTACCTACTATATAAGCTCTGCATAGTGTGTATCTCCTTTTACTACAACTTTACTCACTGGACTTTTTGAAGAAGGGAGTTTCATACCAAATTTATTCCGACTGAACATTTTTAGTTTTAAAGACTGAGATTTTCTGCATGCCTTTTAGTGCAGCTCTAAGTAGCAGAATTCTAGGGGCACCTGAACATTAAAAAAAGGCAAGTCATATAGTTTCTAACAAAGTTTTATTATAAATAACTTGGATTGGTTGGAACAGGTAACAAAAAGTTCTGTTGTTCAGCACAAATTAACAAAATAAAGTCCTTTTTGTATAACTGCAGAGGCTTTTTTCTTATTTCTAGGTGACAGTGCAGTGGTAATTTCACTAAGTTTTATGTCAGGACAAGAACATGTAACAGGTTTTTGTCAAAAACAAACACTGAAAGCTGTAAACCTCTCACCTGGCTTTTTGTCTGAACAATTCACCCTGTCCTGTTCCTTTCAAGGAAACATCACAGACACAGCTGCTCTGGAAGTTTAAGCACATGTATGCATGGAACAGTCCACAACATCTTTTCTCTGTTTCTCTTTTCTATCACCCTGAGCTACACCTGAGTTTCTTCTATGTAGAGTACAAAAAAAAGGAATATATTTTAGTCAAAGGTTACTCGTGTATAACTCAGAGAAAGGCAAGGATTTTTTGAATGATAAAACCAAATTATTGCCCTGAGTTTTTGTGATTTATACCGCTTCTTTGCTTATTATCACAGTCAAGTTTTTCTTTATGAAGTTAAACATTCATCCAAACAATCTGTAAAATAAAAAGAAAAGTAGGTTTCAAGTGACTTTAGGAATGATTTGCAAAAATATTAGAGGACAGAGAGCTCTATGTCCAGCTGAAAATTTGTAAGAATTGTACACATGCATTCCAGTATGATTCTTAAAAACACCCAAATAAAAAAACCTCACAACATTTGATTCTAGAGAGGAATCACGCTTGTCACAACCCTGTTTGTAACAAACTGGCATTTTTTTATTAAATTTGATTTTAAGGTGGGATTAAGGAGAGGCATTAATGCATTGTCTTAGACAATCTGGTTATGGGGAGTTTAAACTCTGAATTCCCAAATGAAAGCAAGTCTGACATATATATCTTCTTTCTAGGAGACCCACAAGCTTCGTTTTTTCTCACTGTTCCCAAAAGGAGTCCCTGCACCAGTCTATTCCTGCCCCTGCTGCTCTTCCATCACATATACCAAGCTTACCAGTTTCGGGTCATTGTGATTTTTTAGGCAGGTAGATCCACTAGGCAGAAAAGAAAGATGGAAGAGAAGCTACTGAATCATTTTGATATACACCACAAAGATTGCCCATGACATTCAGGCCAATAGATGCAAAGTGTTCTATGTCCCAGTTACTGATAGCAAACTTGAAACAGATCATCTATTTCCATTTTGCACTGCGTATGTATCCAGACTGGGGCTTCTTCTGTTCTGAGAAAATGCTACTTTGATGTCATGTATGCTTACAGGGCTGAATTTTGGCCTACTAGGGTAATGTTTTAATAAAGCAGGTAAATATATTACCTGCTCTAGATGCTATGAGACATAGGTGAGATCTCTGAGGGACAAACCTATTTGAAAGACAGCAGAGAAGACTGAGCCAAAGTTAATGCAGTCTTGTCTGTACTGCCTTTCTCAGAATGATCCCCACATTCTTAAACTTCAAACAGGATTTGTTTTAGAAAGAGCTAGATATTGCAATCAAAAAGAGAACCAGGTAGAAAAGGAGGATGTGCTTATCAGAGGTAATCAGGGAATTTGAATCAAAGTTAAGGAGCAAAAAGGGTTTTTCTATGGTTAAAATTCTATGGTTAAATGACATTTCAGAAAGACCAGTGAGCTGTTTATGCTACCATTTAAGACTTTCTTCCATGGACGAGGTGCATCGTAATAGAAAGCCCTAGTGTAGTCTTTGAAATGCTTCCTACATGGATTGCAATGATGGTAGATAAGAAGTAGGTTTTCCACACCTTGTTAACATCTAAGAGAAAACAAGGCCAAAATAGAGTACGATGGACATCTCAGTGGGTACAATGGAAAGATGCTAATGTACGATCAGTTTGATCAAGGGGATAAGCCTGGAAATATAGAACAGAGTAGAATAGAGTAGAACTGGACATTAAGGTAGGATAAGGGAAGGGAAGGGAAGGGAAGGGAAGGGAAGGGAAGGGAAGGGAAGGGAAGGGAAGGGAAGGGAAGTCAAAAGGGTCCTACAGATATATGGACCAATTACCTTCATCTACTTTAACTGCCTAATTGAAGAATACCAAAAGAATTCTTCAACATCCTTTTGAACAGATAAAAATGGAACAAGATAACATCTGTTAGTGTTAGAAAATAAAAGATCATCATAAACTAAATACAGGAAGATGGGCTGAAAAATGTTCTAACAGTTGTCATAAACATGCAGTCTTACAGATGCTATGTAGACCTTACGTACTTAAAAATTATATTGATGTACATATTATTGTTTATTATTTTTAATAAATTTTTTTTAAACTTTAAAGTTTAGATATTTGCCATAACAAAAACTGATGTAAAAAATATTCTCAGTGGATTTCTGTAAATAAGGAGAGGATCACATAAATCCAAATATCAATTTTATTTATTTCTCCTTTTGAGTTGGTCCACAAGTGTCAAATCAGCCCATCCATAGCAAAAAAAAAAAAAAAAAAAGAACAGCTCAGAACAGCTCAGGAACATTAAATATTTAATCTATTTCTATAATTCATAGGAGAACCAAAAATATACCTATGAAATTGTGTTCATTCAAATGTAGGAGAAATGTTGTTGTAATTTTCTTGCATGGGATGGAAATATTAAATAACTTTTAGGGTCAACCTGGTCTAGCTTTAAATGCAATCTGCCATCAGTTAAAGGTCACATGAAGTACTTAAAGTAACCTTCCAGTATTTAAAAGTCAAGTGCAGTGATAGGATGAAGGATAACAGTTATAAACTGAAAGAGGGTAGATTTAGATTAGATATTAAGAATATTTTTTTTCTTTTATTGTGAGAATGATGAGGCACTGGAACACATTGTCTAGAGAGCTCATGGATGCTCCATCTCTGGAGGTGTCCAAAGTCTTATTGGATGAGATTTTGAGAAACCTGATGTAGTGGAAAATGTCTCTGCCTGTGGCAGAGGGGTTGGAACTGCATGATCTTTAACTTCTGACACAAACTATTCTATGATTTTATCCTATGATTCTATGAAAGTGAATATATCAAAACAACTGACTTACATAAGGAAATATAAAGATTTCTTTTTCCCTCAGAGGTATAGGTAGTTGTTTATGCCTCATTTTCTTTTTAAATGGAAACTAGCGTGGATTGTTAGCATCTTCTGTCTGAGAATTAGTAAGACTTTTTTGCTATCAGAAATAGAATAACTTACGGATAAAAGATTTTGAGCTATTATGAATGTGAAAAATGATAAACACATGTGAGACAGATCCTCAAGTGACATCTGAAAAACAGGATCATAAAATTATATTGTTTGCCTCCTGAATTTTCACCCATATTTTCTTAATGGTCATTTAACTAGCACAACCTTGTCACTTGGCACTATTATCTAAGGCAATCAAAACCCTAAACATATTTCTGTAAGCTTATGTTAGTTAATAGTCATCCAATACATTCCTAATTGCAAGGCAAGCTATGTGTTCAAGAACATATTTTCCCCTGGAATTACCCTTACGAAGTACTGTGTGTCTCTCTTTGTTTCAGTGACATAACAGATAAGTTTTCAAAGAAGTCTATCTGCACTCAAGTTTTTATATTTATACCTCAGTAAAAATGTTATCAACTGATTATGTGAGCAGGAAACAAGTAGGTATAATGCACGTTTCTCAGTTCCCAAATCCTGCTTTCATTAAATTACTATCCAGAGGAAATTATAGAAGTGACTATGGAAATATGGTCTCCATTTAAAGTAAAAGCGCAGAATAAGCCCCTGAATTACCAAAGCTGAGCCTACCTAAATTTCAGAAAGATAAGCCTAAGTATTTTCAGAAAGGACCAGAAATCAGTAGTGTTTTTTTCCTTCTCTTTCTGCTTTTCCCCCCCACCTAGATTTCTTCACACTAACAGGCTTGTCATTGATGCCTGTAAGACTGCTATAAAAGATATTAAGATGTTCTAGGATACAGCAAGTTTAGAGCTATAAAATAGTTATCTACTAAATGTTCATTACGTATCTAGTTACACAGTTACAAAGATATGACACCTTTCTTACTTAGGAGTGATCAAATAATGTCAAACATTTTAAACTTAAGTCAGTAAATATACCCATACCTGGATTGTCCAAATAGGAAAATACAAACGGCTCTGAAAGCTCATTTCTTACATACTTTAAAATAAAATTATGTTGGACGGCTGGCTCACAAAGTAAAATCATACCACGTGTTTTAAAAAGACAAAGAAGACAAAGAAATTGTATGCACATTCCCTTATTGTTTAACATTTTTTTACTTCTTTGTGAATAATTTCACATGACAGTGAAAAGGACAATGAGCACAAAAAGCTCTCAAGTTATTATTCAGAAAACAAAGTGAACACCACTGGCCCAAATACACATCGTGATGATTACTCACTGCATTTTTCAAATGCCAGCTGGGTAAAAAACTTGGTACATGGTAACAGATTTATGTTTTTATAAATGTCTAAAAATAAAAATGTTTCAGAAAATTGTAATTGGTTTAACAAACAAATATTGTATACTTCAATATATGAAGGAAAGGAAAAGGTTCATTTTGTCTTCATATATTTATCATGGCCAAAGTTAATTGTTTTCGGTACTTAAAATTGTTTTTCTTTTTTTATTTTTTCTTGTTTAAAAAAATCCCCTAAGGTTTCTTAAATGGAGGTTACAAATTCAGCTTTCTGTTTTCATTTTCCTATAGCATATGTGTTGTAAAGTACCAGAAGTAGCTTATGTGTTATCTGAGTCCAGTTTGGTACCCAGAATATTGTTATTACATTGTTTCTACCCTGTTGATAATTTAATATATTTGCCCTGAAAAAGCAAGCATATGAGCACATTGAGTAGTTAAGATGATCCGTTTTGACTTACTTATTGAGAAATAGCATTGATGAAATAGCGTTGAATTATTGGCAACTTGTGTATGTTAAGTTACTCTAAGGCTTGTTTTATGGATCATTATTTTGAAATAGGTTTAAATAGATAAGGTTGACTGTTGAAGACTCCATTTGTTTTTCTTTTCACATGCACACAGACATGTGCTAGAGTGAAGTTAGATGAAAAATGAAGCTGAAATTAGCAGTAGCCCAAGGGCATTGCTGTAATTACTAGGTCGTTTAAAATATATCAGTATCATGTCTAATATAATAAAAGTAGAGTCATAGCTATAGCACAATTAAGAGTAAGAGACTATGCAAAAGGTTGTCAGATTCTGTTAGATTAAATTAGAGTTAAAATAAATGCATTATATGTGTGAATATGGCCACTACTTTTTCCTGATGCTATCTTTTTTTGCTTTTGTTTGTTTGATTTTTCCTGCAGATGTGGATTTAATGAAATACAGAAGTAAAACGTCATCTTTAAAACAACATAATGAATAACATGGAAACAAGGAACTTAATAAGATGTGAGGTTATGCAGAAACAAAGGGCTTTATCTCATAGAAATGCACCTAATCATTCATACTAGAATTATTAACAATTTTCAAATTAAAGTAAGGGATTTTTTTCATCTTTCTGTACATTAATAAGAACTGTTAACAGCAAAAGTTAGACAAATCTTAAAATAGAAATAGTACTGAGTGGGTACACCTAGATTTTGGCACTTAATCATAGAATCATAAAATCATCGAGTCCAACCATTCCTATCAAACACTAAACAAAGCCCCTCAACACCTCGTCTACCCGTCTTTTAAATATCTCCAGGGATGGTGACTCAACTACCTCCCTGGGCAGCCTATTCCAGTGCCCAATGACCCTTTCTGTGAATTTTTTTTGTTAATGTCCAGCCTAAAATTCCCCTGGTAGAGCTTAAGGCCATTCTTGGCCACCTGGGCACGCTGCTGGCTCATGTTCAGTTGGTGCCTAGGTCTTCCTCCTCCAGAAGGCTTTCTAACCATTCTTCCCCTAGTCTGTAGCACAGCACACTTTGGTTGTGCCACAAATGCAGGACCTGGCATTTGGCCTTGTTAAACCTCATGCCATTGATCTCAGCCCAGCAGTCCAGACTGTTCAGATCCCTTTGTAGAGCCTCCCTACACTCCAGCAGATCAACACTACCTCTCAGCTTAGTGTCTTCCACAAACTTGCTAAGAGTACACTCAATACCTTCATCCTGGGTATTAGTAAAGATGTTGAAAAGGACTAGAACCATCACTAAGCCCCAAGGAACACCACTTGTAACCAGTCTCCAACTGGACTTAACTCCATTTACCACCATTCTCTGGGCCTGGCTATCCAATCAGTTTTCCACCCAGGAGAGTATTTGCCTGTCCAGTCTAGAGGTAGCTGGTTTCCTAAGCAGAATGCTGTGAGAAATTGTATCAAAGGCTTTACTGACGTTCAAGAAGACTATATCCACAGCCTCTACCTCATCCAGTAAGAAGGTCAGCTTTGTTTAGTAGGATCTGCCTTTCATGAACCTGTGTTGACTGGACCAAATCACCCTGTTCTCTTGCATGTGCCTTATGATAGCACTCAAGATCACCTGTTCCATGACTTTCCCTGGCACTGAAGTCAGACTGACAGGCCTGTAGTTCCCAGATCCTCCCTCCAATCCTTCCTGTATATGAGCAGAACATCAGCCAGCCTCCAGTGGAGTGGAACTTCATCAATCAGCCAGGACTGCTGGTAGATGATAGAAAGGAGTTTGACAAGTATGTCTACCAGCTCCCTCAGTACTCTTGGATGGATCCCGTCTGGCCCCATAGAATTGTGAGTGTGTAATTGGCCAAGCAAGTCTCTAACCACCTCCTTTTGGATCATGGGAGATTTGTTCTACTCCTCTAAACTCCTGGGTATGCACACACAGGCAAAAAGCTTTCCTTTCAATTGAAGACTGATACAAAGAAGGCATTAAGTACCTTAACCTTGTCCTCATCCTTTATCACACTGAATATTCTCCCTGGTCCTCCTTTAACTATTGATGTATTTATAGAAAGATTTTTTTTTTTATCATCTTTCACCAAATTGACCAGTCTGAGCTCTAGATGGGCTTTAGCCCTCCTGATTTTTCCTCTGCATGGTCTTACTTCTTCCCTGTAGTCCATCCAAAATGCCAGTCCCTTCTTCCAAGGTTCATACATTCCTCTTCTTTTCAATGTCCAGCCACTTAAGATACTTCTGATATTATCAATTTATTTCCAAACACTCATATCTTTTCAGAAATAAATAAATGGACATGGGAAGTCTACCACTGTGGTTAGGGTCAGCATAGAGATGCCTAAGCCAACTCTAACCAGAGCTCTTTTTCCTGGATGAGACCCATACTGATAGCCAAAAGCAAGGCTGGGACAGAAAAAATACCTGTCTGAAGGATGTACAAAAACTGTTAAAATAGAGCATCATCTGATGAAACCCAGAAGCAATAAACAGACTTTCCTTCTAATTAGGTGATATTTTTATTCAGTTTTGTAGTGCAGTGCTCTTTGTCCTGGACACTTGAGTATAACAGTATAGCTTGTTTCCAGGCTTTGGTTGCCTGACAGTTTGTACGGAAGGATTGACAAGCCTCTTTTAAGTTATGTCTATTTTGGTCTTCTGAGACCGACATGCCCCAAACCACAGTATATTTTAAGTTCTTATCTTGATATTTTTATGTTTTGGAGGGTTCTGATTTTGTCTTTGATTTTGTTTTGTTTTCCTTTTGTCTTTTTAATATGGGAAAAAAAAATGTATCTAAATAAAGTTGTGTTTCCAACAAGCATGTAAAAAGACCTGAAAGTATCAACATGGAAGTGAAACATTTTTTTCCACTCCACTCAATTATCGCACGACGGACACATTTATTTCAATTTTTTCAACAATGCCAAAGAGAAAAGACATCTGATTTCAATTCATAGAATCTCAGGGCAACTGAAAAAGCCTTTCTAAAACCATGTATAAGCAGATGAAAGATGTGATTGTCTCTAAGACAACAAAGGAAACATCCATTATTCAGACACTTAACGAAAAAGTTTAACTTTAAAAATATGAATTAATTAAAGAATATTTGAGGCAGGGAAAAGAAATTCAGGTAAAAACTCTGGTAGGTGGTTGCTTTTGTGAGAGTGATTTGAACGTCTCCAGTTCTCTTTATCATCTTCGAAAAAAAAGACAGGTGTATTATAGTAAAGATTGTCCTTATGAAATTGTCTGGAAATTGCAAAATGTTTTAACTACATGACATTGTTATACCTAACCAACTATCCACATATACCACCTAGGTATTTCTAGAATATCCTTACTTTGTGCACAAACATCATTAGTCTAGTGTTCTCTTTCTACTACTGAATTCTGTGAAAACACCTTCATATTTGCAACTAGTCAATGACATGTTGTGGGATGATGTTTCCTTGATTGCAATGGTCTACAGTTTTGTGGTACAACAGGAGAAATATCTTTCATTATATCTTAATTCAGAGAATCAGAGAATCACTAGGTTAGAAAAGATCTTTGAGATCATTGAGTCACCTTGAAATTTTGTTGTGTCTTAAAATATCTAACTGTAACCTTCTTTCTTTCTTGATTTAAACTGAAACTTATTTTTTAGAAAAGAATTTACAGACATTTAGCTAAGTAGTATCCCATTAGTAGGCTATTAGTAGGTTAAGTTCACTTCATAATAGTTCTTTTCCTGTTATCTGTGAAAGTTTTAATATTACACAACATTTTTTTTTATGACCAAGAGTTTAAAAGAACATAACCCAGAACTTACATAGAGCAATAATTACTATTTTCCCCTATTTTATTCATGTAGTCGTTTGGTTTCAAGCCAAATGCTGCCTTTTAATATATTTTATTCTATATATAATTTCTCCTTCTACATTGTCTTAACTTAGTGTTAAAAAAATGCTCCTTCTAAAAAAAAAATTCTGTAATTTCTCTTTCCAAACTTAAATTAGACTTTCAATAATTTACAAATACAATGTTTCTCCTGATTTTTCTGAAATACAAAACTTAAATTAAAAAAAAGCAACAAAAAACAAAAAAAAACCCCAATAACCAGAAACTTGTGTTCAAATAATACAGGACAGTAGAGTGACTTTCAGAGATACATGACACAAAAGACAGAAACATCTTGACAGAAAATGTGAAGGGAGGAATAGAAAAATGCAATGAAAATACAGAAAGGGAATGAGTTAGAACTTGCATCTAGTGTACTTATTTTGCACTGGAGTCAAATACTTGTAGATTGGGAAGTTGTAATTTGTGGTTATTTTCTGCCTTTGATCTACCATGTTCAAACCAAGTGAAGAATGTGACAATATAACATTTCTAAGCTATACTGCTATCTAGTAAAGCATATATAATATACCTCCTCAACTGTTTAATATTTGTTTACATAGAGAAAGACAAAAACATTCAGGAAAAAAATGTTATTGCA
This sequence comes from Coccyzus lansbergi, assembly GCA_033558105.1. Taxonomy (NCBI): domain Eukaryota; kingdom Metazoa; phylum Chordata; class Aves; order Cuculiformes; family Coccyzidae; genus Coccyzus; species Coccyzus lansbergi. Next base: position 649,959 of record JAUMJK010001112.1, read on the forward strand.
AGCAAAACTCAGTAAAAGAAAGTGAAAATCATTGAAACAGTCAACTAACAAAAATACTAAAAAGTATTGATTAATATTTAACAAAGCAGAACACTTGTTAGCTATTGTTCTATTTATAAAAAATATTAGCCTACAAAGCACATAGGAATACTTATCTCACTCAGAATTCAATATGTAGAAGGTGTGAGAGATAATGGTTAAACTAAAAATATTGAAAACATATAAAAACAGTTCTAAGCCCAGACTCCTTGAAGGACACTAAATTAGAGTTCTGAGTTAATTTTACTATTTATAAAGCACTTCAGGCTCTGAAAAACAAGTTTTTTAAAAAACTTAGAATGAAGGGAGCTTCAGTTTGGAGTGCTTTTGATGTCGACTTAAGATACTGAGAATTGATGATTACTGAATGTCTGTTTTAAAAATGTAATACAAGAACTTGGTTTTGCTCATTCAGCTAGGGAAGGTACAAATCTCTCAGAAGATTTTGAAGTGCAAGTGACTATGACAGATTGAAAAATCCAGTTGATTATTCCCTCCTGGCTCTCTAGAAGAAAGAATCATTTTATCTTTCCTTGGGTCCAACCAGAAGGACAGCTGAGCTTGTACTGCTAATAGATAAAGGGGTACAAACATTCACATACCATTTACGTGTAAACTGGATCTTTTCTCTCCATTTTCCAGTGCTTATTTGTCCCTTATTCACATGGATCCCTCCTTTTCTTTGCTTTTATCTTCTCCCAAAGAAAGAAATGGTTCTATTTTTTTTTCCCAATTAGTTTTGGGAAAATCCTTAGTGTTCTCCAGTATATCTCAACATCACTAATGGTGTTACCAAGTCATCGCTGGCCTGGTGAGATCGCTTTTCCTCAAAAGTTTCCAATGCTCCCCTTGAAGATCAGTGATCTCTTACATGCCTCTGCCTGAACCACCTGTGACCTAGCATATCTCACAGTACTGTTTATAACTTCTGCAAACTTCTTGTTCTGTTAATTGCCATCTTCAGTCTTTTCTCATGTCACACTCAGCAATTTCTCATCATCTCTTCTGTTAAGGACACCTCAGGGCAAGGCTTAGGTATCTCCCTGAAATCATAGCAACAATAATGTTAAAATAATGTGGGAAAACCACTGCCTACTTACCTTTGCACAATAGGTCAATGTTTTGTATCTCTCTCTCTTAACTAGAAAATTAGAGGTTGAAGTTGGACTCTCAATAAAAATATCACAGAACTGAAATTGAATTCTCACATCTCAAAGGAGTCTACCTTAACTGAGAAGCTATTCTGACTGCTAGATACAGAAAATGTTATTTACTGTTCCTTTTAGGAAGTTTTTATGCTTTCTGGCAAATTGTTTCATGTCCACTAGTGGAGATTTCGTACAAGGAAAAATATTACTTAAAAAATATTAGCTTCTGGGATTGAGAAATCTCAGTCTTCAATTTAGCGTTAATGTAATATTTTTGGGGGGAAATTTGAGAATTAGAAAACAGAAAAAAATCTCATTCCCCACCCTGCCCACCCAAGTTTGCTGTGGTTGTACTTGAAAACCAAAGATTTTATTTCCCATATAATTTATTAGTCACTGGAATTGTATTCTTTTTACATAGCTTTTATTACTCTAAAACCTTGAACCCTTTATTTCACAGTAAATAACTTTTCATTGCACAATGTAGCAACATCAGAAGAGTAGGCAGTCTCCTTTTTTACACTGACTCTGAAACTTAGCTCTGATTTGTTTACCAAAGGATTTTTTTGAAAAAAAAATTAGAAGATTTGAATCACCACAGTCATGAGAAGCACTAATTTGCCTGAAAAATATTTCATCTATTATGCACTAATAAAAAGGGAGACTAAGCACAGCTGTGCATAAAAGAAACCAACCACACTGTCTTTCGGTTAAGCACAATTATTCAGGCAAATATGAGGAATGTTTTGACAATTATTACAATGAGTTTCTTGGATGCATCAAAAAAAGTGCTGAGCTCACTTAGGTTTATGCTGAGATGTCAATAACAATTCCTTTAGCTCCATCAAATCTCATAACATCACTTCTCAATATCTCTAGAATGCTTGTAATGTGTTATGTTAATATAAATTGGCAGGATCCAAATCAGGAATTTTGGTCACAAGTTGGATATAATTATCTTCATTCCACTTAAGCTTTACTTCATATGTCTAAGACCTCATCTGGATCTTGCCATGAAACTTATTGTAAATACTCAACCCTTGATAATCTGCAAGTTTTCCACCTTGAAAAGAACCATGGAAATTTAGGATATAAGTTCCAGATACAAATCTCAGATCTAAACAAGTCTAGAAAAATAAATTTTGCAGATTTGTTTTAAATTGTGTTTCAATTGTGGCAAGAATAATAACAAAGTTCAATAAATGCATTGTATAAATTGAACTGTTCTCTGCCTGGGGGAAAAGGGGAAATAATAAAGGAATTAAAAAGCTAGTGACAAGTAACTTTTAAGAAGTCTCCTCTAGTTTTACATTTAAAATACCTGCAAAACAGGAATGATTTTTAAAAATCCCTAATTTTTGAGGGAATTAGATATAATGTGTTCAAAATTCTGAAATTAATAAAGAAGGAAATTAAACAAAAAGGTGATGTTAATAATGAAGCCAATTACAATTTATTGCACTGTTTTCAAAATCAAACTGGACACAGCCCTGGACATCCTTGAGCTAGAGGGTGGTGTAAAACCTTCCTAAGGTCCTTCCCAACTTAGTTATCTTAAGTCTCTCTGAGCATGTAATTAAAAAAATATATGAAAAAGGTACTTTTATTGTTTCTTACAACTTGTACACGGGAAGATGTGAAAAAAAAAAAAAAAGAGAGAACTTCTAGAGTCAGGTTAATTGCTCCTAATGGGTAAAGTATGACAACAAGTATTTATAATTATATTAATTGTATATAAGCATAATAAATATTATTACTTAAAATAGGCATAAAATTAGAGTATAAGGATAAAACGCATTAGTAAATAATTTAATTTTAATTAAATTTTCTGTATGGTCTTACACACACACAATATGTTCTACCATATGTTCAGTTCTGACCCATGTCTGGGTTTATTACCCTTACATTCCGTGCTTCTCAAAAATCCAATAACACAAACAGCACTATATTTTAAATAGCGAAGGATTCTCTGAAACCCAAATCTCTATAGAAAATGTAATATTGGAAAATAAATGTCTTTAGTGATGCATGAAGTCCTAACAAAGAGGTAACTCTTGCTCCAAAAGATTTCTTCCTAAATGCATCACAGCAGACAATAGCTGCATACAGGTAGAAAAAGGGGAATTATACAGTTTTGGTAGCAGTGACCTTTTGGGTGTGCATCTTTGAGACTAGCTATTTGTTATAGGGTCTTTCAGGGAAATCAGAGTTCTACATCTCTAAAAATAGAGCATGATTTGGTTTAGATTCTCTGGTTCATGTGTGGGTGTTTTGTTATTGTCTTGGGTTTTGTTTGTTGGTTGTTTTTTATTTTTTCCCCAGAAGCACTTGTTTAAATGGAATTTCCTGTAATTCAGTTTGTGCCTATAGCCCCTTGTCCTTCACTGGAAATCGCTTAGAACCTCTTGTCTCTACCTCCTTTACACTCTTCTGCCAGGTATTAATAGATACTGCTAAGGTCACCCTGAGACTTCTCTCTTTCAGGCTGAACAGATCCTGCAGTGGATAAAACTTCTCACGCACAGCTGCTACATTCCATGTAAGTGGTAGTTCACAGTTCACTCAAACTCACCTATAGTCCTGTGCAAGATACAGACATGACATAAAAATCATCAGTAGGGCCTGTGAAAATACTATTCATAGGGTCATAGAATCATAGAATCACCAGGTTGGAAGAGACCCACCGGATCATCAAGTCCAACCATTCCTATCAAACACTAAACCACATCCCCCAGGACCTCGTCTACCCATGCCTTAAACACCTCCAGGGAAGGTGAATCAACCACCTCCCTGGGCAGCCTAAACTAAACTTGACAGGGTTATAACTTGAGTTACAGGCAGAGTACTGCTCATGAATTTAAGAATGAAGAATATTTCAAACTGTATTTGGTTTGCATGTCCAGGATTTGACACTGGGTAGACCTGAAAAGGCATGATTAAGAAAGAGCAAAAAATGCTGTGTAACAACTGTGAGAGAGAAGACTCAGAAAAAATGTGAGAAACAATATGAATATACCAAAGAGTAATTGCTCCATGTGCTGAGGCAGATTACCCTGCAGCCTGTGGCGAAGACCCTGATGAAGTAGGATATTTAGGCAGGAGATTAGGAAGAGGTTTTTCACAGGAAGGGTCATTGGGCATTGGAATAGGCTGCCCAGGGAGGTGGTTGAGTCACCTTCCCTGGAGGTGTTTAAGGCGTGGGTGGATGAGGTCCTGAGGGACTTGGTTTAGTGTTAGATAGGAATGGTTGGACTAGAAGATCCGATGGGTCCCTTCCAACCTGGTTGTTCTGTGATTCTGTGAATGCTTTCTGTGGAGGACCTCAGTGAAGCAGTTACTCACCTTGCTGCCCAAGAAAGACCCCACACCAGAACAAGTGGATAGGTCCTGAAAGAAACTGCAGACAATGGAGAGCTCTTGCTGGGGCAAGCTCCTGGTAGGAACTGAGGTCTATGGGAACTGAGGTCTTTTTCTGAACTACTGCACTACATAGAGAGGACTTAGGTTGGAGCAGTTCCTGAAGGGGAGTCCTGTGGGAAGGACACACACTAGAATAGTTCATGAAAGACTTTACCCCATGGGAATGATCTCATGTTGGAGCAGGGGATGACTGTGAAAAGGAAGGAGCAGCAGAAACAAAAAAATATGAACTGACCAGTACCTCCACCCCCCATTTTGCTGCTCTACTTTGGGGAGAGGAAAAAGGTAGAAGATTTGCGAATTAAGTTGAACCTGGGAAAAAAAGGGAGAATGGAATGAAAGTGTTTTCAGTTTTGTTTTTATTTCTGACAATCATAATCTGATATTAATTAGCAATACAATGAATTCATTTTCCCAATTGTAGTCTGTACTGCTCACAATCACAACTAATGAATAATCTCTGCATTCTTAACTCATCCCAGAAGCTTTTTCACTGTATTTTTCCCTTCTGTTCTTTTGAGAATGGGGAGGGATGGAGTGGCTTGGTAGGCACCTAGAGTTCAGCCAAGATCAAACACCGCATGAATCTACCAGGATTTTAACTTACAAGAATGAAATTTCATTTTGAACAGAAGTAAAGTGGTCCAGAGGAAAGACATGAACTTCTGATAGAGTAATATTAAGTTGGCGAAGGAGAAAACACAAGCAAGAAGGAAAGAATGCTGAGAAGCCCCAGCCAAAAGCTGAAAGAAGTGACAACAATTTCAAAAAGGGAAGAAGTTTGATGTGTCTGACAGTCCAAATGTATTGTATCTTCAAAAGGAATTAATCAAAATAAAGAAATGTTACAGGCAAATATCTGGATTTCTAAAGCCTGTTAAAGATTTTTATAGCCTGCCAAAATTAACTTTACAGACTAATAGCATCAAGACCCAGGAAAACCAAGAAAACTTCTCCACTTGTTTTTACTTGACATTTATAGGGCAGCAGAGAGTGAGCCTGGGACTCAAGGAATGCAAGTATTTGCTCAAGATCATCTTAATACAAAAAGTAGTGGTTTTAATTGAGCAAAAAGATACTTGAAGGTGTGGTCTGAAGTTGAATTAAGCATTAGCTTTCTCATAAAGCATATATTAAAAAAAATCCCTTTTTCTTTGTCTTCAAATTTCCTCCTTCAAAGGGAATTGAACTATAAACTCTGTATGTACATATTTAATCTGCCTAAAATGATGATGCTTAAAGTATGTACTTCGTGTATGAGACTTCTAACATAGGGTTTCACTTAATTGTAATTCTTTATTATCAGTATAATGTAAAAATAATAATAGTAACTATTTTTACAATTGATTACACTGAAGTTTCAGTCATAGTAATTTATATTTAAATTTGTAGTGTCCTATGTCTTCAGTAATGTTTGCAAAGTGAAATAAAGTAGAGAAAATAATCATAGAGAAAATTCTACAAATATTTGGTGTAAGTTTCAATTAATATATCTTTATTCTCCTTTCATGAATATTTTACTTACTTTGTTTAGAGGGACAACTATTCTCAATGAGAACATTTCTCAGTATTTGTTCTGACAGTGTTTGTGCACTTATTCAGAAAGACCTAACTCTATATTCCTCATAGTAGCAGCAACTGCAAAGCTATTATTACAGCTGAAATATAACTCAAATTCAATCTATTTTTTTAAAAAAACCCCAAATGTTATCAGTTAATATTCCTTTTTTAGAACTTTCCACTAATTTTTAATTGTGATCTTATGGTTGTTCGTTTTATTTATGAATTACTTACCTGAATTTTGAATATGATAGATATTTTTAAACAATAGCAAAACTTTCCGTTGACCCTTTTGTTTTTAAAAGAACATACAGCTAGGCAGTTCTTCATTTAGACAAGACATGTAGAGGTTAAAAGTCACATCTGAACAGGCAGTAGAAAACCTGCCAACAAAATCAACTCAGACAATACTAAGCTTATGTATGTAACTGAATGGAAGTTTAAGAGTATCTTGATGGTATTTAACATCATTTGGGTATGAAAGAACACTTGAAGCTAAAATTGATTGCTTAGATGTTAGTATATAGTCTTCTGCTTTTTTCTGTTGCGTCTGTTTGGCAGACTGGCCATTTGTTTCTATGTTTTTATGTGATGCTATTAGACAGTTTCAGCTAAAACTAGTAGAAAAGAACTGTTTGATTCTGAAATATGGTCTGTATGTTATGTAAATGTTGTTTCCATTATTGTAAGGATTGGGGGGAGAAGGGGGAAAAAATGATTTTTTTGTAAAGATAAAATTGTTGGAGGTCTACATTTAAAAATAGTAATAAAAACATTCACTGCTTTCTTTTTATTTTAGATTGTGGGATCAACTTTGTTACCATTATACCTTGTCAGTCTATTTATCCTTCAGCAGGGATAAGAAAAGCACTAATGGGAGTAGACATTAAAATAGAGACGGAGCACATATGGTGAAGATGCTGCTGAACGCTGGCAAGCAGGGAATAAATAAATAAATCGTTAATGAACCAAATCTGCCATCTCCAATTAATGCTCTCTCTTTCTTGACCCTGTGTCTTCACAGGCTCTCATGGGATCAGGTTCTTCTATGAAAAGAAATGACAACAGAAAAATCCAATTGCCTGTTTGAAATGTATAAGTGGGTTTGTTTACTAAACAAAATAGCTAAAAATAGTTTGAAACTTTAAAATTTTAAAACAAAAGTTTCACTGCTAAAATTGGGTTGTGTTCTACCATGGATTATTAAAAGATGTTCAAATACCACATACGTGGATGGGTGCAACAACACTGCAAAAGAAAGGGGCATAAAGGTTCTGTTGTAATCTTTCTATCTTCCCATTTTACCACGCGGAGAACAAAGTTCCTTGTGATATATGTGTATAGTGTATATGTGTATAGGAGAAAGTTATAAAATATGAATACTCGAGAAGATACTGCCACATTCTTATGAAATGTCCATGTTTTGTACATGCCAGTTAAGTGAGTCCAAGCAAATCATGGTGAACTTCCTTTAAAGGACAAGAGGGAATGTCCTCAAGCTCCACCAGGGGAGATTTAGCCTGGACATCAGGAGGAAGTTTTTCACACAGAAGGTCATTGGTCATTGGAATAGGTTGTCCAGGGAGGTGGTGGATTCACCTTCCCTGAAGGTGTTTAAGGCACGGGTGGATGAGGTCCTGAGGAACATGGTTTAGTGTTTGATGGGAATGGTTGGACACAATGGTCTGGTGGGTCTCTTCCAACCTGGTGATTCTATGACTCTAAATAAGGTTTAGCAATCTTTATTCAGGAGAATTTCTCTGACCTGCTTAGTGCATGACAATACTCATGTACTTAAAATTACAGGCAAAAATCCTTTCTAAAGGCCTAAAAACATATAGCTGTTTGTGTCAAATGTGGTTTCTTTGCAGTTTCAACTACAAAAAACACAAAGAAACAACCAAAAAGGAATCTCTGCTCTCAAACCTTCTAAAAAATCTGTCAGTGCAATACTTCTAATACAGGACATTTATCAGTAAGAAAGGAATTTAAGTGTCTATCTTTTTCTTCAATACTGTCTTCTGAAGCTATGCTCTCAGGATACTGCCATGATCACAATAGCATCACCAACATACAGTTGATGATACCAACCTCCTATCCCATTGCTGCAGCAACATCACTGTTGAGCTGTTAAGGAAAAATAAGAGTCCCATAAAATAAGGAACAAGAGAAGTTTTTTACAGCTCACACTCAGTATTTAGGGGAACATTTAGGACACAAGTAGTCTGAAAAGCAGAGAGGCAGTTTGTTTTGAAGCACCATTTTGCTGGAAGGTATAAATAATTAATTAAAAAAAAGACAGGCCTGGAGTAAAAAGATAAATACCTGCTTGTATAAACCTGGGAGATGCTTCAGAATTTCAGTCTGAGTTTCTTAAGTATGTGGTTGAAACCCAGAATATGCAGAATTTTAGGTAGACACTAGCCCTATTAAGGTTTCTGGATTTAAATATGCTTTACCCTCCCTTGAATCGTTGTCACCATCCTTGTTTCTAGGTATCTCACTCAATTCACTTTCTGCATGGGGAAATCCAGTTGAAACTGATGTTCTCAGGAAATAGTTGGACCATCTGTTTTTATGCATAGATACAGAGAATACTTTAATAAAGGCAATAAAGGAGATTGGAAGTGTACAAAGCATCTTATAATAATAATGAGACAAGAACTATAATTCCTATCAAAAATCATTTTAAACTACTGTAAACATAGATGTGACTGTGTATGTTTTCCAATTAAAACTGGAAAATTTGGAGAAAACATGTAGAAGAAAAATAAGACTTAATGTGTTTGTACATAATTAAACAATTATTAACGTCATCATACAAAACTTGATTTCCATTATGGCAGATCTGAATATAAATACATAAGATAAGAAAGCTGATTTATTTTGCATCAGGAACTTTTTTGTTAAACATCCTTCCTTTACTAAATCTTCTCAAGTGTTTGGAGAATTGTTGACAATGACAAGGTTCTGATATATTTACATATTTTCATAGACAAATTGATACTGCACTCCAATATTAGCAATAATACTCTATTGCACCTTTATTCAGAAGGAACAAAATATAGGGTGTCATAAGAACCAGTGTTAGAGTTTGTTTTTTTAAAAATGTAATTTTAAGGTAATGATAGTCTTGTAAATCTGTGCATGCATACAGAGTTGTGCAAATTATTTCACCAATGTCCATATTATTGAGTCTTCTTTATGACTCTTAACCAGTTAAATTTTGTGCAAGAACCATTTCTGTCCATATGTTTGCATATGGCTGAACTCACTGTTGACATTCAATAATTATAATGAGATGTCAGAAACTATTTACACAGGAAGAATATGACTTATTTTCCTCCTTTGCATCTTTTCATTGCGGGCTATTGGTGAGGAAAGGAAATGTGACTGCTTGCTTGGCTGTCCAACTAATTTGCTCTAAGGTACACTAAGAAATAGCTCAAAGCTTCTTGGTAGTGCAGACAAAGTTTGGTTGAAGCGACAGAAAAATACATTTAAAGAGATCTTGCAGTCTATTATTATTTTAGAAGGTTAATGACAGCAGGGAGAGATCTGGCAAGTTCTAGAGCTGTTTTTCAGCACACCATGAATGAAAAAGTGAGTTTGAAAAATGTAGTTTCCAGGGAATGAAGGTGAAACCAAAGAGCTGGAAATTATTAACACGTCTCCCAGAGAGCTGTAGATAGACAGCAGAAGTCTTTCTTACTCCCCTTCTTTAGTCTCCCATTTTTTGTCTCCCTTCCTAGGGTTATGAGGTGCAGCAATTATCATCTCTTGTTCCTTGTCCTCTTTAGGCAGATGATCCTCATCGTATCACAAATAACATTTTCCCTCACAATTCCTGTCACATTTCCCCACAAACTCATTTCCTGCCATTTCCCTATGAGCTTCCTCCTCTCACAAAACCTGTTTCCTCTGCAGCAGCAGCAGCACACTCTCCCTGTGGCCATATCGTGAGGAAAGGGAAGAGTATTAGAGGCAGGGCTAGGAGAAAGAGCTATGGGGAGCAGAGCTTTCTTTGTCTCTCACTAATGCTTGGAGAGACAAAGGAAATAAATAAGCTACACCACACGCCCTCAAGTCCTGCTTGACCAACCTAGTGGGATAATAACATCAGTGGGCATGGGAAAAGCAATGGATGCTATCTATCCGGACTTCTGTAAAACTTTTGAAACAGTATCCCATAACATCCTTCCTTCTAAACTGGAGAGATATTGATTTGACGAGTGGGTAGTACAGCAGGTAAGGAATTGGTCGGATGGTCACATTCAAACAGTTGTGGTCCACAGCTCAAAGTCCAGATGGAGACCTATGATAAGTGGTATCCCTCAGTGATCCATACGAGGAACACTACCATTTAATATCCTCAAGGAGATATGGACAAGGAGATCGAGTGCACCCTCAGCATGTCTGCGGAGGACACCAAGCTGAGTGGGGCAGTTGTCATACCAGAAAGACAGGATGTCATCCAGAGGGACTTGGAAAAGCTGGAGAAGTGGGCCCATGTGAAACTCATGAGGTTTAACAAGGCCAAGTGCAAGGTCCAACAACTGGATAAGACCGGAGGATGATGTAATTGAGAGTGGCCCTGCAGAGAAGGACTTGGGAGTGCTGGTGCATGCGAAACTCAACATGAGGCAACAAAGCTTGCTCACAGTCCAGAAGGCCAACTGTAACATGGGCTGCATCAAAAAAAGTATGGCCAGCAGGTTAGGGGAGGTGATTCTACCCCTCTACTCCTCTCTTGTGAGACCTCATCTAGAGCACTTTATCCAGTTCTGGAATCCCCAACAGAAGAAGGATATGGAAATTTTGGAATGGGTCCAGAGGAGGCCTACGAAGATGATCAGAGGGCTGGTGCATCTCTGCTATGAGGACAGACTGAGAGAGGTGGGCTTGTTCAGCATGGAGAAGAGAAGGCTTCAGGAAGATTGACCTTAAATCGACCTTCCAGTATCTGAAGGGGGCATACAAGAAAGCGGGGGAGAGAATTTTTACAAGGGTACATAGTGATAGTACCACAGGGAATGACTTTAAATAGGAGGGGGGAGATTTAGACTAGACTAGGGTGAAATTCTTCCTGATGAGGGTGGTGAGACACTGGTACAGGTTGCCTAGAGAATTTCTGGATATCCCCTCCCTGGAAGTGCTCAAGGCCAGGTTGGATTCAGCAGCCTGGTCTAGTGGGTAGTGTCTCAGCCCATGACAAAGGGGTTGTAATTAGATGATCTTTAAGGTCCTTTCCAATCCAAACCATTCTATAATTCCATAAATCTATGAAAATAGTGCTGTGTTTTCAATTAATTATTAAATCCTTTCTTTGACAACTGTATTGGCCCTGTAAGAGATAAGATAATAGTTTAGGTATACGTGCCTTTTATGCCCAGTAGGGTTGTTATGTTTATGTTATGTCTTTGCTTTTGTTTTTGTGTGTGTGCATGTTTGTTCTTTAAGGAGGGAAGGAAAGAGCTTGCATCTGTCATATTTACAGCAAGTGTGTAAAGCTTTACATCCCCTGGGGTAAAGAAGTACTTTTTCTTTGTCGCTTGTGAACACGATAGGCTTAGCTGTGTAAGACATTATTTAAAATGCTTTGATTTTCCTTTTCTTACATCATTCTTTCCTTCTGCTTACATCAATGTTCTATTTTTATTTCCATAAAATAAAGTTATCCAATAGTAGTCTGAAAGAACAAAAAAGCTAGGGTATTCCAAATTTATGGTAAGTTGTGTAATCTTAATTAGGCAGCATTGTGCTCTTACCTGTCTTTAGTTCTATGGCAAGATGTATTTTTTTCCCCTTTTTCTTCTTGTTACATAATACAATGTTTTTCCAGTCAGTTGCAAATGTGCCATTGTTAGTGCTTCAGTACCTAGATAAATATGTACATAAAGAAAATTTGAATGATTTGCAGTATCTTAGGCAGTGGACTATGTGTCAGAATCTTCCTTCAGTGAACAGCAGAGAGACAGGACCTTCCAGGATACCTTGATAGGTCTTGAATCTGGTGCATGTGCTAAAAGTAACCTAGGAAAACTTATTTGACTCATTCCATGTAGACATATGACCAAGAAAGCTTAGTTAGTTGCCATGAGTTCCTTGGTGCTTTTTGTAGTCAGTGACTATATAGAACTTAAGTCTTCTCACTAAAGATTCTAGAATTAGGCAAAAATTGTCTGAATTTCTATTTGCATCTGAGCATATGTTGCAAAACTAGCTAACGTAAATGCTTCTTCCCAGCCATTACCTGTCTGTATATTAAAAATGCAGCATATAATCTCCCATTGTTTTTCCCTCTATTGGATCTGTACTGAAATTACAGGTCAAAATAATTCATGAGGTGCATGATGGTAAAAGTAAAATGTCCAGTATGGTGTGACTCTATGATTCTGTGATGTCTCAGAAATATATGGAGATAAAAAAGTATGAATAATAAACCAAGAACAAAAGAAATAAACACTTCCTATCTGTAAATGAGTATCATTGCTAGATCAGCAGGTAAAGACAGGAAAATCTAACTACTAGCAGAAATAATCTTCCCTCAGAAATTGTGTGTGTTCCTTAATACTTACATCATATGTGCATTCACAGATACAGAGATTTTGATTCAGCCAACCAGCAACAGGTACATACCTTAGTTCCCAAAGAACAAAAATACACTGAGTTTGTCAGTCAGAATTCAGTTTCTAACATTTACTTAAGTTTAGTGGAGATGAAGGTGCCGTTAGACCTTCTCATGTTCCTCATCAATAAGGACAGATTTTGTTATAGGTAAGACACATTCACATCTCCCCAAACATTCATTAGCATTTGCAAACACACTCCAAGCACGACACTGCAATAAACATACAGAGTGAGGATTCATGTTCCTCCTTCATGTCCCTCCTTCATGTCCCTGAGATCTTCTCCTTTCAGTTGCTCCGTTTAGCCACAGTAATCTGCATGATAAACTGGGTCAAACAGGGTGGTGGCATTATTCCACTAACTTTCATTTATTTCAGCTGACCTCCTTTCCCAAAGTGCTCAATTAACTCTTGGTAGTAACCTCAGAGTTTCTAAATACATGTCACCTAGATGTACATTTTTTCCCCTTTTTAGGTATTAGATTTCACGTCAGGAAAATAACAGCATAGAATTATTCTACATGACAATATGTAAATTAATTTATAAAATAGATATTTATGAAGAAGGAGTGCAGTAGGATGAATGCATATGAGAACATTAGTTTGTAGTTCACAGAATCACAGAATAGTTAAGGTTAGGATCCCAACCTAAATGATTCTGTGATTCTGTGACTTATGGGAGCCATCTGGTACAAACTACTTTCTCAAGCAGAGTTGTCCTTATCGGTTGTCTAAGACCATGTCCAGACAGCTTTTGAATACCTCCAAGAATGGAGAGTCCACAGACTCTTTGGGGAACCCAAGCAAGTGCATGGTCACCCTCATAGTAAAAAAATCTTTTAGGTATTTAGAGGGAACAGCCCAGAATGAGACATAGGACTCCAAGTCTGGCCTCATTAGTACTGAGCAGAGGGGAGGTGTCACCTTCTTTGACCTCCTGGGGAGATTCCTCTTAGTGTAGCAGAGATACCATCAGCCTTTCTTGCTACAAGGCCACATTGCTGGCTAATGGCCAGTCAGCCTCCAGCATATATTGATGCAATTTTAAATCTGAGTTGCTAAAAATTAAAACATACCTTCTGAAACATTTTCCAGTTGTTTACAGAAATGTCTTCAGAGCTTTATATATTGACTTTTAAAATTCTTGTTTAATGCATGCAACTGCCAGATGCAATTCATCTAGGACAGCCACTATGGTATCACCATATGGTATATGGTATATACCACTATATATGGTATATAGAGATTAAACTCCCTCCCTGAACTTGCAAGTAAACTTTTATACAAAGTTCCAGCATTTTATATGTCCATAGATGTGGTACTATGCAGACCAAAGCAAGCTGATTTTAATAGTTAGTATCTGTAGAACTTACTTCGTGAAGTCTTCCACACAACATTCTCGGATAGAAGTGTTACAGATATTTGAAGTACTTAGAGTCCATTGAAGTTATATCCCTCTCTGATGGCAGATCCTTTCTATACTTTTAAAATAACTGGTTTATATCTTAAATCTTGAAATCTTTTTTTAGGCGTCTGTGTCCCTTCCTCTGGTTTTCCATTTTTTTTCTTTTGTTATTATTAGTCTGTTCAGAATACATATATTGAATTCTTAAGCGATGGGAAACATGTCTTTTGCTGATTCTGGCACTTTTCTCAACACATGTATTTTCTTTTGTGAATCTAGAGAATAGAATTCTGATCTAATTATTTCGACTCTTGTTACAGAGAAGAAACAAAGAGATTTCTATGGCGTGATTCAATCATTTAAACGTAGATGCCAAAATATTCCTGAGCTCTTCAAACAGGATGCTAAAATGATAGTTGCACTTCTATGTGCTTAGATTGTAGATACAAAAAAGGTAGGCGGTGTGAACTGCAGTCTGAACATGAGATGAAGAAATTATCTCAATTTCTTCCACTGCAGAATATGAGATTCAGTCTTTAACAATATAATCATATAATCAAATATAAATTTTACTTTTGTGGGACTTCACAAACACATATCTGGACCAGTCTACATCTGTCAGAAACTTAGAGAAAAGATTCTGTGAAATGCAGTACTAAGAAATGTTTCCAATCATTCTAAATAACTTACTGGAGTAAAGAAAAAAAAAAAAAAAGGTAATTGTTTCATTAGAGGAGATCACTGACATGAAGTTACAGTTTGTCCACACAAGCAGGATTAGGTTTTCTTCATTTTCTCTTGAACTCAGATACAGTTCAGACATTCCGATTAGTCTCCTGACACAGCACTTGAAAGCCTTTTTACGTCCCTCAGTTGTAGTCCTGTTGCTGTTCCCACCTGCTGTGCAGCAAAGAACACAGATTAAAACGTAGAAAGTGCTCATAATAGCAGACAACAGGCTGTTCTACCCTCCAAGAACAGCTTGGCTATAAACATGAACGTATTTTTCTAGAAGAGAATGAATGATATCTTATGCCAGTCTGTCCTTTCCCTTGAATAGAAGCCAGTCACTATAGTCTTAAAAGCTTTATTCAAGGATCATAACCATCTATCCCATGCTCCATACAGCAATCAGTTTATGAGAATAGTTCAGTCTAAGTGGGATACAGTGTGTCTGGACTAGGATAAGCTTGACTACTTCATGATTATTTACATAATTTTCCACATAACCAATAACTAATACTATCTATGAAAAAACATGAATAAAACTGGGTAGAATGGTGGGCTCCAACTCTCAGTATCTGTTCTGGATTGTGAGGCAAAATCTTGCAGAACAGATGGAGTATTTCACAATGGATGAGCATGGTAGGGTGATTTAGCATAAACCATAGTGATCCATAGTACGTTCTGTGCATCCCTTAAGAGAAGGAATACATATTTGGAACGCATTTTCTCCATCATCCATTAAGAAGAATTTAGCATAAACTCAATTGGGTTGAAAACCTGGAAGCCTATCAGTGTCTCTCCTTAATGACTGTGAAACCATTGTCTACCCCAGAAGAGTTATTGTTCTATGCTTAAACTACAACATTGCAATCTATTACAAGAATGTAAGTTATTTTTTTGGGGTGGTTTTTGTTTTGTTTATTTGGTTGTTTTTTTAAGCAAATAATATAGCCATTACAAATACGGAGGGATTTCCACATGGCACATTTTTTCTTCAAGGAAACAACCTGAGGTCATCTTCCAAAGAAAATATTTTATGGAATTACATTTTTATGTCCTTAGTACTAGATTCTTACATGTTCTGATTGCATAAACTGTGCTTGGTCCCTGAGGAATGTTCATGTGCCAGCATAATTCTGCATATATGCCCTAGGTGTTTTTATCTCAGAGTTTCAAAGTTTTAGTGAGGAGTTAACATTTTCTTTAATTTTCTATTTTTTTTCCATTATTTTTTCCCCTTCATTCCCAGAATTCATGATATAAAGAAGTGGAATTTCCTAATATAATGTGTTTCAGTTTCCCTGTGTTTTCTTCCATGAAAATGAACGGTTTCTTTTAAAATTCTTGGGAAAAAAAGCAGACTTCCAACATCAGAAATGTTTTAGTTTTTGATTTAGAAGCACCTATCTCTAGACACACAAATGTTTGGAAAATTAACTTATTAAATATATAAGTTACATATACATATATATGTACATATGTAAAAAAATATTGAACCACATTTTATTTTATTTCTTTGCCTACAATAATTACTCGGTATAGTTCTTCACATGGAACTTATTTTGATTGTTTTGCCTAGTCTGCTTCTGTAGTTTTTTCATAGTCCTATTCCATGGTGAGACAGTAGGGACTCTTAAAGCTGGACAGAACCTTTACATATTCAAATCCAATGTATTGAAGATGTAGATCACGCTTGAGTCAAGCATCTCAGGCCGTAAGTTAAACATTCATTTCAACATGATAATGTTGACTTTTTGTTTTAAGAAGTTCAAAGAAATAATTTTCAGAAGTCTTAACAAATGGTAAAGTATATACATACCCAGTGAAACAGCTGGAGTTTTATGAAGTTAAAATTAAATAGCACAGCTGTTTTGCACAAGTAATAACATATGAAACAAGTGGAAAAAAATGTACCTTCATTAATCACAAGTAATAATGATAACAGTTAAAACATTATGTTTAGATGAAAAAACTTGATAGGGTTACTTGCAGTTTGTTAGGCACATGAATTTTCTCTGTACTTAGCCTCAGGTTTACTGCTTACTAGGCTCTCATAAACAAGAGGCACTACAAGGTGACCTTTTCAGTCTCTTGTAGTTTGCATCATTCTTGAGAAATTTAGTGAAGGAGCAGAATTAGCATTGGCCTCGGGAGAGATGAAACAGTTCTACTCCTTCTCCTAGGTGAAGAGGATGTGGCTCTTTTTATGCCTGATATCAGTACAGTGGGATGAACTCAACACAGCCTTATGCATCCAGATATCGTTTTCTACAGCCTTATGCACTTTATATGTGTGATAAGACATCAGAAATCTTGAAAGGAATCTGGCTATACTGTGAATGGCATGCTGGTGCCTCCTGAATGAAGATGGATGCCTTAAGTTAACTCAATACTTATTGTCTTCCTAAGGATGTCTGAAAGACTCCCAGAAGAGGAAAAGAAAGACTTAAAATGCCCATAAAGGAGGTTAACAGGGTTTTCGACCTTACTTGTGAAAAATCCGGCAATGAAAGTTAACGGAAATAATCCTTGGATAGATTTTATAGGAAGATAAGCAGATAAATTACATGCCAGCACAGTGTAAACAGAGGGGCATAATGATGACATGAATTAATGATATGTAATGGAATGCTAAGCACTGACATTATCGCTTCATCCCAGCACATCAGCTGCAGCTGTTGCTGAAACAACTTTCAATAGGGCTTTTTGAAGAGTTCAGTAGAAATTGCACAGGATTTTACAACAAACTGTCAGTTTATAAGCTCTATTTCAATTTCCCTGTTTTACAATATGCACAATTCATTTTACTGTTTGACAGTACATGTTCACTGAACCAAACTGCAGAGGATAAATCACCTCCTGTATTCTTGTTTCATGGTTCTGTATCAAGGGATAAATCACCGTGCTTTGAGGCTGTGTTGAATGAATAAGCAGTACCTGTCTGCACACCAAAATAATCCCAGAGCTCACAGAGATTCTAAATTGATATAAAACCATTTATGTGCAAATGATGGGAAATGAATACCCACTGATAATATTAGTGTGATGCATTATTGAATAAAAGAAAGGAAAAGATAAGGTATCATACTGTTACACAGTGTGATAGGAGGAAAGGATTCATTCCTTGCAATCAGCCACTAGATCTGGTTTTACATGGAAACCAAAACCGATACTGTATTCCTAACCTCTATGTTGTGTACCAACGATCAGGTTTTTCTGATTAGTTGATGCTTAAGTAGAATTAATACACTTTTCACAACCATAGGAGTAATTGAAATTTTTTAAAAGGAGTGAAAAATATATGTTTTTTCTAATCTTGAAGGGTAATGTGGGTCTTTTTTTAAATGATTGTATATTAATCATGTAGTTGAAATGGAGATAATATCATTATATATAAACATTTCCAAACATCTGAGCATTTTAATTAACTAATTGTTAACAAGATTAGTCAAAAATAGCATGGGAGAATGAAGATTTAGAATAATAGATACAGGAATTATATAATCACAGAATTATGCACATACAAAGGCAAAAGACCTGAACTCTATATTAGGTAAAACCGTTCCTAATACTTATCCATTTCTGTAATTTGCTTTCCAATTTACACAATTACAATAGTACAGTGGCTACAGGCCAACAAATATGAGTAAAGATAACAAAATTATATATTCATTACATTTGAAATTTTATGCTTCAACGAAATCCCATAAATTATTAACTCTTAATAACTGTAACTGTATTGTCAAAACCACTGAAGATAACCAGGCAAAATGCTTTCAAAAGATTTCTAAAATATGTATTGTGGATTATATAAAACCTGCAGGACATGTGCATACCATAAAAGTAGTTTTTCAATTCCATTTTCTCCACAGAGAAAGAAATCTAATCTTTATAATATGAATTTGAAAAAAAAATCAATTTAACAATACCGCAGTATGTTTCAGTTCTTGTTAAAGTGTTTAACTAATAATTTCAATGAAGATAAAAGTAATCACTGTGTGAAAATTAATTGGTTCTCTGCACATACATAAACATCAATGTTACCTTTAAAGAAGTTATTATTTTGATTTTTTAATTCACGCATAAGGAAATATTCCTGTACAGCAAGAAGAAGCTTGCAGGTTTTGGTACTCAGATTTCTTCAGACTGACACTTAATTGATACCAAATGTTGGTATACTGAAACTTCTGTGCCAGTGATACTTAAGTAGATCATTGTCTTTCACAGAAGAGTTTCAACTAGATTATAAATCTACCAGTATGTTACCTCTGCTTTGAATTTATGTAACTTGATGAATTGTGGAAATAGGGGGATGGAATGTGCCTTTTGTGGACAAGAGCAACTATTGTTTACTAGATGCCAAAAGCAAAATGCCAAGATACTATTACCTTAGGATGTTTTTTAAAACCTACTTCTTAATGCATGCAGGACTTTCAGCTTTCAGTGTTGGAAATCTCAGGCAAAGTTTTTCTCTTTAGGCAGTATAACTTCCTTACAACAGGAAAAATCTGTGCACAGGAGTCTTGACACACTATTTTGTATTTCTGTGAGTAGCGTTCTTAGATTAAGTATCTAATGAAAAGATCAATCAGCAACACTGTTTTGTTGTATCATATGCTATTAGACACTTTAATGCCTTAGGTTCACAGGTAAAAGAAGTCTATAGGTATTCAGAATATAGTCCTATGAAATTTATGTTGTTGTAATATATATTACAGGACTATCACAAGACTGCAAGTAATGAGGGTTCCCTGCCTCTCCCTCCTTCACTTCATTCTTGTTATTCATTCCTTGCTATGGTAATGGCATTGCTTGCATCCTGTACATAGCAATGAAGTCCTGTGATAGGCAGGAAATGCTTATTTATTCATAATTACATTTCCTTCACAACAGACTGTCCTAGATTAAATGAAGAACATTGGAGAGAAGACAGCTGATGACTTTTATTTTCTGTGCTGCACTGTTTAGTGTAGTCAGCTGGATGCTATATTTTAAAATATATTTTTTCAACATGCCTGTCAAGACAGTATATAAGTGTTTCCCCAAAATGTGATAGATGTCTGTCATGCACTGTGTTTCATACTAGGAAACTAGATGAACAGAGTTCTTTTTTTTACCTTTGGTATGAGTCTTTGTTGCTACTGGTTTGGAATTTCTTTGTTCCTGAGTGTTTAATACCCACATTGCTGCTAAGTTATAACACAGGCTGCAAAGCCTTTAGAAATGTGTTGCATACTTAAAGGTGAAGTGTTGCATTAAAAAGGTACAGCTCTGACAGTTGGTTGAGGGATGTTTTCCTATTAAGTCATGAAGTACAAGACAGACCCTCTTGCTTTCTCCTCAGAGGAGAGCCTAGGTGAAACTAGATCCATGTCTAGTTCCTACTCTTCCTCTATGATTTAGACTAAAGATTATATGATGTGTATATGTGTGTTAACCACCACTCAAAATTATTTTAAACAGTAGGTAATTTACTTTAAATGACAGATAAAAACAAGTTCAGGATTGCCTTTGACAAATTCACTTGCTGCATTGACACTGAATAATTACAACTAGTTAACAATGATCATATATATGAAGTAAAAATTGAAAATCAAGTTAGCAGTTATTTTCCCAATGAATATCTGACAAAGTCAGAGATGTTCAATTCTTACCCAAAACACTTCCCTTCTTGTGGGAAACGAGAGATGCAGGCCAGCTGACACAACCATCCAGTAACCCATTTTTCCTACCCCCGAAACAGGGGTTTCAAGATGTCTCTTTTATATTTTTTGAAAAGTCTTGGTGGAGCTGGATTATGTCAATTAGTATGTGTTGATTGGCTCTTGACAGACCTTGTTGTGTCATCAGATGTGGGGACTCAGTGGTTCACCACCTCTCTGAGGTGGGGAACTCAGTACGTGTTTTCAGGAGTGTTTCTGTTCTTAACTGAAGTAGCATCACCTCATCCCAGGTGTCACTCAACATTAGACCACAACTCCTTCAAGATAAGGTTGTTCATTATTCAAATAAAATCACTTTTTTAAGGAGACTGCTTCATTTTTATTTGCCACCCACAAGGCATAGTATGTCCATTATACCATAGGAAGGTAGTAGTATTTAGTTTGTTTAAGAATACTTTTCACAAACAGGTCACTTTATGGAAGGAACTGCTTTTTTAATTATTATTTTTTCCCCAGAGGAACATTGCTCTTACAAGCACTGCCCTTCTGTCAGAGGGACCAACTTAGTTTCTGTGCTCCTAAAACAGTGCAGCGAGAAAGAGAGCTCTCCAACTTGCTTTCCTCTGGCAGAATCCTATCTGCAGCATTGTTCCTTTAGCAAGGAATACAGCAAGTGTGGAACTGCTGTTCAAACCAGCTCTTCCTGTCAATCCTTTTGAGCAGGTCACACTCTTAGACCTTGTCCCTGATTCAGAACAATCCCACCGATTCCTGCCTGATTCTCCAGTGAGCTTTCAACTATTATGAGAACAAGTAAAACACTTTCCTCCATCACTTTCCTTCAGGAAATGGAATTTCATTATAAAACAGGAACTGGAGAGGCCTTGACAGGCTTTCACTGTGAGACTGCTAGTCCTCTAGTGACTGCTGAGGTATCTTTTCAGGTGGATGAGGCATATCCTCATCCCAAAAATATGTAATGTATCTACAACAAGGAGGAAAATTAAACAATACATTTTTAGGTTCTCATTCCATTTCAGGATGATGTTTTATTTTACATGCTTCTGTTTTGTTTTGGTTTGGATTTTTGTAACTTCTAAGCAAAGACCTCCGAAGATCACTTTTTCTAGGATTTCAAAGTTCAGTTTGCCTGGAATTCCTATTTTAAATCTATTTGACATCTTGACTTTTTTTTTTTTTTTTAACTTTGCAATTTTTTTCTCAGTTGGAAATATACAAGAATAAATAATTTAAAAATATAATATGTGAGTGATTTTTATCACTATGTACTTACAAATTTCTTGGGATTGTGTTCAGCTTCTCTCAGAGATGATAAGGAATTAATCACCAAAGAATAGAAAAGCAAAGAAGTACCTTTTCCCATGAATTGCTGATATTTTCTGTAGTCAGTAAAATTCAGAACCTGACTGAGAGTCTACTGATTCAGAGAAATTCTGCCCCTCCACCCCAAGATATTTTTAACAAAGAGAACAGAAATATCAGTACCCAAAAAATATTTTAAGAAGGGAAACAGAGAATTCAGTATGGATTATATGCACATTTAGTTATCCTTTTATTTTTTTGTGAAATCTTTTTCTTTACCCATAATTTCAGATAACACTGATGTAATTGCAAAGAGTGAGATCTGAGATTGTCCTAACCATGCCCTGTATGCTCAGAATGAGGAACAATAACCAGGAATATGTAAACTGATTTTCTGTGAAAAAAGAGTTATATAAAAGCTCAAAAAAGAGTTAAGATTTGAATAATAATAGTCATTTAATTCTAGAGAATAGGACAAATTAGGGGGGGAGTTTTGCATATTTTGCCTGCAAAATATTTTTACTTACTTTGAACATTACATACAAAATGGGGAGAACATGCTGAAGTGTTATTTGTCAGATTTCATTTTAATATTGATAAATTCCATTCATTTTAAAACATAACTAGGGCTCAAGAAAATGCAAGTATCCTGATGAATTCTTATATGGACTCCTCTACATATTCCGATGTTTTTTTGATGCATGAAACTATTGTCCAGCCCAGAACTGCATATTTATATTTGTACTGCAAAAGGTTTTACAGATGACAGAAATGGAAGGATATTCAGCTGCATATGTGTCAACTAAGGACATGAGATGACACTTCACTGTGTCATATTTATTTTGAAGTTGCAGTGTAGTTGTTGTTTACTCTTAAAATTTATCTTTTATGCAGTTTTACCAAGATGTTCATGTATTTAAAAATCAGCTAATTGAAAGACTAGCTGAATTACTTTTTCAGAAACTCATTGTCTTGGTATTAAGTTTTGCTTTGTTCAAAATGTTTCTTGTATATATAGGTTTGGAAAATGTTTATTTATTCTAAGGTGCACAGGGTCCCTAATTTGCATTTCTACATAAAGAATAACTGTTAAAAATGCAAATCAAAGATAAAAAGTTTTTAATGTATTGAAATAAATTGAATATCACAATGATTCTGCTAGAAAGCACCATAAATATTTTCTCTATGAAAACAGAAAAAAAAAAAGTCTTTGACTAATATATAAATGTTCTAAATTACTTCCATTCCTTTCCAAACACCAAAAGAAGCAAATTAACAGATCCTTAAAATATTCTCCCTCTTAACAATGTTGATGTCTTTTGGTCCTCTTTCCTGTAGCTTCAGCATACTAAGCTCTTTTTTTCAGAAGAAATTTACTGATTTCTGTGCATGTAATTAGCATGCAGAGAAGCCTTCTCATCTTTCAACTTGGATTTATATCTGATGAAAAAAAAACTGATTCCTTCAGTGGATTTTGCTGATTCTACCTGCTAGTATAATTTTGACAGTTCCAGTCTTTAGCTGGCACATTCAGAGTATGTTTTAAAACAAAAATCATGCCATTTTTTTTCAGTTTGTTTTGGGTTATTTTTTCCCCAAAAGCAGTGACAACATGAGCAGAGTTTAGTAAAGGCTTAGTAATTCATATCTTGTCTCTATCAGTATCCAGTGGTTGATGCTATTGGCTACAGGGAAACAGATTGAACTATTTAATCCCTCAGGGCTTTTCTGAGCTCTGTGGGTTCTGTTGGGTTTTTTTTTCAGTTGGGTTTTGTTTGGTTGGATTTTTTTCATTGAGTAATTTTTGTTATTTTAATTAAGGTTATATTTCCATGAATTTGTTTACCACTTAGAGAACCTTGCTACAACTGCTGCAGGTTGTGACATGCAACATTATGACGTGACAGATAATGTCATGCAGCGTGATTAAATACCTGGATCTCCCCCATTATTCCAGCACCTGGATTCAAACCTCCTGTGCTACAGATGGAGCATTTTGCAGTAGGGCACAGGAAAGAAAAGAGGTATTGTGAGATACCTAAAACTGCAATTTGTTTTTAGGCTTCACAGACATTAACGTTTAAAATCCCACAAGAAATAGGCATTGAATGAGTGACTTCAAAGTCTTTAGATGCAATAGCAATATTTTTTGCTATAGCAGCTCTTAGATTTTCTTCATCATTTCCACCATGAGCAACACAGCAGGTATCTTTTTTTGTTCTCTGAAATACACATGAATGCCTACCCACTGACAGACAAAAAGAACTTAAATCATAGCTAACACATTTGTGTTCATTTTAAAGAAAATCTAATGATCAGTCCCAGATTTTTCTATAGAAACCTGGCGGTATCAAAGCTTGAATGGTAATATAGAGGAAATGCTGGGCATGTTTTAGTACAAAAGAAAGTGTAGTGAACCTTAATGAAATCTATCCAGAACAAGATCTCACCAAGAGAAAGAGAAACCTTTGTCTGGTTTTCCACATATGGGGCAGACAGAATTTTCTGGAGAACCTAAACGTGTGACTGTTACTTGCAGCCAGACAATATCTGGAAGTCACAAAAAAATCCGGTTTTAGTTATGATTCCTAGTGATGGCTATAAATGGTTTTACAATACACTATTGAAAGGTTCAGTGTAGGCACATGTTTTAAATTAGACATCTGTGCAAATCTTTTTTTGGTTAGTCATTTTCCTCTCACAGTGTAGGAATACCAATGCATTGTTATTTAGGACTTCATGACAACTATGACAATTGGACCTAAAGTTGCTTCTGAGTTTCCCAGTCCAGTTCTGGATTTCCCATATTCTCATCCAACACCCAGTTGAAGTATAAGTTTGGACCATGCTTTTTCTCCCTACCTGGCTTTCTGCAGATGATTCCTCCAGTTCTGCAAATGTTTTTCACCCATGTTCTGTTCTTAGTGCTAGTATTTTCTATTTGTTCATTCTCTCTGATGAAATAAATGTTTTAAGGTCTTAATGCTTCTTTCTCTTTTGCTCCATATTTCTTTTAAATCTTGTGCTTTAGAATTAAAGTCGATCATGAAATATATTGCAAGGGAAGATATGAATTCCTGTATTTTCATGCATGCAAAGATGTGTGTTGTCAGGTACTAAGCCTCTTGTTTAACAAAATGAGAAGATTTAATATTTTTTATTAGAAAATAAAGGTCCCTTTAATAATTATAGGTCAGATTTCAAAACATTCTGGCCTTTTTTTGAAGCTTCTCCATTACCAAGTCATTCCTAAAGTATTAATAATTACTTATTGTGTATACACACATTACTAGTATATACATAGTATATATTATTTAGACTGTTTTGTCAATGTGCAACCCCTTGTCATTTGTAAGTCCTTAATGTTATAAATTATAGGCTTGCTGGCCCATAAGAAGCAGTAATATCCTTCTGATTGCATCCTGTTTCTGATTGTGTTGCCATGGGATGGTATTTTTTTTGAAAAATCTGTGCATTTTCAAGATTAGTTCTTAAACTTTAATATTAATTTCTTGTAAAGCACTTGTAATATTTTCACGTATTTTACATATAACATTCAGTCAGTAGTTTGCACTCATCTCTCTCTAACTACTGTATGTGAGAAATTTCCAGTTTTCATAGGCTCAGTAGCTACAGAGTTTTTGGTGACAATTTTGCAAATGAAACAGGCACAGGTAGGCTTCAGTGAGAAACAGATCATGTTAACATACAGGAAGGAAATTAAATGTTTCTGTATTTGCTGGCTGCTGGTTTTTTGCATTTTTGATATTTGCTAATGACAGATGGCTGTTAGGTAGTATCTTGTTTCTTAGGACAGGACTCCAGATACTTCCACAAGTGCTATGTTATCATAAAAACATGAGATTCTGAACAACGTAAACAGAATTTCCACTGTGAGAAAGACTGAGCAGTGGGTGGAGTTTGCTTTCCACTTGGATCATCAAGGGCTACCAATATCTAGAACCACGTTCCTCCTAGATTTTAAAAACTTATAATCTGTTAATGCAGAGGTAATTACTCAGATTTTCAAAGGAATAACTGTGATACTATATTTTTCTGATGTATTGAAACAACAAACGTTAATATCTTTATTGCAGATTTTGAATTGATAACCCTTCCAGAGTGCAATAGTGTTTTAAGTTGACACAGTTGCACTATTGTCTGGCAGTGGGTCAGAATATAACATCTCTCTTGGTGGTGTGCTTATATAAATAACATGGTATGGCCACAGGAATAGAGTGTGCTATCAAAAGTAAAAAGAGAATGATCATGATGTTAATAAAAGCTTCTTGTAAATATAAGTTACTATGACATTATCACCGATTGTTTCATCTACAAGATAAATACCCAGTAATTTTGAGCTTTGTTTGAATTTCTGGTTGTCAATTCAGCTTCTCCACTTGTCTCAAAATGAAGAGAGAAAGAAATATCCACCAACATAGTTGCAGATAATATTTCATTTACTAAAGTTCGCAAATTTAAATTCCCTTTGTAGCTATCATTGCATTGATTGGGCAAGTAAGGAAATAATTCAAGCTGATGATTCCAGTTATCTGTGTATACATAAGGAGCCTTTAGTGGATAATAGTTGTATGTCACATTGGCCTCATTTTTAATAAACCATCAAAGATGCAGCACTTTTAAGGATTAAATACCCTTGTATGAAACACAGAACTTACGGCAATTATGTTCATTCTTCCTGAACTGAATTAAGAAACCTTCCTTAATGGCATGAATTACCCTCTCAAGTCTTCATTGAACCAAGGAACTTAGAGATAAATTCACTGAACTATTGAGCAAACTATTCATGGTATTCAAACATTGAACAGGATGATTTCATATCCTGAAAACGCTATTTTTAAAAATAATAATTCTAGAACAATATTATTTCGGTTACCTTTTTTAGATACTGAAACTATGGGAAAGACCAAACTAAAATTCTGTCGAGTTCATTTGTATGTGAGACTTAAACTAATCATTGTATTAGTGACTGAATAAACAACTTAATCAATACTTCTCTCAATATAGTCACAGAGATTGCCATGCATATAGTGAAATTGACTCAGTAAAAGTGGAAAATCCTGATTCTTCAATTAGTATATGAGCTCACTGGGCTGTAGGGTTGGTGAGAAGGATTTAATAGCCTACAGAAATACTGGCTCTCAAATATCCATGGATAAGTTATTGTGGGGAATCTTTGTTGTTATATGGTAAAGCAGCAAAAAGTGTGTGACAATTGTTCACATTTGTTGGTGTTGTGATGATGTTATTTTGACTTTAGTGTGGGGAATTGCTGATTTAAGTGAATTCTGTGAAATGATATGTACTATGAAGGATACCTCTGCCACCACAATATAGAATGTGTTGGTTCCTAGATGTGCAAGTCAAGGCTGAATTTGACCCATTTGCAGCGTAAGTTCTCATAATGGAACTTTGTGTTGGCAAATGATCTTCTTAATCCTTTAGTCATATTATCCCTTCAAAGGTAGATGACACACTAAATAGAAAATTACAGTACAGCCTATGCAGGCACTTTTTATTCATGCTAATATACTTAGAGATGTTTTCCAGCTGAAGCAGAATTTTCAAGTTACTTAAAGGCTTACATTTTTTCTTTCTTTCCCTTCTACCCTGAAAGCTATACACTACT
Organism: Coccyzus lansbergi; assembly: GCA_033558105.1. Lineage (NCBI taxonomy): Eukaryota > Metazoa > Chordata > Aves > Cuculiformes > Coccyzidae > Coccyzus > Coccyzus lansbergi. The sequence goes on from JAUMJK010001112.1 coordinate 677,522, forward strand.
TATAACTTATTTGTACGTTCGTAACAAGGCAACCTGTTTGTTATTGCAAAATTAGAAGTAAAGCTGTTGATTTCTTCAGTACTTTTCATGTTTCCTTTCCAGATTGAGGAATTGAAGTTCTTTTACATTATGATTTAATGCTTTCTTGTAGATCACTGTAGCCTACTGAGAATGTTGAGAGGAATTAATTCTTTAAATGCTGTTGCATGAAATTAGGTGAGATTTCAGGTAGTTCATATATGAAGACTAACAAAATAAACCAAATGAAAAATAACAACAAAAATACACAGGAAGTTGCTCAAATTCCACTGTCCGCAATTAACTTCATTGAAGGAGTTGGGGAAACATTCACAGGAAGGGTCATTGGGCACCGGAAAAGAATTTGGAGAAGAGAAAGTAAATGAACAATCTTCTAACTAACATGAGATCAGACAGCTGCAAAACCAATGTTTTAGAATCTCCCATTTAACATGCACAAATCTTTCCATTTCACAGAGAAAGAATTCTAGACTCACTTCAATTGGAGCTAAGACTTGTGCACAAATGAGTGAAAATTATATGTTGCCGTTTAAGCTGCCACTGGCCAAATAGCATTTTGCTAATGACTTCTACTTGCAGCCTACAAATCAGACTTGTTTGAGTTTGTAAATAACTCCTCATGATAGCAAAGTAACTGGAAGATATCACTTCTGGGTGGGAAGGAGGAGGAGAACTAAGTAATTTCTTCAGTGGATGAAGGAACTCTTAAAAATTGTTTTCATCTTACTGCAGAGGAAATTATTTTGAGATTTAGGGAACTTAGACCAGTACCAGAAGCTTTTATGTATTGGAACATGTTTCATGGATGCTCTAGTGTGACATTCAGCTCTCCAGCTTAAAAACTTAGGCCAAACATTTTATTTGCATAAACAGACAAAAATGGCTATTGCTATAAAAATACAGATTATTCATATTTTTGTTAAGATTTTTGATTAATATTATCATCAACAACAACACTATACTAAACATTTATACAATCACTGAAATCCCAAGAGTTTAGGAGGAATCGAAGACAGGCAAAATGCCCTCCAGTTCGTGTTAAACTCAAATGTCGCCTACTGCCAGCTGTGAGACCAACAATCAAGCTCTGTGCATGGAGGTCTCTTTCAATGCCCCCTCACTAACAGTCGTAGAAGCGAAGGTCGCAGCTCATTGAAATCGCTCAACGCCTCAGCATAGGCCACTGGATCCTGTGTGAAGTGCTGGAAGAGATTGAGTGGCTGGACCTCTCGGAAGGATGGTGGCAAGCTTATCACCTCGGGCACATTCTCATTGCCAAGGAAGAAGTGTTTGAGGCACCTGTCCTTCAGGCAGCAGAACATGTATTGCAAGATGTCTCGCAGCCGCGGTACCAAATACTTGCCGTGCCAATCTGAGAGGGGGATTGTGGTCAGGAGGTGCATGACTACTGTCTTGAAGACATAGGGGGAAAAGCCTGTGCCTGTCAGGATGTGGGCACAGTAGTGAAGGCATCTGAGGTGGACACGGCCAGTTGGTACCTGGCTGGCTATGTACTTGAAGAATTTCACCTCGGCCACAGCGTAGTTCACTGGCCAAGTAGTGCTTGGGGTGGAGGTGCCCTCTGGAGCCTGGCTACTTAGGAAGATGTCTGAGTCCCCGTGCTGCACCCCAAAGATGACCTCAATTAAGAAGGTTTTTCTACAGGCATTTGTCAGCTCCAGCATGCAGGAGCGGCTGGAGGACAGAATCTTCAGGTTGCAGCAACGCAGACCAGGCCCATCCCTCCAGGCTGGGATGATGAGGCTCTGGAACCAGCAGACAGTTTTGTCCACGTCTAGGTAGCCATCTGTGCAGAGGGTTTGTAGGAGGTTGGGGTCCTGATTTTTTGTGATGTCCTGAGAATGGTGAATTAAGCAGAGTGTGTTCTCCTGCATCTGCTGCCCTGTGCAGGTGCACTCCAGCTCCACGAGGATGCGAGGGGCTCCTCCTGGCATCTCCTTTGTAGTGTCAAGCTCCAGGTTGAAGGTGTGACCGAGAGGTGCCTTCAGGGGCAGGAGCAGCTGGTAGAAAGCATCAGCACAGGGAAGCCAGCCTTCGAAGGAAGTGCCCACACCGATGGCTGGTTGCAGCACAGGGTAGAAACTCTTGCACAACTGCTTTTTGATGATCCCGAGGAGTTCAGCCACCAGCTCCTCCACCACCTGGCAACTGTACATCTTATACCGCACTGGCCTCCAAAAGCTCCTTTCAAAAATTCCAACCACATCCCTCTCCTCATCTTCTTCCTCCACCTCCAAGATACTGAGCAGATCCTCCTCCTCATCAGTATCTTCCTCGTCACTTTCTTCCTTCTCCTCCTCCTCCTCCTCCTCTTCTTTTTCCCCTGCCTCCAAGTTCAAGACCTGATCCTCTTCATCATCATATAATTCCCAATCTCTTTCTTCCTCCTTCTCCTCCTCCTCTTCTTTTTTCACCACCTCCAAGTTGAAGATCTGATCCTCTTTATCATCATATGATTCCCAATCACTTTCTTCCTCCTCCTCCTCCTCTTCTTTTTTCACTGCCTCCAAGTTCAAGACCTGATCCCTCTCATCATCACATGATTCCCAATCACTTTCTTCCTCCTCCTCCTCTTCTTTTTTCACTGCCTCCAAGTTCAAGACCTGATCCCTCTCATCATCACAAACTTCCCCTTCACTTTCTTCCTCCTCCTCCTCCTCCTCTTCTTTTTCCCCTGCCTCCAAGTTCAAGACCTGATCCTCTTCATCATCATATAATTCCCAATCTCTTTCTTCCTCCTTCTCCTCCTCCTCTTCTTTTTTCACCACCTCCAAGTTGAAGATCTGATCCTCTTTATCATCATATGATTCCAAATCACTTTCTTCCTCCTCCTCCTCCTCTTCTTTTTTCACTGCCTCCAAGTTCAAGACCTGATCCCTCTCATCATCACATGATTCCCAATCACTTTCTTCCTCCTCCTCCTCTTCTTTTTTCACTGCCTCCAAGTTCAAGACCTGATCCCTCTCATCATCACAAACTTCCCCTTCACTTTCTTCCTCCTCCTCCTCCTCCTCTTCTTTTTCCCCTGCCTCCAAGTTCAAGACCTGATCCTCTTCATCATCATATAATTCCCAATCTCTTTCTTCCTCCTTCTCCTCCTCCTCTTCTTTTTTCACCACCTCCAAGTTGAAGATCTGATCCTCTTTATCATCATATGATTCCCAATCACTTTCTTCCTCCTCCTCCTCCTCTTCTTTTTTCACTGCCTCCAAGTTCAAGACCTGATCCCTCTCATCATCACAAACTTCCCCTTCACTTTCTTCCTCCTCCTCCTCCTCCTCTTCTTTTTTCACCGCCTCCAAGTTCAAGACCTGATCCCTCTCATCATCACAAACTTCCCCTTCACTTTCTTCCTCCTCCTCCTCCACTTTCAACAAGATGCAGACAAAGCCTTCCTCAACGCTGCTGCTGTCTACCTCATGCCTCCTTTTCCTAAAGCACCAGCAGAGGCCCAAGAGCAGGAGCAGCCCTCCAGCAATCACCAAGTAGGGCCACTGCTGCAAGGCAGTAGAGAGCAGTGCTCTCCAGGCAAAGTCACACTGCTTCTCTGTCTCCGGCTCCAGGGACTTCTCTTTTAGCTCCTGATATAGCAGAGTCAACAACTTCTCTTCGTACTGGGCACGCCAGACCCTGTGTTTACGCGTTTCCTCATCCAGGTCCTCACCAACCATCGGTAGGTTCGGGATGAGGGGTAGGAACACACGGACGAGGAATGAAATGGCAGCCATGGCCTACAGGAGGAAGGAGAAGAGGGGTTCAGGGGGTCTGGGCTGGAGGCAGTGGAGAGGGACCTTTGGGTAAGGCAGGAGTGGGGACAAAGCAGCTGGGAGGCAGCGATGCCTTTGAACTGCACCCTGCCCAAGGTGCTCCTGTGAGTGGTTGGAGCCTCGGTGCTGGGGCAGAACTGACTCTCCCTGAGACCCACGTTTCTGCACCAGCCGTCGTCCAGCCCAGCCTCCCACCACGTGTGCACTCACCACCGTCCCACGCCGCACTGGCCAGGGCTGTGTGCTAGCGCCTTTATATACTGCCGTGGCCCCACCTCCTTTGTGATGTCACTGGCACCAGAGAACCCTCATCCTTTGTGATGTCACTGGCACCAGAGAACCCTCATCCTTTGTGATGTCACTGGCACCAGAGAACCCTCATCCTTTGTGATGTCACTGGCACCAGAGAACCCTCATCCTTTGTGATGTCACTGGCACCAGAGAACCCTCATCCTTTGTGATGTCACTGGCACCAGAGAACCCTCATCCTTTGTGATGTCACTGGCACCAGAGAACCCTCATCCTTTGTGATGTCACTGGCACCAGAGAACCCTCATCCTTTGTGATGTCACTGGCACCAGAGAACCCTCATCCTTTGTGATGTCACTGGCACCAGAGAACCCTCATCCTTTGTGATGTCACTGGCACCAGAGAACCCTCATCCTTTGTGATGTCACTGGCACCAGAGAACCCTCATCCTTTGTGATGTCACTGGCACCAGAGAACCCTCATCCTTTGTGATGTCACTGGCACCAGAGAACCCTCATCCTTTGTGATGTCACTGGCACCAGAGAACCCTCATCCTTTGTGATGTCACTGGCACCAGAGAACCCTCATCCTTTGTGATGTCACTGGCATCAGAGCATACCACGGGCTCAACTCCCAGACAGCCTCACCCCCAGCTCAGCAACTTTCAGGTGTCCCTTCCCTGCTCCTGCTGGCCGCACCGTTTCTGACCCATGCCAGGATGCTCCTGGCCATCTTGGCCACTGGAACCCCTGCTACCTCATACTCAGCCACTGTTGATCTGCACCACCAGGTGCTTTTCTGATGGGTGGCAACATACAGTGAGCAGCCCAAGCACTGTGGCTGGGTGGAGCTGGGAAAGCTTTAGCTACCATGCTTGAGTTTATACAAGATTGTCATGACTCTTGTGTTATGCTAAGGAAGAAGCTGCTGTTGAAGGTGGGAAATGCAACCTGGCAACACAGCTGTGTGGTTGGGCTGTGACCAATGAATACTTGTTACTAGGACAGAATCGACCAATCAGTGTTTGGCGAGCTTGGTCGATAAGGGCAGCCAGTTAACCCAAAATAAAAAGCTTCACCTGGGATCATATTCATCGTTGTCATGTTGTCCACTTGCTTCCGGTATTCTGCCTTTTTGAAACCCGTAGAATTGGTCTTGTTCCATAATCCGTCCTGTCCACATCCCACTGTAGAGGCTTCTTGCCCTCAAGCACGTCCACATGAATGAGCCAGTAGAGGCTCGGGTGACCAGGAGGGCCAATGGCATCTTGGCTTGGATCAGAAACAGTGCGACCAGTAGGGCCAGGGAGGTTATTCTCCCTCTGTACTCAGCACTGGTGAGGCTGCTCCTCAAATCCTGTGTTCAGTTCTGGGCCCCTTGTTGCGACAGACTCGTTGTTTATTTGCCTTAAACATTTGTTTCTCCAGTGACACTGCTTTTCTCTGAAGCCTGTCCCCCCAACTAACTCATTCCCCTCGCCCTCCCCAGCTGCTCAGGTGGCTGGGGAGCAGGGAACAGAAGCAGGCGGGCGGGTAATCACGAGGAGGGCAGGTGGCCAGGTAGCCATGCAGCCAGAGGAGCCTGGGGGTCACCACGCGGCCCAGGCCAGCGTGGACGCCAGGGGCGCCGTGCCCAGATGTCCCGAGGGCTCCTGCCTAGGCCCACTGCTGTGCCAGAACTGAAGTGCCTGCCGAGCTGGGACTGAAACGCAGACCTGAACTGGAGTGGTCTGGACTACGTGGTGATACAACCTATATTAATTACTCTTTCTATCTTTCTCTCTACTTCTTTGTCCCTCTGACACAACAACCCTATGCAGAGCTCCAGACTGGGAGAAGCCTGGCTGGAAACTGCCAGGAGGAGAGGGACCTGGGGGTGTTGGTCAACAGCCCACTGAACATGAGCCAGCAGTGTGCCCAGGTGGCCAAGAGGAACAATGGCATCCTGGCTTGGATCAGAAATGCTGTGACCAGCAGGTCCAGGGAGGTGATTCTCCCTCTGTATTCAGCACTGGTGAGGCCGCTCCTTGAATACTGTGTCCAGTTCTGGGCCCTTCACCACAAGAAGAATGTTGAGGCTCTGGAGCAAGTCCAGAGAAGAGCTACAAAGCTGGTGAAGGGTCTGGAGAACAGACCCTATGAGGAGCAGTTGAGAGAGCTGTGGTTGTTTAGCCTGGAGAAGAGGAGACTGAGAGGAGACCTGATTACTGTCTACAACTACCTGAAAGGAGGTTGTAGAGAGGAGGGAGCTGGGCTCTTCTCCCAAGTGACAGGGGACAGGACAAGAGGGAATGGCCTCAAGCTCCACCAGGGGAGATTTAGGCTAGAGATTAGGAGGAAGTTTTTCACACAGAGGGTCATTGGGCATTGGAATAGGCTGCCCAGGGAGGTGGTTGATTCACCTTCCCTGGATGTGTTTAAGGCACGGGTAGACGAGGTCCTGAGTGACATGGTTTAGTGTTTGATAGGAATGGTTGGGCTCGATGATCCGATGGGTCCCTTCCAACCTGCTTGTTCTATGATTCTATGATTCTATTCCATCTGAATCAGTCTGTCCAAACACCTATATTCTGTTAGCAAGTGGAAAGCTCAGACTGATATGTGCAGTATGTTCCAAATTTTTCACAATTTAGTTTCTTGTGATGTGTACGACTATGTTTATTATTTAATTAACCTCAGCCGTGCAATCTAAAAGATCACTGACTGTAGGAAGAAGGATTATATTTCTCTTGTGAAAATTTGAATATGCCTAGGAGTGTTTTTGGTTTTTAAGAGGTATCATACCTTATAAAAATTCTCTTGATTATACTTTACTAGGTTTATGTATACATCTTTGATTGCAGAAGGTCATGTTTAAAGCAGAAAAAAAAAGCCTGTTCTCTAAACTAGGAGAAAAAAAAAAACAAACAGAAATCCAAACACTATCCCTCCCCCAGTTAATGTCTTGTACAATAGAAAATGTGTCAGATAAACCAGTTTAGAGATGATATTATCTGTATTCCCTGTATCTTTCAAGGTGTCATCATGTTCTCCAGTTAATGGGATTTTTTTAAATGAAAGGTTGTTCCCACTGTGACATGAAAAAAGCACGTGGTTGGTATCTGTTCACTGTGAAACACTTCAAAAGTAAAAGAATAATAAGAATGTCAACATCATAATCATGTAGTGGACCTGCATTTAGACTCAAGAACATTCAGAAAGTGGAAAGAAAGCGGAAGAGTAAACATAATGTTCCACACAGCTACTCGTTGTTTATGTTTTTGTGTTCTTTCTTCCTAGCCTGAGGAGTTCCCCAGTAATGATTCCCTTGCATCATATAGGCTGACCAGCAATCCTCTTTTCAGTAAGTATGAAATTTTGCAAGCAAGTGCTTGAAGTAGCAAGAACTTCCTGTTTGGCTTCTTCCTGCAGACTTGTCTTTCTTTTAAAGAGAAGCTTCTCAACTTCTTTAGTATCTAAGCTAGCATGTTTGACATCTTCAGCTATTTGGTAATTCCTATTTAGATTCCTATCTTTATTCAGAATGAAGGAGGCTCAGGGTGATTTTATAATATATTAATAATAAATTTGGACTTTGGTTCACAGGGCTTTCCTCCCAGTGAAATAAAGCCCATGATTTTCCACTAAATCTGGAGAATCCGTAAGTGTTCCAGTCTAAATCAGAATTTGCATCTGTGTCTTTCCACTATTGAAATTGTCACTATTGAAATTGTCACTATTGAAATTGCTATTATTGTCACACTATCATTATTGGAATCACTAAATAATGAATCTGTTTGTGAAAAAGAACCATAAAGAAACATCTTCATTCTTTGAGTCATGCACAATTAATATGAGATTATTTTTAATTTCTTGTACATCTACAATTTTGAATTTCTGTGCAGAATCTGTCTAGATTAATTACAGGAACTCAGCTTCACCTAAACCCAGAAGTGAAAAAAATCCTCCAGAGAACAGGAGGAATCTTAAGAATTGGCCTTAATTAACTGCTCACATCCTTTAGCCACATACAAACTCCCGTGCTAGTAAAAACATGATATATAAAGCATTTTAAAATTAAAAATGTAAAAACCTTAAGAAGTAATTAGATTATGAATTAGCAATATCAGTGGACATATCTTCTAAATGGTTCCTAGAGATTACAGGTATTGTATATTTTGATTTTGAAGCCAATGACACCTCTACTATAATTCTGAAAAGAAAATGAAAAAAAATCACAGTATATTGTTGCAAAGCCAAAAGGGTATTTTCCTTTCTTATTACACATTTGCCTGGTAAAACATGGAAATTACATAAAATATCAGTGATTCTCTTGTCTAGAGAATTTTATAAAAAGTTGTTTTCTATCATCTTTACTTATATTTGTAGAGTGATCCCATGAACCCCTTTAGTAAAGAAATTAAACCAGAAGATGACATCTAGCAATGTACCTAATTGATACCAGCCCCTCATAAGCATTCTGATCACTACACCAAGTCAGAGGTAGTCTAAAGTGAAAATCCACAGAATGAGGAAAATGAGAATTTCACATCTTCAGTAGGAATATTCTTTCACAAATCCTCTCACACTAGAGTACTTGATAAAGTACTTGCCGTTAATATCTTTGCTAAAGGCATTTCCTCATAGATATCACAATAAAAGAGTAAATGCTAAAGGTCAAATTAGGATAAAGTGATGGTCCTTATGTATTTGCCAGAAGTAACTTCTTTCTGTGAAACATTGCTGAAAATCCATTTCTTCTTTTTTTTTTTTTTTTTAAATCTGAGCAGTTATAATTAGGAAGCCCTTCTAAGCACCAGTGATTGACCCTTATTTCAGTGAGCATTTGGGGATTTTTTCTATATTCCTACCATAATATGTTATAGTGTTATAGTTGTTAGCTGCTTCTTTGATAAAGGAAACTGGAGCATGGGTATTTTTAGCTCTTTCCTTACAGTTGTAGGTAGTGACACTGGAAGAAACAGGCATATCTAGTATCTTAACACATGACTCTGTGGCTGGTGTCATCACTGCAATTTGGGGTTCTTTGATAATGGAATGGCCTACACAGGCCATCTTTGTTTTCAAAGATGAATAAGGCTTTGTTTAAAATAAAGATGATTAGTCTCTTTAAAGTGATCCTGACTTTAGCAAAGTAGATTAGATGGAATTATTGGAGATTTCAACATACAGGATGTCTGCTTGAAATACATTACAGCAAAGAGGAAACAGTCTAGGAGGTTACTGGAGTGTGTAGAAGGTAACTACCTCACGCAGCTGGTGAGTGAGCTACCTAGGGAAGATACTACACTGGACTCCTTGTTCACGAATAAAGAAGGTCTTGTGGGTGATGTAATGTTGGAAACCCTCTTAGTCATAGTGATCACGAGCTTGACTTGTATCAGAAATGGCATGGCTGGATGTTGAGGCTCTGGAGTGTGTCCAGAGAAAAGCAATGAAGCTGATGAAGTCTTGTGAGGAGTGGCTGAGGGGACTGGGGTTGTGTAGTCTAGAGAAGAGGAGGCTGAGGGGAGACCTTATTGCTCTCTACAACTGCCTCAAAGGAGGTGGTAGAGAGGAGGGTTCTGGCCTCTTCTCCCAAGTGACAGGTGACAGGACAAGGGGAATGGCCTCAAGCTCCACCAGGGAAGGTTCAGAATGGATATCAGAAAATAAAAAAAAATCAAAGAAGGGACATCAGGCATTGGAACAGGCTGCCCAGGGAGGTGGTTGAGTCACTATCCCTGGAGGTATTTCAAAGATGGGTAGATGAGGTGCTCAGGGACATGGTTTGGTGACAGATAGGAATCCCAGAGGCCTTTTCCAGTTTGGTGATTCTATGATTGTGTGATTCTATCTTGATTTAATTAAAAACCTGAGATTTGCAAGATCCATCTATGATAAAGTCCCCCTTTTATTGTCTCTAGTGATTTTCATGGCAAGTATGAGTTGTAGTGAACATTTAATTTTCATGCTGTTTTGGACTTCAGTTAACTGCCTTCTTCCCAGGATGTTTTGGCTGTTAGTTCTAGTATTGGGGAATCTAAAAAACTTTATTTTATCTTCAGTCAGTTAAATTCCTGTAAAAGTGCTACTGTGGAGCCAGCAGGCAGCTTCTGCACAGAACTGTGAACATTTGTTTTAAATAAGTCTTTTATCTAATTGAGTTCCTAGTATGTATATTATTTTAAAAATATGTAAAACTAAACACAGTCAAGGGCTAAGTTTTATGTGTTACTATTCATTATCAGTAAAGCTAAAAACTTTTTAGTCTAAGAACTAATGATTGGGCTACACATTGGTATGAAACTTTCATATTCTATATTTGAATACTTCATTCAATCTTAAAGAGAACATTTACATAGATAATTAATCTCAATACCAGTCTTAGACCATAAGCATTCTGTCTGGATTCAGACTAGTAGACATGTCTATTCTCCTTATTTCTACTCTTTTTTTTCATGCTCCTTTAATGTCTTTCAATTGCAGCTGGACTTTGTCACACTTCAAGGTGAAGACTGTTTCCTGATGAGTAAGCCTTTTTGATTCAAATCAAATGAAGTGGAATTATAGATAAGGCCAACATATTGTTTCGTTTTGTTTTGTTTTGTTTTAACTGAATCACATTAACTAACAGAAAATAAGTGGAAAAAATGTGAATGACTACGTATAAAGGCTTACTGAACCCTTCCCTAAAGGCTAAGCTGGTTGAACACTGCCATAAATCACCGTCTGCTAGTAGGGCTTTCTGACTGTTTTCTTTGCTACTTTCTACTGCAGTACTTTAATACTGCTGTTTTCAGACTGATGTCCTTAAAAGTCTGATGAGTTTTTTTAGCTTAGGTAGATGTGAATCAAGCTCTTGAAAATAAAATTTTCTGGTTTTCTCTATCATTTATATCTTAATGCCTGTGTCATGTCACCTGTAATTAGGAAATTTCATTTTTATATGTTTAGAAACAATGTTGATAAAGTAGCAGAACCATTTATAATCAGACTTCAGGTAAAGTACTCTTTGTACATAAAAATATAGATGAGAAAAAGAAAGAGAGGAAAGATAAAAGGGTAATTTGGTATTTTTTCAAAGCCATTGACCTTCCAACTACATCACAAAACAAGAAGACAATTACAATAATAAAAAAAAAATCACTCTCCAACCATAAATATAAACCTATCTTCATTTACTGTTTACAAAAACTTATTTCTTGCCCATTTACACTGCATTTTGGTTCACATGTCCTTTATTATAAGTGCCCTGCTAAACGGGAGAGGAGAGTAAAAGCATACCATTACCATCCAGAATGCCTACTTTTATTTCCCGTAAGTCATTACTAAAAAATACTTTGTTGTTGTCATTGACACTGATTGATTTGTTCATCTGCAGCTTTGAACATCCTTTAACTAGGCACATGAAGAGTACTTCCTTTACTCCAAAGATTCAGAGATAAGATGTTCAATTGATATATTAGTCAAGCCTCTCCTTAAAGTTTTCTGCATTATAACCACTGTACATTCAAAGCATGCTTCTAGATAGAATGCAATTTACAACATAATGAAGAATTCAGAAGGCTGTTATTTTTTATCTCCAGCTTCTAGTACTGAATACCACTGTTACCACGTTAACCTAGAGAAGCACAATTTATGTTCCTCCATAGGGCGTAGGGTGATTCATTGTGGCCAGTTCTCTGTGAAGGCAACTTGACACAGGGACTATTATGCAGGGACAACTCTAACCCTAACCCTAAAACTAAACCTAAACTTAAATCTAAGCCTAAGCTTAACCCTAAGCCTATGTCTAAGACTAAACGTAGTCATTCCCTGTGGAGAGCTTGTGATAGAGTTGTCTTGCATGGAGTTTTCCCATTCCCTCATTAGGAGTGATTAGAATTGCTTTAATCACTAGTGAAATGAAAAGCTAAAAATGACTTCATATATTAAGTACATATTTCCTCTCTGATATAAAAATCTTTCAAATAGTTAAGATAAATCTTACTTAACTTACTATCTTATCCTAACTCTGTAAAGAGAGATGTTATAATCTGAACTAAATTAGAGTCAGTTTTCTGACTCTAATTCAGTCTCGCCGAAGTAACTTCATTTTCTGAAAGCTAACTACATCTTTCTGAGAAAGTTCATTTCTAGAAGTGATAGCGCAGGACATTGGTATACATTGCTTATACTTATTCCTGTAGTAACCAAAGCCATCCTCAAGCTGGCAAAATAAAAGGTTGCATCTGCAGGGAGAGGTGGACAGAGTATTATATCCCATATACATCATACTTGATATACAATTGAGAGATCACAGGGGTCCTACAGTTTCTTCTGAAGGGTCTGACATCCAGCGAGGACCTTGTCTGTTTGGTTGCTCTTGATCCCATATCTGTGCATTCCTGAATCCAGTTCCTAAGTCCAGCTCCCTCCCATCTGCAGATCCATTCCCATATGTCTGCTTTACAGAATTTACAGTCACATAAAGTCATTGAGGGGTGAGGGGCAAAAGCTCATAGATTTGCATATATTTATTAAATTATTGTTGTTATTGCTGTTATTTCATTAAAACCTGCTAGTTTTGCATAGTTCTTTCTTTTCCACAGGAATTATTTAATTTCACAAACATAACCTGTTTTTTTTCCAGAATAGCTCCAGAATTCCGTACACAAAGTACTGCTCTGCACCATCAGGAAGGCTATTTTTCTAAGCCACCTCTAAGTAGGTCACACAAGCTAATGAATGCAATGTACAGTCCTTCATTTTTACTTAACACAAATTCATGGCATTTCTAATATCTGCTCCTAAATCTACATTTACAAAAAATACTGAACTAACGCAATAAAGAAAGAATTATTATGCTCCTAACTGCAGTTAATGGAGTCAATTAACATTATTTTCCAGTAGAAGCAGAGGGTGGTTCTGAATTTCTTAAACTGTACATGAATTTCCCTGCTTACTTGAGAAAAAAGAACAACAAAAAACCCTGTAGTATTTCAGTGAAGCATGATCCCAGTTATCATGTTGTTTTATTTAATCATGCATCCTCAGTAAACATTGCTAAGTTGTGAGACTTTACAGATTGTTTTTAAATTCCTTGTGCTATGAAGAATAATCAGTCTTTGGGAAACTGGATATTTCACAGATTCTGCTGTATCTTTTATACTCAAATGTTGAGGTGCAAAGGAAGGTCTTTAAGGAGTTCAGATATGAAAAGAGTTTTTTCACTTTCACACTGTTAGTGATGACCTCTGAGTTTTTGTATAATATCATAATACATGCCTCAAACAGCAAGATAACCTTTAGAAACAAGAGGAAAGGTAATTGCTGTTTCAAATTTCAGTTTTATCAACTATAAAACACAGAACAAGCTACTGATTTTGGAAAGGAGACAGAAATAGAATGTACCTTGCAAGCCATCAGGTTATTAGCAATATCCATAAGAAGGAATTACAGTGTTAAGGTTGAAAAATTGTTGCATATCTATAATGTGTGTACTTCTTCAGAACTGAGTTAACTTCAGTGACCAGCATACTTCTAGGGACAAAGTGAAGATATTTATGACGGATCCACCTTGTTTACCTTTACATGCTCAAATGAAAATACTTGAGCCTACATCTCATCCTGTGACATCTTTCCTGTATAAAATGAAGGAGCTGTTCCACACTAGAAATTTTCAATGAGATTAATTTTTGGCCTATTTATGTGGCCATTAAGGAAGGAAGCATCAGATACATATGAAATTCTGGTAAATAGATTTTCCTTAGAGAATATTTTATTATTTATATTTTACTCATTGATGAGAAGCTCAACATGAGCTGACAATGTGCACTCACAGCCCAGAAGGCCAACCGTATCCTGGGCTGCATCAAAAGAAGCATGGCCAGCCAGTCAAAGGAGGTGATTCTACCTCTCTATACCTCTCTTTTGAGACCTCATCTGGAGTACAGTGTCCAGTTCTGGAATCCTCAACGTAAGAAGAAAGTGGAACTGTTGGAATGGGTCCAGAGGAGGGCTACAAGGATGATCCAGGGGCTGGAGCACCTCCCATATGAGAACTGGCTGAGAGAGTTGGGCTTGTTCATCCTGGAGAAGAGAAGGCTCTGCGGAAATCTTATAGAGACCTTCCAGCACCTGAAGGGAGCCTGGAAAAAGGCTGGGGAGGGACTTTATACAAAGGCTTGTAGTGACAGGACTAGGGGCAATGGGTATAAACTGGAGAGGGGCAGATTTAGAATAGGCATAAGGAAGAACTTTTTGGCAATGAGGGCTGTGAGGCACTGGAACTGTGGATGTCCAGTCCCTGGAGGCGTTCAGGGCCAGGTTGGATAGGGCCTTGGACAACCTGGTCTAGTGAACGTGTCCCTGCCCATGGCAAGGGATTTGGAAATAGATGATCTTTAAGGTCCCTTCCAATCCAAACTATTCTATAATTCTATGATTCTTCATCAGTATCCGTGAACACAGGAATTTACTTTTGTAATCAACATCGACTTTTATATTAACAGCAGCCAGCAAAATTTAAAGAATTCACAAATGCTATTAATTTAGAATGTTAAGCAGTTAAAATGCAGAGAATATAATAATTTAAGGAGCTGAAAATATAGAACTGAATAATCAGACAATTTGCATGTATTATTCACTTTAATGTGTTTAATATTTCTTACTCCACTCTCCTGGGTAAAAAACTGATTGGGTGACCAGGTCCAGAGAGTGGTAGTAAATGGTGTTAAATCCAGCTGGAGGCCAGTGACAAGTGGAGTTCCCCATGGCTCAGTACTGGGTCCAGCCCTCTTCAATGTCTTCATCAATGACCTAGATGAAGGCATTGAGGGTACCCTTAGCAAGTTAGCAGATGACACAAAGCTGTGTGGACGTGTCAATCTACTGGAGGGTAGGGAGGCTCTGCAAAGGGATCTGAACAGGCTGGATAGCTGGGCTGAGACCAATGGCATGAGGTTTAACAAGGCCAAATGCCGGCTCCTACACTTGGGCCACAACAACCCTATGCAGAGCTACAGACTAGAAGTCTGACTAGAAAGCTGCCAGGAGGAGAGGGACCTGGGGGTGTTGGTCGACAGCCAACTGAACATGAGCCAGCAGTGTGCCCAGGTGACCAAGAAGGCCAATGGCATCCTGGCTTGCATCAGAAACGGTGTGACCAGCAGGTCCAGGGAGGTTATTCTCCCTCTGTACTCAGCACTGGTGAGACCACTCCTTGAATCCTGTGTTCATTTCTGGGCCCCTCACCACAAGAAGGATGTTGAGGCTCTGGAGTGAGTACAGAGAAGAGCAACAAAGCTGGTGAAGGGGCTGGAGAACAGGTCTTATGAGGAACGGCTGACAGAGCTGTGGTTGTTTAGCCTGGAGAAGAGGAGGCTGAGAGGAGACCTCATTGCTCTCTGCAACTACCTGAAAGGAGGCTGTAGAGAGGAGGGAGTTGGCCTCTTCTCCCAAGTGCCAGGGGACAGGACAAGAGGGAATGGCCTCAAGCTCTGCCAGGGGAGATTTAGACTAGACATTAGGAGGAAGTTTTTCACAGAAAGGGTCACTGGGCATTGGAACAGACTGCCCAGGGAGGTGGTTGATTCACCTTCCCTGGAGGTGTTTAAGGCATGGGTAGAGAGGTCCTGAGTGACATGGTTTAGTGTTTGATAGGAATGGTTGGACTCGATGATCCAATGGGTCTCTTCCAACCTGGTGATTCTATGTCAAACACTACAGTGATGTGGAAGCTATTGTATATATCAGGTTATTGTAATCTTTACAAATTCTTAAACTCAAACTCACATCTTCCTTTTTTTGCTTGATGGTTGCAATTAAATATTTGAATGATATTTATGACATTTGCAGGTATATAGAATTTATAAATTACAGGTTAAAGGACTCTTCCAATTTGTCTATTTTACTTCTGTTTATCAGATCACTGCTTGTTCTTTCAAGTTAAGTCTTTGCAGTAATTTCAGTGGAACATGACTCTAAAGGTCCAGACTGGATGATGAAAGAAAATACTTTGTATATGCCAAATTTGTTTCACTTTATATGTGTACACAAATACATATACATAGGAATTATTAAGGATGTTTTCCTTAAAAGTAAGAGAGAGAGGAATAAAGAGACCTGGGCATTAAATTTCACATTTATTTGTCTTTGAGGAATTCAGATCAAAGCAAGTCATCTGAGAGAAGAAATATGCTATTGTTTAATCATACTTATTTCTGTGTTGTTAACTTACATGTGTTAACACGACTGAAAGTTGTTTAAGTCTGAAAGCAACTGATGTAATACATAATAGAATACTATCCTCGGGGCAAAACAGATTACCACTCCTATCCACCATGAAAGCTCTCTTATTAATGGGATTTCAGTGCTTCCATACGTCTTCTGTTAAGGGCAAAGAGAGAGAAGGTTGATGGGGGAAAGTGTTATAACTGAATAGATCTAATTCTTCATTTACCTTCTGCGATACTTTAAAAGAATGCATTAAAATGATTACTTTAATGTATTAAGTACAAATAAATTCCTAAAATTTTGCTGAATATTCTGAAAACATTCTTACAAAATATATCGCAACTAAGTGTTAAGTGGAACTTTTGATGATAAAAAATAAAATTGTTAATTCTACTGTGACGTGGCTGCATTCATTTGATTGTGCTGAAAAGATTCTATGTACTTACTGTATTTATTATCAATGATTATTTAAATCTCTTAATTTCAAAGTATTTCAGGCATGTCAATCTAGCCATGATGGTACTAAATAGATGAAGACGTAGTCCCATATTTTGAGAAAAACTTTTTAGAGAGAGAGTGAACAAATACTTATTTGGGATAATCTTTGATATTTTATGAAACTCCATGCACTTTGGTGATACATACACATAGATTGTAATTAAACTCTTACTGGAATGGAATCTACAATATGAACAATATATAATGCATACCCAATAAGGAAGGGATAAATGCCATACATAAAAGCATATACAGAATCATTTTGCCTTTGGAGGCAGAAGGTATAGAGGGAGTAACCAGTGAACAAAATATGGTTCTTTATGATAAGGTTGTTTAAATTTTGCCTGTATTTTATATTTGAGACATGTTAACCTTGAATATTCGCTGTGATAGTATGACTTCTAAGTTATTCCTCTGTATAGTTCATTAAAAACTTAATTTCAGACTAGCTTTTCCTTCAGTATCAGAATGTGTTTCCTACTGCCATGTTATTTTTTTCTTTTCGTGTTGGTAACAGAAGAAAATATTGCATTACTATCTTCATATTTCTCCTCATACTTAATCTCAAAATGAATGAAACTGAACAATTTTAATACTATTTTAATTCTAAAAAAAACCAATCTATGCAAAGATCCATGCTAATTAATCCATTTCAAGAGGAAAATTGTACTGATTTTCCTTTTGTAGTTAGTCTCTCCTTACAAAGGTGGCTGTTTAATGTTCAGAATCCATAGAGTAATTTCATTTCACTGGGCTTTAATTTGCTTATGATTTGTGGAGGAAAAAATAAGAAGAAAGAAGATGGCTATGGATTAATTAGGTGCTATGCCAACCTTAATAACGTCAATTGCTTTTTGATGTTTTTTATATTTTATTGTATTTTTCCCAGCAAAATCATTGAGGACTTTTAAAGTTACTGAAGCTCTCTCAGAATCCAGCATGAATACCTCTAGCACTTCCATTGAAACACAGAGGGAAATCTGCTTGCAAATATATGAAAAGGACTAGGGATATTCAATGTACTACAAATACTTAGTTAAAGAAGCATGTGACTTAACATGTGACTTAACATACAATGCAGATAAAAGGCTAGGTTTCAAATTTTTAATGTTACCTGAATATCTCTTACTGTATTGTATTGATTTATTATGGTTGGACTAGAAGATCCGATGGGTCCCTTCCAACCTGGTTGTTCTGTGATTCTGTGATTACAGAATAGACAATAACAGAGAAAATTTGGCAAGGTATAACTTATGTTTTCCACATAATATACAGCTCATTGAACACTTTTTTACTCACAGGTTTCATCTCACTGAAGAGAGCATCAAACCTGAGTCAAAGGAGGAAGACAAGCATCTCCATCTATATGCTTCTAATTCTAATAGATTGAATTATAATAATTCCTAGTTATTTCTACTGAATATAAGAGATCTAAGATAGGTAAAAAATATAAATGTCTTCATGAATCACTGGAAAATATGATTATGAAGAGAAAAGATGGGCCCGTTTATTCTAAAGATAAGTATCTTTCCAGGACTTTGTCTGACCTTTGTCTGACAACTGCGCATATTCTAAAACTTAAAAAGAAAACAGGTACCACACTTCTTTAAAATCCTTAAAGCCCATCCAGAATGCCTTTTGTTATTTACATTCACTAATTAAAGGCAAAATTGTTTGAAAAGAGGTATGTAAAACAGATGTAAACAAATCTGAAGTAATTGAAAATGTATTAGCTTTCTTGGAAATTACGTTGTAGTGACCTGGGTTTGATTTGGGAAGGAGATGCAGTGGAGCAGAAGAGAGTTCAGGAAAGAGATTTATGATGTATTAGGTTGTTTTTTCCTGTGACCATTTATTTAATAGTATAAACACAGTTCTATACAAATATTATACAAAAATGTACATATACAGAACTGGTAAAATATAGATATTATAACATGATAAGAACTACATAATTTCCAAGAAAACAACAAAGCAAGAATGTAGAATTCCTTCAGAGCCTCCTAGAAATATTTTACCATTTGCAGAAAATGACCTCATTATATATTTACTGAGAACTAAAAAAAAAAAAAATCTGAAATTTTTAGTTAACTGTCAAGTATTTGAATAGCCTTGGAATGAGGGAGTTGTTTTCTGAATGTATCAAAGCAAATAAAAAAAGGAAAAAATATTCCTTTTCCTCTGTAGAGAAAAACATAAGGAAATCTGTTTTCAAAGGCAAATTGAGGGATTCATAAGGCAGCAGAACTGTCCCAAGAAAGTTAATGTGTGCTTCAAAAGTTTAAACCACCTTTAGGAAAGTATTAAAGAATAGAATGAAAAACAACATCAACAAAAACAAATAATAAACAAAGAAAGAAAAAAAGAGAGAAGCTTAGACTATAAAAAGTTTTTGATGTAAGCTGTCACAAAATAATATCTTTTTATTTTATTATGTTCTAAGGAAAAATTATCAGTTGTAAGTTCTGGTAAATATCAAGGATATATCATAGCATACCATAAATGTGTACTAGTTTGGTGGAGACTGCAAGACCTACTAACTTCTGACAAAGAAGATAGAAGATTTCTGGTCTATACAAACTGTGATAATTGTTTTGCTAGATCAGAAATATCTTGTTAAGGGCAAGCCAAAAAATCCCAGTCTCTACAGATTTACCATATCTCATCTTTAGTATAATATGGAAATCATATTATTAAATGTCTGTAATAACATATTTCAAATACAGTACAAATGAAAAATATTAAGCTATGAAAGATCCCAGATGGGGGGATGGGTAGAATAAGTTTGTGGTGTTCAATTTATTCGTTCATTCATTTCAATGTAATTACATGGAAACAGTGACACTATATGCACTTAGACTAAGAAAATCAAACACCGTTCAAGTGTTTAATAATCAATAGCTTTACAGGAATTAGAACTGTGTCTTTTATTCTTTATATTCAGCTGTGCTTTTTACATCTGGTAGTTGTTATGTTTAGAGAATCTTCTTGCAGCAATATCCATTCTTTCTCTCTTATGTCTTAGCAACCTGTTTAATCAAAGTGAAACAGATGTTTTGCAAAATTGTAAAAATATCTTTATCTCTGCTCTGGAACTTGAATAAAGAAACAACTCCTCATAGGTATTTATACACTGAGTACTCTGAAATCCATCTAATTATGGTAGCGCTAGATTAGGTCTTGGATCATCTTCAAGGATTCTGTGATGAAAATATTTTCCCTTTACTACAAAATAATAGTAAAATAGAAGTTTTAATTTTTCTATCATCTATATTATTGTATAGCTGAATGGTATTGTATTGGCTGGAAGTTTTCACTGAGAAAGATTGTTTCTCTATATTCTTATCAAACAGTGAGTATATGAACTCAGAACAGAGTAATTCTCCATTGTGGTGTTAATATATCCAACATGTGAGTCTTTATAAGATAGTTAATATGAGATATTCAGCTTACAGGGATCTTACTTTCTACCAAGACTGGTATTTGACTTTTTATTAGATTTAGTATTCCCTCCCAAGTATTTGATGAGAATGGCAAATTTCTAGTTACTTCTGGACATTCTGGACCAAATTAATAATTTTAAAGCATTTGGTAGGAATGGAATTTCATCCTTCTTATTTCCTCTTGTTTCAGTATTTAATATATGACAGGGTTTTTGTCTACATAAAAGGTCAAAAGACTTTTATATTATTACTTTTTCAGGTTCAATGCATTGGCTTGTGAGGAAATACATCTGGAGTAGATAATTTAAGTATATTCTATGTCAATTTATGTAATAAGCATCAAATAGGGAGAAAGGAGTAATTGATTTTGCATTTCTCACACAGCAAAAGAAGTTATGAAATTAACTTATGTTAGAAACAGCAGATCAATTATAGTTTTAGAAGCTCATACCTAAAATCAGGTCATAGAATACTGTGCAGAATTCACTGGCGTGCAAAGTAGAATGACATTGTTTCACTAATTTTTTATTTAAAAGTAAGCACTCAAAAAAGGCATGACATCAAATCTTCTGAACAATTAACCTGTTGAGAAGTGTAAGTTCTCAAATGGTGGAGAATTTATCCTCACTCCTACAAAAAGGATGACAAAATGAATAAAAAGTCTCTAAACATGGCAAATAGAATACAGTTTTATTACATTTTCTCAAATTTTTGCAATCTTCATGTTAAGAAGACTGTGTTCATAAGGCTACTGTAACAATAAGGAGTTAAGAAGATTTAGGGTAAGTTAAGAAATCCTAAAATTCCCTTCTCTGGCAGAATTAAAACTACTCCTCAACCTGAATTCTAAACTACTATAAAGAAGCTGGAGAATCTGGTATCTGAGATTCCTAGAAATTCTAGATTTCTGTTTTATCATAAATAATTCTCAGTATATTAAGATGTTTCTCAGATTTCACTAGCTCAAGACTCCAACCTACTTTTCAAGTGACCTATCATGTAGTTAAGTGAATGACAAGTCTTGTCTGAAGCAGTGGGAGGAGAATCAACTCTTGATTTATATGCCTACATTTAGGTACGTAAACCTACAATACAGGCATCTAATTACAAAACACTGACAAAGATCCCAGTGCTGACAATGCAGTCAAAAAAGCCTCATATAACCTAGAGTTGTTCAGTTTACCTTAGGATGTACCCTAAAATTTGATCAGCTGAATGCTCTAAACATTGGCATCTGTTAACACAAGAGACTTTGAAAAAAGGACATGGCCTTGGGCAGAAATGACATAAAACCTATTGAAGAGAGGAAGGGACAACCATCCACAGCCAGCTCTCCACGGGACAACTCTCCATGGGGACAATATTCTGAGGGACAACTATCAAGAGGGATGACTCAACACAGGGACAACTGTCTGTAGGTGAGACAGCATTAAGGTTAGGCTTAGACTTAAGTTCAGGTTTAGAGCTGACCCCATACTGAGTTTTCCCCCTGGAAAGTTGTCTCTGTGGGGAGTTGTCCTACAGAGTGTTGGTCACAGAGAGTTGGTAGCAGAGAATTATCCTAAACATTATGGGAGACTTGTTCTCTTCTTGGATGGAAATTTAAATAAGATCAAATATCTCAAATGAAAATGTTCATGTTTCAGCATCGGATTTGTAGTCTATATCTCCATTTTTTGCTGTGGAAACTTAGTCTCATTCCTGGCATATCACAGAATCACAGAATGGTCAGAGCTGGAAGACACCTCTGGAGATCAGATCCTTTCCAGGTCAACCTGCCTTCATACAGATACTTAAGTTTATCTATCTATGTCTGAACTGGATTTCAACTCTTGATTTCTATTCACATTTAGATAAAAACAATTTATTCCTACAGAATTCCTTTTTCTTAATAAAATTTTATTTCCACCAGGGAACTTCCAGCTTTGTCTAATTTGCTGTCAGTAAATCCACTACTAGTTTCTAAATGCTTTGAACATTGTATCAAAGGCAGAACAGTTATCATTGTTACTTTCCCCTATCTTATTGAATATTGTGTATTCTTCATATTATGAATAAAATCTCATTTCTTCCCATTAGCAAATTTCTTAATTGGCTCTATGTCATCTTTTTTGTCAATTCTTGTTAGATCATTTCTCATAGCTTTCAAGGTCTGAACATTATTTCAGTTTTACAGTTTTCCTTTTATCTTTTATCATCTCAGCCTGAAACCCTTCTTCACTATTCTGTCAGTAGATGAACATTGAACACAGTCTCTAATGGGTTTTCTGCAATGCCTTTTTCCTAATTTGATACAGTAGATAAAGAACACATTAAGATACATGAACACTTACGTTTTTCCTTCCTGTTGGTAGTTTACAAACATTTGACTAAAGAAAATGCCAGAACCATAGAAAGTTCCCGAGATATCTGTGGGTAATCTATTTGCATGTAAAATATATACATATTTTTTATGTAATTACTTTTCGAACAATTATAACAGGCAACAAAAGCTAGTCTTATATCAGGAGAAACACAGCATCAGTTGTAGTTCTTTGAGTTGAAGCTTGATTCCCAGTCTCAACTGTCATTGGACAATGTAACGGGCTGCCCAGGGAGGTGGTTGAGTCACCTTCCCTGGAGGTGTTTAAGGGACTGGTGGATGCCTTGCAATCTGTATGGGTGTTTGCAAATATATATATACACATATTTATATATACAAGTAGATATATCAGAAAGAGAAAAAGAGAGGTTATATATGCCTATAACTATCTAGGTGTGTTTGTGCATATATGTCCATGCACATAGTATATCATATTATTGGCACGTTGATTACTACATTCTGCACAATTTTCATAACAACACTATTGCAACTTTCAAGTATGAGTATCTGTTGTCTTTTTTAAAAACTATATTATCATATATTATATTACTATATAACCTGTTCAAATAAAATAAGAACTGGGCTGTATCTGTCCAGCGTCAAGTGACGACTCTCATTTGACTTCAGAAAAGAAAAAAAGAAAACAAACAGATAATTATCACAAGAATGTTATTTGTAAGCACTGCTAAACGAAATCTGGACTACATCTGACCTGCTCACAATTAAGGTGTGTATGAGAAAGAAATAAAGCATAGGCAAAAGGTAGCAGGATTCATATCCTTTTACTACACTCTGAGCAGAGTCTGGAAAGTGGTAGTAAAACAGATAACAAGTGTTAGTTGATTTTAGATGTGGAGAAAATCAGAGAGGATGGGCTCGGTGGACATGACCAGTGAGAAATCTAGTAGCATATGACAACTGCTTAAATTAGAAAGCAGTAAATACTGAAAATAATAGCCCTGACGTGCGGGAAATACATCCAGGGATGTTCAAAACCATGACAAATGGACAAAAGCCTGGCTAGTATCCAGGTTACCTGTCAGGACTGGGATACACAGACTGTTCCTCTGAAAGACAGAACCACAAAAATCTTCAGAAGGCATTTTCCTTGAAAATATCATCTCTTTGATCCAGATTACTTGCTGAAGAAGGGATAGACAAAGACAGCTAAGGATATGTAGTAGAGATGTAGGCAACTTTACTGTAAGGAGTGTCTCTAGCAATGTCTTTACAAAGACACCTTTTAACTAAAGAGAGAGAGGAAATGGATCTTGATCTTGTTATTAGCATCTTTGTTAATGGTATTTCATAGAAATGGCAAAATAAGATGAAACAGTAAAGGTTAAATGCAAAATAAAATGTTGTTTTATTAGTTAAATCCTCGTGTATTTTCCAAAAATATCTTCCTTAAATTTCTGAAGTGTTGCTGAAAATTCTTTTCTGTCTTTTTTTTCTCTAAGCAGATATAACTGGGAGGCCCCTCTTAGCACAAATAACTGATCTTTATTTCTGTGCACATTGATAGAATCTTCCTTTATTTTTACTTTAATGTATGGCAGACTTATGGTTCTAGAGGACCCCTTTCTTAGAGGAACAGAGGGTCCAATATGCCAGATGGACCCTTCCTTCAGGGAAGTCAACTGCCTCTCTGGAGTCCAGTTAATAGATATCATCTGGAAACTTACTAAACTAGTAAGGACCTTGGAATATTGCCCATTACTACTCTTCCAAGGTGGGTGATGATGAAGCAAGAGCATGGAGTCTGAGGGAGACTAAAACACTTCAGGGCCTTGGGACAATTAATAAAGGAATCTGGAGTACAGGTTGTTTATTACTTTCTACTTCCAGTTGCAGGTAGTGACACTGGAAGAAATAGGCACATCCAATATCTTAATGCATGACTCCGTGGCTGGTGTCATCACCACAATTTGGGGTTCTTTGATAATGGAATGGCCTACACAGGTCATCTCTGTTTTCAAAGATGAATAAGGCTTTGTTTAAAATAAAGATGATTAGTCTCTTTAAAGTGATCCTGACTTTAGTAAAGTAGGTTAGATGGAATTATTAGAGATTTCAACATACAGGATATCTGCTTGAAATACATTACAACAAAGAGGAAACAGTCTAGGATGTTATTGGAGTGTCTAGAAGGTAACTTCCTGATGCAGCTGATGAGCAAGCTACCTAGGGAAGATACTACACTGGACTCCTTGTTCACGAATAAAGGTCTTGTGGGTGATGTAATGGTTGGAAACCTTCTTAGTCATAGCAATCACGATCTTGAAGAAATGAGGAAAGAGGTCAATAGAACTGTTACCTTAGTCTTTCAGAGGGCAGATAGTGGCCTTATTGGGAAAGTGGTTGACAGAGTTTCTTGGGAGGCAGTCGTGAAGGGTATATGACACCAGGAAGGATGGATCTTCTTCAGGAATGAAGTCTTAAAGGTGTGGTAGCAGTCCATGTCCATATTCTGAAAGATGAGTCAGTGGAGATGGGAAATGTCCTGGATCAACAGAGAGATTTCATTGGAACTCAGAAAAAAGGGAGAGTTTATGACCTTTGGAAGAAGGATCAGGCTACTCAGAAGGTCTACAAAGGTATTTTGAAGCTAGGCAGGGAGAAAATTAGAAGGGCCAAAACCCACCTGGACCTTAGTCTTGTTACCAAGATAAAGGGTAATAAAACCCATAAATCTATAGATATTTTATTCTTTGAAGGAGGGTTAAGGACAACCTCCAGCCTTTAGTGGATGCAGAAGGGGAAACATAGTAATGAAGGATGAGGAAAAGTTGAGGTTCTTAATGCCTCTTTGCCTCACTGTTTTGTAGTAAAACCAGCTGTTTGCAGATTACCCAGCCCCCTGATCATGAAGGCAGGGATGAGGTGCAAAATGGAAGTCCCATAATCCAAGAAGAAATGGTTAGCAACTTGCTACTCCACTTAGACAGACACACAGGTCTATGGGACTAGATGATATCTACCTGAAGCTATTGAAGGATGTGGATATTGTTTTCCTAGATTTTAGTAAAGCCTTTTGAAACCATTTCCCGTAAAATTCTCCTGGAGAAACTGGGTGTTCATGGCTTGGGTGGGTGTAGTCTTTGCAAGGTAAGTTCTGTTTAATATCTTTTAAATGACAAGGGGATCACTCTCAGTAAGTTTATACATGACAGTAAGTTGGGATTGGGCAGGCATGTTGATCTTCTCTGTGGAGGGATCTGGCCAGGTTGGATCAATGCACTGAATCTAATTCTTTGAGTTTCAACAAGGTCCCATGGGTCCCATGTTTGAGTCAGGGTAATCCCATGTGACACTGTAGGCTTGAGGAATCGTGACTGGAAAGCCACCTGGTGGAAAAGGACCAGAAAGTGTACTGATGAGCAGCTGGGTGAATATGAGCCAGAAGTATGCCTAAGTGGCCAAGAGCATCTTGCTTTGTGTCAGTAATAGTGTGACCAGCAGAAGTGTGGGAGCAATTGCCCTGAATTCTGCAACTGAGGTTACATCTCAAATACCATATTAAATATTGAACTCCTTATTCCAAGAAAGACAGTAAGGTTCTGGAGTGTGTCTGAAGAAAAGCAGCTAAACTGATGAAGGGTATGGATTACAAATCTTATGAGAATCATCTGAGGGAACCAGAACTGTTTACTCTGGAATCTAAGGGGAGATCTTGTTGCTCTCTACAGCTACCTGTAAGGAGGCTGTAGTGAGGTGGTCGCTGGTCTCCCGAGTAACAAGCAATAGGACAAGAAGAAATGGCCTCAAGGGGAGGTTTAGACTGAATATGGGGAAAATTTTCTCCAGAGAAATGGTTGTCAAGCATGGGAACAGGCTTCTCAAGGGAGTGATTAACTAGTCATCTATGGAGGTTCTTCAGAGATATGTAGATGTAGCACTTAGGGAAATGATTTAGTAAAAGTCTTGGCATTGTGATGTTTATGGTTGGACTTGATGGTCTTTTCAACTTGATGGTTCTTTTTCAACTTAAATGTTTGTGTGATTTTATGATTAACTCACAGAGTATCCCAAGGAAAAAGTAGAATGTTCAGATAGATCACCTCTTAGTGATGCATTGCATACTTGAATCCCGTCTCTGGCTTAAAAATGAAGAATGACTTACTTTTGTTCTAGTATTTCAGCTTATTCTGTTTAGTTTAGTTTTGTTGGAGGTTTTTTGGGGTTGTTATGTTCCCCGAGTTCATTCTTCCTCTGGGGATATAATTTATAAAAAAGTCTTCATGAAAAGACCCTCACATTTTACTGAATAGTACAAGAATTCTATACTTTGTCATCTGGTTTTTATTTCAAAAATGATGTCATAGTAACACAACACTTCGATGTAAATTAAGAAGAAACAACTTTGTCATTTATCTAATACTGTCTAATTTTCCCAGTAATTTCTTACTGTGCTATGTGTTCCACAAGGCTGTACTCTAAATTTGATAACAATGACTGTATTATCAGACAATGCACTGTAGTTTTTAGGACTCCTTCAAGACTTCATAAATTTGAAATTCAGCATCTTATATATACACATAAGTATAATTTATTTGACCAAAATTATGTTTATGTTTTGGGCAAACTGATAAACATATCAAAATCCTTTGCAAAATCTCAACTCTAAATTATTTAAGCTTAGTTTAGCTTAAAAATCCAGATACATTAAGATACATACATTTAGAAATACACACACAAGTTAATTCCACAAAATGAAACAAAAACTGAGCCTTAATTTGCTTTTTTAAAAAAGTTTTCCTCTTGCAAACTGGGAATACTCAGGTTGTGGAAAAGTTATGATGTATTTTATTGCAACCAATAACTTGATAAACTTACAGAAAATACAAGATGGGTCATATATTACAGTAATGTGTGCTTTTTGTGGCATTTTCATCCATCATTCTACTAATATTGAAGGGATTAGCATCAACATGTGTGTTTGAACATAGCAAATTTAGAGCCTGAAAAAATCACAGTGATCATCTTATGCAGACTGCAATGTGATTGTAATGAATATCTCTTAAAAACTTCATTGTATATTGACGTCGAGGACTGCAGAAGTTAATTGAAGGCATTATTTAAGGAATATAAAAATAAAATCGGTATGGACTGAAAATTATTTTGTGAAAGGATGAATCAGTTCCATTGCTCTTAAATCATATCTAGCTTCTTCCAGTACCATAGAATTTATATTTTGTTGAAGAGCAATGCTAGTGACAAAATTGTCAAGGAGTTGAATTTATATTTTCCTTTTCTATTTTTCATTTTCTCTTTTTCCTTTTCTTCCAGGCTTAGATATCCCTCATATTTAAAGTGTCTTTTACAGACTCAGAAAAATCTGCATCATACAAGAAGATGCAATGAAGATTGCTAATATTAAAATACAGCATATGAAAAGTGCTAATCAAAAAATTGTTCATAGACAAAAATTTTAACAAATCATTAAGTAGTATCATTCTTTTGCAGATTTTATGAAAAATGAACTCAAGTATAGACACTTAAATACATTGACTTTTTTTGAATGATCAATAGTTTATTACCAAATATGCTCAAACATTAGTCAAAACAGATTCCAAAATATTCCTAAAGAAATAGAGTTGTGCAACAGAATGATGTGGCTAAAATCATGTGGCATGCAACATGCATTTATCATACGAGTATAATTTTATTTGATGAGCAAAAGAGTAATAATGAAGAGCTTTGTCAAATTATGGTTTTAGGCACATGACTATCTCTTATTTCCTTGGCTGTATTTAATATAATTTCAGTGAGATCATGAGCAAGAGAAGAGAAATTTCAAATACTAATGTTTTGAAAAAGCTCATCATTTAAACACAACATAAAGATTTTGAGAGAATAAACTTTAATTCAAGTGGATTTTGGATGAAGCTACTATATACAAGGTAGGTCTCTCTAGTCATTTGAAAACTATATGCTTTTGCCTTTTGTTTTCTACAAAGTGACTGTGAACTTTTCAGTTACTCTGCTACACTATTCATTTGATGACAATATACTTGCTGTTGTCTAGACAGATAAATCTAATTTTTCGAGTGCTTGGTGAAAAGTACTATTAATTTTCAAATTCTTAGCCAGCAAGATATCAAATACATTTCTAGATTTGTTTATTAAATATATCAACCTTAACAATTGATGTATGAGAATTAATGTTTATAAAGCTAGATATAATGCCTTTAAAGAGACTGTTTTCAGCCTACAATATGTTTATATGATCTCCAAAGTCTCGAACTTCAAAGACTAAATTAGTCCTTTGTAAATGGAATATTAAGTCAGGCAAATCATTTCATTATCTGGGTATTACATCAACACATCAGGATCCCTTCTGAATGCAGCCTGTTGATATTCTCCTGTCTTCTTTCCAGCTGGCAGTTTCTGGCACTCCACTGAATTTTACAGTTCATAGTAACCTCAACACTAGAGTCCATTCATAATCTTACATTTTAAAAGTCTTTCATACAGTGTAGGCCTAAATGCCATACATACAAACAGATTTTCTCCGACTATGGTTCCAATAACACTTTTGGTTGTTCATTAAGGGAATTTTAAAATGTCATATAATTTGCAGTGCATGTCAAATGTCTGGGCTTTTTATTTTTTCTTAATTGTAGCATATAAATCCAATCGTATAGTCTCTTTTTTTAAAAATTTAATTGGACATCAACCTATGGTGTATAATCTTCATGCCCAATAACATGCATATTTCTGAACATACTTAATTTCTTACCATTCTTCTTCCTTTCTTTCATTTGTTCAGAAGACAAAATATATTTTCTGTTATCCACCAAAATTCGCAATGCAGAAATTGGCTTGTGGCTATTCAAGTTCTATCTGAGTTAGGGTATATATTCTACTTAGTGGTGACACTTGGTAAAACAGACAAAATGAAAGCCTGACCTAGCCATGCCCCTTTTTCACTGACAGATTCCCAGAGGCAGGATGTCTTTCAGCAAAAACGTCCTTTTAAGCCAGGTCTGGTCTCTCATCTTCTCTGCATGCCAAGGTTAAGTTCTTGAACAAGATTCCCCCAAACAATTTTCTTAAATGTCTTCCCTGAAGGTTGTCTGCTGTAGAATGAGTTTTTAAGAAGTAGCGTTGATGAACTCTACCTTTTGAAAAGGAATTATATCATTAATTATAATGCAGACAAAGGGATGAATTGTCATAAACTAGGCTTTTTGTTTTGGTTTGGAGTTTTATTTTTCCAATTATTAAAACAACTTTTTGATAAATATATTGTGCTTTCAATGAACACTCTTAATAGATAGTGCAATAACTCCCAGGAAGATCTTGGGTTTGGAAAAGAGTAAGGAAAGTACTGGAAAACAACAGTTTTATGGGTTGACTCTTTACTGGCGATATTCACCTCTAAAGTACATGTGTTTTCATTTGCTGTTTGTTTGATATAGAATTGTTCAGTTGGAAATGACCCTTGTGACCATAAAGTCCAATCGTACTTGTCCATTACTAAACCATACCCCTGAGCACCTTGTCTATCTGCCTTTTAAATACCTCCAGGGGTGGTGACTCAATCACTTCTCTCAGCAGCCTGTTCCAGGGTCTGATAACCCTTTCAGTGAAGAGATTTTTCCTGATATAAACTGAACATCCTCTCTTGTGCTATCAGTAGTTACCTGGGAGAAGCAACTAAAATCCACCTCACTACAACCTCCTTTGAGGTAGTTGTAGGCAGCAAGGCCTCCCCTTAGCCTCCTTTATCTAGGTTAAACAACTCCAGTTCCCTCAGCTCTCTCTCATAAAGCTTATTCTCCAGCCCTTTCCCTGGCATTGTTACACTTCTCTGGACACATTCTAGTACCTCAGGGTCCTTCTTGTGAATACTTGTGACTACTAAATACTGTATTCGAGGTGCATTTCATCAGTGCTGATTGCAGGGGCAGAATCCCTTCTCTGATCCTGTTGGCCTGATACAGACCAAGATTTCACTGGCCTTCTAGCTGGAGATAGTGCCAAAGACCTTATTGAAGTTGAGGTGGACAATATCCACTGTTCTCCCCTCATTTACCGAACATTTTTAATCACAGAACTTTATTGTTGCTTAGGCATAAATTCTACATTGTGAAACTATGGAGACTGCTCTTCATGATTTTCTGTCATTCATGTGCCTGGAAATGTTTTCCAGAATTAGCTACTCCTTCACCTCTTCATGATCTGGGCAAGGTGCTTCTGTTCCTCTATCCCTATTCTGTCAAATAGAGCAGAGAGTTCTTGCATACTATGCTGATAAAAGATGACAATAAAAAGCATTTTAAGAAGTCGGTTATGAGTCATTCATATATCTCCATAAGGGCATACTATGTTGGGAAATAGATGGTATGCATTGCAAAATGGTGTAGACATACCTGAGGATAAGTCCAAAGTAAGCTAACACAGGAACCTTGAGATTTGTAGTTGTATCAGTTTGCTACTTCATTTAATTATCCTCAGTATAGCTGATAGGATTGTGTGCTGTTCTGCTTCTGGAATTATAGACGGGTTTTATGGTGCTATATTGTAATGTATGGACACATTAATTTATGCAGAATTGGTTTGATGTTGCAGTGTTAGAAGGAGTGCCCAAAGACTAGAGGAAAACAAATGTCAAACACATCTTCAAGGGCATGAAGAGGAACTGAGGAAGCTGCATGCTAGTCAGCTTTAGTTTTATCCCTGGGATGTTTTCCAGTTAATACAGGAAGCCATTTCCAAGCACATGAAAATCATTGGGAGTAGTCATCATGGATTCACCAAAGCAAAGACATACTTGACCAACTAAATGCATTTCCAATCTGAAGCTGCTTTATTGGCTGTGATTATTCACAAAATGCAGAAAAACTTAAAGAGAGTAAGTGTTGCCTAATTCTTAATCAGTCTATATCTAGTAATCATGTATGTTTCACTCAAACAGAGCTTATTACAAATACGAGAAAGCTTTTATAGATAATAAAGTCTTTGCTTATTTTGATGTTTGATTTTTAATCTGTAGCTGATTGCTCCTTTTAAAGACATAAAGATTACAGGTTGGTTTTTTTTTCTGATTTACTCATAAGCCTCCAATGTAGATATCTATGCTGTACAATTGCATGCTACAATGACCTATGTAAATTGAAAGACAGGAGCATAGACTTTTATCTTATTTTTCTTGTGTGTCTAGTTTTGATCATGGTGTAACTGCAAAGGTAATTAATTTCTTATCCATGGGCTTCCAGTTTTTGTTTCAAACTATATAACACAGCCACCAGAATGGTTCTTATGTTTTCTTCTCTTCAGACTCCTAGTAAATTGCTAATTCAATACATTTTTCCTCTCCAAGTAGCTCATTAATTTGCACAAGATTATGCCAAAGTTATTTGAAATATGATAAAAGGCTTTTTTTTTCCAGAAAACAAAATAAAACTAAAAAATATCCACAACAATGTGAAAGAATGTATTTTTTTCAGGAAAAATATTCTTAAAATATGTTAAATAATCAGGCTGAAATATATCTCTGCTCTCATTTGTCAGTGGCATATGTTAATGCTAAGACTTAACTAGTTCTGTCATTAATGAACATGTGAGGAAAAATACAAATTAAATACAACAATGCAATGGGTTTTGTGTTTTGCAGAAACAGTTACTTGGGATGGAAACAAATAAAGATGACGAAAAATATGACTGAAGGTTTCAAAACATTCTCTCTTCATATGAAACAGTACTTTGACACATACTAATAATGTACAACAAAGCAGTAAATGAAACATTTCTCCAAATGGTTCTACATCTCTAAACTTCTATACTTTACTAAACAAATCCGTAACTGCCATCTGTAGAAAGGTACTGCAGTATTCAGTTTGCCTCTGCTTAATGTGTGATCTATTTTCATTCTTAAAAGACTCTGGCATGTTAAATATAGGGAATTAGAGGAAGGAACCAATTCAATAAAATATAGAGCTGCAAGAATAAAAGAAACTACACCTTGGGGTTTCCTAACAGCTTTCTGGAGGTGAGGTAAAAGGGTCTTTGTGGTATACATTAACCTTCACATATTGTGCAGAATAGGAACCTTTGAATATATTTTCCCCTTCGGCTATCCCAGTACTATATCCATGTCATTGCAACAAGCTTTGTAACAAAAATAGCATATACAATAACAGCAAGAAGAAAACCACATCAGAAAAATATTTCTGCATCCAATCATATATTACAAAACCCTCTGATTTAAAGACAACCAGCTCCGGCTGAATTAGATTTGCAACAGAAAAATCTCAACTACGGGAGTTTTTACTTAATTAAATTTATGGAATATTAACAATGACTTTTGATCGTTGCTTCCAGTACTGAGAACAAACAAACAAACAAACAAACAAAAGCCAAAACCAACCAAATTCCCCAATATTACCAAATAAATATTTAAGTAAATAATTTTCCTCCACATTCTCAACAATCAACTTAAGACAAACTCCTTTTCTTGTTCATTGACCTACTTCTCTTGTTTGCACTGAAGTTTACGCTCAATCTGTCCCATTTTCTCCAATAAGGTGACAAGCAGTACTGGGTTTAGGGTGTGGTATCCTGTACATGAGTGGTTCCTTACTGCTCCTCTGCTGCTTCATCATTGTCCTGTGTTGCTTTTTGCCTGTCAGTGTGCTTGCCTTGGCATGTGTTGCCTGTGGGTCTTGGTGCATCTGAAGTCACCCTGCCTCAGCATGGGTCACTCACAGACCACAATCCTTCAGGAGTATCCTTTGTTTGATGATCCTTGATCCTTTCAAGAGCGCTTCTCCAGATATGTCCTCAGTAGTCTCTCCTTCCTCCTGTCCCTGTTTCTTAAATATATCTGACATGGGGCATCAAAGTCTTCCCTTAAGAAATACTATTCAACCAAATTCTTAAATGCAAATGGGCAAAGTCATAATATCAACTGATAAGATCCTCAGTCACACTGCTCTCATTGGATGTGGTCTTCAAGCACAGTGAGGAAAAGAATGTTAGCGGGAGTAGTCAACATAAGCTCATCAAGGGGAAAACGTGCTCAACTAAACTGATAGCCTTCTGTGGTGGGTAGATGAGGGGACAGCCATCAATATTGCCTATCTTGACTTCAGCAAGGCTTTTGATGCTGTCTCCCATAACATCCTCATAGGTAATTTTTGGAAGTATGGGATAGACGAGTGGAATTGACATGGATTGACAACTGTCTGGATGGCAGAGCTCAGAGTGCTGTCATCAGCGGCATAGTTGCCTAGATGGAAATTGGAGGCCAGTGGTGTTCCATAGGAGTCAGTACTCTGCCCGATCTTGTTCAATATATTCATCAATGACCTGGATGAGGGGACAGAGTGAACCCTCGGCAAGTTTGATGATGATACAAAACTAGGAGCAGTGGCCAAACTAAAGGGCAAGTGTCAAGTTGTTGGAGCCAAAGTCTTTTCAATGGTCCCAGCTGACAGGAGAAAGGGTGATGAGAAATTCCATCTCAATGTGAGGAAAAACTTTCCAGCTGTGAGTGGGATGGAGCACCAGAACAAGCTGCCTAAAGAGGTTGTGGAGTCTCCTCTGGAGGTATTCAAAACATACTTGCATGTGTTCCTGTGCAACCTGCAGTGAGGGAATCTGCTTTAGCAGGGAGGTTAGTCTAGATGATCTCCAGAGGTACCTTCCCACCCTGACCATTCTGTGATTTTCAGATTTTCTGAGCTCTTCACAGATCCTGATGTTCACAGAAAAAGAGAAATGTAAGACATCTGCATGAATATTTTACATTTTAGATTATCCATGAAAGGATTATTTCATTAATAAAAGGTAGTAAATTCACTAATAAAAAAAATTCATTTTGCTGTTATCAACAGAATAATTCCCTGCTGAGTTAGGGAAAAAGCACTCTACAATAGGAAGTAGAATGGATCAAAAGGAGATCCAAACCCCAAATCATTTGTTATTGAGGACTCGATATTTACTTTACTTTAGACAAGCTTTAGCCTAGCCCCATGGACTGCATGCATTTTTGCAGCTGAAGCACATTAGCTGTCCACCTGACTTTATCTTCTAGTTCAGTAACATCTGGAAACAAAGCAATTCATGCACACCATGATAAGAAACAAAGCCTAGTAAGTGAAAATAATCAGGAGATCTGATTAAAAAATACATCCTTAATCTGAACTAAAATGTTTACGTAGACCATATTGAAGTAGTTCCAAAATTTAACGAGCATCCATGTAAGTCATATACGGCAATAACAACTTCAAGAACTCAAAACATGTGCATTGCAGGAAGTCTGAGAGCACTATTCTTTCATACTACCCCAAAACATATCTTTCTGTTGTCCAAATACCTTATTTCAGATGAGTCTAACTTGCTTTGCTCTTCCTTCTATATATGCATCCTGCATACTACAGGGAAATCTCATGGTTGGGAACTTCAGGATTATGGTCTGTGTAAATCAATAGTAAGGTGCACATAGTTGGTCCAAAAAGTCCTATTCAGAAATCCAGAAAGGAAATTCATCAACTGTAATCAGACTGCATTACAAATATAGGTCAGTTCCTAATGTATCATTAGTTGCATGGGCTGCCAGATTGTCTAGACAGAAAGAAACAAAAAAGAAAAAGGGAATGGGTTCCTCAAAGTGAAGTTTTCAATATCACTTACATTGCATGAAGAACTGAGGAGGCCAGATCACTTTCACAAAATGCATATTGATGCATTTAATCCAAACCACATCTGCAGCTAAGTAAAAATCCTGCCTACAAAATACTCTCATAATCAAACAGAGCTGGTGTAAATCTACATGTAACAATTGGTTGAAGTTCCTTTAATGCTCTACAAATGTGACATTGTCTCTTAAATCTGTTAGTTGGAAACATAACACGTATGACTTCATAAGTCAGACTATTTCAAGATTGATATAATTCATATTTACTTATTGCCTTGTTATGAAAAGTCAGCAGTAGCCAAAAAAACCCTGATGTCCTTCAAGGGGGTGTATCAGGGGTCTGTACGGTGATTCAATGTCAGCTACAATTTACTTTATAGTTTTCTACCTGTTTCTTCTGCTTTTACTCTTTTTCATTACTGTTGTTTGCTGATGCTGTCAAAATAGCTCATATCTATAGTTTTCTTTCTTTCTTTCTTTCTTTCTTTCTTTCTTTCTTTCTTTCTTTCTTTCTTTCTTTCTTTCTTTCTTTCTTTCTTTCTTTCTTTCTTTCTTTCTTTCTTTCTTTCTTTCTTTCTTTCTTTCTTTCTTTCTTTCTTTCTTTCTTTCTTTCTTTCTTTCTTTCTTTCTTTCTTTCTTTCTTTCTTTCTTTCTTTCTTTCTTTCTTTCTTTCTTTCTTTCTTTCTTTCTTTCTTTCTTTCTTTCTTTCTTTCTTTCGTCACATGCAAGTAGAAATAGTGGCAAGGCAAAATTGTCTTTTTTGATGCATGTGTCTGGGTAACAAAGATGTTGATGGCCAGGTTGACTGTTTTGCAGACTGCCACAATTTATTTGTTATACATCAGTAATATCAAACTTTCTTCATGAAAGCTACTGTTTTAGAAATAACTTTTAAAGGCTTCATTTTAAACATACACTGTATAAAATCTTCCAATGAAAATTATGATCAACACTTTTAAGCATTCTGTGTTTTATTATTATGTATAATTTGGGTTTTTTTAAGATAAATGCTTTTATTTCTCATTCCCATAGTTAAATGAAAATTATTATTTATAAAGAAAAAAGAATTTAAGAAGCTTTGCAGGTCTGAAAAAAAAAATACAACTATATTGCAACTGACTCAGCTTTAAGAATAAATGGAAAGATCATGGTCACACATCAGATCACACTAATCTCACTATAATGCCTTTTAGGTGTTAAATGAAAGTCTATAAAGCTGCCAGGAGGAGAGGGACCTGGAGGTGTTGGTCGACAGCCAACTGAACATGAACCAGCAGTGTGACTAGGTGGTCAAGAAGGCCAATGGCATCCTGGCTTATACCAGAAACAGTGTGACCAGGAGGTCCAGGGAGGTTATTCTCCCTCTGTACTCAGCACTGGTGAGACCGTTCCTTGAATCCTGTGTTCAGTTCTGGGCCCCTCAGCACAAGAAGGTTGTTGAGGCTCTGGAGCGAGTCCAGAGAAGAGCTACAAAGCTGGTGAAAGGGCTGGAGAAGAGGCCCTATGAGGAACAGTTGAGAGAGCTGTGGTTGTTTAGCCTGGAGAAGAGAAGGCTGAGAGCAGACCTCATTACTCTCTACAAGTACCTGAAAGGAGGTTGTAGAGAGGAGGGTGCTGGCCTCTTCTCCCAAGTGACAGGGGACAGGACAAGAGGGAATGGCCTCAAGCTCCGCCAGGAGAGATTTAGGCTAGAGATTAGGAGGAAGTTTTTCACGGAAAGGGTGATTGGGCATTGGAACAGGCTGCCCAGGAAGGTGGTTGATTCACCTTCCCTGGAGGTGTTTAAGGCACAGGTAGACGAGGTCCTGTGGGGCATGTTTTAGTGTTTGATAGGAATGGTTGGACTCAATGATCTGATGGGTCTCTTCCAACCTGGTGATTCTATGATTCTATGAAAGCTATGGTTTCTTTATAAATTATTTTTATTTATGTAATTAGTATTTTTCCCACCTATAAAGCTTCTCCTAAGGGAATTTCATGGTTTAGGGACTGATTGAATACTTTTAATCTCAGGATGAGGTCTGTGTCCAAATTAAGGTCATATTTTAATGAGTATTTTTATTCTCATGGACTTCTTATTTTCTGTAGGTAATCTCTCAATAGAAAAGGACTAGATAAGATGAAATGCATGTTTTCTCTAGCATTGGGATTTTCTGTTATTTTTTTAAATCTGTATTGGAGAGAAATTTTTATCTAGTTAATAAATCCCAGGGCACATGTGTGAGAACAAAGGAAAGAAGGAAAGAGAGAATGAGAAAGAGAAAGAGAGTAATTGTATGGTACTGGGATCCAGAGTCCATAGTCCTAGCTGTCAGAACTGGCCTCTGGTATCTTAAAATTCTAAGGTCACTAAGATAAGCTCCACTAGCACACGGCCTGAATATATCCCATAATATTGCCTTCACTCTATGACTTCAGGTATAAAGTTACTTTCAAAGACCTTTATATCCCAAGATCTCCTTTGTGGAATTATATACCCTTAGTGACTAAGAGGCAAACATCTCCTTTCTAATGGTTCTGGCTCCATGTATCACTAAATATATTTTCAAAAAATTGTGTTCCTGTCTTTTCTGCACATTTCAAGCTCTAGCAGAGACAAGGTCTTTAGGTCATACAGCAATGAAAGTGAAAAAGAAAGAATATTCGACACAGTTACTCTGTGACTAATGAAGAACAGATATACTACATTTTAGGACTCTAGCTTCTGGGGGACAAACCTAAACTAAATGACCAAGTTCCCTAGATTTCAAGAAATTTATCAATGTATAGGCAAATAAAATTTCTACAAGTGGAAAAGCAGGTTGCTTCTGTTATATGTGCATCTGTCTTATTTTCTGGCACTATACATAACATTACACAGTAAATGGAAGACCCTAATGATAAACAATGTTCAGACCCACAGCATTTGTAACACTTTACCAAAATAAACTCTTAGAAAAAAATCAAGACTCTTTTTCTGAGTCATCTCTGCTGGCTTTTCTTCTTTTGCTCTTTCAATACTGACTGCAAAGTAGTCCAGCTGCAAAAAGGGAATCAGATTAAGTTCTGTTTTCTTCATATTTGAAATTTTCACTGCATTCTATACATATGGCATCCTTAAGATTTAAGTTATCTAGTTAAAAACATTAAATAAACATAAAATATAGTAATATGTTACTCATAGAACAGTTAATGGAGGTGAATGAGAATTCATGAGCATGTATCACATGCTAGGGTTAGGAACGCAAACAGTATTGTCTTTGAGATTCTCATTCTGTGATAAAAGCACTAGGAGCATATTTGTGGAGGTATTTGTCCAAATAGTGTTTGATAGGAATGGTTGGACTCGATGATCCGATGGGTCTCTTCCAACCTGGTGATTCTGTGATTCTGTGATTTTCATTGATTTGGCACCTCAATTAATAGTCTTTAAGTCTTACATTCCCTTGTAGCTCCCATACAGGGAAGGACTGTTCTAAAATCCTTGAGTATAACTAACACTCTGAATGTCTTCTTGAAGAAGTCTATTTGTCTGTATTGACCAGGGAACACAGAAACCCAAGTTCCACATCAGAATTCGTTCCTTAACACATGAGAGACAGAAGCAGTACCTTTCACCACTTCCGATTCACAAAGCAGTCTTGTGTTTCTGAAGAAAGTAATCAAGAACACATGGATGTGCTCAGGCCTTATGCGTCAGGGAAGCTCTTAGACAAATTCCTTGCTTAGACTACATTTTACTTTCCACAATGCATGGCAGAAATCTGGCAGCCTCAGAAACCTGGGTCTTCAGTCATTCGTTGTGTAGACATCCGTGTATTTTATGTCTACACATATATATTATGGACTTTTCTGTGAATCATATTTTAATTCTATTTTGAAGCTACTGTAAGCAAAAATATTTCATCTTCACTAAAGTCACTTTTATTAAAGCAGGAATGCTTCCTTGGGTCCTTGCAACCTGCAAGTGTATAGCAACCTATAGTAATATATGCCTACATTGATGCTTTTGAGGGAAATAAATTCATATACATTTTTACATTTTGAGAGACTGCAAAAAACAATATTTGCCTCTGCGAATACTGCCAGTGGACTGTTCATCTTTGACCTGATTATTTAGACTAACAGCATAAAGAATAGCACCTAAAAGAGCAACTGGAGCCAACCCAAAACTTACCGGGACTAGATAAATACTTTAAGGCTAGTAAAAGTACAATGCTTATATTTTCATGACATGCTAGAGCTCATAAGCTTGGTTTCTGTGTATGTTAAAAGAAGCAATCCTTAAAAAGGAAGCCATGACTTATGAAAGAGCTATGGTCTGGAAAATAATTTGTTAAGAGTGGAATTACAGGGCATATAAGACTTATTTTTAGGGCAGCTGAACTTGTTATTTATATATATTTAAATTATTTAAAAAATAATTATTATTTTGCATGTAAGAAAATTGCTGAGGAAGCTTTCACCTTTTCCATTACAAGAAAAGAAAAAGTAGACCTTTTTTGTTTGTTTGGTCGGTTGGTTGGTTGGTTTTCCTGGTTGAATGTCTGCTAAGAAAGGTTTATGGTTTTGTTCAAGAACAGATTCTGATTAAAGGTAGGTTTGTTATTAAAATTATTTGGACAAATATCTACTGTCTTACTACAGGTATATTTCCAAATGTAGTTAGAGATGTAACAGAGTCCTCGAGTATCTCGAGTTTTCATCCACTTCCAGAAGCAACTTCCAGGCTGACTCAAATAGAACAGGTTGAAGTCTGTAATTAATAAAGCATCTTAGTGATTGTTTGAAGGAAGTGTTGACAGGCTATTACCATAGAATTATTTAAATTAAACTTCAGTTCTGGAGTTAATCTGATTAGCTAATGAGGAAATTGACTCATACGCCAGGTAAAATAAATCTAACAAGTTCTTTGTAGAAGAGCATCTGAAATAAAAACGTTCTACCATTTTGGAATTCTAAATGAGAAGAAAAACTGTAAGTTGAAGAGAAACTGTCAGAAATCAGTAACATATGTCATATTTAACACCATTGGTGACTAACAAACTGAAACATAACCTATTGTGACACATCAATCCAGAAACTACATTGGACTCATGACTACATAGCATTGAAAAATATGTTAGTACTTACTCTACATACAAGTAAAAAGCATGGATATTTTACTTTGTTATATAACCAATAAACACGAGCATAGGATGATCATGTACAAAATAAAGCTTAAAGTTTAAAGACTTTGAGATACTGGTTTTCCTTCTATCTACACAAATTCTCTTCAGTGTGAATGAAGTTCATCCATGCCATAGGAGAGGGAATCTAAGGAATTGATAGGGAGTAATGGGTTAGATCACAACAGGGATTAATGATTACTGAAAAAAAAAAATTTCCTTCTTCCTATCCAAAACATTACTTCTTAGATTAGATATGTATCAACTATAAGTCTGAAGTCTTGGATAAACTGTCATCAGAAAAGATATTACAGCCATCTTACCTTTACCAAATTCTATTTCGAAGGATTTCAGGAATGATAGTTTGGTGAATCATACCCTCTTGAGCTGAAACTTCTGATCCTCCTTTCAGAATCTAAAATTGCTTCTGTTATGAAGATTTCACCAAAAAAACACATCTTTTCCCCAATACAAACTCATAATAGCATTAAAAATATTAATAAAAATACTCACTACTATGCTAAGTAATCTTTGCTTTGCAAATTACGTTTTGTCATCTTCCTGAATTTTTATATGTAACTTTCCAGCAGAATGTTAGAATAACTTACTTTATTAAGAAGAAAAAAAATGAGAGTCTGTCTCCATTCCATTTCACTTTATACCTTTATGTAATAACTGAAAATAATTTACTGAGGGAAAACTTAAAGAAGTGAGCCGTACGTTTCTTTGAAAATTTGGTGATATTTGAGGACACTCTCATCTGATTAGTGAATTCCTTAATCTTATTTCCATTCTTGCTGGATATCTGTCTTTTCTTAGAAGTCTGATGAGGCACAGCTGTCAGGTAGACTGAAGACTGAAAAAAAAAAATCAGTTGGTTAATTTATCAGTCTTACAAAGGGCTTTGAATCATAGACAGAAATATTGAATAGAATTGAACATATAATGTCAAAGCCTTAGAAAGAGATGAAGGCCTTGGAGACCTGAGTTTCCCTGAAAATAAGCATCTAAAGTGCGTCCATCTTTCAGGGGGAGTTTTTGGTGTTTCGTTTCTCAAGTACGTAGTTCTATTTTTAGGCAAGAGAAAAGTAAGCCTGGAAATCACAAATGGGCAAATTATCACAGCTAATACTGATCCTTAACAGATCTTATTAATAATTTTGTTTTGAGGACTACCTCTGAGTCTTTGTTTATGTTCCACACTTATGATGTACCTCCACGTACCTGCATTGGAATGTGGGAGGGGAGGGATGACCACGGGCCTGTTTGGTCACCCTGATAGGAAAACAAGTAGCAGACACAAAATCACTTTCTCCTCTACTTATCCTTACTACACAGATGGGCATTGTCACGACCACTGACATGGAATGGCCACCTGATGTCCTTTGGGGAGGGATGGGGGATGGGCGAGGATATGTCAATGCATAATCTAGTTCAGTCACATTCTCTAAACAATATATTGATAATTTGTGAAGTTACAATAAATGTCAGATTCATCAGGCTTCCATACAGTGAGCTGAAAACACACCCTTAAAAATTGCTGCAGTATATATATACCTATAAGAGTCTGCAATACTCTACTTGCCTGTGCTCACTTACTCCTTTACCTCAAAGTGGAAAACCAGGGCAATTCAGATTATGCTGTGTTTATGACATGTATGAAGCAACTATCAAACCAGTGTAAACCTAGTTAGTTTAGTGCTGAACAAGATGGTGTGGTTAACATTTGTCTGCAAGAAAATGAAAAGCTAAATATCGTCATCTGCATGTAGATGCATCTAATAAGTGTAATGTCAGTGATAACTAGAAATATTGTTTGGAATTAAAGTATGATTGGAACCATAAACCAAATTCCTTAGTGATAATTTAATGTAATTACTTAATTTTCTTACAAAGGTTTATTAAGATTATTAAGATTTATATTTTGCATCACTTAAATTTTAATTCCAGTTGAATCTCATGATCTCTAGCCACTTAAAACAAAGACAGAATGTTGCCTTATATATAGATTTATGTAACAAAAAAAATGCTAGGAAGAGCATTCAGTTGGTAACAAAAGCAGCTGAAACGTCTCTAGTTGTCAGCACATCTAATTCAGTTCAATAGTTTGAAAAATGTGTCATTACAGTGTTTATCAGTGATATTACAAAATTCTTTTTCCAGTCTGAGGAGACAGGATATGCTGTTTCCAAAAATATTCCAGTAGTGTATATCTATTTTTTTTCTCAAGGGAGAAGAACACAGCCTATGGTGACTTAACTCATTTGTGATTAGCCTCTTATTAAAGCCAAATAATCTAAGGACTTTGCAAGATCCTTAGTTCTTCAGAATAATTCTGCAAATATGCTTATCTGTGGAAATTGAGGCTGAATCTCATCATTTTTGTTACTCTTATTTTTGTTGTTTTAACTTAAACTGGTGTTAAGATAGACTTAAGATAGACTTAATTTATATTATCAGAAACAAACATAATAGAACTAGAACAAACTTAATTTTCTCCTAGAGATTGTCTTCTGGACTGCTTGAGGATTATAATTATTGGAAGTGATACAATTGGTTTAAGTGTGACCTGGGTGAGTATAAACCCAGGAAGTAATCAATTTACATTCATTACATTTAACATAAATGTTTTAGGATGTGAAAAATAACAATGGCTAATGAATTGCCACTGCTATCTCATTTGAAAGATGACAACTATGGGAACAAAAAAAAGTTTTCAGAATTTGTATATAGATGAACAGTCTGCATTTTGATTTATAGGATTTTCGTCAAAGAAAAGTATGGATTATATTTCTAGCACTGCCTTTCCTGTTTACAAAGTGTCACTCTCTGTTGCTATTTCCAAATGTACATTGTTTTAAACTCAGAAACAGATGTTACTTTTTATCGTCAGAGAGATCAGCTTATTACTGTAGATGTTTACATTTGGATTCAAAATTAAGGACTCTTCTAGACCTTTCTAAAAATATCTTCTCATGGTATTCTTAGATCTGTTTTTCCCTCAGTTTTATTTACTAACATAAAACATAACATCATAGTAACTTTTCATTAAGTTTGAAACCTCCATTTGAGCAATAGGCTCAGCACCACATGCTTTTAAATATAGTACTTTCTTGTTATTTCATCTTGCTTTTTTTTCATAAACAGAGACTCATAAAATGTATTAAATTTTTTTCCCCAACATTTTTATATCTTAGTAATAACCTTACCTTGACCTATAGGTCTACCTAACTCCAAATTTCTAGTTAATGCATCAATTAGAAAAGAGGGGAACTGGAGTTCCAGAGATGTTATTTTGCTTTGGTTTTGTCCAATAGCACTTATATTCAGTTTCTATCCAAAAGTATATCTCTAACCATAGTACAGAAATCACAGAGAATCACAGAGAATCACAGAGAATCACAGAGTGACCTAAGCTGGAAGGAATCCCCAGGGATCATCCAGTACAACTCCTATCCCTGCATAGGACAACCCCAAAATTTACATCATATGTCTGAGGGCATTGTCCAAATCCTTCTTGAATATTGTCAGGTTTTGGCATCTGGGGAGCCTGCTCCAGTGGCAGGATTTGTGATCTGTGGGCAGCAGTTCTTGAAGGACTTTATCCCATGGGAGGGACTCTACACTGGAGTAGAGCATGACAAAAGAGGAGCAGCAGGCGTGACACTTATTGAATTGACCACAATTCCATTCCTGGTTTTCCAGTGCCACTCAGGGATGATAAGGAGGTAGAAGAGTTAGGAGTGTGATGGTCCTGACTTGAAGAAGGTATGAGTCAGGATGTAGGTGTTTTTATTTCTCATTATCTTACTCTCTCTTTAATTGGTAATAAATTATTAAAATCTTTCCTAAGTTGACTCATTTTCCTGTGGTAGTAAATGGCGAGTGATCTTCTTGTCTTTCTCTTGGCCCACAAGCTCTTTCGTATTATTTTCTCTGCTTACCCTACTGAAGAGGGAGAGTTAGAGAGCAGCTTGATGGTTCTCTAGAAGCCAACCAATGCTAACTTACCACAAGTACTATGCAGAGGTATATTTTGTAATAT
Organism: Coccyzus lansbergi; assembly: GCA_033558105.1. Classification (NCBI taxonomy): domain Eukaryota; kingdom Metazoa; phylum Chordata; class Aves; order Cuculiformes; family Coccyzidae; genus Coccyzus; species Coccyzus lansbergi. The sequence continues at coordinate 721,936 of JAUMJK010001112.1, forward strand.
TTTCTATTACAAGAGTGGGCATAGTGGGCAAATATAAAGAAAATATAAAATATAAAGAAGATGGACAAATTAATTGTCTTCACTCATGTTCTCTTCCATAATAGCATCTCCCATTGTTACTGTCTGAGACAGCATGTTTAGCTAGATACAATGGCCCAGTCTGTCTGACTTGGTGGGACATTTCTTATGTTCTGATAACCTTACATGGAACTAAGGAAGTAATGGTAGGGGCATTGGATTTTTTTTCTGGTATTTTTATTTCCTTTTAAACAATTGTGGTTATGAAATAAAACTGCCTTGTGCATGTATGGCATGAAGACGGAAAGAAAGGTACTAATAAAGTTGAGGTCTAAGAAAGAAAGAGAGAAAGGGAAGGGGAAGAGAGAAGGAGAAAGGGAAGGGGAAGAGAGAAAAGAAAGGGAAGGGGAAGAGAGAAAAAGAAAGGGAAGAGAGAAAGAGAAAGGAAGAGAGAAAGGGAAGAGAGAAGGAGAAGGAGAAGGAGGAAGGAGAAGGAGAAGGAGAAGGAGAAAGAGAAAGAGAAAGAGAAAAGAAAGAGAAAAGAGAAGAAGAGAAAGAGAAAGAGAAAGAGAAAGAGAAAGAGAAAGAGAAAGAGAAAGAGAAAGAGAAAGAGAAAGAGAGAAAGAGAGAGACAAAGAAAGAAAGAGAGAAAGAGAGAGACAAAGAGAGAAAGAGAAAGAGAGAAAGAGAGAGAGAGAAAGAGAGAGAGAAAGAGAGGGAGAGAGAAAGAGAGAGAAAGAGAGAGAGAAAGAGAGAAAGAAAGAGAGAAAGAGAGAGAGAAAGAGAGAAAGAGAGGGAGAAAGAGAGAAAGAAAGAGAGAAAGAGAGAGAGAAAGAGAGAAAGAAAGAGAGAAGGAAAGAGAGACGGAAAGAGAGAAGGAAGAG